>OU830613.1:2407000-3610500 GCA_917563865.1 Phyllotreta cruciferae
GTTATTAAGTTTTATAGTAACTTTCATGGGTTTTAATTTGGGCCGTTTCCGGTCATCATCCAATTGTTTTCGAAAGGGTGTGGGTGTTTTTAGTCGAAAGCCTTTCAGTACCTTGCTTTAGTTGTTTTAATTGGCGGTCCGTACGTACCGGAAACCCAATGCATAAAACATGCAGCTATTAAATTCAATTTCACTAAGCGACGGAATTATTAGAGTGAAGTATTCTCCGATGGGCTAGATAGTATCGATTAAAAACGAAAGAAAAAGGAGCGTCCCGTCTAAAGGATTCAATGGCCTCGGTGAAATCGAGAAGTATATTATTATAGTCTCCAAACATCGTTAAAAATTTATGACCAGGGAGGATGAACTCAATAATAATGCAGTTTTTTAGTCTCCAAAAATGTCTGCGACCTCTAACATCGTCCTCCGCGTGGAAAAACATTTTAATGAGTCCATTATCGTCGGTAATTTTATTAAAAATTCATTAATGCATACCTGCCTAAAGATATTCGATATCTACCCATTTAATTTGAACTTATTCTTTCCCGAGAGGTGCCTATTTACTGTTACATTATTCACCTTACTAAACAAACCGCTTATTTATGCAAGGAAGTAATTTTCTGTACTTCTACAAAGATAATAGAGTAATTTATCTAGCTAGAAGACTCAATCATTAACAGTCACCTAGTTAATTCTGATGAGAGAGTCAATACCATAAGAATTTTATATAAGCTCACTGCTGCAAGACCAGATACACTCATAAACAATTTTACGATAAAGGACATGATTATAGCCCGGTCCTCTGATTAAAATCCCTCAAATAAAACGGCCGAAAACTTATTATCCCTCCAACTGTGTACCGAAATACCCTAATTAATTTTTTCCTTTATTACGAGCCGAATCCCCGGCTTTTTGCGGTAAAGTGTTTCTTCGAGATAAGAACGTGAATTGTGTACGGCTTTTATTTGAAACAGATAAAATTTTATTGCCGCTATTGTAACTAGCTTCTAGAATGGAAAGCTAGCGCGCACATACGTTGAGGATGGCGGATCAAATAGAATACAAAAATACCGATGGCTTTGCGCCATTACGGAAAATGATCACGGTCAAAATTCAGTGGTGGGACATCCACTTATAATTCATGTAGCATTTTTCTACAATCCACAAATACCCCACAATATGTTCCAATAAAGCTGAGATATTAAATATGATACTATATTAAAGATAAAGCAATCTAAAATTGTTGAAAATATTGCAGGAATGTGAAGATACTTGCCGGGTTGTAGATGCATAGTTCAAGTGAGGTTCTGCGATGAACGGCGTTCAGCAAAACTAATATTGATCTGACACTCTACAACAAAAACCAAAATGAACTCGCTCCAAAGTGAATCGCAGTTTAGTTGAACTAATGTTCACCTGTGGTGCCTTAAAGATGTTTTTCTAAGGAGAAATTTGCGGTAAAGGATATTTTTAATAGTTCCTACAGCAACGAGAAAGCTTTTAATATCAAGTTTCTTAGTTATTCCCTTGGGTATTTCGAATATTTCGCAGGGGAGAACGCCACTGTACAGCACTGGTTAGTGCATTTTTAAAGCCTTTTGTACCAAACCCCGCACAATAGGAGATATGAACTATAAAACAAAATTGTTCAGTATCGACTGATTTTTTTGCATTCGAAACGATACAAAATAACAAAAATTGTTTTGAAGTCGTGAAGCGACTCCGCTGGAGGAAAATGGGACAAGGTTGCGCAACGGGGGAGCCTCGAACGCAGCAATAATTTATCCCGATATTTTACTAATAAATAGGTACAGGATGTTGCGGAAGTAATAGCAGGAAGACAGACGGATAGGGTGCAAATAACGTTTTATTTACCACCTACTAGGCTTTTATCCGCCATCCTTCTGTACTTCGGTTTTATGACCGAGTTTTGTTCAAGACAAATATTCCTTTGCACCTGGACTAGGAACGTTCGCTTCTCGGAACAGCTGATGAACAGCTGATTCCGCTTCATTCAAACCCACTTGCGCATAGAATGCGATACTACAAAGTTCGAGGAATCCGACAAAATCGCAGAAAGCCGCAAATTTTTTGCTATGCACAAAAAAATCGCAAATAGGTTTCTCGAGAAACGATTTTTACATTTCAACTCTTCGATCGCAACCCTTTCATCCCGACAAACAATCGCCCAAAGAATCCATTTAACGGGTGAATTCGAACGCAACCCCAATTTTAAACAATAAAAATATTTCAATGTTGTAATTGTGCTACAATTCGACCCCATGTTCTCGAAGTTCGACTGTTAAACCACCGCACCTCCATTCAATCGCCTAACTTTTAAATAATACAAATGGGCTTTTATTAACATCGCTTATACGCACAGGGCCGGACTCGATTATCAATTTACCCGGCGCGATATTAAAATTTTTCTCTACTTTCATTTCGCTGCTAGAGGGTTTAATATCAAGCTCGGTTTTTTCTGCTATACGCACGAAACTCGCTGTATAGTATACAACAAAGTTGTACACTTCACTTACACTCACCCTTATTCGGGACTAGTTAAAAGAGAACATTTGCATGATACAGACCGTATTTGTGACAGCCAATTGACATAATACAATGTCATCACGTGGGGTGGCCGATTCATGAAGTACTAAAATAGATACTTGTCTTTAGGCTCATTCTTTTCATCGCCCTTCGGCTACAACCAGCGGCGCAACCCAAAAATTTCCCTAATCTTACACCAGTAACACACCAAAAATACTATTTTATTTTTTAAAAAATTAGCATTATTAACAGCCCAATAGTAGCACTTATTCAAGAATATCTAGCCAGGAAAATTTGTATGAGATAATTTAATCTGGTTCGCCTACACCAATGCAAAGCGGCCATTCTGCTGGCAACCCCCTCGACCTACTAGGATCGGACACCTGGTTAATTCCGATTTCAAAAGGTTCACTTCGGAGGGATTACGTGACTTATTGGGGAACAGTCTAATCGCTCGTGGTCCACGGGCGATCTTCAGACGGCGGAATGGGAATGTGAACGAACGGCGATTCATTCACCCGATGGATGGAGAGGAGCGAGTGTGCGTGCGGAGCGGTCCTCTTGGTCGAAATGGACCGCTGTGGATGGGATCTTTTTTGTTGGTTTTAATGCGAATGAACTCTATTCTAATGCACCATTTCACCAAACAATTCTTAAAGTTAGGTAATACTTAAAGCAGATTTAGGAAGTCCTAAGTACCTACAATTTGCTTTCACCATGCTAAGTAATACTGGTGATAGGGGATCCTAAGGGTAGGGCAGCTCAATGGGCTTGCCTAAAGCATTTAGGAAATGCTTAACAATACTTTTCATATTTAGCAGGCTTTACAGATGGAAATCTCACTTGGGATTGGAAGATTTTATAGTAGATATTATTTGCTGATAGTTTAAAGAATTTTTGTTGTTGAAAATGCAGTTGAAAATATAGATAATTTAATTGAGGAGGGTCAAATTGATATTATTCATATTAAAATAATGACAGACATTTTTCAGTTCGAGAATTAATTGTAAATAATTCTTTTTAATATTTGAATATAGTTGATCAAATTATTTTATTTCTTGTGAGTTATATACCGGGTGTTCTTTTATGAGAGGTAACTTATTACATTTCTATTATACACCAGTGAAAGTAACAACTTATAAAAGATGGCAAATATTCCTTATGTTGGTGAAGTTCGATTTAGGTACTTCTTACCTTAGGAATTACTTATGTAAGAAATACATTTGGCGAAATCGGGCATAGGTAACAGTGGATTGAATCTAAGAGGCAGGTGTAAATTTGCATATTTTCACCGAACAATTACACATCAATTAATTCCCGGATGATTGATTGGGTTTTTCGAATGCGACGTTTACTGGAAAGATGATAAATAATGCACGCAACAGCTGCATCTTAACCCGCGCAGTTTTATCGCCCTTTCAATCGCCGCCACACCACCTTATTACCACCTAACTTATTATAATAATTATCGAATTCGGTGTTAGATTTTCGGCCATTACTCGATACGCTTTTCGGGAAATTATAATACATCGGTGATTGGTTTTATTACCATAATTATATCGAACGTTATTATTTGCTCGATAAGGTCAACATCAATTTCCTTCACGAAATAACATTTAGGTTATGCCTACTTATAACCAGCTATATACGAATATAATAACGAACGCAGAAGATTGTGATTATGATTGCACCAAATAAGAATTTGTAACTATATTGAATATAAAGCCAAAATTACAAAACTTGTTACAGAATTCGAGTGTAAGCAAACAAATTTAAATTGCTATTAACCAATCTCCATTTAATAGGCTTAATATCGCTCGTTTTTCCCTAAGTATTTATTATGCAAATCGTCGGATTAAAAGATTAACAATTAGTTCGTATTGTTTGTCTTAAAAGGTCAGCAACAAGTTTATCCTTATTGTTTCCTAACTGTTAACAAAAAAACGTTGTTTATAATTTTCGCTATCTAATTCGACGATCTCTTATTGTTCTAACGATATCGCTGCGAATTATAATTCCGAAATCATATTGTAAAAAATAGGAAAAACGAACGTACACGAGATTTTATCGCGCTGAAAATCGACCTCGAGATTTTTGGAACTAATTGAATTTGATTTTGTAATGGAGGAAAATCTATTAGCGAGATTGTTGGCAGAAATAATATCCCTGCTTTGAATAATTTATTTGGCGCTTCTATAAAAATAGATGTACAATCGATAAAATTGAAATATGAGTAGCATTATTACCAGTATCTAACGAAATAATTATTGTAGTAGAATTTCCTCCGCCCCTGAGCGTTACAGCAATTTATAGGTTAATTAGAATAACTGAAGAAGACAGGTCGACCCTTCCTTTCACTGTACCTCTCGCAGCCTGATCCCCGAAATAAAACGAATCAAGAAGTTCGAGACAGGTAAGGACGAGTTTTTTTTCCATTCCTTTTCGCCTCTCTTCTTTTCTTCAAATGGAATATTACGAGTTTTAGTGTCAATGTCAGTCCATCTCGTATTTCTGCGGTTTCGAATGTAGCCATGCGAAAAAGAGCCTTTGTTGGCTTGAATAAATGGTGCACGTTACGACAATTTCAACAATTACTTCTGTATTTTATGTATGTGAACTGATGGGCTCTCCCCGTAGAGGTGCAGATTTAATTTTATAGTCTATGAATTGTCGACGGCATTAGTTATTCTTCTATTCTTTAAACGGCGCATCTGTCAACAGTTTTTCCAGGTATTCCACCATTTACACTCCAAACTATTCCATTAGATCAAATCACTATTGTCTAAAACAATCCTTTGATTATACAGGGTGTTTATAAATACGTCGTTTGGGACCTAGTGCACTTTGAAGATGGTGTCTTATTTCTGGAATATCTCCAGAAAGTTATCAGTTTTGAACTTGAAACTGGGCACAATTAATGTACATTGAATAACGGTTTTTTAGGTTTTTGTAAAGTAAAAATGTACTCTTGTTATCGTAGTATAAAGTGGTGTATGAAGAGTGTCTTTGGTCGATAATTTTAATGAAATATGCATGAGTGGTAATGAACGCAGATGCATTGAAGAATTCAGCGGGAAAGTCGGTTTCATTTATTCGTTTTACTTGTATAAATATCCTTTTAGTTTACGATTTCCGGCAGGCATCTCCGTATTTGCACTAGCGAACATTACATGCACAATGGGAGGATACACTATACCTGCATTTTGACATTTTTATTACTTTTCGAGTTTGCGTCTACGGTTAATCCTGTTAGGATACGTTTTTTTTATCCTTATGCCGTACCACGTGGGAAAGGGGCGTATCGCTAGAGGAATCGGAATCCCCTAGCAAACCTAGAATTATTTCTACGCCATGCATCCTTCAAAGAATATCAATTTTTACATAATGGCCCTTACTCGAAGTCCAGCTAAGCCTGGATATAATAAGATCGGGGTGACCCGTTGCAGCGGGGGGCACAGGGAGCAAACCCCTGCTTCTCTTTTTTACTTCGAAACAACAACATCTGTCGAAAGTTTATATCCAAATTTTAAAACCAAACTCTATAACATAATAGCGAAAGATTAAACTATACAACTAGACTTGATTGTGGCGCTATCGACTATTGGACTACAAATATTTATTTGGCAATTAAATGTGTTAGTTGAATAAAAAGACCGTAACGCAAATATTTTTGTTTGTCGCTGCACGCTATACGGATTTCACGTTATTAATTAAAATATTGCGAAAATAATTGGCATTTTTGTAGAGGACGATAACGTTTGAATAGATAGGAGACATTAAACTTTGGGCTAATTTCTTTTCCTGCTGTAATTGCAGCCGTAGGAGGAATAACTTAAAAAAAGTGCCGTAATTACCGTGCTTTCGATAGACTTTTTATCTGAGAATTCCTGCGGAATCTACGAATGGGTTTCGATGGAAAATTCGAGTCAACGTCCGCCTGGCTTTCGATAATTGACTCGGCATTGGTGGAGTAAGTTGTGAGTTTCGCGCATCACAAAAAAACATAAAAAATAGCCTGCCTTTAGGAACCCGAAAAAGATTTGTCATGCGTGCGAGGTTCTCAGCGGAGATCCCAAGAGAACATTCGTTAATGACGTGCAGATAGATTTTACGACGTTTTTGATTTGTTGTGCAACATTATTACGAGGCCTTTGTAGCAACAGCAAAAATATTGATTGTTTATTTTGAGAAGCAAGGATGACATTTTGCGGTAGTAATAAATGGCTTTCGCTTGTCCTGTCTATACCTGGGGTAGTTATTTGAGGTTCATTTAAAACTTCAAGCTCGAGTGGTTCCAACTGGGTAGAGAATACGAGCGCACGAGGTATACAAAAAGAGACGTTAATAAATGAAAAAAAATAATAAATATACATACATTGGGATTTAACCGTCCAGAAATGTATCTACAAGAATTATTCTTTTATTCGTTACATGAAAAGGAATATTAATGTTAATCCCCACTCGTCGATTGATGAATCATGCTCGTACTTTTACAGCGATAAAAAATGAGTTAAGATTTAAAAAAAGCTCAAGGATTTTCTTTATTCAAATGAACGCTTCACTTTCTTTGATAACGATTACGCCAGTTTTATGACTAATATATGTACTTACTTACATACCTGTATGTAATGAAAACTAATATGTTGATAATTCCGCAATTAGCGAACATTAAAATGTTATTTTGACGGACTATCGAGCGCTAATAGAGAAATTTATTTGACTTAAACAAGCATTATTTACACCTGTTGCAGTAATACAGCAACATGCGAGTTCGGTAAAGGAGAGCGTAAATTCGATGAAATTACAAACTATGAGGATATAGCAGTACCCCCGGGCGTCGAAAGGAGACTGGTTATGGATGGATACCGGGTGGTACTTACGACGGACCGGTACCATTTGTCCCTTAATGTGCAACTTGGAGACCATTTCGCACCTGTCTCGCCAGTCCACCGACCGCATCCGTTTCCGTTCCGCATAATTTCTCGCTTTTCTTAATTCCTTGCTTTAGTTCAGGCGATTTATACACACTGGAATTTACCTTAGTACTCCAGTGAAACAAATTTTTAAAAATTATACAAATTTTGTATTAAAATTACGTTAATATTGCACTATATTTCGATTGCAATCTTGCTTATTCGAGTTGAAAATAAAAGCGTTTTGAAGCACTCATCTTCCAGACTATATTTCTGAATTATTGACCCATTTATTTTTATTATTACTTCTCTAATGAGGGGTCTTTTTTACGGATTCCAATGTATATCTGTATCTACCGGTTGTTTATTTTATACGCGTTACCCGACTCCCAGGAGCGGTTTATTAATAATTATTGCACTTTCGTTTTAATAAAAAAGTTTCCCCCATTGTACATTTCGCCGGAAAACTCGTTATAAATGAAACATCGGCTCGGGATGGCGGAAAATTTTCGAAATCGAAGGTTGCCTGTACCATACCGGTTGAAGGTGTGGATTTGATACAAAAAATAAAATACGTCCCTGAATGGTATCGCCATTTTCGCCGTGTTTTCCCTATGTAGTGCGTCCTATCAACTCGGAACCTCTATAATTACCCACATATTACTTTTATTAGGGTCATCAGTGTACGGCAATTTTTTTCTCGAACCTGCGACAATTAATACGCACTTTGTAACTTTTATCGCCTTAATGACACGGCAAAAAAACGCTACAAATCAAAAACATACGGGGAGTCGGAAGTTTTTCCTGTCGCACTGAAAATTCCTATACAAAGAAAAATTTCATATCTACAAAAATCTGTAGTATAACTAGAAATTGTTTCACCATAGACAATTTTTATTTTGGTAAGATAAGTATAAGTGTGATGAAGGAATTTTTTTAATATAACAAACTTATCGTATAGCCTGTTTTGTTTTAATATCTATTATACACTTTTACCAACATGTATAATTCCGTATGTGATAGTACTAGGCTCATGAAATGCAATAATTACTACAATTATTGAATGATAAAGTTGCGGTGGAGGCCCCACATTTTCCGTTGGAAATATACCATTCGACATATATTTCGTGTAAGAAAATTAAGATAACGCAACGCGAAAAGCATTATTAATAATACACGTAGCCTATAAGGATTATAATTTTATTTATACCCGTAGGATACATAGGGAGAGAGAGTTCACATAGTTAAAAACTCGTATTATTCGAATGCAAGGGTGACTTTATTATAGGTTATGTTTTGTTATAATGGATCCGCGTAAAAAATGGATAAAATGCAACACTTGGTTAATGCTGCGGAAAAAATGTTGTTGCTATGGCGTTTCCACGATAAAAATAAGTGCTCTTTATACAAAAAGTTTGCTGATGAGGTGATGAGTATAAGGAAGAAGATGAAATTGTAGTGTACAAAATGGAGAAGACCGCGACTTTTTTTTTAATTTAATTTTCAAAACCGTGTGTTCTAAGAAGGCGCGTAAAGAAATTTTTATTTTTTCTGTGGCCAAATAAGGCCGTAATTAATTTTTAAAGTTTGAAAAACGTCACACATCATCATACACTCTGCTCCAATCAAAGCGAGAGTTGCAAAGAGAAGTCACATTTAGCAAGTTTGCCACGTTTCCTATTACTCTTCTTTACTCCGCAAAATGTGCGTTTTCTGTATATTTATTGCAATAAGCATTTTCTGATTTATCCATTTCTTCCATTACTTAATGGATAATTCGATATATTAATATAGAAATAACATCTTCATCTGTATAAATTGTAACCGATTTTCGTGTTAAAAACACAAATAATGGTCCTGAAAAATTTATTTGGCAACATTCTTGTCAACGTCAATATTATCAGTAAAGTGTTTTGTGCCGATCTGCAATTCGTGTAATTTGTTTTGTGCAATTTTCAGAAAAAATTGACAAATGACAGTTTGATTTTTGTTCTTTTGAGTATTCCTTGTTACTGCGTTCGAAAAATTCATACTATTTACTATACAACAAGACGTGAGTGGTTTATTATTGGTTGATAAGGTATGAGTCAAAACCCGAAATTTTTAAATTTCGAAGGGCTATAACTTTTTAATTATAACACATTTTGAGCAACTGAAAACGGTTTTGAACTCTAATAAATCATTTCTAATCGTATCTTTTGCCGAAATCCGCGTATCTCACATCGTGGTCTTCTTCATAGTCTATATAATAGATCTTATGTTCACTCATTGAATAATAGTCTATTATTTTTTCACTTTCGAATTATTTCGTCCTCTGCAATTATTAATAATTATTGCCTACTTATAAAGTATGATCTCATTGAAATCCTATTGTGAAAAAAATTCTATGGATTTTTTTCGGGTTATTAGAACCGGTTAAGCGTTTTCGTTAATTTTGTCGCCTATTCGCCGGCCAGTTGTAATTGCTCTCGTGCCCGAACCGGACGAATTGTACCGGTACATCAAGATATCAACCCGCGAAAATTATAGGATACGCTGCAATTTTTTCAGACCTTGACTGATAACTATGTCAATTAACAATATTGTTTTTTTACGCGTAATTATAGGTTGGCGATTTAATTTGCATTCGAAATGAGAAATTACGTAATTCCGTAAAGAAATAACTCGTCGAGCGCCTTCCACCTTGATTATGGTTTCGTATTGTTACAATTTAAATAGCAAAAATTATTCGATTCGCCCTGTACAATAGTGCCGCAATCGCTTTTAATAACGCATAATTGCGACGCTAGTGGGCTTTCGCGTGCAGAAAATTTCCAGCAGCGCCCCAATCGAGAAAGATCGACCTTATCGCGATATATTTTTTTCCTGCTGTAATGCGCTGATAAGGCCCGGCAACCTTAACGCGGCCTTGATAGAAGTGCATCGAGATACCCGCTAAAAATACACACTTTTCAATAAAACATTATCTCAAGAGAGCATCGATTAATTAATCGATAAATCCGCAACAGTCGATACATGACTCGTTGATTGAGACTCGCTGTATAAGGGTCAACAAATTATTCGTGCATATAGCGTTGTTAATGGTGGAAAAACATACAAAAAAATTATGACTAGATAAAATACGAAATAATTTGTTGTCTGGTAAATAATTGTCGAGTAGGTAAGCAGTCGGTTTATTCGGAGTCACGCAGTCTACGTACACGCCGCGGAAAATTACGATCATATTTTTTTTCGTATAGAATTCCGTCCAGTGGCGGTGCAATTGCAAAAAAACCATTAAAAATTCAAGGTTGCCTCGTTTATCTGCTGTTTTAGCTTTTTATTCATAAACGCCTAGCAATAAAGTGAAATATTATATATTTAACGCTTATCTGTCGGTTTAATTTTCGCGATAGTTAGCTTATAAAAAGATTTCGTTGTTTAGAATGTACCTGCACATTTCGTTTTATTACAGTCTGGAAGTTTATGAATTTATTTTGGCTAACTTTTGCGCAAATTATGGTTATTTATGAGGATGTAATTATAGTGCAAATTAAATTCTATATAAATTACATAAATCTAGCAATGCAAAATTGGTAGTAATATTCGCAAATAAATAATTAGTTTCTCATTAATTTCAAACGCCCAATTAGCGGGTATATAGTGTTGAAAAACAAACAGAAGATTAGTCGGGTTTGCGTTACGAATTCTCCGGGTTATAAACAGGAGGAAGTATTATAAATAAATTTACAATCGGCCATTACTCGCCCGAAGGCCAAACGGAGGCATTTAGAAACATTTGTATTTAAAATTTACAGTACCTTGAATGGTTAAATTACCTATTATAGATAAAAAAAATATATTCAAAGTAGGTATAGGAATACTTTTTATTGTGCGGAATTTCATTAACGGTTTCCAAACACACCACGTGCAAAAATTGTATCAAAATGTCTCCTCAAGAAAATTTCTATTTCGCATTAGCTACATTAAGCCCGATGATAAAAGCGGTATCTAAGCCGGTATAGGCAGGTATTAAGAAATTTCAGTTATTTTCCCTTCTATATTATCGCGATTTAAATCGCCTGGAAAACAATAAAGATGTGGCAAACATTACTCTGCAGGAATTCAGTGCGTCACTCCCCGTAACTGATCGGTATTTTTTTCAAACCGGTTTCGGCCCGATGCGAAGGGTTCAAAATATTTGCCTGGAATAGTTCATCCACAGATGTCATCACTGATTCATTTATCGCCCGAAACAACACAGTGCGTGTTATTGTTATGCATTTTTCCTCATTGACGTATGGGCGGAAAATTTTCCAAATGCAAAAAATACAAAAAAAATCGCGCATATAACCGCGGGATTTTCGGTCATCGAAAAATCGCCAGACTCTCAGGAATTTCCACCTAATTCGTAATAGCAGGAATAAAGAGGACAATGATCTTTGCATAGTTCACACGAAATAAATCGCTGGCAATTAGGGAGATGATTTTTACTACTAATTAAATACTTTAAGGCGACCGGTTTTTTTTTTGGAGTAATAGGTAAACTCGTTGAAATTTTTATTGGATTATTTAGATAATAAATAACGCTGCAGCTGCTACAACTAGCGGGCGAATGGTAAAAAATGAGTTTTAGGACATTTCGAGTCGGGAATAAATGCCATTACGTTAATTTAGCCCTAATTGTTGACGTCGAATACGAAGCGGTTTTATTTACGGGCGAAATGCAATTAATACAAGTCCCTTCTAATAACGTGACGTCGGCTCCGGATTAAAAATAACCGCGGAATTAACAGCCACAAGAACCCACGAAAAAAAAAATGTTTTAATTCCGCAAATGCGACGGTATTTGGTATTCAATCGAATTCCCAATATTACCTGATTCATTTGAATTTTCATGAATAATTTAAGTATCGTAGTACGCACGACTTTGTCGCAATGTTTTCCATTTCTATTTCCTTCGGCGAAACTAACCCGCACAGACGACGCCTTTTCTAAGTAACATACACACGCCCGACGATTCCGAACCGAATTTCCTACCCCGGTATTAAACCCCCCAAAAAAACCATCGATTTATTCGCTATAGAATACTACAACCCCAAAACAAAACCAATTTTATAAATATATTTCATATATTGCTGCAAAGAAGATATGTAAAAGGGGATGATGTCAAAAGGAAATATGGTTGGTAGAAGATTGGTAGAATATTGTAGAAGGCTAGTGAATAATTGCAAAATGTTGTAGAAGGTTGTAGAAGATTGTACATCAGGATTGTGGAAGGTTGCCAAATATATTGCAGAAGGTTATATAGAAGAGTTGTAGAAGTTAGAAGATTCGAGGGGTTGGTTGGAGACTGTAGAAGATTCTTAAAGGTTATAAAAGGTTGTAGTAGAGTGTACAGGATTGTAGAAGGTTGCTAGGATATTGCAAAAGGTTGTAGAAGTTTGATTAGTGTATTATAAAGGTTCTGGAAGAATGATAGAAGTTGGAAGTTTTTAGGAGGTTGGTAGGAGGCTTCAAAAGATTGTAAAAGGTTATTGAAGGTTGACAGAAAATTGTATTAGGAGGTTAGTAGAAGATTGTAGAAGGCTATAGATGATTGTACAGTATTGTAGAAAGTCGCTAGGCTAAAAAAGTTTTAGAAGTTTGATGGTGGATTATTGAAGGTTGTAAAAGTGCTGCGGAAGTTAGAAAATTCTTGGGGTTGGTAGAGGAGACTGTAGAAGATTGTAAAAGATTATAGAAGGTTCACAGAAGATTGTAAGAGGTTGGTAGAAAATTATAGAAGGTTGTAGACGATCGTACAGGATTGTGGAAGGTTGCTAGGCTGTTGCAGAAGGTTGTAGAAGTTTGATACAAGATAATAGAAGATTGTAGAAGAGTTGTAGAAGTTAACAGATTGTAGGGGGTTGCTAGGAGACTGTAGAAGATTGTAATATGTTATTGAAGGTCGAGAGAAGATTGTAAGAGGTTAGTAGAAGATTATAGAAGATTGTAGAAGATTGTACAAGGGATTGTTGAAGGTTGATAGGATAATGCAGAAGGTTGTAGAGGAGTTGTAGAAGTTAGAAGATTCTACGCTGTTGGTAGTAGACTGTAAAAGATTATAAAAGACTATAGAAGGTTGACAGAAGACTGTGGAATGTTTCAGGTATAGCTCAGGTAAGAAAATTGTGGAGAGAACTTCGTTCAGGAGTTGAGCACTTTTGACCAAAAAGGGCTAAGAAAGAAGAGAAGAAGAACTGTAGGAGATTTAACAAATGGAAGTGAAATCAGTCCAATTTGAAGGACTAGTTCTTTTATATTGATGAACATTAATAGTTCTCAAATCGAAATTAAATGGTCATTTAAATTCTAACAGGTTATTCAGCCAACGAATAACTCCTGTTTTATATAGTAACACCAAAGTTATTAACGCACAATTTATTAAGAATAAAACGCGAATCAATTAGCAAGTGTAGCAGGAAGAGCCAGCGCCGAGGGATCCTCTCGGAGCCGCGAGCTGGCGCCTCTAGCGGCGCGATGGCGAACCGGAATCCGGGCGCACCGGAGCGCCGACCAGAGACAAGCAACTGGCGCCGCCGCCGGCCGATCGCCGAACCACCGGCGCTGCTGGTAGGGGCACCGGCGCTCGCTTCAGTTTTTCAGCGATTTCAGTTTTCAGTAACTCGCTGGCTTCGCGCGGTGCTAGAGTTTTCCACTGAATTTTACCCCGACACACAACCCTTTTTTCTTCTCGCTAAAAATATAGTATATATTTTTTTTCGTTTGAAATTATTCATGCAGGAATTTTTTTTTGTTGGACTATAAAATTTTTGTATGTTACAAAAAATTGTAAAAAGGATTATCGATGAATGGTGTAGAAGGTAGAGGTAGGGAGAAAAGTGTTCTGGATAAGAGTAGAGAGCGCGAGTGTGGAATAAGAAGATATACATACGAGTACACCTCGGGTCGCATCAGCTGTACGGGACACCCGATTCAAATTCAGCGCATGCCTAGCCCCACTTAGGGCGCCAAGGTGGGGGGCACAACAGCTGAGCGGTGATACAAACTGAAACTCAAAACATCAAGTTGTCAGTTTACTCCGTTTCGCCATAAGGAGAACGTGGGATAATATGCTAAGCTAGCCGGGTGCCTGGCACTTGAGGACTTAGACAGATATCGTTTCTCCAGCTGAAGAGGCGTCCAGTCGAGCGCGGTTCTAGTGGGTGAATTTTATTTTGATTTGTGTGCGATCCGATTTACTTTTCCGGCGCTTTCTGTTTGGATATGTTGCCGCAAACTATGGACACTCGGTCCGATACGCCTTCCCTAAGTGGTCAACCCGTTTTTGGATCGCAAATGGTTGACAAAAATTCGACGACACCCTACTCTGATGCTACTCAGGTAGGTCGGATTTTTTTATCATAATATTTCATTTATCTGTGCAGTGGTTTCTGTGTAAATTTGGATAACGTTTTTATTAATAAACACGATGCAGGTATGAGACATTTAGTTAGTTTATAAACGCGTATTTGTTGGTTTAATTGACGAAAAAACGGTCCGGTGCAATTAAAATTTATTAGTACCTTGACCTTCGACAGACTTGCCAAATCGCGGATTTATTATTCGTTTCCTGCTCCGGTAATAAGGAAGGCGGTTTTGTTTTTTATTCATTTATCAATCGAACACCTCGATATAAACGTAATTTCCTATTCGCCGCTCGATGTGGCAACGCTTCGAAATATTTAATCTCGCATTGCTGTTTGTTATTTAATGGTTTCGGAAATTTTAACGAGCGAATCTCGGTGAGCTGTTTGTTTTTTCGCGTTGCTACATCAGCCCTATTTTTTCTACAAATTGCGAAATATCCATTTCGAAATTTCTATCTACTTTTTTAAAATCGTTTGTTTACTCCAATCGAGTAATTTCATCCGGAAATAGTGCACTAAAAAAACCTGTTGAATACTTTTTACAAGCATTTTTTATATTCTAATCTGTTTATTTACTTATGTTAGAACAATTTTCTAATAAATAACCTGTTGAATAAGCACCTAATTTCGCAATATACAAATCACCTAATTTAATTATCAACAATTAAGATAAAAAAACCCCCGTCAAAAATCCTCTTAAATCGAGTATATAAGAGGACTCTAAAAATTCGAAAATAAAAAAATAAACAACGGCCCGATTATTTACGTTAATATTTTCTAATACGCCATGAGATCACGCTTATTTCGGATTTTATTTACAATAAAAGAGGAAGAACAGTTCGTTGACTTGTCAGGCACATTAATAAAAACGCGACAAAATATTTTGCGTATATCGTAAGTGCGTATAATACGAATTAAAAATAGACTTATTTACGATTAACGAGGAAATCGAAATAATCGATTCATTCACCCTTTTTGTGCGTGCACCGTTTCGCCGAGTTTCTATTTTACAAATTAACATTATATTGCGAATTAAATGTGATGCAAATTCGCCTTAATGAAAGCTCCTGCTCGGCGTTTCTAAATCATTAATAACATATGATTGGTTTCGTTTCGTGATTTAAAAATTGCGAAAGGGCGAACATAGCGTGATAAACTCATGAATAGTAATTTTTTCTTCAAATTTAATGCCGCCGAGTGGCAAACACAAAAGTTTAATTAATCTTGTGCAATTCGTCGAAACAATCCCGGCCGGATTATTATTTAAGTACGCGATGTTTTCGTGTATAAGTTATTGTAATTATCTTATCAGCAGCGGTGATATCGCGGCAGACAATTCGTCCCTAAATCTATCCGAACAGTGAGAAATTGATATTAATAAACTATTAATTACTTTGCGCAATCGAAGATGAAAAACTACAACATATGTTATAGTGTATAAAAATAGATCCATTTCACTGCAACACATGTCGATTCGCATTGTATAAGGATCATAATTCGTAGTATAAAAATTCGTAAAAATAGTGTGCCAAAAAAAATCGTTCGACGGTTTACGGTCGAAATTTCCGATGAGCCAACGGTTTCGGCACAGTTTGGCATGAAAAATCGAAACTTTTTCGATTACCAGGTACGCCCGGCTGTCTATTTAAAACTCCCAACTGATGTCATCGCGTTTTTAAATCATCTAAATAACAACGAGGAAGTTTTCATCAAAAACCTGTTGAAACGTTTACAATACCAACCGATAATTCAAAGATATTACACCGCAAACTCTTCCTGCTATTGCGCTAAGCATGTAATTGTAGATACGAGGCCACACCAATAATTAATCGAAAAAGTTCGGAGGAGCTAGAGGGCCGGTTTCGGATATTTTAGCCTGCGTTGTCCGACCCATATCAAATTTTGGGTTAACCACCTACCTGCCCGCCTGTGTGGGAACGGTAGTAATTCCGACCTTTTTTTTGTGCTGGTCTCTTTAATTACACATCAAATCGGTCGAAGACGTCTCCGCCGAAAAATTAAGACCGCCGTCGTCGGGTTAATTGGGGCGGTAACTCGGCAAAAATCGCGAACGACGCGATAACCTCGTCGCGGAGAAATTTGAATATTAACGGGTTCTTAGACACCTAACGATTCCTCGGAAATTGTTATTACCGAAATATGGAAATTTGTTTGTGCGCCTCGCTCGATATTTTCCTCTCTCCGGTTTTTTTCTCGTCTGAGCTTCATTTGTATCGCACATGTTGTGTGCGTGTGTTTTTGTGTGAGAATGTCGACGATCAGCTGTTTTGCGGTGCGTTTTCAAGGTCGGTACACTATTCTGACTCACAGCGAGAAATCCATCTCAGTTTCTGTGGAAACTATCCGATTAGTAGAGATGGAACTTCTACTAAGTACCTCTAAACACCACAAAAAACTACTTATCGACTTCACCTCGTATGCACTACTTAGCGTACATACGAGGGTAGGTGGATGAGTTGGTGATTTGTGCTATTGTAGTAGGGTAAAAAAGTTTCCCATCTCTAGTAATTTAACTGGTATATCAGGTTTTCTACTTGTGGACTATCGAGATAACCTTGACAGTTAGTCTCGTTTACTTTTTTATACTTTGATTAATTCGTGTAGTGCATATTAGAGAATTTCATTTTTCTATCTTATCTGGCGATTCTCGATTTGGTGTATTTTAAGAAGTGATCTCATTTGTTTATTAACAACGATTTTTTCTTATCTAATAGGCTGCGATTGGAATAACGATCCAAATAACACTTAACATATCATTATTACCTACTTTAATATAGTTTTTATCGCTTATAGAAATGATTTTTGAATAATTTATTGTGCCTCTAGTGGGTGTATTAAAATGGAAGCGATAACCGGAAGTGTATAGTGTACGTTATTCCGGTCACAAGTTCGGAAACTTATTCTTTATTATTTTCGTGGGGTGGTTTTTCTCGCAATGAAAATCCGAGCGAATTTTTTAAAGCTAAAATATACCCACTTTTTCTATTGAAAGGGATTTTTTTCAATTTTATACGTGACCCAAAAAAGATCCACCTTAGAAACTTCCTACCTGGCATATAAAAAATAATTTTTCCGTTACACTTCCCAATACATCTCCCCAGACATCCCGATATCGAAATTTTTCGTGCGTAACGTTTTCATCAAAATCGAGTCGATCATATTTTTCGGAAATATTTTCTATTTACGGCACGTCTTATCGAACATTAAATTTCACTCCCGAGGAGGGAAAAAATGGAAATAGCAACAGCGTAGCGGGCCGGCCGCGTTTTCCGGGAGGCACACGTGCGCAAAATTGGCAACCCCGCCAGTGCCGGATGAAAGAGATGCAGAAAAACTTTAATACTAGCGGGGGAGAGTAAATTTAAACTTGTAGGGAATGGATTTTTTAATAATTTTGCTCCTTTGATATTGCCACTTTGGCCCAGGAAATTGCCTGATATTGGGAAAAAATATGGGAATTTTCAATTAGGAGCTTTTTTTCTTCCTTTATTGTATGTCTATAACCGGAAAATGGATTCACTTCATTTCGAATCGGCGTTTTCCTGTTGATATAACATTTTCATTTGAATAATTGCTATAAAAAGTACCGATAAAGACATTTAAAAAAATACCCTAAAGGGAATTTTACGAGGGTAAAATTTATTACCTTTTGCGAATCGAAACCAGCAACTAATTTAAACCATTTTTTCCACACCTCTTGAGACAATATCGCAATCTTTATTACGAAAAGATAAAAAAAAATTAATAATCCTTCGTTTATTCGTAACGTTTACGTATCCTGATAATTATTTAATCTCTAAGATTGCGTTTTTTGCGCGAAATTAGCGGTCGTCGACCTTCCGAAAAGTTGTTTTAAAAAGTTGTAACCCGACTCAACAGACAATAACATTGTCGATTATGGTATTGTGGGTATAGTTTAAATGATGATAAACAATTTCATGGCTCTTAACTTTTAATCGTCGCATTTCCACATAGATGTGACGATTTTTTTAGTCGAGTTAACGGTGTAGAATCGTCGAACTGTCGACTTTTTTTCCACTGCGGAAGCCCAGAAAAAATTATCCATTGTTGGACGAAAAAATTCTCCCAGCGGGTCCTTAACGCAACTAATAAGCTATTAAGTAAACGCCGTAGTTTTCGGTTAGCTTGAGTTAGAAGAAGGCTCTCTTGTCCTTTCCTTTCCTTTCCCACACAAAGGGTGCAATTACTGTTAAAAAGCGAGAAAATTATTTATATAAATTCTACATTTAAATAACGATGCGAGCGGGTCTATTTTCGGCCCGACAAATTCAAATACGTCGCGATAAGGCGCCCGAAGGAGCCGTTAGAAGGCCTTTGAAATTCAAATTCGCATTAAAAAAAATGCCGCGGTTTTTAATTAACGACATTTTATCGGTAATAAAATTTGAAACAATTACGAATTAAAAGGTCGACGACCTTGGCTTCTTTAATAAAATAGTCAATACTCAATACATAACGCGAACGTGAATCGATGTTGAATTAACGAAGACCGAAACGGTTGTTTCGAATATTCAGTACTTATACTACGATATCTCAAAATATTCATTACTTATGTGTATTATACCGAGTGATTATTGTTTGTTTAGTAATGTCCAATGTGGTATCTAAAATTGACTCATTTGGGTAGAAAATTGATTAATTTGGGCAAATAATTGACTCTCTTGGGCTTGTAATTGGCTCTTTTGGACATACAATCGATTCTCTTAGGAAGATAATTGACTCTCTTGGGCATATAATTGACTCTTTTGGACAGATAATTGGTTCTCTTGCACTCTTTTGGGTAGATGATTGATTGATTTGGGTATAGATAATTGATTAATCTGGATAGATAATTGATAAATCTAGAGAAGGGCCCTCTTAATTGGACATTTAATCAACTCTCTTGGGCATATTCGACTCTCTTGGACATAAACTTGACTCTCTTGGACATAAACTTAACTCTCTTGGACATATACTTGAATCTCTTGGACATAAACTTGAGTCTCTTGGACATATACTTGACTCTATTGGACATATAATTGACTCTTTTGGACATACAATCGACTCTCTTGGGCATACCTATAATTGATTTTGATTCTCTTGCATGGGTAATTAATTTTTTGGATAGTTTTTATGGGTAGATAAATGAATTTTTTTATGAGTTGTTTTTGGTTGAATTTTATGTTGGTTATTTTCGAATGGGCGTTAGTTGTCTGGTGCAGTCGATAGCCATTTGTAAAGCAAAATAATTCGTGTAATCGTAGTCGAACTTGGTCACGCTATGTTTACAACATCCTGTGAAAATACGCTTTAACGACAACGAAGGAACGTATAACGTCACTCCGCATTCTATGCATTCTGCATTCCACCCCGGAGTAGTGTTTGTCCGTCCAATTACGCGATCCTGTAGCTTTTTTTCGCTAACACGCCATCGCTGTTTAGTTAATGCATTTCGGAATAAAAAGCTGGAAATAAAGAAGGGAGGGAAAAATGCGAAATCGGCGATCCTGCATGACGAATTCCCTCCGGTTTTTCGTACTTATTCTAATAATAACGCCGGGCTAAGTGGGTTATCAAAATATTACCAGAAAACGCCATAATACTAAAAGAAAACTTCATTCCGCTCTATTTTCGCTTCGGAAAGCTCGAAAGCTGTCGCCCCGAAGCGGCACGATTATTTCTTAATAAAAAGTTATTGGACGTTAAATTTTTATCGTCCCTTTTGGTTTATTAGTCGGTACAAATACCGCCTAAATTATTTTTCGGGGCCGAGATATATTCATGCGCCCGTCCGAATATTAATCCCACTCGGGATTCCCCTCGGAAAAATACACTTTTTTATAGGCTCGTCAATCCGGCACCGTTTAGGAGATAATAATTCGCCGAATTAATATTTTCGCGAATCGATACGACTGGGAAAACCATCTTATAAGAAGTCGCAACTCCGAGCAGATCGCTTCATCGCGAAAAGTTAAAATCGAAATGCATATAATTTGGAAACTTCGCTACATGCGGATAGATAGGCGAATCGTGCCGGTCCTATTTCCGCTCGGTTAGCTCCGATATCGATTCGCAATTCCGCCCGCCTTCTTGCTTTTATTGAGCATTACGGGCGAAAAAAATAAACATCGCAACCCGCGATAATTGCGAGCCGTTTTTTCCCCTCCTGTAAACCACCCCGTTACAACTCGAATGGAGAAGACCACGATGTGAGATATGCGGATTTCGACAAAAGATACGATTAGAAATGATTTTTTAGAGCTCAAAACCGTTTTTAGTTGCTCAAAATGTGTTATAATTAAAAAGTTCGAAATTTCGGGTTTTGACTCATACCTTATCAAGCAATCATAAACCACTCACGTCTTGTTGTATAGTAAATAGTATGAATTTTCGAACGCAGTAACAATGAATAGGCAAACGAACAAAAATCAAACTGTCATTTGTCAGATTTTTCTGAAAAATGCACAAAACAAATTACACGAATTGCAGTTCGGCACAAAACACTTTACTGATAATATTGAAGTTGACAAGAATAATGTTGCCAAATAAATTTTTCAGGACCATTATTTATGTTTTTAACACGAAAATCGGTTACAATTTATACAGATGAAGATGTTATTTCTATATTAATATATCCAATTATCCATTAGGTAATGGAAGAAATGGATAAATCAGAAAATGTTTATTGCAATAAATATACAAAAAACGCACATTTTGCGGACTAAAGAAGAGTAATAGGAAACGTGACAAACTTGCTAAATGTGATTTCTCTTTGCAACTCTCGCTTTGATTGGAGCAGAGTGTATGACGATTGTGTGACGTTTTTCAAACTTTAAAATTTAATTGCGGCCTTATTTGGGCACAGAAAAAAATAAAAATTTCATTACACGCCTTCTTAGAACACACGGTTTTGAAAAAAAAAATTAAAAAAAATGTCATGGTCTTCTCCATTAGAACGATCCGTATAGGTGGAGCAGAACTCGAAAAATTACGGCGATTCTCAATCTCAATTCCGAAGTCGCGGTTCCATCGCGGCGAATAGTTGGCTAATATTTCAGCGGAATCACCGGAGTATATTTCAAAATTTCCAAATTGAGAGTAAACGGAATGACAAATGGTGGATATAAAACCGCTAGCGAAGATAAACCTACGGGAGAGTCGTTACGCAAGCATATTAGTAAGATAGGAGATGTATTACGAAACATTACGCAGCTGTATTATTTTTTACTTAACGAAGATAAATATAGTTTTTTTTCCAGTTATTAAATACATACACAACATTGTAACAGATGATTACATGTTTAATTAATTCGTATTGATACACTGCTCGAAAAACAACTCGCTTTTTTGACACCCTGTACAAATGGTTATAGAGAAGCTAGAAACGTGAAATTTTCAGCAAACATAGCCTCATACCTTGCCTTAAGGTGTACCAAATAGCATCATCCCTATTCAATTGCAAGGGCTCGAACCACCCCTTTGAAAGAGGCTATGTACAATTTTTCGAAACTCATTATGAGGTAATTCAAAGGGGTGGTTCACCCCCTTAAAATTGAGTAGGGATGATGTCACTTGGTACATATCAAGACAACATATGAGGCTATGTATGCTGAAAAATTCGAGTCTCTAGCTTCAATTTAACAGGGATAATTTTGACGATCAGTGTATAATTTCTTACATACGAGGGTCGGTTGAGAAGTAATTCTAGCGAGTACATTTCGAGGTATCGACGTCGCCATCTCCTTAACAAAAAAAGCGTTTCAAAGTACAGTTCTTTATAAAGAGTCGCTATAACCGATCGTAACTTTACCCATAAATCCAATACCGATAATTCCGCTCTTAAAAATAATGGTTCGACTCCGGACCGTCGGGCGAGCACACGCGTACAGTACGAGAGAGAAAGAGACGAAGCGAAGGTTACCGGTACAAGAATAAAGTCTCATTTTTACCACGATCTAGTAGTCCATGAACCGCATGACCTGCTGCGATCTCTCTGTTAGTTGTTTCGTTTGTTCCTCCAAAGCGCTACGGGCGCACTTTATTTATCCTCGAAACCGGTTTTCGCAGCGAGATGAAGTGAGAATATAGCGTTTTATACGGGGCTGATTCTTCCATCTACCATCGCGAACCGATTCACTTTCGAAAAAATTGCTTATTAACCCGCAATAAGAAGATAAAGAGTCTTGCTGTATACTAGAGCTTTATTAATTAGTTAAAGACAACAAACGATCCTAATTTCGAAACGGTGTAGTACAAATAACGCTAATGGGTAAACGCAATTAGATGAGGACCGAAAAAGAAAAAAAAAAAACGTTAGATCTTTGCGGTACAGGCCGTATTCATAACACGCCGAACCCGGCCCGTTAGTTTTCGTTGCGTTACGATTACTCTCCGATAAACAAACTGTTCGAGTTAAACTACAATTTGTGAGAAAACCGCCGGTGAGGCAACGCACACACACTCTCTTCCTCCGGCCCGCAGGATAATTTATTTTGATAGATCTTCTACCATAATGGGGTTTAATGTAATACATTTTAGTTGAATCTAACGATCTAGCCTCGTTTTTTTCGTTCGTGAAACGGACATAAATCATCAATTATCGAGCAGAAAAAGATCTAGTTTGCAGCGAAAAAATCGAAAATCGTGAGTAATCGAGACCGTTAATCAACATTTCGGATTCGGAATGGGAACGAGAGATGATTTTCGTGATGCTCGCCGCAAACGTCGACCTATCAATACCATCGAATTATTTCTTTAAATGCAAAATTGTACCTATATTACATTCACATTTATACCACCATGATGTCATACCTACTTATACAGGGTGTTATTTAATAACATGCTAATACTCAAGGGGGTGATTCTTGGACTCATTTTAAGAAAAAAACTTCATATAGTAAACCTATGTCCTAAACTTCTTAACTTTTGAGATACGGGGTATTAAAGTTTTAAGAAAAAAAAACAATTTTTTACTGTCATTTTCATACCACTTTCGGCGGACATTTCCAACACCTGATTTAAATTATTTCTTTATTTTACTTTAATTTCAACGTTTAAAAGTTATCCGCTTAAATAAATTATTGTTCAGAGTTAGATAAATCGGTTTTTGGTCGTCATTCGTCCAGATCCAGGGAGATGCAAATGAATGAATTTAATTTTTTTTAGCGAAACGGTGAGTTGTACGAAAAAAAGTCAAGAAATCGAATTTGTTCTAAATTGAACGAGAATTCGAAAAATAATTTCGATTTTAAGAGATAGCAGTGGCGTATCACTTTTTTATTCAAAAATATCTAGTCTGAGTCCAGTAGGGACGCCACTGTTAGAAATAAAAAAAAGATTTTTGGGTCAAAAAATGCTCTTTAATGCATAAACGCCGTACACCAAATTTCATAAAAATATTTAATGTGTTATGAAAATGACAGTAAAAAATTGTTTTTTTTCTTAAAACTTTAATACCCCGTATCTCAAAAGTTGAGAAGTTTAGGACATAGGTTTATATGAAGTTTTTTTCTTAAAATGGGTCCAAGAATCACCCCCTTAAGTATTAGCATGTTATTAAATAACACCCTGTAGTGTGTGTCTATTTGTGACGTGCATCTAACTCCGTTTTGCATAATCTATAGGTATAGTATGTTCATTATAACAACGGGGTGACGTCATACGTTGATTGTAATACGAGGCTTATCGGTTTGGGGATAAAATCGGTATTAAACAGTGCATAAACAGGGGAATTTGGAGTTTCTATCCGGACGCGAAAGGCAAACACAAACAAATTTACTCGGCAGCATCTAATATCGTTTTCGCGAAACGGAACTTTCGCGAGGCGTAGCGCCAACTTTCGACCTGTCATAAGATATTCATTCGACAATTTGCGAAATTTAAATTGCCAAGTTTATCCGGCGAAGTTGCCGGGGCTATAGCCGCTCCGGAGGAAATGAAAATGCGACGGGAGAAATCGATAACATTAAACGGATATTTTCGCGGGGTGCATTGGGTTTCTAATAATTGCTGACGATCTGAATATTCTTGTTTGTATGAATTTCTTGTGTGTGTGTGTGTGTGTGTGTGGTGCTTAATTTCCCGTTAAATTGGAATTTAATATAGCGCTATCGCGTTGATAAGGAGCAGCAGAAGGAGTTACGCGCCGGTAACTTTATCGTTTTTAATTGGAAAATTAGTCAACAAATCTAATAAAAAAAACCGAGCGAATTAAGTATAATACGTGCGACTTAACGTGCGTCTTACGTGTTTATGGCTCGAGACTTTACACGCTAGGCCGCAGATGTTGAAAGCACAGTAGAACCTGCCACAGGCGCGGGGAACTCGCGATTCCCGGCCATATGGTAGAGATATAAATTCCTATTTTAAGAACTGGATATATGCATACGACAAAATCGGCGTTAGTTTCCATTGAAATCGGGCGAAAAACGCAACAAAAGCAGCTTTGTATAAATTTAAGTAAAAGGTCACGCAACGTGCATTTCGTATGTACACACATCGCGCTGCATAGAGATTATACGCGTTTCTTATTCGCTACAGGAAGCGATAGTCTGTATCATCCGTAGAAGGTCATGCGTGCTGATAAACCTTGGTATTTTATTTGTATTTTCGTGTTTTCTGACCTTCTGCTTGACCTCACTTGCGAGTACGTACCGCGGATTGCTATTCTTTTACCTTATCAGGTAAGCGCTGATATCTCTACGTGGAAGATAAGGAGCGCTCGATGAATCAAACCCGTACACACTCGAGCTTCGAGTTTCCTTAATATGGCCAGATGCGGTAATTATCGCCAAAACCGAAACGGGGAAAATCAGGAAAAGAATTATCTATTTATTTTTTTCAAGTAAATTCTATGTATATATGCGCGGGTAATTGTCGTGAGTAACGATTTTTCGTTAATTGGTTAACGTTTCTTTATTGGAAACTTGATATGTATACAGTAAATTAGAAAGATGTAATAGGCAATATTTTCTCATGTAACCAACAATCAAGAAACAATCCTTGAGACAGTTATTATAAGGATAAAAATAACCCTCCGATACTTCTAAATAATTTCTAATATACCTTATCTTTCAACCTTATACAAAGTTATTTTTCGCAGTTATATCCATATTGAAATATTACATTTTTCGAGCTATTGGTGCGTTTGTAAGAGGATGAAATTTTCTTTTTTTTAAACTTGTACAGTTAGCTTAATTCATCTTATTTTCCTCTCATGCAGAAGTCTGTAGTTAAACCATGTCCCAACCTTTCTGTAACTTAAGTATGTACTGAAGAAGAGTATAGAAGAAAAATAGTATAGATTTATTTTTTGATTTGGGTGCTAAGTTCAAGCAGATGTATAGCGTAACGTTATTTTTACGTAAGTGGACAAAAAATCGCTCCGGTTAGCGTTTACTCTAGTTCGAGAGTCGTCTAAAATAAGCGACATCGTGTCAGCGAATGGTTAATTGCCGGCAAATTCGAATTCGTAAATTACCTGAGCTCGCGGGCGAGACGAGAAGGTGACCGATGGAGAATAAGAAGAAGAAAAAAACGGCACGAGGAAACGCGTTGCGTAATTAACCGAATTTACGAACCGATAATTTAAATAAATTAAATATCGCTCGGCGCTGTGATAGATTTGGTGTATTTAATAAATGATAGATGTTGACCTTTAAAAGGCTGCGTGTGTATTATATTCCGGTTCGATTTTTTGCGCCTGTGTAGCGATGGGTGTTGGGTTTATTTTCGAGCGCAAGGAAGGTTTGGTAACAGCCCTTGTAATGAAAATATTTGCTTTACCACCGCTCGGATTTGATTTATTAGTTAGTACGTCTTAACGATATGTTTATTTCCGTTTTATGGCGAGCCGTATAAAAGAAGTGTAACTTCGCTCCCCTTTGCTCGAGTAAATTGATTTCACAAAACGTTCATCAATAACAATGCATCTTTTCGAATCGTTAATAGACTTTGTAACGCTTTATTGTCTGTACTATACTAAGGAAATTTATACAAAGTATACCTTCCTTTAGCCAACGTTTCGTATTTGCCGAGGTATGGATACCGGGAAGATTAGGTAAAATTAGAAAAACAAACAATAATAAATAATAAACACAATGTTTTATTGACCACTTATCTATTCGTTGATTGCTTTAAACCATCTGTTTCGAGGAAACGTCGAGTGGATACAACAGAAATATCAGTATGTGTAAATATTTAAAGTTTGCAAGCAAACATTATACGCATCGCACGAGAAATACGAGAGGCGAACGTGAAACCGAGAATAATGACATCAACAGCTGTTAGAGAATTATATTCGTAACGAATTAGATCAGAAACTTTGAAGACTTTTCAACCGCTTTCGATACGCTATAAGTATTTATTGCTCACTACGTATACTCCATTGTAAATTTCCTTTTGTCGATGTCAAGAGGGAGTTAGTGAGAAGTTAAATTTAAGTTTGTTCACTAGAATGAAAAAAGAATTAGAGACCAAAATCATTTGTTCATCAGCATTTCTAATGAGTACTCTTGAAGGTCTTAAGATTGAGCACTATATTCTTCTTCTATAGATTTTTTCTATATTCTTCATCAGTTCTTCTAATGTCTCTAATACGTGTTTAACAAATTTCTTTAAGATAAATACGTTAAATTAAATTCTGCTTAGTGCATTCGAAAGCACTAAAACAGCACTAAATTCCGATATATTATTTTTTTAGTTTTGTTGAAATATTTAAATGTAGGGGTGCTAACTTTATAAACTTAACACCACCATTTTCAATCGCAATTTTCTACTCTAAATCTACACTAAAATCAGTAGGTAATTGTGCACTAAAATAGCACAAAATTCATTCTTCATTCTTCATCAGTTCATCAGCACTAAATTCCGATATATTATTTTTTTAGTTATTTTCAAATATTTAAATGTAGGAGTGTTAACTTTACAAACTTTAGCACCACCATTTTCAATCCCAATTTTCTGCTCAACCAGTTGGGGCACTAAAATCAGTAATTGTGCACTAAAATAGCACAAAATTCATTCTTCATCATTCTTCATTCTTCATCAGTTTATCAGCACTAAATTCCGATATATTATTTTTTTAGTTTGGTTCAAATATTTAAATGTAGGGATGTTAACTTTACAAACTTTAGCACCACCATTTTCAATCCCAATTTTCTGTTCAACCAGTTGTGGCACTAAAATCAGTAATTGTGCACTAAATTATAATGTATGAATTACCATTTTTTGATGGTGATGGTGCTAAATTCACGCAGATATACTCACTATACAGGGTGATAGACGATCGCAAAGAGTAAGATAATGTATGTTAAACGTTTCGTGGTAGTTTCGCGGTGGAAGAGCGTTGGTGAAAAAAACCCAGCGGTGATGAAAAACATGCAAAGTCATCGAGTCGTGCGTGCGATAAATGCCAAACGGGCCGGGTCGCCATGACACAAGGCACAGGCGCCACACGTGATTCGAATAGCTCCGTATATACGCTCGATTGTTTTAAACATGGTTCGATAATTCTTTTGAAACGATCAGATGTGCCGATTGATAATGGTATATAACAGCGTATTATTTTTATTTATTTTTTTTGTATTTTTTACCGAATCCGCCCAGTCTTTTATGCCAACGAGCGGCGTATGCTAATCCGCGAGATTGATAGGTATCAAACGTTCTGATAACTCTTTTTTTCTACTCTCTCTCGCGTCGATATTTATTGCCCGCGTTATGCTCTATTTATAATGTTATTACTCGGTTTGACAGTATGTAATTCGCTGCGTTATGATTGCCGTAAATACGCGCAATAAAACTTTTATGTGACGACATGTAAGCGTGTAATTAATTCAATATAAACTTCTACAAAAAAAAGAAGGCCGCGATTTTTCGTTTTTTCGAGCGGCGTTGCCGAATTTCGAGCAACTTTTAATCTCGTTATTACTTGCAATTTAAAGTCGGGGTTAAATCGGCCGAGAGCCGATGAACCGGCACCGGCCTCTATCTTCCGGATTAAACCTCCATCGATTTTGATTTCGCAACTCCGGGATGCAAATCGACGTTGCGGCAAAAATTACCGCCGTGTGTGTCGGTCCGTGTAAGGTAAATATTCAAATGGGGGAGAGGCCATTTGTACGGGCTGCGCCGAACTAGATAACACTCCATTTTGTCCGGATAATTCGGATTAGGGAAAAGCCGTTAGTCCAGTCGTTGGCGTAATTAATACGACCGTAACGCCGACAGAGGGCGGCCCTTCCCGGCCCTACGGCTCTAATCTGGATATACGCTAAATACATATATACAGACTCTATCGATTTTGCCGGCTCGCCGGTCGATAGCCACCCTCGGGAGATCCGCGATGGATGCATTTCCACGCACATAAATATTCCACTAATCATAATTCTCCACAAAACTCTCCTTGACCAAAACGTTCCTCGCGCAAAGGGAGGCGAAAAAGATCAGTAAGTGCGCTGTGCGTTTCTAATCTAGCGTTATTAAAACGAATCGGTTCGAAAAGAGTGTCACGTAGCGATCCTTGACGGGAAAAGAGAACGCGAGGACAAGAGTATTTTGCAAGATTTCCGGGCTTGCGCCGATCGCGCACCGGAGGATTTTTTGCGCGATCGTGAAAGGACACCGAGCCTTACTTAGGAAGGTATTGTTTATATCGACCTTGCTCCGTACCTGATTTACACGTTTCCTTATCAAATGGAATTATTCATACGCACACACATGCATGTACTTGCTCATACACACGCGTTGGAGCAGCTGCAAAGATTCTTATATATATACAAGGCGGAAAAATACTTACTGTATCTACTAATAATTTAATCCGTATGCCGAAGGAATAGACGACGGCGCGTTATATAAAAATTTAGTGGACTAATTAGTAATGAAACACGGCTATAATAAATTAATTTATTCGTTTTATTACCTAGTTAATTCATATCAGATCTAATAATAAAAAAAGCGAAATGACAAAACGTTATGTAAGTGTATCTGGTCGAGTAAAAACATAATACGTTACGTGTCGGATTCGGGGTAACGGCGCATATGGAAATGAGGGAAATAAACTAAAATTTCCCCCTTTTTTTTAATACAATAGATCACCGGTTTATCGCATTCGTCGATCTCGATAGCTCCTGCTAGATTACGAAATCGTTCGAATTAAAACGATGTTTCCCAACGATGCCGCCTTGGCCGAGTTTGATAATTGTGCCGATTTTCTACGCTTGAGTACCCCAAACGGCAAAAATTACGAAGAAGAAGCGAGGAAAAAAACGCGCCTTCGCCGTGTGCAATTAAGGAAACCTTTAATGAAATATCAAATTTATTACCAGAAAGAATATACACGCTAATTAATTGAAAGTGAAGATTACACACCTAACATTTCAATGGTTCGTTATCGTTACGAGCTTTATTAATTTATAGCGATGACCTTGGATAATTCATTTACGAGGTGTTAGATGCAAGAACTTAGTCAGCGGATGGCGACTTCCTTTCGTTGACTGTATTTTTTTTACAACACTACAAATCACCATAAATTTAATTTTTTACCTAATAATGCTTGATAAATCAACTTAATTTGTTTATTAAAATTTGCAGCAAGTTTAACAAACGTTATCCAAAGGGCAATTTACTATAACACCACAATAAATTTGTTGGGCAATTATTGATGATTTATTTCGTTTGTTGCAGACAAAGAAAAACAACCCGAACCACATCAAGAGGCCTATGAACGCGTTCATGGTGTGGTCGCAGATAGAGCGCAGAAAAATCTGCGAAGTGAGCCCAGACATGCACAACGCGGAGATATCGAAGCGGTTGGGCAGACGATGGAAGCAGCTCAGCGACGACGAGCGCCAGCCCTTCATCGAGGAAGCCGAAAGGCTGCGCCAGCTGCACCAGAAGGAGTACCCGGACTACAAGTACCGCCCGCGGAAGAAGAGCACCAAGCCGGCGCCGAAGAGCAGCAAGAAAACGAAGAAATCGAAAATCAATAAGAACGATACGAACAACAACACGTCGCCGCCCAACGAGAAGATCTTCGCCAGGCGCAGCGCTGTCCCGGAGTCGGTGGCGTCGAAATTAAAGTTCCGTTTGACCGGGGTGGCGGAGCACAAGCCGGTGGGCGGCTTGGAGGAGACGCAGCAGCAGGACATGCTGAGGCAGAGTATGCCGCTGCCGCCGATGAGCTTCCTGGCCAAAGTGCCGTCGAGTCCCTCGTGCGATACGCCGGATTCTCCGGAGAGCGCGACCATTTACGACGATACATGGGTGAGCAATTTCTCGACGATCAAAGAGGAGCCCGAGGATAAGCTGCCGCACGCCCAGATCACGGCGACCACGTTAGACGATTTAGACGGTATCAATTTGTTCCCGATGGACGGGCTGAATCTGGAGGAGCTGGCGGATATCGATACGAATTTCGACACGGCTTCGAACAGTTCCAGTTCGCATTTAGACTTCTCCTGTCCGAAGGACATCCCGTTGTTCTCGTGTAATGAAAACACTTGGGGTGATATGCAAAACAATGAATATATGATCCATTGAAAGAGACTAAGACTGTTTTTGAGATTTTACTGTGTGTGGAGAATACACGATACTGTTAAATATTTTGGGGTTGGTCCTCATTATATAAAACGATGGCCACATCGACAATTTTTATATTGTTATAAATATTCTTAACCCCAATATTGATCTCATTTTATGTTTATTATTTTTGTATTTATCATAACGTATTACCAGAATCTACCAGTAAGCCAGTCATTTTAGATCGAGAACTCTTGTAAAGTTTTTATTAATTGTATTTTGTACATACGGATATTTTATTAAACGGCGTGTTTGTTCGTACTTGGAAATTTATACGGAAGTTAATTTGATATTTCGGTCTCCTTGTCGTTTCTCTCTAAAATGATTGTACACGAATAGTGCCTAGCTCAGTACGTTTGTCGACCCCGGGTAGCCCGGCATTAGTTTTCGACTTTTTAAATACTGTTCACCTCATAAAACGGTAACAGAAAACAAAAACAGGCTGTGATTCATCTATTCGATGACCAATATTTAGTTGTCAAAAGTCCGTGTAGTCATTTTACTGTTGGTTCTGCTAGCTGCTTAAACTTGGTTTCAATTCAGCAACGTTGGTGTTACAAATGAATAAAAAATATATCTAATAAGTATGTCGCATAAGGAAAAAGTTATCGCCAAAAAATAACGTATTCAACTGTCGGAGCGAGTAAAATACCTTCTGAATTTTAAACAGGGTATGTAACAAATTTGTTTTTTTTTGTGTAAATAAATAGCGGTTACTTTTTGGCATATACTTAGGTTCGATTTCGGGTGCATGCATTTGTCATCAATTTTCAAACGTTCAAGCTAGGTTTGCTCTTTTAAAACAACTTTAATCTACACCCCCGTCAACGTTAAACGTTCTCGCCTGGTGTTTTTAATAAATTAAATGTGATAGAAAAAGAATCTTTATATCGTCGCGTGAGAAGAGTCTCATTATCAATTTCATACAGGGTGTCTCAAAATGGGCCTGTAGAGAAATCGATTACTTTACGGATTATATATCAACCCTCGACACCTTGTACATCTCGCTTTTGAAAAATTAATCGGTACAGTTGTTTTCACAGGGTAAGCCTAATAACTAATTTACATTCATACTAATAGTAGTACAACATTCTAGTGTTTTCGATTACTAATTTTGCGTCCGGTTTGATAAAATTTCTAATTAAAATAGCGAAAAGTTGGTCCAACAAAACGAAAATTTGTCGTATTTATTAATTTATTTAAGTTCGTCCAGAATTGTACTTAAAGAAAATAACAAATAGAATTCCGATTTGTAAAGCTGTAAAAAATTTACCTAAAATCGAGCACTTGGGTGGTAGTAGTTGTAGAAATCGATATTCGATGAAAAAAATCGATAATACAGTAGGATATAGTAACGTTTGTGCAGCTGTCAATTCGGGTTGAATTATGAGTTAAACGGTACGAAGCTAAACAAAATTTTGTCGATTAGTTGTACTTAAAAAAAGCAAGGAAATAAACGAAATACCATTCGATTCTAGTCGGTGAAAATTTTGCTCGGTTTTCGATTTTCCACGGAATCGGACGATTCGCCAGGGAATCGCCTGCCAGTGAGAACAGTACCTATACATTACGCTAACGGTCCATTTTGGTAATTTTTTAAAACTAAAAAAAAATCAACGCACAAACTTTGTAATAGACAATTAATAGCATTAAAGTTTTTAAAAAATAAATTTCAGTATAACGTAGAGAGCAACGTCGATATTCTTATAACAAGAAAATAAAAAATATATATATTTGAAAGCGCTATAGCGGCGCCAATGTGTGCTTTCAGTGTACTAGCATTACTATTATTAGATTTGGACTGTCCGTATATTAATAATAATATTATAAATATATAAATATATATTAAGAGTTTTGAAATTTTGAAATTTTAAGAGGCCTGTCTGTAAGTATGAATAAAGTAGAGTACAATAAACTTGTCAAAGTGCTCGGCCGCGAATTGGGATAAGTGCAATTAAACTCGATTTATCTAAATACGAATAAGATATTCACAGGTGGTGAATATCTTAGATATCCCAGTGGATAGTAAACTTTATTCGACTCATCCGGTCCAATAATAAAGTGTAAAATCCAGGCTTTGACGGGTTTATTTCGGTGTATTTTTGTACCCAATAAAAACATTGTTTGAAGCGGGTCGGTTGCTGTCTTTATTCCAGACGTACTGTTGACTGATTTAGATGTAGGTTCATAGGGTACTGCGCTTATCGTTTATTTTGTTATGCGGACGTTGTTTTTTTTTTGACTCCCGTGTCGTTTTGGAAGTAAGCTCCACAATCGATCTCGCACCTTTGTACATAATCTGTAAAAATTGCTCATGTAAAAATTGTTTTTGTTAAAATGTACTGTTTATTCGTGAAAGGCGCCGGAGGACCGCCGAAGGCGAGGACTTTGGCGGTCCTTCGGCCGCCTTTTTGGGTTTATGCAATCCTTTGCAATAATTATTAGTGAACGTTGGGGGAGTTTCGATGTGATTGTATATAGCTACAATTAGATCGAAATTCCTGCGATGGTTTTTTTGTAAAAAAAAATAAAAGTTAGGTTGTCGCGTTGTTGATTTTTAATTCTGGCGGACGACGAGAAAGTAAAAAAAATTAAAGTTAGCAATATTTTTGCATATTACTACCTTGGTGTATATTTCAGGCATTTTTTAAGCCCATATGTATTATATTCATATTACTCTATTAAAGTTATTATATAGTGTGTAAATTTTGTATTGTAGTTGCTGTTAAATATATTATAATATGGCAAATAAATCGCCTTTTAATCTTCTCCTTCCATTAGGTAGCGTTTCGCTCGCTCGAAATAAGTGCTTTTGCCGAGTAAACTCCTACTGCCATTACTTTATTTATTTAGTGTTCGCCGTACGGTTATTTACTAATAGTTTGCTCAAAGTTTTAGGGAGTTTATAAATAAATATTTAATGTTTCTACTCGACGAACTTCAAAGAACTTCAATTATTTATTCCTTATGATTCAATTTAGTTTGGCGAATGCTCCGGCTCGGTTTTTATGCATCACTTATGCAGACCGTCCCCACGAAATGTCCCCAACAATTTCTTAATTTTTTTCATCAAGTAACGAGCATTATAAAACCAACAAACATTAATTATTCAGCAGAAATTTGATTGTTAGGATAGCGTGTGGGCATCATAAAATCCCCTCGATAACAACAACATATCGTCGCTTGATAAATACCCTTTCTTCGGATCGTTTAAAAATTCATTCCCCTTTTAATAGATTCAATAGACATCCATCCACCTTCTTCACCTTTCTCCATTTGAATAAATCACGCCAGGCGAATTCGTGCACGAAATTTCAATAAAATTTTAACTACTCCGCATTATCGCGGCGGGCATGGACGGCGTTTTTAACGACGTGCAACGTAAACCGGGAATACGAGCCGCCGGATTAGCCGATTTTATGAATGATCCCGACTGCACCGGAGTAAATATACACCCGGCTTGTCGCGATAAATTCTATCCAAACATCTTTAACAGCGACTCTCCCGGTCCAATTCGGTATGGATTACGCGAACGGATCCCCCCGGGCGATGCTATATAACCTAATACCACCGGTGAAATCTTGTTTGTAATTAGTAGTAAAGAGAAGGTATCAAACGTCTTCTCGCATTAGATACCTTTTGTTCACTTTTTTATATAAACATACTCTATTTTGGAAACTACAACTTTCAACGAAGGCTTGAAGAGATACAGGGTGGTCCAGTTTATAGTGGCATAACTTTAGGAAATGATGGATAACGTTAAAATAATGATAATTTCTCAATACTCATATAGCCGGGAAAGTTTTGTTTTCGAGATACAGGGTGTTGAAATTAAAAAAAAAATGTATTATTTTGAATATTGCCAAAACGGCTGCTTGGAAAAAAATTAAATTTGGCACACAGGATAAGCTAGGGATCCTTCATGATTTAGGTAATATGGTGATAAATTACAAAAACCAGTGGCGGAGATATGGGTATGCCATTGCCCTTTTTTAAAAAAATCCTTTACGCCACTGACTTTTTTGCAAATAACAGTAATGTTATTCGATGCTCCATGCTTTTAAGAACAAAAAAGTGTTTTTGCCTTTTTTTGAACGACGCACCGTTTTGGAAATATTTGCAATTTTCTCCGGTTATGTAGGACTACTATATTATCGCAAATATTCTGGAAGTAGGCTATGATTTATTTTCATGAAGGATCCTTAGCTTATCCTGTGTGCCAAAATTAAAATTTTTCCAAGCAGCCGTTTCGGCCATATCCAAAATAATACATATATTTTTTTTAATTTCAACACCCTGTATCTCGAAAACAAAGCTTTCCCGGCTATATAAGTATTGAGAAATTATCATTATTTTAACGTTATCCATCATTTCCTAAAGTTATGCCGTTATAAACTGGACCACCCTGTATAAACAGAGAATCAAAAGTTTGTGAGAAAAAATCTAGTGGACATAAATCTGGTAATCCTGATAATCCTGGAAAACTTTGTCAAATCTCAACTGATTTTCAAATATGATACACCAGACTATTCGCAATAGAAAGGGCTTTCACGTGATGTATTGAAAGTAGGTAAGTTCCATTTCAAATAATAAAGTTAGAATTGCTAGAGATTAAGGGTCAAATCAAGAGAGCTTGACTATCAAAAGAACAAAAATTGACGAGTCTCAGCTAAACTTTCTATTATCTACTCATAGGATCAAGTTTCCCTTGGAAGACCCTGCATAGTAATGAACTACAAGATTTCCAGATTTATGTCCACTAGATTTTTTAATGTAAATTGTTCTATACAACTCGTGTTCGTTTGGGAAGTAACGCTATTTCTCCCTAGTTTTTTTTATCATTGGATTGAAATAGGAAAGTAACGACCCCAGCCGGCTGTCGAGTATTCTACTAGGAAATCCGGGAAGCATGGAAGTTAGTCCGAAACGTGATAATTTCGGATTCGACCCCAAGGAGGGGCATGTAGAAAATTGCAAAGTTGGTAAGAACCGACCGGCGTCCTCTTATCAGCTATAATCCTCCGAGTGCTCGTCTGCGGCGTGAGCGAGGTCGATGGCGGAGCAATAAACGCCGCCGATTCGGAATTGAAAAATAACAATCCCCGCGTTTTTAATAAGTTGTTAACATCTTCGACATTCCGCCGGTTTATTCTAAAAAGCAGATGTTTGCGCGCATCCTGCAAGGTCAGCCGGGGCTGCATTTAGACGGTGAAATTTCGGATTTTTTGTTGGCACACGACCCGAAACTCCACCGCGAAACGGATTTAGATGAATTATGTGGAAACGTTTGCGCGAGCGACGCGCACATGAATGAAAACAAACCAGGTAAACGACAGATTAATTCGACAAACATGCGCGGTTTTCTGCGACTTAATAAAAAAACCCGGGCGATTTCCCGCGACGTACGATCGCATAATAAGAAGATTAAAGAGCGCGCTCGCGCTCCGGACCAAGCGGCATTGTTTGCAAATAGCCCGGCGTAGGTATTAATTTCTGCAAAAATCGCGAACACATGCAGATGACACAATCCAAGGCCGGCATCATGCGAAGATAAAAAAATTATGCAAACAAGCTGCAACCACACATATTTAAGACGTAAACAAATGATAATGCGTGTGTTTACATTCGCTGTGCGCATTCGTTGTCTCCCGTGTTTGCATAAAAAAAGGCTCGTTACGTTGAAAAGTTCAATATCGTTTAATTACTGCCTTCTTGAGAATATATGTAGGTATCTCGGGTTTGTTTGACTCGTCGTTTAACAAGTCTACAGGGCCTTTTTCCCATCCGAAAGGAAATTAATTCAGATGATCTACACCGAAGCGAAAAAAATATACCTATACACCCGACCGTTAATTACACATTCCCCGGCAGTTGGCGTAGGGCTCGCCACCCTTATAGGTAAGCACCTACCCTATTATTAGCGCCGCAAACGCACCTTTGACGTATTACGAGTAATCAACGACAGCGAAAAAAAAAGAGAACGAAATTATTATTCATAACGCACAAACGACCAATCTGCCTTCCATCTAGCTTTGTTTTTTTCACTTTCCGCACGCTGGTGTATTAGTGTGTTGCCGCTAGTTACAAATACACTTAGAACATGTTCGGCGTAGCACGCGTGATGTCGTTACTCACGCATCTTGTGTGACACAGGCCCATTATACTAAAAGTATCCTGTCTCATACACACAGAGCCTTTCGTTTCGTTTCGTTTCGTGTTAAAAGCGACGCCATAATCACCGCTAATCAAATTGGATGTTATTTCGGTTGATACGTGCTATCACAGCGACACGTGAAATATGTTATGTTGCTCTCCTTTTATGTTTTTTTTCTACTCCAATATTCAACGGTTGTTTCGAGTAATGAAATAATTGGTGAACTTCAAAAAAGTACCTACATACACACATTCATTTGGAAAACTGATAAGCTTGAGCATAATCGAGAAATCGTGATGATTAGATATTAGATGAGATGTTGGTGATGATGATGAGATAGGATTGTGAAGATGAGATGAGATTGTGAATCATTTGAAAATTAAGTTTAATGGGCTATTTGGAAGTTAAATTCGAGCTTTTAAAACGAGCTTTTAAGAGTCCAATTCTGGACATTTCTGGCCTTATGTACAAACTTCACAAATCGTCTCAATTAGTACAGATAATAGACAATAGACAATTTTCAAAACTCCTTAAAAAAACTTGATGGGGTGATCTATAAGGGGAAAAAAGAATTATATCGATATCTACATTAGTTTCGGTTTTAATAACCTTTCAAAAAAGTAAGTTTCTCTACCGCACCCAGTATGTCAAAAAAATATTAATTCATCCAATTATTAAGTATAAAACCACGCCAATTTGATGATGAAATGGGATTGTGATGATGAGATGAGATGAGATTGTGAATCAATTGAAAATTAAGTTTAATGGGCTATTTGGAAGTCAAATTCGAGCTTTTAAAGAAGCTTTAAAGAGTCCAATTCTGGACATTTCTATCCTCATGTACAAACTTCACAAATCGACTCAATTAGGACAGATAATAGACAATAGACAATTTTCAAAACTCCTTAAAAAAACTTGATGGGATGATCTATAAGGGGAAAAAAGAATTATATCGATATCTACATTAGTTTCGGTTTTAATAACCTTTCAAAAAAGTAAGTTTCTCTGCCGCACCCAGTATGTCAAAAAAATATTAATTCATCCAATTATTAAGTATAAAACCACGCCAATTTGATGATGAAATGGGATTGTGATGATGAGATGAGATGAGATTGTGAATCAATTGAAAATTAAGTTTAATGGGCTATTTGAAAGTCAAATTCGAGCTTTTAAAGCAAGCTTTCAAGAGTCCAATTCTAGACATTTCTATCCTCATGTACAAACTTCACAAATCGACTCAATTAGGACAGATAATAGACAATAGACAATTTTCAAAACTGCTTAAAAAAACTTGATGGGATGATCTATAAGGAGAAAAAAGAATTATATCGATATCTACAATAGTTTCGGTTTTATTAACCTTTCAAAAAAGTAATTTTCTCTGCCGCACCCAATATGTTAAAAGAATCCAAATTCATCCAATTATTATACTTAAAATCACGCCAATTTCTACAAGTTAAGAAATTTTGTGTACATTTTAAATTTCCAGAACCACCTATCTCCAAAATCTCCAAATATTTGCAATTAAATCACAATTTAAATCCATTTTGGAGCAACTTTTAAATCCTTCTTAGAACGTTCGTTTGATAACGCGTTTAGCGAAGAATTACCTAAACAAACTGGCGTGAATAATGCGAAAACACAACGACAATTTCCTACTACATTTCGGAATATCCGAATAAAAAAATGAATCAAAGATGGAGATAAAATTGTTTGCGGACGATTTAAATCGCACAAAAAAAAAAACGTTAATAATTCCCATACAATTTTTATCGCGCTCCCACAAAAGAATGCCACAACAATAAAAGGAACGACGAGTAGGATTTCGCTTCCAAGATTACTATTATATTATTCGATTCGTTTAAATATTTGTATAGTAATTACCGTACGTAGAAATATTGCTTCTGTGAATTTGTGTTACATTTTCGTTGAGGTAAGTCAATATTTATCCGTAATTACCAGACAGTTTGGCATTCGTAATACGATAGAAAATTATTAGAAAAAATCGTTGATTGGGAGAGTAAAAATAACGTTACGTTATTTTGAGATACGCTATAATAGCGAGCATGTAGATTTGTTTATATTGGCAATATGGTCAATTCTATGAGTTCTATAGATAAAGATTATATTAAAATAACAGTGGGTTAGAGTGAGAAAGTTGCAATTCCACAATAACACCCCTTCTTTTTCGTTTACACGATATTAATGGAAGTTGTCTTTGTTGCACCCCTAGGCCATATTGCATGCAAAATTGCACTTGCCTCTGTATATTTATAGATGGTATAAGTATGAAATTGAAGGTAGGTATCCAACAAAATCGGTTGACCCTCTTCCGTTCGTGGAGGAAAGGCTGCGCGAGGGGGTGGAAATCGGGGGCGCCGTAATCCCCGAGTTTCCCCCGTAATTAATGAGGGGCTCTTCGGCGGAGCTTATTCCGCCATTAAAACAGAAGTTGAAATTGCGTTACAGAAGTAACCCAGACATAAACAACTTATATCTCGGAGTTGTTGTATTTTGAGGTTGCGATATAGAGATGCCAGATAACGCGAACTTTCGTTACGATTATGAACAATTTCGCCATTTCTGTGTCAAATTTAATTTCCTCTGATGGCTGGTTGCGAAATTAAAATCGGCCCCCTCGTAACGCCGAAATAATAACTTCGCTACACGTATATTATAAACTGTAATCTTAATAGGGCTTTTATATCTTGGTGCTACTTGTTTTAAGGCCAATATAAGCACAGTGTGTAAGTTTAGATGTTAGTATAGAATTTGTTGCAACAGCGCGGAATATGTTTCTGTTCTTAGTAAGCGTTTTTGTTTGAAATTTGGCAACAGCGCCAGACTCGTAAGAAATGTGACAGGCGAGCGAACGAAAAAACCCAAGAGGGTCGCTTGTAATCTTTAAGAAATAAAAATCGTTTTGTTAGTTTTACATATCGTGGTTATTTTGGAAATTCCTTACATCGGAAAAAATACGGTGTTGAGTAACAGGCTCAATACCCCACATTGGTCCTTCGAAACGGATAAACGAAAATCGTAACAGTAATCAACGAGGAACAAGGCACGTGGGATTTCCAGAAAATCGGCCATTGCAGATTAGCATAGCAACAAGGGAGAAGGTCGGCGGTACTTCGCAACAAAGAAGGTAACAATCAACGCACAGGCGGTGAGTTTCCCTTCATTTTTCATTTTTTCCCTTTGATATCGATCTATTTGGGTATCGAATTTACAGTTTAACATTAAGAAAAGGTTTATTTTGCATGGTCGCAGGGTTGCCACATGGCAAATCGTTTAGTAATCGTATAATAGGTTGAATTGTTTAACTGTCAATTTAACATAATACATATTTGGGTCACGAGTAGCGGTTTGAGTAGTGTTACAAGGGATCATAATGTCAACGTTAGAGCAATTAATATCGCGTAGAGGTTCTATAAAGGGGCAATTGACTCGATTTTGCACCTTTATAAGAGCTTATGAAGACAGTCAATATAATGAGTTGCAACCACGTCTTGATAAAATTGAAATCGTTTGGGGCGAGTTTGATCACGTACAGGAGAGCATTGAGTTTATGGATAGCACTGAGGCAGATTCTGATGTACGTAGTGAATTTGAGAAAAAATATTTTGAAGCAGTAGGTAAATGCAAAAATTTGTTAAAAGCGGAAAACAGCGAGGGTAGTATTTCGAGCAGTAACGGCGCGAGTAGGAAAAGCGAGAGCGACGAATCGCGAGCCGGCGCGGTAATAGAAGCGGCAACCAGGGCTTCAACAAGCGGCGTAAATACAAGGGCGGAGTTAGAATTGCAGAAATACGTTCTGCCTAAATTTAACGGAGAGTATGATCGTTGGTTCAAATTTAAAAACACGTTTGAGTCGTTGATATTAAAGAATCCTAAAATTGACGAATCGCAGCGATTTTATCGTTTACAGGAATGCGTTACCGGAAATGCAGAAGCAGTAATTGAAGGTATTGAGGAATTTACGATCGCGTGGGATTTGTTGATTGAACGATTTGAGGATAGACCCTCAATGATTCAAAAGCATTTGAAGGAGTTGTTAAATTTGCCAGTTATTAAGGTGGAATCGGGTGCTTCAATTAGAAAATTGTTGGATGAGATAAATCGTCATATTCGGTCGCTAAAATCACTTGACGAGTCGGTTGATTCATGGGACACATTATTGATATTATTGATGTCGCAAAAGTTGGATGAAAAGTCGCGTGATTCTTGGGAAAAAACTCGCGTGGTAAAATTTCGTGGCGTTCCTAAGTTTAGCAATTTTCTCGATTTTTTGTTGGAACGGTGTAAAGGGTTAGAGGCTCGTTCAGATAGGACAATGGAATCTAGCAATAAACCAAAATTTAACAATAAATTTCCAAACTCGTTCAATAAAGCTAATTATCGTTCTAAAGCTGAAAACGTAACTTCGGCTCACGTATCAGAGGGGAGATCTATCACATGTGAGTATTGTCAGGGCAAGCACTTTGTTTATTCATGCGGAAGGCTGCTTGAATTATCGGTGGAGCGGCGTAAGGAGGAAATCAAAAAATTAAAACTGTGTTTGAATTGCCTACGAAGTTCGCATTTTGCAAGGGATTGTCGTTCGATGGGTTGTAAAAAATGTCGCGGAAGGCATAATACTATTTTACATTCAGAAACTCAAACTAGCCCGGTAGTAGGAGTAATTGAAAATGCGAATCAAGCTGGTAGCAACTTAAATAACGAAGTGGCGTTGCATTGTGGTATGCGAAATCAAGTTTTATTATCCACAGCTTTGGTTTTAATCGCGGATAATAGGGGAAAATTTCACAGAGCTAGATGTTTGCTGGATAATGGATCTCAACCTTCGTTTATCACACGAGAGTTATCATCAAAATTAGGAATAACAGTTGAAAGAGTAAACATACCGGTAGTGGGAATTAACAGATCGAACAATTCAATAGTCGCTAAAATTCAGGCGGAAATTAAATCTTACTACAATAATTACAAAATGAACATCCCATTGTTGGTTGTAAACGAAATCACGAATCCTTTGCCATCGGTGTCTTTCGATTGCACTAAGTTGAAAATACCGGAAAATTTAACATTAGCAGATCCGGAGTTTTCTATTTCATCTCCCATTGATATTTTGTTGGGAGCAGCGGTATTTTTCGACATGTTGTGCGTGGGTCAAATAAGGTTAGGAACGGGGTTGCCCATCTTACAAAAGTCAATGCTGGGTTGGTTGATATCGGGACCATTGCAGATTTATAATGCGCAAGAAGTGGTGTGCAATTTATCCATTGAGGACGATGAAATCAAAAATATTTTGGAGAAATTCTGGGACACAGAAGAATGCAGCAACGATGCAAAAGAGTTGATATATTCGAAAGAGGAACTTGAGTGCGAGGTTCATTTTAGGGAAACAACGAAACGGGGAAGGGATGGAAAATTTATAGTAAGTTTACCAACAAGAGACACGTTTAATAATTTGGGAGAGTCTTTAGCGATGGCTGAAAAGCGTTTGAACGGATTGCAACGGCGGTTTATGAGAAACAAGGAATTCAAAATTAGATACGCGAATTTCATGAGCGAATATGAAGAGATGGGTCATATGAGTCGAATAGGTGAACATGAGTTGGAAGGCGAGGGCACGAAAGCGGTTAAAATATTTTATTTGCCTCATCACGGAGTTATTAAGAAGGATAGCAGTACGACCAAACTAAGGGTTGTGTTTGACGCTTCCTGCAAATCAAACGCGAATTTATCATTGAACGATGTATTAAAGGTTGGGCCTTCTATTCAGGACGACTTGTTTTCGATTTTATGTAGATTTAGAAGTTATCCAATTGTCATAACTGCGGATATCGAAAAGATGTACCGGATGATTTGGGTTGACGAAAATCAGCGGGATCTTCAAAGAATTATCTGGATGGACGACGACTCTAAGTATGTATCTTATCGACTTAACACAATAACATACGGAACGGGTCCGGCTTCATTTTTGGCTACACGTTGTTTGGCACAGGTTTCTGCGGACATTTCAGAGGAAAATCCAGAGGTTTCTCGAATAATATCTAGGGATTTTTACATGGACGACCTAATCACCGGGGGAGAGACTGTTGAAAAGGTTGCGGAATTAGCTAAAACAATTTCTGATATCTTAAAGCGGTACGGGTTTAATCTTCGCAAGTGGAGCTCAAATTGTAGCGAAGCATTAACGAATCTGGTGGACAAGGATTCACTGGCGATTGGACAAACGGATTTTGCGGACAATGATCACTCGTCGAAGACTTTAGGTATATATTGGAACGCGTCATCCGACGAATTGGGTTATAAAATTAAAATTCCAGTGTGTTCCAATGAAGGTAGGGTTACGAAAAGGCAAATAATGTCGATTGTAGCGCGTATTTTTGACCCGTTGGGATTGTTAGGTCCGGTGATCATCAAGGCAAAAATGTTTTTGCAGACTTTATGGCAGTTAGGAATAGGTTGGGACGAAGCGGTTCCATTGGATATTCACACAGCTTGGCACCAATTCGAAAGTCAGTTAGTATGTTTGAATGATATAGGGGTATGTCGATCGTTGGAATTAAGGGAAATGTTAGCGTGCGAATTTCACGGGTTCTCGGATGCCTCCGAAAGGGCATATGGCGCTTGCATTTACGTAAAGGTCGTGAACCGCGAAGGAGCTTCAAGCGTAAGATTGTTATGCGCTAAGTCAAGAGTAGCAGCTCTCAAGGGAACAACTATACCGCGTTTGGAATTATGCGGGGCGTTGTTATTGGCAAAACTTATGAAAAGGGTGGTCAATTCGTTAAATATTGAAGGTGCCGTGAAATATTTTTGGTGTGACTCGACTATAGCATTAGCTTGGATATCGAGTGAACCCAGTAGTTTGAAAACATTCGTATCAAATCGAGTAGGTCAAATTCAAGGTATGACAGAAATATCTGAATGGCGACACGTCGAATCGGGAAGCAATCCTGCTGATATCATTTCGCGCGGTGTTATGCCTAGTAGTCTTCGTGAAACTAATTTGTGGTGGCAGGGTCCGTTTTTTTTGACATTGCAAAATTATGGAGAAATCGGTAGTCATTTGAATCTGAATTTACAGGATATACCGGAGCGTAAAAGGAAAGAAAGGGTGTGTTTAGCGGTCAACATGGATCACTCATTTATCAATAGATATTCGTCACTTCGCAGTTTAAAGAGTACGACCGCGTGGATATATCGGTTTTACAATAATACGAAAGGATGTAAAAATAGTCGGAACCTTTCAGCAAGAATAACGAGTTCAGAACTCGAATTTTCGTTACAAATTCTTATTAAAGCAGTGCAACATCAGGAGTATGCCAAAGAAATTGAATCAATCAAGTCTTCCAATCAGATTTTAAAGTCAAGTAAGTTGTTAGATCTGAGTCCATTTTTAGACGAGAATAATTTATTACGGGTCGGTGGAAGAATAAAAATGGCTGACGTTGATTTCAGTTCAAAATTTCCAATAATCTTACCACCAAAACATCATTTAACTCGATTGGTGATACATAACGAACATTTGAAGCAATTACACGCAGGGCCTTCTACTCTTCTAGCGATCATACGTCAAAGATATTGGGTAATAAATGGTAAACGCGAGGTCAGAAGTGTGTTGTCTAAATGCGTGGTGTGTTTTAAAAATCGTCCGAAACCACTGAAGCAAAAGATGGGTGATTTGCCTTTGGATCGCGTAACTCCAAATAGGCCATTTTATGTGTGCGGTACTGACTTTGCTGGTCCATTTCTAACAAAAGAAAGTAAACTTCGTAATCGTAAATTTATTAAAAGCTACATGTGCATATTTATTTGTTTCAGTACTAAAGCAGTTCATATCGAGGCTGTTAGTGATTTAAGCAGCGATGCTTTTCTTAACGTTTTCAAACGGTTTATCGCTAGGAGGGGTTTATGTAAAAGAATTTATTCAGATAACGGCAGGAATTACGTGGGTGCGAATCATTACTTAAAGGAGGTTGTAAACGTTCTCGTGACTCAAAATAATTCGTTGTCTAAGTTCGCGACTGAAAACAGTATCGAATGGCATTTCATACCTAGTTACTCTCCTCATCAGGGAGGAATTTGGGAGTCGGCCGTGCGTCTTGCAAAATATCATTCTAGTCGGGTAATAGGAAATAATCATTTCACTTTTGAAGAGTTGCTCACGTTGTTCGCTCAAATAGAATCGATATTAAATTCTCGACCTATCACCGAATTATCCAGCAATCCTGATGATTTTTATCCTCTCACCCCTGGTCATTTCCTTGTGGGCTCACCGTTGAATTGTTTACCTGAGTCAAGTCTCGATGCGATTCCTTTGAATCGACTTTCACGATACCAGTTGCTTCAACAATGTATGCAATCATTTTGGAATCGCTGGCAGAAGGAGTACCTCACGAGCCTCCAGAAACGTTCTAAGTGGACTTCAAGCTCATCTACCATCAAAATCGGATCATTGGTGGTTTTAAAGGAAGATGACACTCCTCCTTTATCATGGCGCCTAGGAAGAATAGTCGAAGTTCATCCTGGTAACGACGGCTTAGTGAGAGTGATGAGTGTTAAAACGTCACACGGTGTAGTGAAACGAGCGGTGCAAAGAATTTGTCCTTTGCCTATAGATTAGAGCGATTGTATTTGGATTATTTTTTTTTATAATCATATTTGTTTAGTTATACTTAAATTGTAACTTTGTTATTCGTTTCATTCTCTATTGAAATCAGATGATTTCAAGGTGGGGAGTATGTGTAAGTTTAGATGTTAGTATAGAATTTGTTGCAACAGCGCGGAATATGTTTCTGTTCTTAGTAAGCGTTTTTGTTTGAAATTTGGCAACAGCGCCAGACTCGTAAGAAATGTGACAGGCGAGCGAACGAAAAAACCCAAGAGGGTCGCTTGTAATCTTTAAGAAATAAAAATCGTTTTGTTAGTTTTACATATCGTGGTTATTTTGGAAATTCCTTACATCGGAAAAAATACGGTGTTGAGTAACAGGCTCAATACCCCACACACAGAATCCTATCAACAGCGGCGTACTGCTTAAATTTTTTTACAACTATAATTACTCAATTACGTAAAGGTTTATAAATTTAATATTTTTGTTAGCGAAGTTATCAATTAGATGCCGTTGGAAAGTTTCTTGGAAACGTACCTAATTATAGAGAGATATAATAAAATAAGCGATCCCGAAGTTTGTGCATTTCGCCGGCTGAAATGTAAAGCAAATTACAATTTATTAATACCGACAACTGTACGGAATTGGAGTTTTCGCTACGTCACTGTCCCGAAACCGTTCCGGCGAAACTTCGTCGACTGTTCCACGTCGACTTTTCATATTTTACTACCGACTCTTTATGGTTCTTCGAGAAAATTGAAATATTTAATGAGAACCCCCTCTTGTCGCTGCCGACGATAGGAAGCAGAATGCATGACGAATTTCGGGTAATTTCAGCAAAGGGTACGTTTTTCCACTACTATTTAGGACGAGTTCGAGTTCTCTCCCAATTTTCAAAATCTTACCTGCACGAAAAAAGGTCGTGTCCGAGTTCTCCCCCGTCTATTGTTAACGGGTAGTTGTAGCTTATAAGGGGCTAATTGCCTGATAAGGAGGATTACTGTTCCTTCCGTGAACTTATGGGAAACTTTATTATTAATTTTACGGAACAAAGTTATTCTTCACAAAAAGTTCTGTATGATCTAAAACCCAAGATGCAACCATCAAAAATCAAATTTTATCAATCTTATACGAGGTATGTCAAAAAATGTGAATTTTGCTCAAGAGTAAAGTACCTTGATATTTTACAATATCGAAACTTGTTATTATGGAAAGTACACCTAATTTTCTATAAGTATACTGGAAGGGATGGGATTTTCCCTATATTGAAATAGAGAAAAAAAGACAGAGGTCAAAAAATTTACCCTAATCATAAAATCCTCATTAAATTGTACTACGAAATGAAAATACATAATCGAAATTTGCCAGAGAAATTTGAAATTATAAATATTCCCATCGGTCCTTCCTAGAAACCCTTAATCTATTTTTATAGAGTAATACTTAGATAGTATTTGTGTTTTATATTAAATAAATTGTATATCATATCATTTTAGTTTTATTTAAATTGTAATACTTAAAATGTAGGTATAGGTAGGTACTTACATAAAGTGAAGTTATAACTACGAAAAATATCTCAAATTTAAAAAAGTTTGAAATAATAAAAATTAAAAGTTGGTTACTTTTAATAAGTATTTAGGGTTTCAACGAAGAAGGATTAATCGGAAATTAAATGCTACCTGCCGTACCGGGGAGAACTCGGACACCCTCGGGAGAGAACTCGACCCATAAGAATTTACCTGCTCGAATACGGGAGAGAACTCGGATACTCCGACTATGGACGCCTATGAATTTTAATAGCACGTTACTATCAGTCCGGAGATTAAAACAAGCTGAAAATTTGTTGATTTCATACGCATTTTATATCAAACATTTCCACTAATTCGCCATACAAAATGTAACAAGTAAGTAAACATAGAAATGAAAAAAAAATCATTCGTAAAGTTCATATGTAAGGCCTTCGACTAGTCTGAACATGTTTCTGCTAATAAGCATGATGAAATCCGTTCGGGATATTTAAAATGCCATAACACTCGATCCGAATATGCCGGTGTGAATACCATATGAGATGTGAAGTGTTTATTATTGATTATTTATTATAATTTAATTATTTTAGATCGAATTTTAGCGCTGGAGATAAACTCAGACGACCTTCCCGCGTCGAGTTTTATCGCGCTTAAAATCCTAAATGAATCATTTTCCCTAATTGTACCCCAGTTTTTTATCGGCTACAATCGATTATATATCTCTTATCAATTCGTCTGAATAGCGGCGAATTTACGGGCATATTAATTTCGAGCGAAAAACTTTTATTATCAGACAAACTGATTAGCCGAATTTCTCTAACGAGCGGCAAACAAGGACGTTTCCGGGGAATTTTAATAAAACGCAAACTTTTCTAAAAATACCGTCATAATTCTAAATTCTTCGAATCGCTATTATGCATTTGCGTTGAACTTTTTGCCGCTGTTCGAGTATTAAAAATTATTGCAGTTCTTACATCTATGTAAGTGAGTTCACAACCTAATTCCGAGTTTCAGGCGCGTCGTAATCAACAAATAACTTAGCATTCGCTACTTATTTGCATTTTCTCGCAGAACTTGTACTGGGAGACTTCCGGACGCGAAACAAAAGTTTTTTAATACCAGCTCGCCGCTTAAATGCACTTTAATCGACGTTTTTTTGCCCTCCGATCGATACCGTCTGAAACTTTCGGTTGATTAGTTGTCGATTTTTAATCGATTCGCATGTACAACAGCGAATTATCGAACCTTCGGGCTACAATGTATACAAAACCGAAGACATACGCCATACGTTTCGCATAAAAAAACCCCCGGCAAACTTTTTATTTTTATCAATCCCCCCATTTGCATCGGGCGAGTTCATATATCCGCGATTGACTCGGTCATCATTTTTCCTTTGTCCTTCATACGTTTACTGCGTCATAATTCTGCAATTCCTATGGCAACCCGACCGGCAAAAATGCAAATGTCCGGCGTTTGTGCCATCAGAAAATATACATAAAAACGTTGGGTAAGGTTATGACCGGTCGTAGTTTGATAGACGGGAGCGGCGTCGGCTTGACAAACTGCAAATGAGCTGATAACACCGGGCTTAATGGCCATGTGAACATAACTCACCACTTTGTCTTTCCTCCTCTCTTCTTGTTTCGGCTTTTATTTTTCAATGTGCATGCCACAACCGCTCTAATGCTAATAGTTTTCCCTCATTACCACCCTGTATACAGGGTGTGTTTCTTAATTACACGCTAATATTTAAGGGGGTTACTCTTGGACACAATTTATAAGAATATTATCCTTCATATGAAGGTTTCTGTATATACGAAGGTATTTTTAGCCAATTTTAGTATCTATAGGCAATTTTTAGTTTGAGGTAAACATCGAGGTGTGTCAATAAAAAAATAAATTTAATAATAGCTTGTTAATTTCATCGGAGGATTTTATGGGCGATAAAATCGTGGATTTGGAAAAAAATAAAAAAATATGTTTACAAATGAGTGCGGTTTGTGGTGGACAAAAATCATATTTCATATATGATTTAAATGTCACATAATTTTCGATAAAAGTTGTTTATCATTGAAAATCTAATAAAAATTAGCTATAATAAATAGGTTTTTATAGAGCTGCAGTTGACAGATCCTGACTCACTAGACAGGAATTCATACACGTATGCCGAAGGAATCGATATCGCTAAATTCGAGTATAACAACCCAATTAATTCGAGTGGTTTATGAAGGATTTATCCTCTTATATAGAGTAAAAAATTGGTAGATTATAAAGGAAATATATATAGGAATATTCTTTTCCGCTCGAAATCCACGCATAATCCTCGATTAATTAGTTGTTAATTTAATATAAACAAATGCACGTGTTTTGAATCAGGCGATGGTAATTTAAAACGCGGCATAATTAAAAACCCTTTGTATGCGGTTATCGTTGTGAAAAACAATTTATCGAAGTATCTGTAAAATGCACGCAACACGATTTAAGAATAAATATTCCACAATCGAGACGTATCTAATAGTAGTTGGATGCGAAAACCGCTCTCGCACAATTTTCTATACGTCGGATATAAATCAAAAGCTCATTTACAAACAATTTATGTAACGAATGAAAAAACTTTTTCCGGTGTTTATTCGACTCAGGTGTATTAATCACCGGAATTCGGCCATTGTTTTTCATCCCGAAAATCCACCCTCTATTTATATACCGCAGAACTTTCGCCGGCGCGCCCTTAAAACCCCGTAATTGTATCCCAACAGAAATCCTCGGAAACTATTTCATATTTTCCGAAAAACATTAGACAGGAACGATAACTACGGTTTGTTCCAAGTTTTGCGGCATAAATCTGTTCGGATGAATTATCTGTTGGTTTGTTCACGAACTTACATTTCCTCTGGATCCCTTCTTCTGCTTCTTCTTGATTAAGTTGACTACTTTTACGGAAATTGGCATACTTCGCGGTGGATCTCCCATACAGTGGCGTACTATTCTACACAATATTCAAAAAATTCCCCTTCTACACATTGCATAGGACACTATAAAGTGTTTTATGCCATTTCGTTTCTAATAGTTCTGTGACATTTAGATTGACAGTTGAAGCAAGATTTTCTTCATTGGTGATTAGTATAATATGTTGTTTTTAATACTAAAATATCAAAAAAATAAATTTCCACTTTTTCTTCTTACTGATGAAATAATGGCTAGTAGTGCATCAGCTAGCACATTTATTAATATTGCACTTGTGTTGCTCTTAGCAATTGTGCAAATTTTAACTCTCAATATTTCAGTTTTTACAAAACTTGGATCAAAAATTCAATTATACAAACTTTATGATAAACATAATTAACAAAATTTCTTTCTTACATTATTCAATGTATATCAGATGACACAGTTATTCAATGATTAAAAATTTTCACAAAATACATCCGCCATGTCGATTTTTTGATATTAATTTTTAGTGTTGCCAACCTTTAGATACAAATTTTTGATTATACAATTTTGCACAGTGCTCTGCGATTTTCCTACTAATAATACAGCCCCATTGACGTTGACATACGTCAAGGGGGTAAATTATAAAATTCTTCGTTATTGAAATGTGCTCGAGTTTCACGTGTGTACATTTGTCTCATTAAAGAGAAGTTAAGAAAACCGGCTTCCGTCGAACTATAGTGAGCGCTGTAACTGACAAGCGAGCCTAAGAAGTTTAATTAATTCAGGAATATTTTCTAAAACAGCTACGATTAACTTCCACGGGCGATGTGAAGGTATAAGGAAACGCAAAGCAACCGCTCCGAGTTATTAAAGTTTCTGAATAATGGGGGAATTTTTTATACGTCTCGATTGTCGAATTTCCAAGTATACGTTATATTATAGTCTGTTCATAAACGAGACGGTGTAATAAATCAATCAATTGACCAAATTCCAGCCTAGTCAGAAACCTGTCCAAATATTTTAATACCTACTTCGATGGTTCACCCTGTATTGCTTTAGCAATGATTATAACGACTCATTTATGAATAGACTATAATATTTTTTATATATATTTAGGCCTACGATAGCGTGTGAAAATCAACAATCGATTTTATTTTAAAATTAATAATGACCGGCTACAAACATGATAACGATACATTCAATGTCCTTTTATCAAGTACTCTGAAATTGATATGCGAGATATGCGTATTTGCTCGTTACGTCTTACTTTTTGATATCGTTCCAATTTTCTCCGCAGACTTGCTGGAACATTCGATTCGTTTGGAAAACGAAAGCGCAATTTTTATGCGCGAAATTTTATATCACAAACTTGCAGATAAGCCATTTAAATTGTTGTTTTAGAACGTATCTAATTACGCTCGTGTAATTGAATAAAGTAAATAAAACGTTTTCAAAGTCACACAGTCTCGCTTTGACGAATCAACCGGCAGATGTTTTTATTGATTGCTTAATATACTCGAATAAACATGCACTTTTATTATATTTTATTTACTTTTAAACAACGTTTTTGTAGATAAATGGCCTTCTTCATTGCTTGTTAAACGAGCCGAATTTCGAGAAGACTATAACTATATTAATTTATAGTGCGCTCGAAAATAGGTATAAATAACCGAGTTTACTACGACCAGTTGTTTGTAGTTTCAAAAGATCTCGTTTCTATAATCCCGAAAATCCCTTTTAAAAAAAATAACCAAATGATTCATCGCGCATGTTGAAAACCGAACGTTTTTTCTCCTCTCGAATCCATTTTATCTCGCGCTCACCAATGCATAAAACCTAATCCCGTTAATTTTTTCTCCTATACCCTCCGTCTCCTTCTCGCTCGACGAACGTCGCCGATAAATCCACTCTTCGAGCTAGACAAGCCCGTTTTCGTTGTAAACAATATTTTATACAATGTGTTATTAAGCACCTGAATTGATACGTTGCTGAGTCACAATCGACGAAAAATTACCGGTGGGTGCAGCATGTGAAAATTATCAGACCGTGACCTTGCGTAACATTTTCTCTGATCTTGCCCCGCGAAATCTTAATAATCATGATTTTTTCTAACTTGCAACGCTAACGTTATTTCGGTGGAATTTTTCATGTATGGCTATTACACGCTCTTGAGGATAATGCAATTGGTAGCTATTGCAACTGCCTATAATGCAATACATAAGTGGAGGTATAGTTTGTATAAAACAAAGTCAGAGGCACGTCATTAATGTCGTCATATTTGCTCCTAACATATAAAACAGATTAAGTTTAATACCTGCAGAATTTAATTTAGAAGTAACAAAAGGGATGTTATAAAAGCAGAATTAAATCATCCAATAAATATAAACATTATAAAACGGTTTTATATAAGCAGTTTCAATGAATTTTTACGAGAATTATTATTTTAAATGATTCATCTCTTAGAAATCTTGCTTGACAATTTTAGAAAATTCTTAATTTTTGTAAACTTTATAAAAGTTCGGCAACACTGTCTATTTCTGACGTGGTAAATTTAAGGTGACGTGTTTGCAACTTTGTTTTGCACAAATTATAAATGATTTAATAGGTGTATTGATCTGCTCCAAAGTTTGGTATTAAATTTGCAGGATAATTAACAAAAAGAATATCTATTTTTCAAGGAAATAGTTATCTCTGATGAAGAAATTTTTGTAAATAGAGTTCGTGGAAAACAAGCAACAAAAATAGGGTAGCTTACATCAGGTGAAGGAAGATATATATAAAAGGAAAACAACAATAAAAATAAACTAGTTATTGTTTCGAATAAGTTAGAGTTAGTTTTGAAGTGAGGCAATAAAAATGTAGGTGGTCCGTCAGAGCGATTTAGTCGTCTGTCGGATGACTTTTTAAGGCCTTTCTGTCGTGTCTAAGTGCGAGTTTTTCATTGGAAAATCGTTTGCGAACTTCCTCCCGCCAGCGACAGAGCCCGATCTCATGAATTTTTATTCGCGATAACATCCGCACAATATTCGGCCCTCAGTCATTCGAAGAACGCTTTTATTGATTTATATCAGAAGTAAATGCTTCATAAATTTCCTTAATTAAGAATATGGCCATATCTGGAGTCGTATATGTACAGAGTAAGACCAATTTTTCACGGTTATTTGAACACGGAACAGATAGAGAGTATATGTCCCATTGTTATGCAGATCGCGGGCATTTTGTAATGTCACTTTTTGCCAGGAAAAAAACTCCATTAAGTGGAGCAATGCACTCGCAGCCGTCTTGATGTAAATCACTTTTGATATTATGCATGTGTGAAGGAGGTAATTAGAAGCTCTTACGGCTTCGTTCGCCTCACAACTATGAATTCATAATCACTTTTTTTTATCCTGCGACATTGTCGCTGCTAGACACTCCACTCGGCTACAACAAGCGGAAGTCGTCGTTGAAAAAATATACTTGCGCTTGACGCACCGCTGCCGACACAGAGAAAACGCATCGGGAAAATAACCGCGAATATCGCGCTAAATTTCCTAATAGAGCCGAAGGTTACGACATCTCAATAACGATATATTCTACATGCAGGAAGTCACGCAAAAAATCGAGCGTATTCGCATTCGCACGTAATCGGTTTGTGGTTAACCACCTGTCCTGTACTCGCATGTTAAAACTTGCCAAACAATGGCAATTTAATACCAACTTATTAATCCCGAATTTCTTCTTATCTGTGCAACGAGACGGAGGAATGTTTCTCGAGTGCGAGCATAAGAAATGTAGGTTAAGGATTCGGTTTTATCTGGTGGATGCAGCGAGATCGGTTTGTTGTTGATAATATTTGCCCAGGCCCACTACATTGTTCAAACATTTTTATTATTCAGGATGTTATTACAAGGAAAAAACTGGAACGGTGGTAAAATTTATTATCGCAGTCGGAACGCAAACAGAATCTTGTTTGCTCACCTCGTAACATAAAAAGATACATAGAAAGTTTTTTTGGATTTTTTTCCAGTTCAATAAATATTTGTTAATTCTTTAAAATGCGGTTATCGGGTATTAATTATGCCGATTACGCTATTTGCCCAGCAGGAGATGATCAATACACATTTATACCTTTCAGGAACCCCCCGATAATGTCCGGGTATATCTTATCAATCTCAACTGGCCTCAAGAACTTCCCCTCTTACGACACCCATAGCCTTCTAATTTTCGTTATCGCATTTCAATAACAATCTAGAGTGTTTACGATTTTTCGGATGACTAGGAAAATTGTTATTCCTTTTATCACGTATACCTGAACCTTTGATATCAGACTGCTTGACGTAGATGTAAACAAGCATTTAGCGATATGAATAAAAAAATATTGCTTAGAAGTAAATAAGATTAATATAATAATATGCGCAGTATAATATTAATGCTGCAGATTTATTACATTTTTTAGGTTGTTTAAAATGTTTATTTCGGAATTGTTGATGTACTGAGAAGTTAGCTAACTAGATAATTAATATTTTGTAATGAAGTGTAATCTTTTGGGGAAGTAAAAACAATAATAACAAAGGTTTGCAAGTCATTGCAATAAATAAAAAAACATTTTAAGGGTTGCAAAAAATAATAGTAGGGGGTGGTGGATAAAGTAGCTTCAGCTACTAGCTTGATTGTCATAATAATTGATGATTTAAATAAGCTTATCTGGGGTACTAGGAACTATCTGAATCTACTGGAAGGTATCTAGAAGACTGGGATTGGATGTTATGGAAGTCATTTTTATAATCTGTGACCTTTAAAACATACAATTCAGCAAAAATAACTCATGTAGTTGAAAAAATAAGCTGGGTAATTTGGTAATTGTAGAAGAAAGTTCTTATTTTCAGCTACTTTTGCTCAACAATACAGCAATTTGCGGCTTCGACAGTTAATAGCATCTCTAAACCGAAGTAAATGATCATTACCACCAACATCTAGCACGAAATTAACGAATTTTTTAAAAAAGCAACGCAAAATCGCCTACTTAATATTCGTTCATGACCGTGGAAAATTCGCGAAATTCCTTTAAGAAAACGTACGTAATAACACCGTCCTAATTTTTTTCTTCCTATTTATTTCCCAGGTAATTTCACGCATGCAAACGAGTCGAAATTATACAATGTTCGCCCGAAACTTGGCTATACAGGAAGCGCAAAATTCCCTATCGGAATTATTTCATTCTAATCCATTCCAGCAAGTTTCTACAATAAGTAGTTTTGGAGTTTGCAGAGAAGACTTGATGATTATATTCGATGGTATCTATAGTTACAGATTTCTGAGCCTACTCCATATAGTGTACTTACTATAGAAGGATTGGAGTAATTGGTGTATACTCTGCGTTAATTAGTAGGTGATAATATTAGATTATTTGAAAAAGTAATCTATAGGAGTAATTTAAAATGATGTCAATTGAATGCGGTGAAAAACAATAACTTTGTTGGGGTAATTGAGATCAACGAGTGAAATGAAAGTGGCAATTATAGACTAATTAACGTATACAAAATATTCGGTTTTTGTTGCGGCGTATGTTATTATTACAGAGTCAGATAAGGTTATTTAGATATTCCCGGTGTATATGCAACAACGTCCGTATATCCGAAGCATTAAACGCCATTCCCTAACCTGCCCCAAGGCGTAACATTTTTAATGTCGCACATTTGCATACAGCGCATAGGCATGTAAACACAAACCACTGCACTTCCGGCGCGGGTGTAAACCGGAAACAGGCGCACAGCCGCTAACATTTCGTTTTCTGTTGCGTCCCCTTTCGCCTTTATTCGGGCTCTAACCCGTTCCGGTTTCGTTTCGATTATTTTTAATTGACTTATTTTTAGGAGTCGCCTACCCCCGCAGGGCCGGATCCGTTCATAATGGCAAAAAAATTGATAATTACGGGCACCTTTTCCGACGCCCCTATTGATTAAATATTACAAATAGTGGTGACACTAACTTTTATAGCGTGATTGATGATACCTTATCTGACTATTGTGTTCCTACCTGGTGATTCACGGCGTCTGAAATAGGTAGATATTTCACAACAAAAGAGCCAGTAGATTTATCAAAAGTTACAAAGTCCCGCGTATGAGTGATGAATTGCAATTATTTTCGAATTTATAGAACGAGAACGGCCTTAATATAAGTTCGAGTTTCACACGCATTCACGGTTTAATACTTTTGTTGTTTGTATTTCGAAACCTCTAATCTTCATTACCTACCTAACAAGCGCGCTGAAGAGCCCTAGATTGGGTATATATTTTTTCCTGATGCGTTTAATGTTTCGTTGTAAACTTTCGTATGGTAATTAGCGCGACTTGACGCTAATCGCTTTTGTCGTTTTTGATATAAAATTTTCGAAAACAACTGCGCACATAATCGAAAATTATCGCCGGACAAAGAAAACTAAGGTGAGGTACAAGGTCTGAAATAATTTCAAACTCAATCTAGAACGAAATTTGTGATAAAATTCAAGGTACGATGAGGGTAATTATCGGCGATTTTTATACATATTAACAAAATAACTGTATAGATAACCTTTTCAATGCACAATTTATTACAACACTTTTCCTGGAAACGTGCCGTTCATATCGAATTTGATAATTACACAGTATGATTTCATCATTTTTAATTTGTTTTAATGCGATAGGCGTTTTACATTATTATATTTTAAACGCAAGGTTTCGCGTTCCGAAACCGCAAGAAATTAGATAGAGGATGATTCAACCTACATACTCAACAAAAATAATCACAATAATTACGCGTTTGTTTTAGTTTGTATTTAATTTTAATTTAAACAAATGTTAATCACAAAAAAATTGCTGAATTGGTGCTACAATATTTCTCGCTCGAATTGATACGAATTCACTTATTCCACTAATTTTTAATTTAATATTGCGCCTCAGATAAACAGGATCTTTTAATAAAACAAACGCCGCGCGTGCAAGAAACACCCTGTATATATATTTATTCCAGTCAGGAAATAGCTCGTATTTCTCAATGATGCGCCGGTTTATTTTCGTTTTCGAATCGCCGATGTCAAGATAATAATTAAGTGGAATTATATTTGAATAAAGGTTGATGTTCACGTAAAAAAAATCATCGGCGAATTCATCAAAATTCCCATGCTAAAAATACCAGTCATTGGCTGGATCATTTAAATCCATAAATTCAAAGAGTATATTTTTAACCTGCTTGTCATAAACAAGCAATGGAGAAGACCACGATGTGAGATACGCGGATTTCGACAAAAGATACGATTAGAAATGATTTTTTAGGGCTCAAAACCGTTTTGAGTTGTTCAAAATGTGCTATAATTAAAAAGTTATAGCCCTTCGAAATTTAAAAATATCGGGTTTTGATTCATATCTTATCAACCAATCACAAACCACTCACGTTTTGTTGTATAGTAAATAGTATGAATTTTCGAACGCAGTAACAAAGAATTCACAAACGAACAAATATCAAACTGTCATTTGTCAGATTTTTCTGAAAATTGCACAAAACAAATTACACGAATTGCAGTTCGGCACAAAACACTTTACTGATAATATTGAAGTTGACAAGAATGTTGCCAAATAAATTTTTCAGGACCATTATTTGTGTTTTTAACACGAAAATCGGTTACAATTTATACAGATGAAGATGTTATTTCTATACTAATATATCGAATTATCCATTAGGTAATGGAAGAAATGGATAAATCAGAAAATGTTTATTGCAATAAATATACAAAAAACGCACATTTTGCGGAGTAAAGAAAAGTAATAGGAAACGTGACAAACTTGCTAAATGTGACATCTCTTTGAAACTCTCGCTTTGATTGGAGCAGAGTGTATGACAATTGTGTGACGTTTTTCAAACTTTAAAAATTAATTGCGGCCTTATTTGGCCACAGAAAAAAATAAAAATTTCTTTACGCGCCTTCTTAGAACACACGGTTTTGAAAAAAAAATTCAAAAAAAAGTCGTGGTCTTCTCCATTATTCCTTATACAGGGTGTCTATTAGTTGAGTGCCGAAGTTAAGGGTGTGAATCCTTAGTTTTTGAGCTACAGTCTAATACAGTTTTAGGAATTAAATTAATTAATAAACACTGTTTATAACCTGTTTAATAACCATTCAAATTTCTCCCTATATAGGTAAGTAGGCACTGTCCTATACAGACGATAAATTACAGAACCTGCTATGAGCACAAAAAAATAAGGAACAAACGATTGCTCGTGTAATAATAAACAATTAAAACAACACGCCTATGATAATTGTAAGGTCGGGATCCTCGCCCTGCCCATCGGTTACACCCTTGTCGCAAATCCGCGTCCCAATATGGATTATGAAAGTTGCACGTTGCACCGTACCTCGCCAGATTGATGGAGTCATTTGCAGATCGTACGAGGGCATTTATAACCGTTGGTCGCGGTCATTAGGAGAATACGGTATCGCGTCGCATCCGCCGGGGGTGGGTTTCTTAGCATTAAAAAATTGAAAGTTCCATTGCACGCGACTCGACGCCAGACGGCCATTAATTAGCTGCAATACCGCTGGAAATTAATTGCGGGTTTTTATGTACAATTCTACTAAATTTACACTAAATTATTTATACGGGATGACTAATACTGCTCTAACACAAACTCTGCTGTAAATGGTAAATAATTTCTTGGGGATATGGGTGGCTCGTGCTGGGGCAATTAGACACGGGGCTAGCCTAAAAAGCGACGTCGCCGATGCCCCGAGATCCCAGCGATGGTTGTGTTTAAAGAAAATTACAAGTTAGAGTCCACCACGACATAATTCAAAGAATTAAGTGCCGTCCGTGGCGCTATTACAAGTTTCCTGTTGTAATTTCATAAACTGAAATGAGTAGGTGGCATTCGCAGATTACAAGGATAACGCAAGAAAGTCGAAAAATTCCGCCCGAACTGTGCACTTAATGTAATTTACTGTTCTCTTAGTTTAGATGCAATTAAAGGGATGTTCGCGACTTGCAACAGTATTGTGCATTTGAGTCTCGAAACGATACATTTTCAGCAAAGAAACTTCGGCAGATATACCTAACATAAAAAGTAGGTATTATTATTACAGCCAGATGGCATTTTTCTACTTCGAGATCTATATCTTACCTTAATTTTTAATTAGGCAGCTCCTTTAGGCCTCTTATTTATGGTAGACCTTGTATATTTGTCATCGAATTCCAGTGTCCGTCTGTCCGTAGAGGAACTTCACGTTAAACACGTGAATAGAATGCTGGTCGAATGGTTTTCGGAATGAAAAATGTTGCACAAATATGAAACAAATATTCGGGAAATGCAGGAAATATTATTCACGTAATGCCGAGTGTAATTTATGAATAAAAGTGTTGTTTGTGAATAATTTATATAAGTTCATTCATGGTTGGTAATTAGGTTGAGTTTGTTTGAGATATTAAGGGAATTTTTCCGATATTTTAAGTGAGTTTGTATGCGTTTTGTGTGGATGTTTTCAGGCCAACATTCGAAAATAGCGTCTCTCGTTTTCGATATTTGAACAAGTCCGTTTTACATTTCGAGATGTTGTTGACCTGAATCGAGAATCGTTTTCTCAAATAACTCATTGTCCTTCGATATATTTTCGTTAAAATAACCGTGTTTTCACGACCTACCGTAACCATAACGTCTCGGTCTGTGTTTGTGCATTTAATGGTGCTAATTTCCATTGTTTTACTACGCTCAAAACTCAAACGCGCATTCGAAACAGCGTTCATTAGGAGCATTCTCCGCCTCTAATACGTATTTTCCATTCAAATGTATCAGCTTTTTATTCGGAAAAAATTCCATTACGGACGTAATTCCATTTTAACGTCATTCCCAATTGACAATTCACGCTGGAAGCATTCAGTTTGTTATTTGTAAACCGATTTTCAGATTAAATTGACATTTTTATTGCCGAGGAAACCCGCATCGACGAGGGAGAAAATTGTTCCGACTATTACATAATTAACTAGTCATTAAAATTATCCACCCTATTCTTGCGAACCGTCGTAATTTCTGTCTGGATGCGTATATATTTAGATGTCCGCGTTTTGTGAAAGAAACCAACCGGGTGCATTCAACCGATAAAAAAATACCCGATTTCATTACTACAAGTCTAGCAAAACATGTCTAAAAAGACTCGACTATAGCTCGACCAAAATCATCTAGCTATGATGTCATTACATCAAAAATTGAATGCATTATACAGGGTGTTATTTAATAACATGCTAATACTTAAGGGGGTGATTCTTGGACTCATTTTAAGAAAAAAACTTCATATAAACCTATGTCCTAAACTTCTTAACTTTTGAGATACGGGGTATTAAAGTTTTAAGAAAAAAAACAATTTTTTACTGTCATTTTCATACCACTTTCGGCGGACATTTCCAACACCTGATTTAAATTATTTCTTTATTTTACTTTAATTTCAACGTTTAAAAGTTATCCGCTTAAATAAATAATTGTTCAGAGTTAGATAAATCGGTTTTTGGTCATCATTCGTCCAGGTCCAGGGAGATGCAAATGAATGAATTTAATTTTTTTTAGCGAAACGGTGAGTTGTACGAAAAAAAGTCAAGAAATCGAATTTGTTCTAAATTGAACGAGAATTCGAAAAATAATTTTGATTTTAAGAGATAGCAGTGGCGTATCACTTTTTTATTCAAAAATATCTAGTCTGAGTCCAGTAGGGACTCCACTGTTAGAAATAAAAAAAAGATTTTTGGGTCAGAAAATGCTCTTTAATGCATAAACGCCGTACACCAAATTTCATAAAAATATTTAAAGTGGTATGAAAATGACAGTAAAAAATTGTTTTTTTTCTTAAAACTTTAATACCCCGTATCTCAAAAGTTAAGAAGTTTAGGACATAGGTTTATATGAAGTTTTTTTCTTAAAATGGGTCCAAGAATCACCCCCTTAAATATTAGCATGTTATTAAATAACACCTTGTATATGGTATATTTACAGTCAATATTAGTTATTAAGAAAAGAGTACCCATTCCTATGATGATTTTTTTTTCTATTTTTTTGTAGGATTTCAGGCTTCAACAATAGTGGAGATGTCAAAACGCGATAAAGCGCCAGTACTTGTGATTTTAACGATGAAAAGCGATATTATCTGTACAAAAGTTAGTGGTACTAAGGGCCATTAAATTCGACGGGTTATTAATCCCGGCTGGTGAAAATAAAATTAAAAAGTACGGTGTATTTTTCGGTGAACAATAAACAACGCGTTTCAGTTAGACGCGATACGTTAGTGGAAATTAAACGATTATTTTTTTATGCGTGCGCGTTAATTTTTACCGTAAATACAGCCATTAATAATTCGCATTATTTTCTCGTTGCTAAGCATTTTACGCGCACAATGGCTGTTTCGCAATATTAAATCTTTCGTGTGCGAGAGTAAGACATCCATCACGGGATTCTAATAAATCCGAACCGCAAAAAAGTAACTAAAACTAATTAATTTATTACTGAAAATTTATTACAAACCACAATGGAGCGGATTTTATTGGCGTAGGTATGGTTAATTTATTCGCGGAGATTACGAATTTCAGCAAAACGTGCGAGTGAAAGTCATCGGTGCAGACGAGATGCGACATCTAAATTAACATCTATTAAACATAATTTATTTAAAAACTATTCACAATCGAAATGTAGGTAAACCTGTACATAAAAATTAATTAACTGCGGATTGCGCGAACGTCTGAGGTTAATGCAAATCGAGATTATTGGCCAAAGGGTTGCGTTAATATTATTAGCAAATTTATTCAAATCGATTTGCTATTATCTTTGAAAATTCGAATGCATATACTTGTGTTACATTTTATGATTCATTTCTGAAATCGAATAAGCCTTGGCCAACGTTCGGTGATTCATATTGTAGAATGTTCAGAATCTTTTTTATAGACAGGTTAATATTATTGCGTACCTTTGGTTTTCGTTACTCATACCATTATAACAAGGTTAGATAAGAAGTAATGTACGGTTCATTATCGATTTTCTGATAATGGCTTAATTGGGAAGAAAACCATCTGGTTTTAATAATTACTCTAATTACTCCCGTGGCTCCCAGGTGTTTCTATACATTCTAAATTATCGAAGAGAATCAATATTTCCACAAGAATCCGCACTTATCTCGCCTCATCCACCGAAAAACAATTTCCCAATTCGCTCGAATTCGCACAACAACAACAAATCACCTCATACATATTAATTAGGGCGCTTAATTATGGTGGAAATTAATCGCAATTCTAGGAAAGTTTATCGTGAAAAAATCGCCGACCAGCAAGTACACTTTCAGCAAATCGACAGCGCAAAAAAACGATATTTATGAGCTTTTGATTTAAGAATTCGAGGTTACTTTCGTCGCTGTCTGAGAAACGATGAGTTACAACCTTTAAATGCTAATAACGCAGATAAAACTATCGCTGGCGTTGATAGCGAAAACGGAAACAAGCCAGCGATTTGAATTTTCGTATTAAAAAATAATCCATTTTATACTTAATTAATAATCTACTCGCTACCACCTCGTTTTCACTAACTTAAGAGATGTTTATGTAGGTATAATACTTAAAGCTGAAGTAAATTGGTACGTCAATAATCTCTAATTTTACAAATCCTTAACAGCTTTATTTAGTTTCCATTGACTCGTAGGCTATTTTCGGCACCCTTTGAACATTCTGACATTGATTTCGTTATTTCTAGAGCCAAATGTAGGTGTACTCCCAATGCTACTAAGTTGCTGTAGGTTAGGCATACGCTTATTTCTAAAACTGGCTACATAAAAATTTTTATTCCTACTATTTGCCAACTGTATTGTAGTGGATTTTTTGGAGCTGCAAAGCGCCGAAGAGGGAGCAATTCCCGCGGGACGCCTCTGAAATTGCATCTAATAATAAGTCAAAACACTGGCGCTGGCGAGGATATTGGCCATGAGACTGTTTATAAGCGATGCGAGGAAAATATAATTGAGATTTCCTCTTTAATACCAGTTCCAAGTAAAAATTAAAGAGGCGTTGTCAAATCCGAGGAATAATTCATATTTTTTTGCGATGTCATGTCACGACACGCGTAGAGATCCGTACTAATGGCGCCGTTTGTGCCGTTAATTTTAATTTTTCTCTATGCAACATGCGAGGAATTGGTTGTTTTTATTTGCGCAATGCTCGTTACCTAGATAAGTGAACGTATAAAAATTTCCTCCTGTATTAATTGACCTATAATTCTATCTAAAGAAACCATAAACTCATTTAGTTTTATCAACATAACATTCTAATTCATTATGTTATGCGGCGATTTCATTCAATTATACAGTGTAATTAATTTGAATAATCCTGGTGTTAGCGAAACATTTAAAAAATGACGCCCTCATCCGAGTATTAATTATAACATTATTTATATATCAACGCGATAAATAGAGAAGAAAAAAGCGCTTTTATGACATAATGAAGTTAATTGTTAGTTAAATGAGTGTGTATAATTGGTCATTTTTCATTTTAACTTTGCAGTTAACAAAACGGTTCGATCGTTAAGTAGCTTTTAACAATACCTAACGAAAATTAGGATTAGATACGAGAGAAAATAATTGTTTTTTTTTAAACGAGTGATTTTTTTGCATCAACCGGTAATGCTTTTACGACGCCTTTTCGGCAATTATGCCTACTTATCGTTAATGAAATAAACGATAAGCACTTACTTAAGCGCATATCAATCTAATAAATTGATACATTTACCTATAGTATACTTAGAATTAATCGCTCGGGGTCCACTCTGTATAAACGTATACACGTTTCTGCGTTTCTACGCACTTAATTTAACCGTATCTCTGCGTCACGAATAACCGTCGGCTTTTTTTTCTCTCGTTATTTGTGCTCGCTCAAAAGCCGGATAGGCCTCGGCGTAAAAATCGGACGCTACCATTGGAAATGCAATTACTTATATTTATTTTTATAATTTTATAGATGTTTCAATGCCAGCGCGATTGCAAAAGTCGAGCCAGTTCACTGACTGCATACGAACGATCCCAAACACATAAACCATTGTGCTCACCTTTCCAGCGACACAGACCGAGATGCGGCAGCGGCGTGCACCCGGAAAATCACCCGGAAGGAACACCAATATACAAATAAAATCCCTATATTTATAGTACCAGTTCTAGACCAATCAAAGTGTGATTAGTACACATTTTTTAGATGGCAAAGAAATGATATAAGAAGAATTAATTAGTAAGGCCAGGTTGTAGATGTATAGTTCAACTGCGGTTCTGTGTTGAACCGAGTTTAATTGCAAATTTGTATTGTAAGACCTGAACGGCGTTCAATCAAACTAATGTTGATTTTGCACTCTACAACAAAAACCAAAATGAACTCGGTTCAAAGTTGACTCGCACTTTAGTTTAACTGTGACATCTACAACTGGGCCTAAGTATCTAATTTATGGTAAGTATACAGGGTGTTCCTAAACATCTTGCACATACTGAAGGGGGTAATTCTTTGGCTTATTTCATGACTAAAAGTTCATAATAAACATTCCCAAATGCAAAAAAGTTCAGGGGGAGAAAAGAGATTAACGTGACTCCATGAGATTCCAAATTTGAGCTAAATATCTCAAAAACTGTAGAAACTAAAGAAAAACAAGAAAAAATCTTGATATTTTACCACACTGTAGATCGCATTCCTACTTCTTTGGTTCCTTCACTGGAAGTAACCAAAGAAATAGCAATTATCAAGGAACGATTATTCATTGCAAATCGAATGAATAATGATATGTTCATTACCGTGAGTAATTAATTAATTGTAATTGTAGTATTTGTTTTTTTTGCAATATTTGGAAAGCCCAACTAGTTAGCAGGTTTGAGGATCGCTTGCAATCGAATCGATTAAACGTAATGATATTAATATCGATTTAATCGGCAAGCAAGGTCCGCGCGAATATCCGCAATTTTTCTCCATCCACTCGTTCATAAAAAAAAATACTCGAAGTGCTAATAAATAATAAATATCCATTAAAACGGTCAGTTTCATCATATTTATCTATCCTTGTACTATTAATGTGCGAACGGTTACTACGTCGTAGTAATATAATATATTTTACTCCACTATTATTAGTGGAGACCGTTTTTGGAATATTTTATAGCGTTAATTTCAATTGCAACAGTCTGGTGGGTGTCATGTCATGATCGCTATCAATGCCATTCGCTATTGATGTGTTGCTAGTCGGCCGGGTTTTTTCCTGCTCCTTTACTCCTTTTCCTTTGGATATGTTTCTGATTTTAATTCGTTTGCCTCTATTTGGTGGCCGTTCAGGGTTGACCGACCAGGAAATTGATTTTACCACAAGAGAAAATTAATGCTAATCTAGCGCGGATATTTTAGTTATCGAATGTAGGCGTACGTTCTGAATGTAATTTATATTAAATTACAAATTTTAAGCGAACGTAAATTGCATTTACCTAGTGATCCAGTTCCTGCAGCGCTGGTAAATTAATTGGTATTCTTTTCGGATCCAATTCGGAATTAAAAAAATTCGGGGAAGATGTATAATACATCCCGGAGAGCTGCTTTACCTACCTATAATTTTTTCGAAGCGACGTTTTAACTGCTAAGTGTTATTAATGTCTTATGAATATTAATTACTATACTTGTTAATTAAATTTATTCTCTTCATTTTGCTACCCGGCGCCCGGGATAAATAATTTTTGCTTCTGCCGGTTCGATATTAAGAAAGAGAAATGCAAATTTCCCTTTATTATAGGCTAGAGGGAACGAAAATCGCAAATAATTTGGGTAATTAATGATGAAACGTAATGGAGAAGACCACGACTTTTTTTTTATTTATTTTTTTCAAAACTGTGTGTTCTAAGAAGGCGCCTAATGAAATTTTTATTTTTTTCTGTGGCCAAATAAGGCCGCAATTAATTTTTAAAGTTTGAAAAACGTCACACAATCGTCATACACTCTGCTCCAATCAAAGCGAGAGTTGCAAAGAGAAGTCACATTTAGCAAGTTTGCCACGTTTCCTATTACTCTTCTTTACTCCGCAAAATGTGCGTTTTTTGTATATTTGTTGCAATAAATATTTTCTGATTTATCCATTTCTTCCATTACCTAATGGATAATTCGATATATTAATATAGAAATAACATCTTCATCTGTATAAATTGTAACCGATTTTCGTGTTAAAAACACAAATAATGGTCCTGAAAAATTTATTTGGCAACATTATTGTCAACTTCAATATTATCAGTAAAGTGTTTTGTGCCGAACTGCAATTCGTGTAATTTGTTTTGTGCATTTTTCAGAAAAATCTGACAAATGACGGTTTGATTTTTGTTCGTTTGTCTATTCTTTGTTACTGCGTTCAAAAATTCATACTATTTACTATACAACAAGACGTGAGTGGTTTATGATTGGTTGATAAGGTATGAGTCAAAAACCGAAATTTTTAAATTTCGAAGGGCTATAACTTTTTAATTATAACACATTTTGAGCAACTGAAAACGGTTTTGAGCTCTAATAAATCATTTCTCACATCGTGGTCTTCTCCATTAGTGATTTTAAAACTATCGCGGGGTGTTTCTATATATATTTTTAATGGTTCCTGCGCCACTGATAACGTGCACAATAGGTGCAATATACCTATTATTTTTTACTAGTTGCACGGAACAGGTGAAGTGAGTCACCGAGAGATTTGTCCACGTGTGTTTTTTTTAATTATCCCGCGGTCAATTAAATTCACCGGCCGCTCTGTTATTTGCATACGCGAGATTTATGGCCGTTCGGGTGCTTTTTGTTCTCGGAATGTAATTGCATATAGTTAATTGCAGGTTTCTTGATAGGGGTTTTTTTCGTAATTAAAGAGAATTTTACAAAGAGAATGAATCGTCCGGGGATAATTCGGAACCGTTGCTATTCTGGGCGAACGGGTTCATTGTTCGTATTTTAAGGATCCAGCGAAATTACCTTCGAGTAATGAATAAGAAAAAAGCACTGTTTAGTTCACTGAACAGCGGCCGATGCAATTATTTTAGGAGTGGTAAAAATACCGAGGGAATTGCAAATTGCTAAATTTCCATCCGAAAACTAGATGAACGTTCTCGCTATTGCAACCATCAACGATATTAAATGTACAATACCTATCTTATCGCAAAGGTTACGCTACTCATTAGTGCGATACGATTGCGGTTACATTACATACAGGAAAACAACAATAAATAAAACTTCTAAGAACGGTTTTTTTTATCAACTCGGCAATTAGGTTCGTTGACTCGTCTCTGTTTCGACATGTCGAAACTGGTAAAATGGAACGCATATACCTCGGAGAGGTACGAAATGACTCATCTACCGATGAAACATAATTCTAACTTTCACAGGTCATTACCAGCGAGGCTGGTCAAAGGGAATCCTAACGGGTTTCTGGCTAATAAACCAGTTTTTTCGAGAGAAAAATACATATTCATAAAATAATACACCATAGTATTTCGAGTTCACAGCATTATATGTTTTTTTCGCCGGCATTCAAATAAATTCAGAAAAATTCAGAACATGTCCAAAATAAATTAAACTTGATGCATTTCAAACGGTCCAAGTAATTTTAGAGACCATTCTTTCGGTAATAAAATTTATAGCGCCCGTTTAATTTATAGATCGAAATTTTTACAAGTTTCCAACGACCAACTAATTCAACAACACAATTTAAACCGTATAAATAATTTTAATTGGATTATAAATATGGCTAGAATTATTATAAGTAGTATAATTCCACCACCTACTCACTGTCGCTGATACATTGGTTTTCTATACTTTGCATAAGTTTTATGCTAATTTTTTTATTATTATTTATAGCATATTCTAAACAGAAACTAATATAATTCCATATACACGTTGCCACCTACTTAAACTCCAATAAACGAATAAAAACGCTTGAATTATAATATAAAATAAATCATAATTTTGCAATTATTATATTCGATTTAAAAACAGCGCCTGTGGTCGATTTAAAAACGATCCACCACTAAAACTAAATCGATTCTCTTAAGTACATCTACTGGTTTCGAGCACTTATTACTTCCTATAAATAAATAATCTCGAAATTGTGTAACTGAATCAATAAGTATCCGTAAATCAATCGAGATCGATTCGTCTAGTAGTGAAAATAAATTTCCGAGAAATTGTTAGTACGGTTTAATTATTAAAACAAATAATTAACAAATAGCAGGCGAATGTAAATATTGCATCACTAAATATTTTGAACCCGTTTAATCAGTGCATATTTACTTTAAAGAACGATGACACTAACAGATTTGAATTCATATGTTTTAATATCAAACGACCAGAGGCGGAATGGGCGCGTTTTCTCCCCAGTTTACGGAAAAGTCGCCGAGTCTAGCGAGATACTGATAAATAAAATGCTGAATAATCGCTTTATAATCTATTTAGATTTTTTTTACAACCTTGAAGTACACTCGAATTAATGTCTGATTTTTTTATAACGATTTTAATAAACCGAACCGTGAATCAACGTTAATTTAGGCAGGCCGGCCTTGAAACGAGCACACCAAATCGTTAATATTTCATATAACATTTTTTTTATCGTTAACGAACACCAATCAGTTTCATGTTGTCTAGGTAAGTACAGGTTATCGTTTAGCGTTACATGAAAAAAAACCCGGCAAAATTTTCCTACCATTTTTTCCATCTCGAATTTTACGAGCGAACGCAATCGAAGGTTCTCCGGATAAACTTTTTTTGTGCAACGAATATTGAACAATCCGCGTTCGACAACAATGGCTTTTTCTTGTCTCTTTTAACGAGATAAGATTATCTTAAATGGGCGCAATTGCACACGTCGTGACTTTACCTCCAGCCCGACAATTTGCGTTTGCTCTTATTAGTTATCTATCGGTCTAATGTAATAAGTCGAACTGGGTTAAGCCATGAGGCAATAACGATCTCGAAAAATGGGTTAGTAACGCGAAATTGAGGAAATGCTAATGCTACAAAACGATTTTTTCTCGAAATTTCCCCCGGCGCGCCGCTGCCCCAACCATGGCCTTCCCGAGATTATTTATAGTCGACATGAGTTCACATTGTTTTTACTTCTTGTGGCGCACACATCAATTAATTTAATTGGTATACAAAGCGCTCGGATGGACGACGCCGGTACGCCAAGGACTCCGCAAGGATATCCGCAGAAAATTCTCGGTAGGTAGCCCAGGATCGTTGCCCTACTTTTTTTCCCACCATTCCCGACATTGACAAATACACGTGTCGTTAATGTTGAGGATAGCGATTTATGAATGATGAGGTAAACGAGCTAAAATGGCCCTAAAATAACCAAGATTATTGTCGGTGGCTGGATAGTTCAACTAAACTGCGAGTCGACTTTGAAACGAGTTCATTTTGGTTTTTGTTGTAGAGAGCAAGATCAACATATTAGTTTGGTTGAACGCCGTTCAGGTCATGTTGGTTGCATTGAACTCCTTTTTTTTTAGCGCCCTTTCCAACCTTTCCGCGAGTCTGAAATATAATGTCACAAGCCAAAATTTATAATTATGTTTGAACTTGGCAGTGTTGATTCTATTTTGATGTCATTTTTGATATTTCCTTTATTTTGAATTATTTGGACTGGTACTATCTACATTTGAGAAGTTCTTGATAATTAATATCGGACCATATTTTAAAATGACTGGGTCTATTTTTGAAGTTCTATGCTCTTCTAGGATGTAAAAAACCATTCAAAATTTGTAAAAAATCTTCATCGTCTGTCAATTCTTCTAATAATGAATTGTATATCAGAAATTCAACTTCACTTTTTTGGTTAACAAAACTTAAAGACAAAAGCCAAAACCTTCTTGAACTGTCTTTGAACGCTCTTCGAGAACCATTCACGTAAATTTCTCATTCTCTTTCAATTAAACTCGGATCAACCACAGTTGAACTATGCATCTACAACCGGGCCTTTAGAGGATGAAAAAATTGCGATTATCAATAATTCGTTTTAGTCATTGATGATTGTCAACTGCAGCTCGATGGGTTATGGAAGACAGTAAAAAAACTGCAGAGAAAATCGAATTCTCTGGACACGTCCCAATATTCCCGATAAACAGCGGCTGCTCTCGCGACTTCCTCCTTATCTCGAGACCTCAGCCAACGTAAAAAGACGTTTATGCTTTTATAAAAGCATTTTTGCAGAGTAATAATTTTCGCCGGATAAATCATCGCGCGGAGGAAATCCACCAAAAAAAATCAGTCGTAAATTTCTCGTATAGAAGTAAACGAAAACAATTTTATTAGTACTACGGCGAGCGTTTGCTGCAAAGTTCACTAAACGATCGCGGATCGAGCAGAGTGCAAGAGCAAGCCAAACTAGTGCCAGTGCCAATACGCCTCTGACGCCGCCGGTTGGTTCATTATTTAAACATAAAGCCCCCGTAAAACGGTTTATTCCAACTTGCACCGAATGAATAACAGCGCAAAAAACCTTTCAATCGGCACTAGCGCACGTAAATAAATTAAGTAATTAAACAGTATTAGTTTGACTAACGAATCGGGGTGGTAATAAACGATCGCATTGAATCCGGACAGGTTTATCGCGCCATCTCGCCCGTAATGAACCAAATAACGCTGCACGGGACTTGTGTGTAGTGAGAAACACATTAATTTGAAAGCAAACAGATATAAATCTCGCCGGTTCAATGCGAAGATTTACGTAGCCAGTTCTCGATTCAAATGAAGCGGTTTTCATCAACATCCGGCTATTGAAGAGTCAGCTTAATCTCAATGCCCATCACGGCCGGCTCGCGCTGTCATTTCGGAAGGGAAATTTCTGAAAATCCCCCGATTTTTGGCGCTCCGACAGCGAGTCGAGTGGGCGCCGAGAGGCGGCCCCTCGCCCGGAGGGGTCGATTTCGAGTGGAAAGTGTACGAGAAAGAACGCCGGAAACACGGCCCCGGGTTGTTTGGGGAGACGGGTAACAAGCACGGGTAAACGGTTCGCAGAGAGGCCCCGAAGATTTTTCGTTTCGGGGCGACCTTCTGCATCTCTAATTTGCGAAAAGTGACGAAACGTGTTCGAAATTCTCTCGGATGTTCCTACTCGACTTCGACGGCTGCTGTACCCCATAATTAAGAGTCCTGTTCGATTCTTTCTCCTACAACCACTCTCGCAATACGTCACACTACAATAAAATTAACTACACTATACAGGGTGTTATTTAATAACAAGCTAATACTTAAGGGGGTGATTCTTGGACCCATTTTAAGAAAAAACTTCATATAAACCTATGTCCTAAACTTCTTAACTTTTGAGATACTGGATATTAAAGTTTTAAGAAAAAAAAAATTTTTTACTGTCATTTTCATACCACTTTAAATATTTTTATGAAATTTGGTGTACGGCGTTTATGCATTAAAGAGCATTTTTTGACCCAAAAATCTTTTTTTTATTTCTAACAGTGGCGTCCCTACTGGACTCAGACTAGATATTTTTGAATAAAAAAGTGATACGCCACTGCTATCTCTTAAAATCAAAATTATTTTTCGAATTCTCGTTCAATTTAGAACAAATTCGATTTCTTGACTTTTTTTCGTACAACTCACCGTTTCGCTAAAAAAAAATTAAATTCATTCATTTGCATCTCCCTGGACGAATGACGACCAAAAACCGATTTATCTAACTCTGAACAATAATTTATTTAAGCGGATAACTTTTAAACGTTGAAATTATGAAATTAAAGTAAAATAAAGAAATAATTTAAATCAGGTGTTGGAAATGTCCGCCGAAAGTAGTATGAAAATAACAGTTAAAAATTGTTTTTTTTTCTTAAAACTTTAATACCCCGTATCTCAAAAGTTAAGAAGTTTAGGACATAGGTTTATATGAAGTTTTTTTCTTAAAATGGGTCCAAGAATCACCCTCTTGAGTATTAGCATGTTATTAAATAACACCCTATATGCACAAAATGTCTGAGGTCATTATCATGTGTAATATTAACGCTACATTAACCCACAGGTACTATTATTATTAATAACAACGACTTTTTGTAGTGGCAACAACGTCCAAACGTATTTTTACAGTTGTTTTTATTTGTACAATAAAAATATTTTGTAGAAAGCTCTTAGAGGATCTTGAGTGCATATAATAAAAACATTAGCGCATGAAGTAATTGTTATCAGATACTAGACGTCTGTAAACACGAATCGATTGTGTACGCTGAGGTGGGTTTTTCGTCTAGGTTTTTATTTATTTATATCTGGATAATTGGAATTTTAAAAACCGTTTTCGATGCGTTTGAAAGCACCAGACGCGTAATTTTAGAACGAAAATAAAATAATGGGAAAAAACAATACGCCAGGTGCTAGGTTAAGTCAATAAAAGCCGCTTGGGATTTTTTTTAAATCCTGCACAGACCGACTATCAACAACATTGTCTAGGTCAGGACGTTTTGTTGAGACGTATTTTTTTATTTTTATAAATATGACCAATTGTGACACTGAACTTAATACAATTTCTCAAGGTTTATTAAAAATATTTGCTTTATTATAATTTTGGTATATAGCATTAAAAACGTTGGTGCTGGGCTTTGTTCCGGGTAAGGCGATAAATTTTTCCGAGTGTCCCCATTCAATTAGGAAGGGCCGCGTTTCGGGCAAATAAGAGGTTTTTGTTAAACGTTTTAGAAGAAATTAATTTTCTTTGCTTATTCGTAAAAACTCCCTAATTAAGTACAACTCAATAACGAACTCGAAAATTGTTTAAGGCCCGTTTTCCGTCGACAATTAGGGACTACAGAAATGAAGAAATCAAATAACAATGAAGCCGAGGGACTTCTCAGGAATGCGCCGTAATAATTAAATAAAACTGACAAAAGTTTGGACAGCAACAAAATGGCGAAATTGCCTTTACTCGAACTGTAATTTAACTAACTGTACATAATTATACAAAATAGAACAATTCCAAGAAGACTATACAAATTACTACTACGTTAATTCCCCGACTGAAACTTACACAATTACATTCAAGTACGTTTTCAGAAACGAGCTGAAATTTCACAAATTGCAGACGGAGAGAGATTTGCTTCGAATATATATTACGATTACAGAAAGGGAGAAAAATATAAATACAAAGTGATTTCCTGCCATTTCGCCAGGCACGGGTTGAATGAAGTCGAAAACGTTTTTGTCAAATGGCTTTCCACGAACGAAATGCATTTCTCAAATTGCTTCAATGTAAATGGCGCGCCGGGAATTTATTAATATTTTCACCCGAATTCGAATAAAATCGATAATGAATTTTTCAACAATTACCTTAAATTTACCATTTTTTAAAGAAAATTTCGACTTTGTGTAGATTTTTTTTGACGAAAGCGCAACTAATTTAACTTCACTACGTGATCGATAAAAACTCGATTAGACAAAAAAGTAATTTACCCAAAACCGATAACGATTGGTTAGATAAAAAGTCAATTTACCCTACGGCATTACATCGTTAATTATTGCACGTAAGTACATCGACAGTTTTTCCAATGGATTTCTTTTTTGTATGCGCAGAACCAAACGCGCATCTAATTTCCCATCCCACTCCGACTTTTTCCTACCTCAATCGCTTTATCTCCGCAGTCACACGAGAAATACCTACACTTAAATCACGTTTAATTAACAACATTCTGAGAGACATTTAATTAACCAAAAAAAATTATTTCTCTGAAGCAGTGTCTCAAGAACAGATTATATTTATAAACAGTTGCTTAATGCGTGCGGACGGCGCCGAAAGATCTCAATTAATATGTATTTAAGGAAGTAAAACGGCCGTTTTTTACAGCATCAAGTCGGCGAATCGAATAAAATAAACCTACGCCTATTATTAATGGAAAAATTAAACCAAGGTGAACCGATACTGGCGTAGAATTGTGCCGCAGATCACTAGAGTAAAGTAAGAGCGGATAAAATCGTATATAAAATGACCTTAGCGTACTGAGTTTACGTTAATACAATCATGACGTCATGCTTCGTTTTTTATAAACTTAGCATACATTCAATTAAGGACGAAAAATTGCATATAGTTTGTGCAAAATAAATAGTTGCATACAAGTCACCATAAATTTACTACATCATATAAATGAGAATAAATAGAGAAAAAATTAGAGTAGAAAATAAAGAAAGAATCCTTGGATGATTTAGTTCTGTTTTTTAACATTTTTTATCATCCCTCCATTCTGCTTGTATTAAACTTAATCTGTTTTATGTGTTTTTTTAAAAGTTAGGCACAATGCTTGGCAAATATGACGACATTAGTGACGTGCAGGTAACTTTATTTTGCACAAATTATAGCAGAGTTTATCTTTTATAAAAAATGTACGGTTTTTCACGTGATAGATAATAATCTGGAGATAACCGAGCGTTTGGTCCAAGTATCCGTGTCAACACTTCATTTGGCGATAATTTTTTGCAAAATTTTGGTGGCGTGTCAGCGCCTTTTAGCGCAATAATTCACCTAATTTTCCCGGCGTACGGTATTCCGAAAAATACATACAAAAAGAAATAATATACCCGCTATCATCACGATATCGCAGTTGCAGTTGTCGCGAAACGTCGAGAAATTATATCTTCTCCATGTCAGTACTTCATTGGGCGACACCTTTTGCTTTTGACGTTTTGGCGAGTATGCCGTGACGGGCTCGCATTAAATGCATTTTCGCGAAAATCTCGGCCCGGCCGTAAAATCGCTCTGTACAATTTTCGAATAAATTATGCCGCCAGATAACGAGAAAAATAACCGTGTTTACTGTTCTACGAAATTTTTTATTATTTTATTTTCTGCTCGCCGACTTAACCTAGACAACGTGTAATATATTGGTACTCTAGATAAGGTACCTGATGTGATAAAAAAAATGTTTAGCTACTTTAATTTTAATAATTGTGTTATGAATTCGTTGTTAATTTGTTGTTTCGGTTTGCTTGATAACATAAAATTCCAGGTTGGAGTGTTGCTTGATGAAATATAACTCGATTGAATGCGAAATGACAATAAAGAATTTAATTGATTCGATAAAAAAATAAGATTTCAAACTAGATTCATGAATATCCATTAAAAATTTAAGAATTCATGCACGGAGGCTTTAAAGTTTAATAGCATAGTTTTAAGTTCGAAAAGTCCATTTTATATCCAATTTCGCGGTCGCTTTGTGTATAATGTATATATTAATTCCCTCCTCATTAATATTTATTCCATTAATATTGCTAACAACAATGTTCATTTAATTATTTATTTCGAGATAATTATGTAACCGGAATATTCCTTTTTGTTTTATTCGCATGAATAAAATTATTGACCGTCGAAGGAGTTTTACAATGCAAATTTCTGCGAAGATAACGATTTTTTGAACGAAAGAAAGTTATATAAACAAATAACGTGCATAATCGACTCGAGTTGTTATTGATTTCATTTACTGCTTGGTTTTTTTGTGGAGTTTATAACGAGTTTGTAATAGAATGAGGTATTAATAATAAACCGTATAAATGATAGTATGTAGAAACTAGGTAATCGTTTTCTCGTAGAATTTTTACATTCGAATGATACACCAAATTATCCAACAGTAGCGTTTAATTTCTAGATAGCAACTGAAGTGCATCTAACCTCTCATCGCACGACTATTATAATCCAATCTGGACGGACGATAATTCCATTAGAAAAAAAAGCATCGACCTTAATTGCCGACCATTTATGTTCACTCCTTTTATGTCCACATTGTTCATTGTACCGAAGAAGAAAAAAACCTCATACAATAAAATTGTACGTTTTATCTGTACGGGCATATTCGTTTTTCTTCTCTCCTCGAGCCGATATTGTAATAAGAAAAGATAAGATTGACAAAACGCCTTTTTAAACTCCTCGCCGGATTATTTTTAATGGTGCCGTTAGCACCGGCTGCGCCATCGGGGCCCATAATGGATTCCTCGGCCGATCAAAAAACTGTTTACAAGCCCAAGTTATTTTTATGGAGGCTCAAATTTTCGATTCGCCGTAAAATTAACCGATGCACCCGCAACTTTCTACAGGATATCGTGGATGCGCGTATTAGTCAGAATTGTATTTCGCTTTTGTTCGCCGCATTCTTCCGCTAATTTATAGTTTCATTTTCGCTGCTGAGTGGCGAAGTTTCAAGGGCCTCTGTCGAATAAATAAAATAGTAAAGTCGAATTTACTGGCGTGATTTACCGCTCGTTATTTTATTATATGCAACAAAAAGGCACCCACAAAACAGTTTTTGCATCGCTGGTAATCACCAGCCCACATTTGGTGTTATTTATAATTGCAGAAGGCCGAGGCGATTCGTCGAGGTCGTTTTTTGTTTCGATTTTTCCCGTTTTAATAACTAATTCCGCTTTCTATTTCTATTACTGTTTTCTCGTTAACTGCCAGGATGTCCTATAAACTCGCCGTATCGCGCCGCAGGATCTTCGAGAAGTTAAATAGACCTGCTGGTCGTGTCTTCCTTTACCAGCCACTCCAGCCAGCGAATTCTAAGTAGCCATGCATTACTCGATCTTCGGGCCTTTTACCTCCCGCGCCATCAGCGGCATTTTAAATTTGCATTTAAAAATGTTGCCCAACAGTACACAATTAATTCTAAATAAAAGTTTCCTGTTGGTTACCTGCGATAAATTCATTAAAAACTATAAACAACTTAAATATAAATTAAGCGTATTATCTCCCTAAGTACCGACGAAAATGGATGTAGGTAGTTCTAGTTTAATAGCTGTTAAATTCTAGTTAATAAATTATTCCGGCGGTATCAGTAGCTTGTTATCTCTTATTTCTTATTTACAAACAAAAAGAGCAGTGGATATGCAATAAAAGCGGCGATTGTATTTAAATGTAAACAAAAGCGTAAAGATGGTCGAGTAGCTCCTCAACCTTGGGATTATTTTCAACCTCATTTTTATCTTCAACCGATGATAAAAGTGAACGTTCTCCGTATTTATGGCAAGGCATTAAATGTTAACCATGTTTGTTATGAGCCATTCTGTTTAATATATCGACTGCGATCTCTCCGAACAAGCTCTCTCCGGATCTTCGAGATTGCAAAAATAGTTGCTTATAAGATTATGGATTTCCTTCGAATACGTTCAGCCGATTTTGATGTATTTACTGGAACAAAAAACACGCACCCTCCTTATACTCACAATTCGATTAGTAGGCCACGGGCGTGGTGACGTCACGGAGGAGTTATCTTGGGTATACTATATGCGAATGAAAGGGAGAGAGGTGTGCGAAATTTTCGCAAAAACTCATATTTAATTTAGCCGGTAGGGCGGTAGTCCATCATTCTTAATCAAGATACATGATAAAATAACGAACTATCCATCAAGCGTGCGCCGCTCGGGATCCATTCGAAGAGGAATTATCATTTGAATATTGCAAAAAAGCTCTGCCAGAGAACGACGTTTTGTTCCCATTTAAACTAATTACACGTCGTAATTAGTAAATTTTAATAATTCTGAAAGTCGTGTTTATTTGGTTAGGCGCAAGTTCCGAAGCGGAAGCGGGCGAGGTTTCCGGCTCAAAGAGAAAAAAAAAAACTGTTTTTTAACTTTAGCCAGAGACGTCTCCCGTCGCCAGTTTGGAACATTTCAATCAGGACTACGTACAAAAGGGATTTGTTTTATTCCTTGTTTTTCCGCTTTTCCTTATCTCTTCACTAAATCAGAAGGGCTTTTGAAGCAAGCGCCGCATGTTTCGAAATATGATGTTGAAATATGTATAAGAGAAATAGTTTACTGGAGCCTGTATTCTTTTTTTTAGCTGTTTCGCATGAAAAGATAAGTAAAGGAGAACGGCCGGGCTGAGAGGCGGTGCTTCAAGTATCTCAGGTAGCGAGCGCCGGATTCTAAAAAATTGTGTGCATTAATTTCGCGTTTTTCTGTTTCGCTCTTCGACACTCGGGTCATCCTTTCATCGCACTTCCATAGCCATACTCGCCTTCCTAATGACTTTCCTGATTTTCATACAAAATACTATCTACTCCTATACAGTATGTCTCAAATAAATGGGACATGACTTAACTATGTACACCATAGACCAAATCTATAGATGTTTTTCTCGTATAGGCGATTTTGGAAATTATTTTTAGTTTCTTCGAATTTGTTAGATGGCGCCGCAGTTGCTTTCACAGCCAAGAAAAGAGACATGGCAACACATTCTCATCGCAAAATGTCTGTGTCATTAGTCATTATTCATTATTATTGTCATTATTTGGCATTTATAGTTAATTTTATTTTGTTTGTCGTAATATAAGTGCTTTGCGTAATATTTATATAGTTAATTAATAGAGATTTTAAGTATTGGTAGTGCATTTTTGTCAAAAAAATGTGATAAATTTTAATGAAATATTTTTTATTTTATACCTACGTCGTCCTAGTTTTCTAAAAATCTTTGGGCGACCTATTCCTATAATTATTTAAAATACATGGTTTAAATAAATGGTTGCGAAAGAATTTATATAAAGGGTGATTCGTATTCAAACATTTTTTTATATAAAAGGCCTCATTTTTCGACATAACCTATTAAATTCTTTCTCAATCATTTATTTACACTCTGTAATTACAGAAATAAATCAAATAAAAAAGTAATCATATGGTCTGTCAATGTGGCAACGTTGTGTTTAGTTTCTTCGAATTTGTTAGATGTCGCTGTTTAGCTCCAAAATTATACCATTGAGTTATGCATCTATAGGGTTGGTCTATGATGTAGACTTCTCATTAACCTCCTGATGTAACTTTTTCATTAAACAGTTTTGGATATAGGTAAGTAAACTTTTTGCGCCACCCTGTATATGTTGTTAAACGAAACGATTAAATATTAGGGTTGCTTAGATTTGAATTCGACTTTGTAGGTAAATTGTATAGTAAGAGCATTCCTGCGTTTCTAACAGTAATAAAATACAATTTTTTATTATATTCGGTCGTTCGCGAGCAGACAGGATGGCATGCTGGCTATATTCATATTTCTTTTTAAAAGGAATGAATAAAGTTTAGAATGCCCTCACGTTCGGAGTGTGATATTATTTACAAAAATGGAAGAGTGTTTGTTGTGTTCAGTAGGAATTTTATCCGCCCTCGGTGGGATTTTATATTCCCTTGCCCAGATCTTTTGTTTGGCTGTATAATAAAGCGCATTTATCTAGCAGAATAAAATTAATACCGTACCGTTCCGATTCATTTGGTTCTCCCAGTGCATAACTCGCCCTCTCCTTTAGTTGAAAATTATTACAGCCAATTTTTGCCGGTCGAACGTAATATCTAACTGAGCGGATGCTCCGAAAGATTTAACGTACCCGCCATATTTTCGCTTTTGTGTATGTGAAAAGATTACATACAAGTTATTTGCGCGATGCCGAACCCGGCTAGGTATTTCATAAGCCAGGATGTGAGTTTTCCAGTTTCGCCGGAAAACGCGCGACGAGTAACTAATGTTTTTCTACTTCTGGCATACGTCTGGAGAAGAGGCCCGGCCGCCCCCGGCTGCGGCGTCCCTTTCTCGGGGGCAACTTATTTTTCAGTTCATTACGTTCGAGAGATATGGCCCCGGGAGTTACGGCGACTAACTCTTTCCATTTTTTTTTTACTTTTTAACGTAAAAATTTTTGTACATATAGTATGTTCGTGTTACTTGCGCCGTGACGTCACCAACTAAATATATTGATGCCCAATGGAGAAGACCACGATGTGAGATACGCGGATTTCGGCAAAAGATATGATTAGAAATGATTTATTAGAGCTCAAAACCGTTTTTTTCAGTTGCTCAAAATGTATTATAATTAAAAAGATATAGCCCTTTGAAATTTAAAAATTTCGGGTTTTGACTCATACCTTATCAACCAATCATAAACCACTCACGTCTTGTTGTATAGTAAATAGTATGAATTTCGAACGCAATAACAAAGAATACACAAACGAACAAAAATCAAACTGTCATTTGTCAGATTTTTCTGAAAATTGCACAAAACAAATTACACGAATTGCAGATCGGCACAAAACACTTTACTGATAATATTGACGTTGACAAGAATGTTGCCAAATAAATTTTTCAGGACCATTATTTGTGTTTTTAACACGAAAATCGGTTACAATTTATACAGATGAAGATGTTATTTCTATATTAATATATCGAATTATCCATTAGGTAATGGAAGAAATGGATAAATCAGAAAATGTTTATTGCAATAAATATACAAAAAACGCACATTTTGCGGAGTAAAGAAGAGTAATAGGAAACGTGGCAAACTTGCTAAATGTGACTTCTCTTTGAAACTCTCGCTTTGATTGGAGCAGAGTGTATGACGATTGTGTGACGTTTTTTAAACTTTAAAAATTAATTGCGGCCTTATTTGGCAACAGAAAAAAAATAAAAATTTCATTACGCGCCTTCTTAGAACACACGGTTTTGAAAAAAAAATTAAAAAAAAAAGTCGTGGTCTTCTCCATTTCACCTTAGGTATTTCTTACCTAATTCCTAAGGTAGGAAGTTCGTAAATCAGGTACTTACCTATATCGAATTTCACCAACATAAGAAATCCCGTACTAAGAAATACCTAGATAAAAATTTAATTTAGACAGTTGGTATCACTGCCTAATTTTGACCGAAGAAGTGGACATCATAAGAGAAATAAGTAGAGTGAAAATAAGGTAAATATACCCCTAAATTTTGTAACATATAATTAATAAATGCTTCAAAACTTTGTTACAAAACTTGATACTTTCACTGGTATACTTTAGACATCCCCAGTGAGCTATACTAACTTTAGGTACTTCCTATCCCCTTTCTGCTCAAATCCTGCTTAAGTAATACCTAACTTTAAGAATTGGTTGGGTCATGATAAAATTTTAACGGTCGTTTATATACATATAGTTGAAATTTTTCTAAGGAGGTTTTCAACAATTTGAAGTTAAATGGCTTCGTAAAGTTTTCTTATACAGAGCTTCGTACCTCATTCATAATGAAACTTTAATATCAACTTTATACGAGCAACTGGAAGTTCCTTCGAATTATATAATATGTACATATCGACTGCATTCATTAGCGGTTTGTTCGATTTCACCGAAAAAATGGCTGCACGTCTATGAAAACTTTCCCCAATTTCCATTCACAGCAGTTTTCCATTAACTCGAAGTTAAAGCAAACTCTCCGAGATGAATGACTAGCGACGTGGTGCTTGTACCCCCAAAACCTGGACATTTTAGACCAATACTGCAAATATTACTAGGAATAATTATTAGATGATGAAAATGTATAGGGTGTTAAGTAGATAGTAGAGGATTTAATTTATGGTGAGTGGGTTGTTGGTGAGTTTAGTAGGAAAAAGTTATGGGTGTTTGTGATTGGGGTCCACGGTGCAGTGTTGTGAAAGTTCAATAATCCACCGAACAAACTAGCAACAAAATTTGAGTAGGGTCTGGAAATCGCCGTATTTCCAGCGCAACTACTTATTTATTCAAGTCACTCCCCGTCCGAGAAGAAACCGAGATAAATCTAATATAATCAGCTTTCAAGCATAGCTCGGGACCTGTACACGACCCGCTCTTTAGAAGACTCTATTATATCTTTATAAATCTTGCCCAACAATTTCGTTTTCAAAGTAATCTCTTATCTTGATTGTTTGTAAGGTGGATCTCGATTTGCTTACTAATGATTTCATTTCGACGGGAGATCGCCCTCCGCGCTTTTTTCCTTCGGCGCGACGAACGAAATTGATAAATTATTAAAATGCGTAGCGGGATTCGCCGCTCCGCTGGAACTCTCGCAGGAACGAAAAACGACAATATTTAATGAAGTAACTAACTAAATACTAAATTCTTGTTAAATAATAACGAAACTGTAGGCTCGAGGAGAGGAAAAGTTCGTTTTTTGTTTGATAGAAGAGGAAATGAAGATTTATGGGCGCGTTAATAAATTACGCCCCCGGCTAATTTTCGCGTTTGTTTTTTCAGCGGTTTTTGAGGATGATTCGAACGAACTGAACGTTCGATTAAATCTCAAATCTCGGGATAATTTCATCAAGAAAACGGGTTCCAGCCTGCTGCTAATTCGGTCGTAAACTTGTCGGCCTGTCTATTGTTTTTTCTACCGGGTGGTCCTCGCATTGCGAATTTTATGTTTTCGTTTCAACAGCAGTAGATTAAAGTAGGACTCGTAATTTTGCAGAAAACCAGCAGATCCCAATCTTTTAATATTCAATTCGAAACTAACCAAGATACGGCGCTAAACTTACGTCCCTTTGTTTTCGCGAGCTACATTCGTGTTTGCAAAGGTTTAGGAAAACCGTATATATCCGGGGTGTTCTATTAATTTAAATTTAGAGTGGAAACTTTATGAGTTAGCGACCGTTCGCCATTTGAATGAGATCAGAAATGCGGTCGTAAAAAAACACTTCAATGTATTAGGTTGTCTGGAGAAGCGACACCGACTCGGTAAGTTTACAGCCATCAGTTTGATCGGATGTTAATTTCGTTATGCCCAAATTCCTCTTACAATGGAGAAGACCACGATGTGAGATACGCGGATTTCGGCAAAAGAAACGATTAGAAATATTTATTAGAGCTCAAAACCGTTTTCAGTTGCTCAAAATGTGTTATAATTAAAAAGATATAGCCCTTTGAAATTTAAAAATTTCGGGTTTTGACTCATACCTTATCAACCAATCATAAACCACTCATGTCTTGTTGTATAGTAAATAGTATGAATTTTCGAACGCAGTAACAAAGAATACACAAACGAACAAAAATCAAACTGTCATTTGTCAGATTTTTCTGAAAAATGCACAAAACAAATTACACGAATTGCAGTTCGGCACAAAACACTTTACTGATAATATTGACGTTGACAAGAATGTTGCCAAATAAATTTTTCAGGACCATTATTTGTGTTTTTAACACGAAAATCTGTTACAATTTATACAGATGAAGATGTTACTTCTATATTAATATATCGAATTATCCATTAGGTAATGGAAGAAATGGATAAATCAGGAAATGTTTATTGCAATAAATATACAAAAAACGCACATTTTGCGGAGTAAAGAAGAGTAATAGGAAACGTGGCAAACTTGCTAAATGTGACTTCTCTTTGAAACTCTCGCTTTGATTGGAGCAGAGTGTATGACGATTGTGTGACGTTTTTCAAACTTTAAAAATTAATTGCGGCCTTATTTGGCCACAGAAAAAAATAAAAATTTCATTACGCGCCTTCTTAGAACACACGGTTTTGAAAAAAAAAATTAAAAAAAATGTCGTGGTCTTCTCCATTAAATAAAAAATGGTGTAAGATTAACATGGTAAATTGGCGAAAACAGCAGTTTGATATATTAAATCACGTAGTTGATTGGTAAAACTTGGAGCAGACCGAACGTATATAAAACGTTGAACGGCTTTTCTTTACGAATGGTTCATTTCGAAAATTATGACTCAGTCGTTAAACGTTCACTACTATACAATTGAAAATATAGTGCCACTTATTACGTGTACAAAATTGCCACGACGAAATCCTATAATTCTCTTAAAAGTCGACGAAAATAAAGCATTTTCCAGCGGACACCAGATCTTGGCAATGAAACGTATTTTATTTCCTCTCCCCATATTGTTATGTACTCTTTGTTCGCGTTTAGCAGCTCATGTGGAAACGAAAACCGCATAAAATCCCATCAATATTGCGAACTGATCGAATTTAATTGGTTTATTATTAATTAATAAACGCCATTATTAAATCTCATTTATTACAGGTGTACGGTATAGATTATTACTGGTTATAGATGATAAGAAACCGTACAATGCAGGAAAATCGATAAGATTATTAACCCTTAGAAGAATCATACATAACTTGTAAACCTTCTGCAAGCCGGTTTGTCAATACATTTGCATTTTACATGAAGCAAACCTATTATTTAAAGTTGTGCTACACAAGTTCGCCGGTAAATATTTCAATTTTGATTTTACTTCGATCGAGGCCCCTTAAATAACCCGCCAATCTAATAACCGGAATCGCATTAAATTGCATATAATAGCACCGGAATTGGTCTCTACCCCACCTTAAATCATTAGAATATTTTAAAATATCATCGCAGTCAGTAGAAAATTAGAAAATAGAAAATTTAGGTACAAAAATTTACTTTAAAAAAATACATTGTTGTCAATTTTTTACTACAAGTTTCTTACAACTCCAGAAATTAGGGTAGGTATGATTAAAACTTCCTATAGGTATTTATAAAGATCGAAAAGATAGGATTTCACAAAAGTGCTCTAGCTAAATCCTGGCCAAATCCAAGAAATTCTAATGCTAAAGTTAAATTTAAAAAAATGCATTGTTGCCACTCGCTCAATTTTTTACTAAAAGTTTCTTATAAACTCCAGAATATTAATATAAAGTTGTGTTGCACAATGGAGAAGACCACGATGTGAGATATGCGGATTTCGGCAAAAGATACGATTAGAAATGATTTATTAGAGCTCAAAACCGTTTTCGGTTGCTCAAAATGTGTTATAATTAAATAGATATAGTCCTTTGAAATTTAAAAATTTCGGGTTTTGACTTATACCTTATCAACCAATCATAAACCACTCACGTTTTGTTGTATAGTAAATAGTATGAATTTTCGAACGGAGTAACAAAGAATACACAAACGAACAAAAATCAAACTGTCATTTGTCAAATTTTTCTGAAAAATGCACAAAACAAATTACACGAATTGCAGTTCGGCACAAAACACTTTACTGATAATATTGAAGTTGACAAGAATGTTGCCAAATAAATTTTTCAGGACCATTATTTGTGTTTTTAACACGAAAATCGGTTACAATTCATACAGATGAAGATGTTATTTCTATATTAATATATCGAATTATCCATTAAGTAATGGAAGAAATGGATAAATCAGAAAATATTTATTGCAACAAATATACAAAAAACGCACATTTTACGGAGTAAAGAAGAGTAATAGGAAACGTGGCAAACTTGCTAAATGTGACTTCTCTTTGCAACTCTCGCTTTGATTGGAGCAGAGTATATGACGATTGTGTGACGTTTTTCAAACTTTAAAAATTAATTGCGGCCTTATTTGGTCACAGAAAAAAATAAAAATTTCATTACGCGCCTTCTTAGAACACACGGTTTTGAAAAAAAATTAAAAAAAGTCGTGGTCTTCTCCATTTGGATTTAATTCGATTCGAATGAAATTACATAATAGCCCCGGAATTGGCGCTCTCGCACCTTAAATTATTATTCTTTTCAACGAAAATACCATCAGTCAGTGGAAAATCCTCGCATTTGTTATCCTAAGTGAGCCTTATTGCCGCTGGAACAGCACGACGCCTTATTTATCTAGAACTAAAAACAACCTAACGAAAACAACTCGCACAAAAAGATTGTTCCGAATAAATCCCATTTAGTTAAGACCGTTAATGCGCTTAATCGAACATCCCGCGTGAACTAAAAAAAACCAGCAAAGTTCATCTAATTATCGAAGAAATGGGTGCGATGTTGGAGTTGTTGTAGGGGCTAAAAACGAGCCAGTAAAAGGCCAAACTAAACATCATAAAGCGCCATTCGCGTCATCGGGGGGTTAAAAATGAAACGCATAATCCGAATAAACGGCCATCGAACGGCGATGTGTCATTTTTACCGTTGGAAAATCACGAGTTTTCCGCATCGAGCGGCCCCCGCTGCAGCGCTAGGCAATTTTTGAGCGGCTCGTAAAAAGTGGGCTCGAACCCCAATATTTTTTTGGAATCACTTGACCCGCCAGCTCGTATTTATCTAAAGGGAAGCGCGAAATTGGTCGGCGGAAGATTTACGGCTTCATTGTATTGAAAACACGGGATATCCTTTGAGGAGCGATGAAATTAAGTGTGTTCGGGAACGAATTGGCAATTTTGCGTTCGGAACGTTAGCGAAAAGGAAGAAGAATCGCCGGGTTCTCGATTTTATATTGAACTACAACGGCGACTAACGAAGATATCAAAACCCGTTGCCACAGAAACGCCCGAAATTCGACCAAAAACACCAAAATTATCATGCCAAAATTAACTAAAATATTGTTACCACTTGTCCAATTTTTATTGATAGTTTCTTACAAAACTTACAAACTTCCCGAAATTTAGATGCTAAAATTAACTTTCAAAAAGTACATTGTTGCCACATATTCTATATTTTACCAAAAGTTACCTACAAACTCCAAAACACTCTACTAATACAGGGTGTTAGGTAAGTTGATACTTCTTTTTTAACTGTGTATTAATCTCTTAATTCTAAGCAACTTTTTCAAATAAACATTTTCAATATTCTGAATAACAAAGATGATAGAATATTTTTTTTTAATTTTCGAAAATTTTTCAGTACGTACCTGCTTTATTAAATAAGAAATTTATTTATGGCAGTCGTCTGTCGAATAAAAAAGAAAAAGAAAAGAAGAAAAATTTTAAAATTTTTGGTTTTTTTTCATAATATTGAAAAAGTTTATTTGAAAAAGTTGCTTAGAATTAAGAGATTCATACACAGTTGAAAAAGAAGTACTTACCTAACACCCTGTATAGATAATCTAGATAGATTACTTAGCAATTTTGTGAAAACTGAAAACCTATAGCCTTTTGAATTTTATAAACATTTTTAATATTTATAGGAAATTTTCAATATATTTTTTAATGCGGAATGATCCCCTAAGGGATTTTAAATTTAGCATTAAAATTTCTGGTATTTTGTCATAATTTATAAACTTTAATGAGCTTTAATGAGGGATAACTCTACACCCAAATACACCTATATTTTTAAATCCCTTACAATATTAAAGGGAGCATTTTTCACGCTAAAATAAGCTAGTGAGTGGCACACAAAAAATAGGAGGTCAATTTTCATAAAGGGATTTTCACGGTTAACAAACGCCTCTAATCTCCCCTGCAATTATCAACAACTGAAGTGCATCGTATTGTCGCATTGTTTTTCAAGGGAAGCGATTACGGGCCCAGACGCCAATTAACCTGTTTGAATTAAACGTCTTCTAACGTAACGCAATTAAAATAAGCGCACCGACGTGGAGCTAGATATAGAGCGCCCCGCTCGATTCTAATTAGATTAGTTTTTTCGAACGGTTAATTCGCGAAAAAGACCGTACGGAAAATTAGCAGAAAAACGTTTCAAAAAAACAATAATATTTTGAATTTTCCCCGCAGCGCTAGTGCGGTATTTTCTTTCCATTTTCCGCGCTTAAAAGCCGCGTCCCGAATCCTGCAATAGTGTAATCTGTTCGAATGCGGAGGTCTGGCCGCGTATTATTTGTACCGCTTTCAATTCCCTGGGTATTTTTCTGATGGAAATGTTCTGTTTGCTTTTGTTAATAATATACCGAATAATTCCCTCTATATACATACATATATAAAATATCTATACGAGAATTATTCAAATCTAGTTCGCTTAAGGCTAGTGCATGTATTTATTATTTTAGTTCTCCAAGTAGATATAATTAACAACGTTTTTAATTAGAACGTTGCTTGGTAAAAAGTTACCCTTTTTAACCCTTAAAACGAGTGCGCTTTAATCCCCGCCATCGGGATATGGTTAGTATTTCATAGCGCCATATTAAAGGGTAATTAGCTGCAGTTTAGAATTAATAAAGTTGTCGTCGGGATAAAATTCGGGATCGTTGGCAACATCAAAGCGAAACAGTAAACGGCGAAAATCTAATTGTTACTTCATCTGTAAACAGTGCAGAATAGTATTTTAATTGCGTCAATCCAGCGCCTAATAATTCCATTAAATCGTCGAACGGAAAAAATTCCATTAGGTTATCCCCGCGCGCTTCGGGCCCAGCGGTGCATGAATATTCATAATATCGCCGATATTTTAGGTAATTACGCGAATTATTTTGATCGGCTCGTTTCGCTCGCTCGAATTGTTATTAATTTTTTCCGCCGTGAATTCGTCAGTTAGAGATGTGCGGACAATCGGAGAGATCGAAAAATGCGTTCCCAGATGCACGCATGACTAGGCCATTTGGCGTCGTAGAGTAGAAATTTCTCGGACCTCTTTCCCGTAATAACAGCCGTCTCCGGCGCATGATTCGGCAGTTTAACAGGAAGGAATTAACACGGCCCCGAATCGGCAGGACCGATAAACCCGGCTCTTTCGATGTTTGTATTTTTTCGAGGCGCGTGAAGAATTGATACGGGTTCGACCGATCGATTTTCCGGTCTTTTATTCAGTGCGGTGCGCGAAGCTATTTCGATTCATTACCGCCGATGATGGAAAATCGAATTCCGAAATTATTCACGACTAATATTGCAACACTGTTAAACTATCGTAAATTGACAAATTTGAAAAAGTGGACAACGATAATTATTCCTTGAAAACTCCTCTATCAAAATGCTCTCATGTGATTTTTTTGTAAAATGACCAGAAAAAAAGTTATATCGAAGTTATATCGAAAAAATAGAAAATTTGTCTCCAAATTTTTACCTATTTTCGTTAATAACTTGTTCATTTTCAATTCTACGAACAAAAGTAATATAACTAAAGTTGTAGAAGATTCAATTTGCAACAAAAAGTGACTCCACGAATTTTCAGTGCGACAAGTACTTTGGCCGATATAACGAAAAAACCACCCTCGCCCCCTTTCTCAAGCGTGGGGATTCCCCAAACTTAACTCCCTCTAGACATCAAGACGCAAGGTCAAATGTAACATTTTAATGGACTATATGGAAAGTAATCAGTACTAAATCGCGTAGGAAAATCGAATTCGGAAATTATTCACGATGAATATTGTTAGTTTTGTAAGACTCTAAAACTATCTTAAATTGACAAATTTGAAAAAGTGGACAACGATAATTATTCCTTGAAAACTCCTCTATCAAAATGCTCTGATGTGATTTTTTTGTAAAATGACCAGAAAAAAAGTTATATCGAAAAAATAGAAAATTTGTCTCCAAATTTTTACCTATTTTCGTTAATAACTTGTCCATTTTCAATCCTACGAACAAAAGTAATATAACTAAAGTTGTAGAAGATTCAATTTGCAACAAAAAGTGACTCCACGAATTTTCAGTGCGACAAGTACTTTGGCCGATATAACGAAAAAACCACCCTCGCCCCCTTTCTCAAGCGTGGGGATTCCCCAAACTTAACTCCCTCTAGACATCAAGACGCAAGGTCAAATGTAACATTTTAATGGACTATGTGGAAAATAACCAGTACTAAATCGCGTAGGTTTACCTTAGTTTCATCATCTACTCAAACACAAGTAAAAAACTTACTCGAATGTAATGTAAATACACGCTTACGTATATATTTACATTACCTAAAATGCGATTGGTTTTTTTTTTTCGTTTTGGTAACACAAGTAATGAGCAAAATAACGACGTAACAATACCGGAATATGTAATGAGAATGAGCGAATGAAAATCAATCGGGTTCTCGTCGAAATGGCTGTACAATATTAATTTCTTCTGCCTCGCATTGCATACCTCGATACATCGCCTCCCCGGCTCCCGAAAACAAATTAAACGCGAAAGAAACGAAACGCGCCCCCGGAGATCGCAAACAGCCGTCCCGGCGTCTGTCATTTTAGCGAAATCCTGGCGAAATTAGAATGAACAACGCATATCTAGCCGGGCGAACTTTACTTTTCAATTTCCAGTAATGCCGAGTGAAGTATACGACCCCGGGGAGTTCGAGTGATACGCCGAATTTACCCAAAAAAATTGATTGAGATAACGAAATTTATATCGGATGTAAATTACGGCACGAATCGAGTTCTATCTAACGAAATTTCGAAACTAATCGTAAATTATTCCGGCGAAATTTATTTATTTAACATATAAATATTGATTTTATCCGAAGATTACAAGGTATAAATAATTCGAGTAATTCCGGTAGTTGGGGATACCGCTACGTAAAAATATCCATTTAACGCCTCTTGGTTTTTCATCTCGGCGCGACTATTAATTATAAAAAGTGAAAACGGGTTTCTTAGTATTAGTAGAATGGCCATTGATGTGTAACTAGATTTACGGCGACATCTTTACGATATGTAAATTATACAATAATAGCCTTCTTATAGTATGTTCAACTGGACATTATAATCAGATAAACCGGCAAACGTGCTTATTATCGTACCGATGACTACGTAAATTATAGTTATAATAATTCTACCAATAATATTAAAAATATTCACTCCACTTTAATTTTGTGTAAAATAGTAAATTATTAAGTAGAACAAAATCATTTTTTTATTTAATTATTGCTTGTCTACCCATCTGCCAATATAACGTGTTTTTAAAGGATCTTAAGTTGTCGATAATTGCAGTTCAAATTAATTTAAATAGCCTTTATAACTCTGCTTAATTTTTTGAAATTGATATTTAAATCTCCACAGTAGTTGTAATAAATATATATTTTTTAAATATCTCGAAAAGTGGGTATTTTTTGAAAATTTCTTATTCTTTAAAAATTGTAGAGAAATGATTTTTCTATAAAATAAAATAAACAGGATGCTTCTATCTCAATTAGATGTCGAAATAATTGCGATTTTTGCATCGACTTGCACTTGAATTGATCATTTTTAAACAATACATAAAAACTCAAAATATCTCAAAAATGAAGCAATTTTTCAAAATTATTCTGCTCCGAAAAATTGAAGAGAAACCTTTTTTATACAAAATAAACCAAATAAGATATTTGTATCTCAATAAGTTTTCGAGATAATTGCGATTTTTTCATCGAATTGCACTATAATTAACAATTTTGAAGCACTCCATAAAAAAGTCAAAATATCTCAAAAATTAAACAATTTTCGAAAATTTTCCACTCTCCAATAATTGTAAACAATCGTTTTTTCTATAAAATTAACCAAACAGGACATTTTTATGTCAATTAATTTTCGAGATAATTGAGATTTTTGCATCGACTTGCCCTATAATGAGTATTTCAATACAATCCATAATAAACTCAAAATATCTCGAAAATAAAGCGATTTTTAAAAATTTTCCTATTTCGAAGAATTGAAGAGAAACCTTTTTTCTACAAAATAAACCAAAAAAGATATTTGTATCTCAATTAGTTTTCGAGATAATTGCGATTTTTTCATCGAATTGCATTATAATTAATAATTTTGAAACACTCCATAAAAAATTCAAAATATCTCAAAAATTAAACGATTTTCGAAAATCTTCCATTCTCCAAAAATTGTAAAAAATCGTTTTCCCTACAAAATAAACCGAACAGCACCTTTCTATCTCAACTAATTTCCGAGATATTTGCGTACCACTAAATAAAAAAAATAAACTATATTTATAGTGTTATTCCACACACATGATCCCATGCAAAGAGGAATATAGCAATAACGTTTGGGGCTGGGGGTATATATCGACGTTTAGGGTTTCCCCTTAGTTAGCGCCGCAAAGCCAACGCACTCCTCGTGCTTATTCATGAATGCACGAACGCAAATTGATATACTGAGGTGGATTCATTATAATTCGGGATTAATAGAGGATACGTCGAGTCGCAGATGCGACATTACGGCAGGGAGACGTCAAACGTATTATTTATAATTGAATTTTCGTCGATAACGACGCCGAGGGGGCGCCGTTTCGGGGGGCACACTAATTTAAATATTCGAATCGATTCGCAATAATTGCGGAGCGAAGCCGCGCGGGCTCGGGCTAAATAGGAAACGGGAAACAATCCTGTAAATATTCAAAAGCGATAAAACAGTCTCGAAAGAGTCGAAAACTACCTGAATTCGGATTTATTTCGGTCTGGAAACGGGATCGTAAAATCGCTGCTGCTTTACATACAAGAGAGAAATTTAGTGGAGAATATTGTTGTAGGTCAGGATCGTTCACCGACACGTTAAAAAGAACGAAAAAAGGAAGTGAATCATATACGTGCGGTGTGCGAGCGATGTGAAGGAGCAACGTCCTGTTTGGCCTTGTACTTGGCGAAAAAACCGCGCGTATATACCACCGGAGATTTCGTTTTATTCGCCTCGAATTGTACAACGTATAATATCCTCGTTTCGACATATTTTTTCCTTTCCATCGAAAAGCCGTTTAATAAACGTTGCGGTTGCGGTTTATTAAAATTGTTGTTACGGATAGGGAAAAAATTAATTCCAATAAATTATTCATCATGTGGTGCGTTTTGTACGCTTTCTTGGAGGTCTCGTTTCAATATTTATAGTTTATTTAACAAATAATGCGTATAATACTAGAATTAATTGATTAAAAGTCTTGGAATAGTTCGGCATTCGATGAAGCAGCTTGTTGAGCTTTGTTCTAAAAAATCGATTCGTAGGTAATCCTTTCAGAAACGGATTTCAATGTCTCATTCAATGAACACAATAAACATCGACTGTAATTATCCGAATCGGGCAAAAACGCCTTAAACCAGATTTCTACGTACGCAAACCGCATACTTTTACCTAATCCGACTAATATTCAATATCGCCGCTGCGTTCTAGACGCAGTGCACTTTTTTTTTATTCCTCTCTACCAACGGCTAATAATACCGCTCGGTATCATTTACTTATTATGCTCTTAACATCTGGCATTCGACAGAAATATTACGAACGCTCGTATCGTTACAGTTGGATAATTCCTCCGAGTAATGCATCGCATTTTTTGCAGGCGTTTACCTTCGCGAACCAAGGGAAAATCTCGTATTTTTTTCTATATCCATTTACAACTCGCTTAAAGCTCATACTTCTTCATATACCTATTTAAATTCATCTACAAAATATACGCTATTTTTACCTGCGAAAATTCATACATTACAATTTAGTGCACTATTCGTGATCAACTGGTTGAGCTGAACATTGTGGTTGAAAATGGTGGTGCTAAGTTCATAAAGTTAGCAGTCCTTACATTTAAATATTTGAACAAAATTAAAAAAATAATATATCGGAATTTAGTGCTATTTTAGTGCTTGTAAATGCTCTAAGCAGATTGAAATTTAAGGTTTTTATCAAAGATATTTTATAAAAACATAGAGACATTAGGAAAACTGGGGAATATAGAAAAAATTCCTACATTTAAATATTGAGAGAGATTTTCTATTTTTTCTATGATTTTTAGTGCTTCTAAAATAGTCGGATTTTAGTGCTCAATCCTTGGCTCAAAAAAATATACCGATTTTACCATTTTTTTATAGTCCGATCCTCAAGAGTCATTAGAAATGCAGAAAGAGAAATGATTTTGGTCACTAAAAGAAGCACTAAAATGAAAAAAGAATTAGAGATCAATATCATTTCTGTATATTCTGTATATTCTGTAGGTATATTCTTCTGTATTCTGTATATTATAAATCGGTATTTTTGAGCCAAGGATTGAGCACTAAAATCCGACTTGGACTATTTTAGAGGCACTAAAATCAAAGAAAAAGTGAAGATCAAAATCCCTCTCTCTATGTTTAAATGTATTTTTTCTATATTCTTCAGTTTTTTAAATGTCTCTAATACGTTTTCATCAAATATCTTTATGATAAACACCTTAAATTAAATTATGCTTAGTGCATTCGTAAGCACTAAAATAGCACTAAATTCCGATATACTATTTTTTTTAATTTTGCTCAAATATTTAAATGTATACCTAGTGGTGCTAATTTTATAAACTTAGTAGTGCCATTTTCAACCGCAATTTTCTCCTCAACAAGTTGACCCCTAAAATTAGGAATTGTACACTAAATTATCACTAAAATAGCACTAAATTATAAATTTTTTTGAAGATAGGGGCGCTAACTCAACTGCCATTACTCCTTCCTCGACTTTCATTTTTTATTGTAGCCTCAGCTGCATGGATTATTCAGCCACTGTAATGGAGAAGACCACGACTTTTTTTTTTAATTTTTTTTTTCAAAAACGTGTGTTTTAGGATGGCGCGTAATGAAATTTTAATTTTTTTCTGTGGCCAAATAAGGCCGCAATTAATTTTTAAAGTTTGAAAAACGTCACACAATCGTCATACACTCTGCTCCAATCAAAGCGAGAGTTGCAAAGAGAAGTCACATTTAGCAAGTTTGCCACGTTTCTTATTACTCTTCTTTACTCCTGCAAAATGTGCGTTTTTTGTATATTTATTGCAATAAACATTTTCTGATTTATCCATTTCTTCCATTACCTAATGGATAATTCTATATATTAATATAGAAATAACATCTTCATCTGTATAAATTGTAACCGATTTTCGTGTTAAAAACACAAATAATGGTCCTGAAAAATTTATTTGGCAACATTCTTGTCAACGTCAATATTATCAGTAAAGTGTTTTATGCCGATCTGCAATTCGTGTAATTTGTTTTGTGCAATTTTCAGAAAAATTTGACAAATGACAGTTTGATTTTTGTTCGTTTTTGTACTCTTTGTTACTGCGTTCGAAAATTCATACTATTTACTATACAACAAGACGTGAGTGGTTTATGATTGGTTGATAAGATATGAGTCAAAACCCGAAATTTTTAAATTTCGAAGGGCTATAACTTTTTAATTATAACACATTTTGAACAACTGAAAACGGTTTTCAGCTCTAATAAATCATTTCTAATCATATCTTTTGCCGAAATCCGCTTATCTCACATCGTGGTCTTCTCCATTATTGCTAGTTTCGGACACCTGATGAAGGTATATACTATAAGCGAAAATTCTAGTAAAGTAAATGACAAAACCGCGTGCAATGCTCTCAACTATTAAACGCCGCCGTTGAACCGCGAACTCGGTGAAGCCGATGTCTGTGTGCAAGAGAGTGCATTGCCTATTAGAAAGCGCAAAGGTCAAGGATTGGGATTTGCATTCGACTGAAATTAGTGCTGGTTTGCGTTTCGAGAGATCCGATCGGCTCGATATCCCATGGTGCAGTTAAAGTTAAAACGAATTGTCGTTGACCCTTAGGGAGTTTCCCTTGCGATTTTGACATTGGCATTGTTTTTGTTTTTATTGGGTCGGCTGGATGCGAAATTTATCGGCGATTTCGCGGGAACGGTGTGCATGGGCCAAGTCGGCCTGGCACAGGCGCTTTTCACACATGGATTCACGTCTAAAACCGTCAGATTTTCCGATAATTGTCGGCGTGACTGATGTAGAAACCGGTCAACGAACGCTGGTCATGACCTTGTGGGTTTTCGAGAGAAAAAAAATCGTCGGTTTCGTGTTTTTCGAGTATATGTATGTACGAAAATAACTAATTAGTTCTATGAAGACGGTTTAATTATGCGGAACGAATTTATTCGCAAACAAACCTACGTCGAGAAATTAGATTTGGTATAAATTTTATTTAATTAAAACGGAATCGATAAATAGAAAGCGCAAATATTTAAAATGGCAGGGTATATACGAGAAATCCCAACTTCCCTGCCACTTTTTCATATAATGTTTGAGTTCGTAAATTCCCAATTTAAGTTAAGTTTCTTCTTAAAAGGTTTTAATAAAGGTTCGCGGAACTTTTTGAACTCCTGGAACTGTTGCATTTTGTATTAAATAAGTTTAGCGCGACGGCTTTTATACGGCACGGAATACGTTTGACTTATCGTTCATTTATTTTTTGTTTAAGAATTTTCGGATTCGGCGCCCGCCTCGAACTTTCCCCGTGGAATTTAATTTCCATTCGACGGCCAATTTTAGTCGTGAGACCATCTGCGAAAAACGCCCGTCCTACCTGAGCCAACCGCTTTTTTCCCGAATTATTGGCAACATGCACTACTCGCCATATGGCCCCAGAGATTTCGCGGTAGATAAAATTCTTGGCTGCCCGATCACTTTAAATCATCGCCAAATATATTAACTATTGCGTGCTAAACAACTCTCCATTCAATCCCATTCCTAAACCAAACAATACTTAAGACATATACTCCAGATCTTTAAACTGGTGAATTGGTAGTACAAATTTTAGTAGTACACAACAACAACTTATAGTGAAATATATTAAATCCCGTCTAAACTGTCTGTAGTAAAAACTCCCCTGATCCCAGTTCGTATTTGGTTAACGATACGACGATAAACGCGACCGGACTATAAACTCGGATCGAGGCTTAAATCAGGAGTGGGCGATCTTACTACATTGTTTACTGCAACGATACTTCTCGATTTCTTTTTTCCTTCTCTTCGTGCGATTTCACTTCATCTAATTTACCCACATTAACCTTTGAGGTACAATGTACTGTTAGTCCGGGCGATACGGGAAATTAATACACGTTTTACATGCTAGATTCAAGGGAAGTTGATGCATTCTTATCGCACCAAAAAAAGATTAAAGATTATGAAGAAAAAGAGGATTAACTAGGCGTTTTCAGATTCAATAGGAAGTTGCACCGCATTCTTATCTAATTAGGTTTTGATGACAATTCCTTATCGGCGAGCAAACGCCTAGGTTACAGGCGGTAGCTTTGATCCGACCACTATCGAAATTAATTCGTTTTAATGTCCTGTTATTACCGTTATCAGCATCCTGCTGTTTTGATACACAAGTTCTCCTAAATAATGCATTTCTGCGAAGCCTACCGGACGCGCGATACTTTTAACAATGGAGAAGACTTTTTTTTAATTTTTTTTTTTTCAAAAACGTGTGTTTTAAGATGGCGCGTAATGAAATTTTTATTTTTTTCTGTGGCCAAATAAGGACGCAATTAATTTTTAAAGTTTGAAAAACGTCACACAATCGTCATACACTCTGCTCCAATCAAAGCGAGAGTTTCAAAGAGAAGTCACAATAAGCAAGTTTGCCACGTTTCCTATTACTCTTCTTTACTCTGCAAAATTTGCGTTTTTTGTATATTTATTGCAATAAACATTTTCTGATTTATCCATTTCTTCCATTACCTAATGGATAATTCGATATATTAATATAGAAATAACATCTTCATCTGTATAAATTGTAACCGATTTTCGTGTTAAAAACACAAATAATGGTCCTGAAAATTTTATTTGGCAACATTCTTGTCAACTTCAATATTATCAGTAAAGTGTTTTGTGCCGAACTGCAATTCGTGTAATTTGTTTTGTGCATTTTTCAGAAAAATCTGACATATGACAGTTTGATTTTTGTTCGTTTGTCTATTCTTTGTTACTGCGTTCGAAAATTCATACTATTTGCTATACAACAAGACGTGAGTGGTTTATGATTGGTTGATAAGGTATGAGTCAAAACCCGAAATTTTTAAATTTCGAATGGCTATATCTTTTTAATTATAACACATTTTGAGCAAATGAAAACGGTTTTGAGCTCTAATAAATCATTTCTAATCGTATCTTTTGCCGAAATCCGCTTACCACACATTGTGGTCTTCTCCATTCAATTAAATATCTCCCTCGAATTAGAACAATCGCTTTATACAGGGGTGGTCCGTTATTAATAGTCAATGTTTCAAGAGCACTGTCAATGTTTCAACCTCGGCTTGCTGTTGAAATTAATTAGGGACCACCCTGTATAAAGCGATTGTTGTATGATATTTTCGATTATCGAGTAGGCATTGGGAAAAATTCGTTTCGACGGGCGTACACTCCTCGAAAAAAATTCGCCACAATAAGTATCAGAATCGTTGCGGCCGTAACGAAGTGCATTTATTAGCCGGCGAAACGGTATTGGTACACGCCATGTCATCCATTATATTTCATAACTCTAATCGTTCGCCGATATTTTTACGAAATAACATAATAACAAGGCGCGACATGTATTTACATCGGGCCCCGGCGATGTTTTCCTTCGCCGAGTTATTCGCGTTTGTTTAATCGATAGTAATCGCCGATGTTTCTTTGCATAACGAGGCTTTTTCAGCGGGATGAATTTCCAATTAATTAATTAGCTAATTAATTACAAACCTCGACGCGCGGTGGTATAAATCTTTTTTCATGTACGCACAATCTACACGACTTGTACGTGTACCAGATATTTATTAATGAAGCCATTGAAAGGGAGACAGGCGCACATCAAATTATCATTAATGACGTTTCGAAATTCGGCTTTTATCAAGAAAGCTGAGCCGTGGAGGCGCATCGCTCTCCCGACGGCCGAACAACCGATCTATCTATCATATAATTAAGCGCAATTAGAATTATACGGTTTTTCAGCCACACCTGCGTTAAAGGTATAGGCATGGGCGGCGCGATGGGCGAGGTCAAAGATCGCTAGGGACACCTCCGATGGCAATTACCATTTCGTATGGAATTGACGGTAATCTGCGGAAGACCGTTAGTTCCTTAACCCGCTCTGATGGACTGTCCCCTAGACCAAAACGCCAGTAAAAGTGAAATCCCATAAGCGTGAAGATAGTTAGAAAACTGGATGAAGACATGGATATATCTATCAGAGACGCCTATGATAAAAAAGGTGTGTTCCATCAACTACACAGCTGATGGAGCGCTCTTATAAAAGTCCAAGGCTACTAGGAAGTGCTCGAAAACTAATTTATTTACCACTTTTATGCATCTCGTATTGGTGTATATGCCCATTACGTAAAAATCGCTTTCCACGAATAAAAGAACAGTTACCCAGTGGATGGATTAATTTATTGTAGCCGTGAATAGCGAAGGGAAAAATGTCACAAAAAATCCTTCAATTTCCATTACCGAAATAACCAAATTAGAATCCAAACAGACTGGAACGTTTTGAATCGTTTTTTAAACGCGTCCGAAACTAATGGTATCTGACAAACGAATCTGTTTTCTCTTTATGTATCTCTAAACATGTGTTTCATAATAAAAACCCTCGTCTCTGGTGCCTGTTGCCTGTTGCCTGGCCTTCAGCCCGAAACTGTTACCTACTTTGAGTTCATTATTGTGCGTCTCCCAACGTCACTCATAACCGCTTATTATTATTTTTTTTATTAATAGTTTTAGTCGGTTTTCAGCAGTCAGAAGTTGTTACTCGATCCGCTGATGAAATTAATGATTTAAACTATTAGCCTGATGAGTCGGTCGCCTGTGATTAATTATAATCACCATAACAATTAGACTCTTCTTCTACTAATTAATTATTAACCATAATTGCATCCAGAATATATCTGCGGCTACTCGAACATTTTTCCAGTAGGTAAACCACCGCCGCGAAAATTATTAGACACTATTATCTATTATTTATGACTGGCAGTTTGTTGTGACTTGACAACTAGAATGGTATAGAAAGCGTTCTTCGAAATACCAAACTAATTCAACGAAAATCGTCTTTAAAAGCCACGATTTTTCAAAGTCACCCTCCGCCTACGACCATAAACCTCCAATTCTGGATGCTCTACGTGCCACCTGTTTTACAGGCCTTCCACAACGTTGCCAAACTAACCAACCAAATATTTTTTTTCACTAATATTATTCTACCAATTGTTAGTATCTAATTTTACACAAATTATTACTACAATGCATAAACGAGCACTTAGTATGAAGAAGATTAAATTGGAGATGAAGAAGAAGATGTGATAAAAATGAAGCAATTGAAGCATGAAAATGAAACCGTTTTCAGTTGCTCAAAATGTGTTATAATTAAAAAGTTATAGCCCTTCGAAATTTAAAAATTTCGGGTTTTGACTCATACCTTATCAACCAATCATAAACCACTCACGTCTTGTTGTATAAGTAAATAGTATGAATTTTCGAACGCAGTAACAAAGAATACACAAACGAACAAAAATCAAACTGTCATTTGTCAAATTTTTCTGAAAATTGCACAAAACAAATTACACGAATTGCAGTTTGGCACAAAACACTTTACTGATAATATTGAAGTTGACAAGAATGTTGCCAAATAAATTTTTCAGGACCATTATTTGTGTTTTTAACACGAAAATCGGTTACAATTCATACAGATGAAGATGTTATTTCTATATTAATATATCGAATTATCCATTAGGTAATGGGAGAAATGGATAAATCAGAAAATGTTTATTGCAATAAATATACAAAAAACGCACATTTTGCAGTAGTAAAGAAGAGTAATAGGAAACGTGGCAAACTTGCTAAATGTGACTTCTCTTTGCAACTCTCGCTTTGATTGGAGCAGAGTGTATGACGATTGTATGACGTTTTTCAAACTTTAAAAATTAATTGCGGCCTTATTTGGCCACAGAAAAAAATAAAAATTTCATTACGCGCCTTCTTAGAACACACGGTTTTGAAAAAAAATTAAAAAAAAAATCTTCTCCATTGAGTTTACTACTCGATAGTAGTAAATTGGGTGATACAAAATTGGATGAAAAACGTATAAGGATTGGTTAAAGCGGCAACAGGGCGGTGTATAAAGATACCAGATTTTTAAGTCTCTACCTGCTGGTCCCCTAACATCCTCTATCTCGTTGTCGTGTAGGGTTTCCTTAAGAAAATAAATGAGAATGGTATGGCAGGTTGCATTTCTTCTCATCGTAATTGCATTCAGATTTTTCGTCGAGTGGGCTCCGCGCCGTAAATAGGAGGTGATTTTAATGATGGATTTCTCACGCCGGGGATTTTAATAAACCGAAAACCTGTCCGTCTAATTCCGACGAGTCTAATTTTACAGCGTATTCCGCGAACGATAATCTAAACGCTGGAATAAAATAAAATAAATTACGTCCGGACTGTTATTATACGAGGAAGCGTGTGTTTAGAACGCGAACCTGTTGATAAACGCGGCGCCCTAATTTTCCTACTTACGGCTAATCCAATTTTCGCCTGAAATTCAAATTGAAGGTGCAAAAATAGCAGCTGCACGGCTGCATTAGCATTATTCAAATTTGCAGTGCACATACGTACTCTTCAAATTAATCAGCAGCGTTATTAAATTTCATACGCAACCCGCATAATATCTCCCTGCTAAGCGCTGTTGACATCGAAAAAAAAATGTAGAGACCCATGCATTTCGAAATATGTTACCTGGACCATACCTTATCGTTTTCCATAGGCAGTCAGACGGGTTTGCGTTCGATATCTCCTCAACAACACGAACTTATACAGAGTGGTCCAGTTTATAATGGCTTAACTTTAGGAAATGATGGATAACGTTAAAATAATGATAATTTCTCAATACTTATATAGCCGGGAAAGCTTTGTTTTGGAGATACAGGGTGTTGAAATTAAAAAAAATATATGTATTATTTTGGATATGGCCAAAACGGCTGCTTGGAAAAATTTTAATTTTGGCACACAGGATAAGCTAAGGATCCTTCATGAAAATAAATCATAGCCTACTTCCAGAATATTTGAGATGATAGTAGTCCTACATAACCGGAGAAAATTGCAAATATCTCCAAAACGGTGCGTCGTTCAAAAAAACGCAAGAACACTTTTTTGTTCTAAAAAGCATGGAGCATCGAATAACATTACCGTTATTTGCAAAAAAGTCAGTGGCGTAAAGGATTTTTTTTAAAAAGGGCAATGGCATACCCATATCTCCGCCACTGGTTTTTGTAATTTATCACCATATTCCCTAAATCATGAAGGATCCTTAGCTTATCCTGTGTGCCAAATTTAAATTTTTTCCAAGCAGCCGTTTTGGCAATATTCAAAATAATACATATATTTTTTTTAATTTCAACACCCTGTATCTAGAAAACAAAGCTTTCCCGGCTATAATAGTATTGAGAAATTATCATTATTTTAACGTTATCCATCATTTCCTAAAGTTATGCCATTATAAACTGGACCACCCTGTATATACCGGGTGGTGCCCGTTGCGAAGAGCATCCTTGTAGTACTCTCGTAACCCTTCGTGGGTGTGGTACTCGAGCGTATTATACCATTGTGTAAAACTTATCTGATCCACTGTTTTGTTGTCCGACTTTACTAGTCGTTATGTAAAGAGTGTTCAATGTCATGGGCGGGCGTTGAGGTGATTTTTCGCTTTTAAAAAAAGTTAATTATGTAATAATTATTATTGGGACGGTTGGGAGTGTTTACCTATTTCGAATCGTTCGATAAACAACTCGGTTCGATAATAAAAGTAGAGAGCAAATATGTAATTAAAATATCGTAAATTAATCCATCAATTCGGTAATGATATGCAATTTTACGTGTTATTAACTTTATTAAAATCCATAATAGAAATTAATATAGCTCGTAATTAAAGTCGTGCAGGGCAATACTAAATTTCATTTGTTTGTTTTTGACGGTATATTTAATTAATCCATTCAAATTTCCCGTGCATCATCCGTTATTGAAATAAACCTGCACGTTCTAACCGATGATAATAATAATAATAATATCGAAAAATCTGTTCAGAACGAATACAAACGAAAGACTGGTGTAGGTATCGTAAGCTGCAAATCACCGTTCCATTTAAATTAATATTTCACAGCAGAAAATTTCAAAATCGAAATGTCACATACCATTTCGATGACTAAAGTCTTTTATCTCGACTTTGCATCTCGATCCTGATTGATGCTCGCGAGCAGTGGCGTGCTCTATCGGATCGAATTGGTATCTGAAGTTATGGGTGATGATGGAGCGTCTACGTCAATGCGTTTTCGTAGAAAACATCACGAAGGTGGTCCGTTCTCGCGTTACCCAAAGCCAATAATAAAACCCGGGTTTTTATAGTTTCTCCATTAAGATGATTTAAAGGCGGCCGGCCAATCGAGGAAATCCAAAAAGGCATTATTAGTACATATTTTATTGTAAAACGGGCTTTTAAACGTGTCGCAACTAATACCCATAAAAACTGATTCACCTCGTGTTGCTGGTACGCACAATGAACAGCGAAATTTGTTTGTTCCCCAAAAGAATCGATAACGAAATCGCTTTCTACACAAGCAAACGAAATTGAATGATCGCCCGATTTCCCGAATCTGCCAATAAAATATTAGCCGAGCCATGACAATGCACATAACCCAAATGAGCTCGATGCTAATCGAATGGGACCGCGCGTTCCCGATAATAGAGAAGACAAATTTTAGTAATCATTCGTAACAACAAAGTAAACCGGCTGTATTACATTATGGCACGCACCAAACATTTTTCTTTCGCCTGATAGGTAATCGAACAACAAGTCGAATAACTTTCACCCGAATTCTCATCGAAACGCTTTATTACATCCACAAAATCTCCTTTGTTTTCTATACAGGGTGGTCCAGTTTATAATGGCATAACTTTAGGAAATGATGGATAACGTTAAAATAATGATAATTTCTCAATATTTATATAGCCGGGAAAGCTTTGTTTTCGAGATACTGGGTGTTGAAATTAAAAAATATATATGTATTATTTTGGATATGGCCAAAACGGCTGCTTGGAAAAATTTTAATTTTGGCACACAGGATAAGCTAAGGATCCTTCATGAAAATAAATCATAGCCTACTTCCAGAATATTTGCGATGATAGTAGTCCTACATAACCGGAGAAAATTGCAAATATCTCCAAAACGGTGCGTCGTTCAAAAAAACGCAAGAACACTTTTTTGTTCAAAAAAGCATGGAGCATCGAATAACATTACTGTTATTTCCAAAAAAATCAGTGGCGTAAAGGATTTTTTTAAAAAAGGGCAATGGCATACCCATATCTCCGCCACTGGTTTTTGTAATTTATCACCATATTCCCTAAATCATGAAGGATCCTTAGCCTATCCTGTGTGCCAAATTTAAATTTTTTCCAAGCAGCCGTTTTGGCAATATTCAAAATAATACATATATTTTTTTTAATTTCAACACCCTGTATCTCGAAAACAAAGCTTTCCCGGCTATAATAGTATTGAGAAATTATCATTATTTTAACGTTATCCATCATTTCCTAAAGTTATGCCATTATAAACTGGACCACCCTGTATTTACCTACGCACGTGTAATAATTCATTGCAGAAGATAATACAAGAGTTAATGCGTGTATGAAACAGAAGGTGCATAATTGGGCAGTTATTTAAAATTAATAGATTGAGCATGCTTAAGGAAAGAGATAAATTAGATGGAGTGGGTTGACAATTGTAAAATTAAATATCATTATATACCAATAATTCACGTTAATAGTTGCGTATTCATGCGTTTGACACACTTTCGCGCAGAATTTCCAAATATTAAAGGCATCGTTTGCGACGCCGGAATATTTATGAGGAATTATTTGTGCGTTTTTATCTACTCGGAATTACTTATCATAAATTTTTCGCTATTCACCGAATCGGATGTGGCGAGAGGATTCGGAATACATCGAGTGATTCATGTTGCGGTTATCAATGGTCGCATTTTGTGCAACAAATACGAATTCCTTTGACTTTTCTTGTTTGATTAAAAACGCTTCCGGAGGGACGTCGAAGGTAAAATAAAATTTCTCGAAAAGGCGATGTCATGGCGACTTTTGCATATAATTTAATTCGCCGAAAACGCATTCTATTCAGCGAAAATACCGCTCCCTCGAGCCCCGAGGGGATCCATCCAGCCGGCCCGTTGTCCAGAAAAGCTCCTTCGATATCAATCATCGCTGTCGCTCCTCCGGCTAGCATTGTATCGAGATTTATACGCCGCAACGCTCGGCCGGTTTCGGTTCAAATTCGCAATTTGTTTAAGAGAAATTAAATATAAATTTTTCGCCGATCGATGGCGGCCGGAAATGGGAGAACCGATGGCGAAACGAGAAACGTGCTTTTAGATAAATGTATTTCCAAAGTTATTCATGAACCACGATAGACTCACCTTTCGCGGAGAATATTAACCGAAAGGTCGCAAAGTTTGCTCTCCACGGACGGCGTTCTATTTAGAATTTAATTCACAGAAAATTTAATAAAGCTCCTCGCGGTGGCGGATATGCCGGTTTAGGGAGGTGTTTGTGCGCCGCATTCTCCTTAATTTGTTCAGCGGTCTAACTGTATCGTTTATTTACTATTAGTAATGCACTGGAAAAAGTCTATTTCTCCATTACCACGTCTAAAATTACTTCCCAAATGATCCAAAACATAGTCCAACATTGTTGGTCCAATGGAGAAGATCACGACTAATTCCTGCATCAATGAAAAATTGGACTGTGGCCAAAAAATTTGATATAAAATCACAATGGAGAAGACCACGACTTTGTTTTAAATTTTTTTTTCAAAACCGTGTGTTCTAAGAAGGCGCGTAATGAAATTTTTATTTTTTTCTGTGACCAAATAAGGCCACAATTAATTTTTAAAGTTTGAAAAACGTCACACAATCGTCATACACTCTGCTCCAATCAAAGCGAGAGTTTCAAAGAGAAGTCACATTTAGCAAGTTTGCCACGTTTCCTATTACTCTTCTTTACTCAGCAAAATGTGCGTTTTTTGTATATTTATTGCAATAAACATTTTCTGATTTATCCATTTCTTCCATTACCTAATGGATAATTCGATATATTAATATAGAAATAACATCTTCATCTGTATAAATTGTAACCGATTTTCGTGTTAAAAACATAAATAATGGTCCTGAAAAATTTATTTGGAAACATTCTTGTCAACTTCAATATTATCAGTAAAGTGTTTTGTGCCGAACTGCAATTCGTGTAATTTGTTTTGTGCATTTTTCAGAAAAATCTGACAAATGACAGTTTGATTTTTGTTCGTTTGTGTATTCTTTGTTACTGCGTTCGAAAATTCATACTATTTATTATACAAGACGTGAGTGGTTTATGATTGGTTGATAAGGTATGAGTCAAAAACTTTTTAATTATAACACATTTTGAGCAACTGAAAACGGTTTTGAGCTCTAATAAATCATTTCTAATCGTATCTTTTGCCAAAATCCGCATATCTCACATCGTGGTCTTCTCCATTGGTGTCTCACGTTCAATTAACATTATAAGTAATACATGGTCCAATATGGTTCAGTGTGTTGGTCCAATGATTCAATATGTCACGTTCAATTAACATTAGAAAAAGTGCATGGTCCAATGTGGACCAGTGTATGGGTCCAATGATCCAATGTGTCAGGTTCAATTAACATTATTAGAAATGAGATTAGTTACTAATGGATCCCACATGGTCCATTGTAGGTGCAATGTTTGAATATGCCCAATACAAAAGAATGTAATAAAGAGCTATAAGTAGTAATAGGGTACTAACTTAATGAATTGAAAAAAAAAGGTATATACCTAAATTTAGTGGTGCATTGTATGTTGTTTTTATTGGTGTGGGCGTATTCATTTCAACCGAAGGAAATTCGATAGTTTTTCGAAAAATTCCGAACACAAAAAGCCCGTATACGCTACTGCGCCCATCTAAACACTACAGGTAGACAAATTAGGTCTAAAAACAAGATACAACTCGACGAAACCCGTACCCACCAGCGTCTACCTGCAAGGACCCAATATGACCTTGGCTAATGCCGATACCCAGCGTTCATCACAAACCCACATTCGATAACAGCTGTTTAATACACATCTGCCGGAATTTTCCATTTTTTTTCAAAGTTCTAAAAACTCCAATTAGAGGATAAACTGCAGATGAAACGAATCATCAGCTGGACGGTGATATGGGGGTAGCACGAATAAATTAGATTGGCCATATTTTTGCGCCCAGAGGCGGCTTTTATATCCAACTTTTAGAACACCCCCATAATAAACTTGAATAAGGTATATAAGATATCCCCAACTAATTAAAAACCAAAGTGTTGTAATGGAGTAATGGTACATTTACTGTAAAAGGTGCTTATTGGAAGACATCATTAAAATTTGCAGTGTACAAAACCGACCCTGTTATCTGATAATTTCCGTTAGCTTTGCAATTAATAACTCAATTAAAGATACAAAGGCGATTAAACTGGAAGTTCCTGCGATCTTATGCAGGTATTATAAACGGGTTGTCACTTGTCTGGTGTGCGAAATTTTATAACTACTGACCTATTAACATTTTACCATACACCTGTCCATGGTGGTAGTGTTTATTTTCAATTTTTATATACAGAAATTCACGAGGAATTGGGCATATGTGCGAAATAAAGCCGAGTGAGTCGAAAAATCAAAATAAAAAAAGTATCGAACGTTTCGGAAAATAATTTACGACCGTCAGAGCTCTACACCCACAGTCGTAAACCGATGCTCATTCCCATAGTAATTAAATTTTAAAAATTCACCGAGGAAAGTTAACCGCATCGTAATTTCCTGGGCTATAACCCCGCGCAGCGGCGTTCGAGCGCTTTTTTTTACGGCCCTCGAATTAATTTCTAATATACGGCACGCCAGATGTGCACTGTAAATTTCGCCCGTTTAACCGCGACATTTTTGCCGCGATTCCGATACGCCGGGGCGGCATTAAACATTCATAAATTTACCGGTAAATAAACCCCCCCGGCCCCCCCTCGCACCGCTCTCGCCGGCGAGATAAATTAAGCAATTATAATGATAGAGTAAATGAAATGTTCGCGAGAGTCTGCAATAAACCACCTGTAACAGGTGAACTAATTAAATTCCTTTCAAATCACATCAGCGATGCAACTGAAAGAATTCTCCCATTAACGCGGAGTAAATTTCGCATGATAGTAAGCAATATGCAAAGCAGGACGGCAGCGAATAAATATTCTCCGTTGTGTGTTCCATGACGTTAAAATCGGCAAACAACAGCGACTGCAAATAGGGCCGTTTGGTTCATTTTTCCATCTACATTTACCTTATAATTGCTTTTTAATACTCCAATATACAGGGTGTTCATTAATTGAGTGCCGGTACTTAAGGGAGCGAATCCTCGTGTGATTTTAAGAAGAAAACTTCATATCAATGTATGTCGTAAATCTCTCAGTTTTTGAGCTACAGTGTGTTAAAGTTTTGGAAAAAAAAATAATAATTTTTTTGCATAATTTTCCAGATATTTTTATGATATTTTGTAGGTATCCTTTTAAGGACACCACTCAAGGAGCAATTTTTCATGTAGCACAAGATTTTTTATATTTTTTACCAGTGACGTCCGTATGGGGTTTGAACTGAATATTCCAAATATTGTATTGAATATTGGAGAAAAAAATGGTACGCCACTGTGTTTTTTTCTAAAAATCGAAATTATTTTTGAAATCCTCATTCATTTTAGAGCAAATTCGGTCCAATGACTTACATTCGCAAGACGCGCTATTTTTGAATAAAAAAATAAATATCTACAAAAAAAATGTTTCAAAAATTCATTGAGACTGCTTTTGATATTTTGTTGAAATTTGGAATCGACATATATTGATATTATACCGTTTCTACTTAAAATCCCCCAATGCTTCACACCCTTAACTATCATCAGCACTCAATTAATAAACACCCTGTATGCTAAAAACTTTACTTCATGACATCATGGATTAGATACAATGAACGCACTATACCTATCTCAAAAATGTAAATACAAAAAAATAAATAAGTGTTTTCCTAACAAGCCCACTAACAAATTACACTATTAAATTTTTTCAACGCGTCCGTTTTCTTACGAGCTCAAATTGATAATTAATCACCGTAATCAAATAGCGATTTGCCTCCGATTTTCCCGGGCTAATAGGCATCGCGTTGCGCCGTTCCGACGGCTCAATCGGCTAATGGTCCAAACGACGCGGCGCGTCGGCGAGCTGGAAAGCTGGAATAAAAAAATAACGCCGTACATCCTCCCGGGGCACGACAGTGACCCCGCCGAATTACTCTGCCTGTAACTGTAACTGCAACTATTCTCGTATTAGTGGCGGAGGTGAGACTTAAAAGGCGTCGCGACGCCCGATATTCTACAAAAATTTCGTCCCGGATTAATGGCATTAATATTTAATAGAGAAAAAAGTATTAAAACAGCGTAAAGAATTACCCGGTTATTAATTAATTATCGAATAATGCAACGACAATTATCCGTTCTTCCTACTGTTGAATTATTTATGGTATAGCGAAAAAACCAAATCTAATTTGCGTAATTGCATGTTGGCTATCAAGTACATTCTATTAGGAAAAATTACAACAGAAACGACTGTACCATACAATTAATTATAGGTACTTCTAAAGGAAAAAAAAAACAATAAAACTCTTTATGGTACACGTTTCAAATACATGTAGGAAATAATTAAATGATACCTAATTTGAATTGGATGTTTCTCAGTAGTGTAACTAAGTAAATTAATGGAGTAGTCCGAAGTCGGTGGTTTAGATGATTGGTTTAAAATGATGTAATCAAACTATTTTTAATAATAACGGCTATATTAATATCTACTAATTTCAGAAACGTTCCCCGTAATAGCCCGCGTAGGTAGGAAATTTCATTTAAAATACATAACCCACCTCGAAGTTAAAAAGATGATATACTCGAACGATTTAAAATCAACGTTTATTGTCCTCTTCCAACATTTATTGTTTGCGTTCGTTAAAACAGCGAAAGAGGAAACTGAAATGAATCGATAAAATTGCAATAAAGTATGCAATAAAATATAGAGATGTTCTAGAAAATTAGAATATAGGTCAACCGAGTCGCACGAAGCTGAATTTAAAATCGCCATTTACCTTTTTTAATAGCCCTTTTTAATAGCCCCCTACCTATTTTCCTGACCTTTAAATTTGGATATCACACACACGTGAACCAAGGTACTAACAAATGGAGAAGACCACGATGTGAGATACGTGGATTTCGGCAAAAGATACGATTAGAAATGATTTATTAGAGATCAAAACCGTTTTCAGTTGCTCAAAATGTGTTATAATTAAAAAGTTATAGCCCTTCGAAATTTAAAAATTTCGGGTTTTGACTCATACCTTATCAACCAATCATAAACCACTCACGTCTTGTTGTATAGTAAATAGTATGAATTTTCGAACGCATTAAGAAAGAATACACAAACGAACAAAAATCAAACTGTCATTTGTCAGATTTTTCTGAAAAATGCACAAAACAAATTACACGAATTGCAATTCGGCACAAAACACTTTACTGATAATATTGACGTTGACAAGAATGTTGCCAAATAAATTTTTCAGGACCATTATTTGTGTTTTTAACACGAAAATCGGTTACAATTTATACAGATGAAGATGTTATTTCTATATTAATATATCGAATTATCCGTTAGGTAATGGAAGAAATGGATAAATCAGAAAATGTTTATTGTAATAAATATACAAAAAACGCACATTTTTCGGAGTAAAGAAGAGTAATAGGAAACGTGGCAAACTTGCTAAATGTGACTTCTCTTTGCAACTCTCGCTTTGATTGGAGCAGAGTGTATGACGATTGTGTGACGTTTTTCAAACTTTAAAAATTAATTGCGGCCTTATTTGGCCACAGAAAAAAATTAAAATTTTATTACGCACCTTCTTAGAACACACGGTTTTGAAATAAAAATTAAAAAAAAAAGTCGTGGTCTTCTCCATTGTTCCAGTAACACCTTAAGTTCTTCATAGGAGGATATCCGTGTATGAAAACTAATCGGTTTCCATGGAAATTGCGGTATAAGAGAGTAATTGGACTTCCCGAAACAACCTTCTAATTAATTTTCGTTTAATTTGTGCGTATGTACGGCGTACATATATGGCATTCATAAATTACTCGCAGGAAAAAAAAACGGATCTCCAAGAATGCCGGTATGCGATTCAAGCTGTTAAAAGCGAGTATCCCACAGGTGTTCGACCGAGTGTTCATCTAAATGTGTCACCGGAATGCTCACCATTCGAACATTGATGGGAACTCGTTTTTTATTGCGTCGTTTTCATGTCAATTTGAATGATCTCGTTCGACGCTATTGTGAAGTTATTATACGCTTTTTTAAGATAGTCGTAAAAAGCGAGCCGGTAGCCCCCATATCCTTCGTTTAATTAAAGGTTAATGCGCCGCTTAAAGCGTCCATCGATGAGTGCAATTGCAGGAAAATCTAATTTTTATTTCCTCGTCCGCGCTGCAGCGGTGGAAAAAGGATCGCTTAAAAATTTCGTTTTACGTTCGAAATCAAACAATTTCAATTTTTCAATAAATCTAATGTATCTGAAGTGCGCTATAAAATTTTCAGTTTTACTGCTGATACTTTATGCGGCCGTATTACCAGGATTTCTTTGTTCGGGATTAACCGGGAGCGATTTAAAGCCATTTATATGATTGTTTTCCAGAAAAACTGGCTAATTCTAATCGCAGGATCGGATTTTCACCGCACACCCAATTCACCAATACACAAAATTATTCACACGCTCAATACATAAGGTAAAAAACTATAAAGCAACAGCTAGTTCAGCTGAAATACGCTCCTGTTCTCGAAATTTACTATCTCGAATTACCACCATATACTCGATCGTAAATGCGAAATAATTTTAGAGCTCTCTCTTGCGAACGTTTTATGTTTTGTGTTTCGGGCGAAGTTTTCTGAACGGTTTTACAAGAAGAGCCCGGGTCAATTATTTAAGCTCTAACTAAAACGCTATACGCCGCAAAACTGCCGGGTTAATATTAATTTCGCGATTAGAGTACGTACAATATGCAATATAGGTATAACGTAGTTTCCACTTTGAATAGTTGAGAAGAGGAGTTTGCGAATTTAATAACAGTTCCTGTAGGTTGTGTGTACGTGTGTGTGGTAATAATAATTAACGAATCGATTTTCGATTAGCTGTAAATAAGTCATAATAACAATACATTAAGGCTCGGTTATAGATTAGTTCAACTAAACTGTGAGTCAACTTTGAGCCGAGTTTATTTTCGGATCATTTTGGTTGAACGCCGTTCAGGTCACGTTAGTAGCACTTTTAGTAAAAAATTGAACAAGTGGCAACGGTGTATTTTCTTGAAAGTTAAATGTAATATCTCGATTTCTGGGATTTTAGCGTTTTTAATTTGAACAATGCACTTTATTAATATTTATGGATAATTTTCTGGATATTTTTTAATGTAGAAGTTTTTGTGTCATGAAATTTGTCTATAAATTAAAGCTTTGTATTTTTTAGGAAACTTTTAGTAAAAAATTGAACAAGTGGCAACGGTGTATTTTCTTGAAAGTTAAATGTAATATCTCGATTTCTGGGATTTTAGCGTTTTTAATTTGAACAATGCACTTTACTAATATTTATGGATACTTTTCTGGATATTTTTTAATGTAGAAGTTTTTGTGTCATGAAATTTGTCTATAAATTAAAGCTTTGTATTTTTTAGGAAACTTTTAGTAAAAAATTGAACAAGTGGCAACGGTGTATTTTCTTGAAAGTTAAATGTAATATCTCGATTTCTGGGATTTTAGCGTTTTTAATTTGAACAATGCACTTTACTAATATTTATGGATACTTTTCTGGATATTTTTTAATGTAGAAGTTTTTGTGTCATGAAATTTGTCTATAAATTAAAGCTTTGTATTTTTTAGGAAACTTTTAGTAAAAAATTGAACAAGTGGCAACGGTGTATTTTCTTGAAAGTTAAATGTAATATCTCGATTTCTGTGATTTTAGCGTTTTTAATTTGAACAATGCACTTTACTAATAATTATGGATACTTTTCTGGATATTTTTTAATGTAGAAGTTTTTGTGTCATGAAATTTGTCTATAAATTAAAGCTTTGTATTTTTTAGGAAACTTTAAGTAAAAAATTGAACAAATGCAACATTGCATTTTTTGAATGTTAATTTTGGCATCTGAATTTCTGGGTTTTAGCTAGAATAGTTAGGCCCAGTAGTAGATGTCACAAGTGAACGTTGGTTTAACTAAACTGCGAGTCAACTCTGTTGTAGTTGTATATCAGGAATTCAACTTCACTTTTTTGGGTTAACAACACAACGTCAAATATTGAACTGCCTTTGAACGCTCTTCAAGAACAGTTCAAACTTCTCTCTGAACCACAGATCAATAGTGACTGACGTACTTGCAACAAAAATATGCAATTAAACTCGGTTCAACGCAGAACTACAGTTGAACTATGCATCTACAGCCGGGCCTAAGAGAGACTAGTAGTTAATGGGTATAAATTTGAGTGTTTTAGATGAGCTAATTATCTTTTCATATAAACGTTTTCTGTAAATCTGTCTGGGTTAAAAGCGACTTTATAGATTAAAATTCCAACGGAATGAATGTTGGATTCGGGCGATGTCTGATTAATCTCGATTCCGAGCGATCGGTTTCTTTCGATTTCCAAATTAGAACGTAAGTAATGGTCTTAAACGATTTTAATTAAAATCGACACGTTATTGTTCTAATTACTGCTTTTACTCGATTCAATCAATTAGCTCGTGTTCGTACAGTTTGAATTGTTTTATCAAATTCTCTGTTCGAATGTTGCTTCCGTTCACGCAGCCATCGATTAATTACTGTTTTTAGCGTTTGATTTGTTCTAATCGATAGATATTCGGGCGGGAGCGATTACCGCTGTAATACAAGGGCTCTGGGAAATGTATCATTAAAAATGCATAAGGTAGGAATCTGAATATATAAAAATGTTACCTATATATAATAGCATGCCTATTTAATTCCGTTAAAAGTTTGTTGTATGGGAAATTCGTTTTTATAATTAGATTTGGAAATATCGCATTTACGAAATACTTGGGAGAGCATCCTACGTAATCATAAATATTCATCATTTCGCGAAGTTTTCGCGGAGAGAAGAAAAAGAACGATTATATTATGTCAAAACTGTCTCCAATCTTGAGTTATTACAAACCCGTAAAAAAATTGCATTAAAACACAGAATTAATCACTCGCTTTCTGTCATAAACTCCTGGATTTTTTCCAAGAAAACCTCATTATTCTCCTTTTTCTTAGATTAATTATAAAATTGCATGTTCACCTCGTTGAGTTCGGCCAGAACGGCCACGGTAATTGAGTAAATTATTGTCTAATTCACCTGGAATTATATACACATTTCGCAATTTCGGTGTACATTTTAATGTATAAATCGACCAAATTTGGTATTATACAGGGTGTTAACCAACACATGTTACAAATTTCTAGAGTAGGCAATAAAATAGACCAAAAAGTTGTAATAAACGAGCCCTTGGAGGTTTCTTTTTGGGACCTACAGCCCTTTGAAGATGGTGTGAAAAAATGTGAAAATATCGACAGAAAAAATAAATCAGAAAATATCCCTCGCCCCCATCCAAATGAGACGCTTATGATTACTTTACAAAAACCATTTCTAAAGCTAAAAAACTGTCTTTAATGTTTAATAATTGTGTCCAGTTTCAAGTTCAAAGCTGATGACATTCTGGAGATTATTTTTCTGGATATATTCCAGAAATGAAATGAGCCCAAGACACCATCTTCAAAGGGCTCTAGGTCCAATAACAAAATCTTCTAGTGCACATTTTTATTAATACTTCTCGATATATTCTCTCTAAAAGGAGTTAGTAACACGTATTCATGAACACCCTGTATTACAAAGTAAAAATGCAATTTCCCAATTGCATCGGAAAAACACAATCAGGACTGGGAACAAATTACAAACCGGGACTAATGAAATTCATCGGGGGAGACGAATCTATGCTGTTTCGGATGGGAAGTTTCTATTTTGATTAATCGACGCGTTTTCTCGCCCTCCGTTCGAGAAGAATCAAGAAACGGAAAAAGCGACAACGCTAGCAAAACGAATATCACCGGAGCCGGCTTTAATTAGAATCGAAACATTCGAGTCATTCATCTTCGCGAAATGCGCAACGTTCGATTTTAATGATGTCGGTCATTAGTGCATCACTCACGTTTTATTTACCAAACCGATGGGTTGCTGCGCTTTCCGGCCCCGTATGAGCCATCGGAAAAAATAAAAATAGCCGATTTCATGTGCATAGGTGTGCAGAAATTTCAATTACACTCTGGCAGAAAAAGCGCCCTCCCGGCACGCAAATTCCGAACCGGATAAATAGCCTCCCGCGACCTTGACGCCGTGCCAACACATATTTTCAATTATACTATTTGCTCCTTCGTCGCTGTCAGATTAAAGAACAGTTCACAAGCCGTAGTATCTTCACTACAGTATAAATTATACGCGAATTACCAGAAAAAGTGCCGCAAGAACGTGCTCCGGCTATATTTATCCCCAATTTTTATGCAATATACAGTAATTTCCAAACGAAATGTAAAACATTTCTTGGCAAGCGTACGCGCCACGCTGTATCTCTCAGATTGCTCCAGGAGCTTCGGGGTGATAAATATGTTTGCTCGCTTTTCCCCTTCTACTAAAAAAGCCAAATAAAAGGTGCCAAACTATTCTCTTCCCTCCAGATTTAGGAAGTACTAAGTACAATTTGCGTTTCACCTTAGGCAAGAAAGGAGAAGACCACGATGTGAGATATGCGGATTTCGGCAAAAGATACGATTAGAAATGATTTATTAGAGCTCAAAACCGTTTTCAGTTGCTCAAAATGTGTTATAATTAAAAAGATATAGCCCTTTAAAATTTAAAAATTTCGGGTTTTGACTCATACCTTATCAACCAATCATAAACCACTCACGTCTTGTTGTATAGTAAATAGTATGAATTTTCGAACGCAGTAACAAAGAATACACAAACGAACAAAAATCAAACTGTCATTTGTCAGATTTTTCTGAAAAATGCACAAAACAAATTACACGAATTGCAGTTCGGCACAAAACACTTTACTGATAATATTGACGTTGACAAGAATGTGCCAAATAAATTGTTCAGGACCATTGTTTGTGTTTTTAACACGAAAATCGGTTACAATTTATACAGATGAAGATGTTATTTCTATATTAATATATCGAATTATCCATTAGGTAATGGATGAAATGGATAAATCAGAAAATGTTTATTGCAATAAATATACAAAAAACGCACATTTTGCGGAGTAAAGAAGAGTAATAGGAAACGTGGCAAACTTGCTAAATGTGACTTCTCTTTGCAACTCTCGCTTTGATTGGAGCAGAGTGTATGACGATTGTGTGACGTTTTTCAAACTTTAAAAATTAATTGCGGCCTTATTTGGCCACAGAAAAAAATAAAAATTTCATTACGCGCCTTCCTAGAACACAGTGTTTTGAAAAAAAAAAAAAAAAAATTAAAAAAAATTCGTGGTCTTCTCCAATACCTAAAAGCAGCGTGGTGAAATCGGGCACTTCTCCTAAGAGTTAGGCAACCAGACTTACACCCAAACAAACGTTGAAAACTGCAGGAATATCCATAATTCCGGGTACGAAATTGATAAAATCTGATCATTTTGAGTCCGTTTCCTTCGTAGTGAAGCAATCTTGGTTAATTATTTGGCGAGGAGCTGTGACGAATCGCAATAAACCGAGCGCATATGTACGCATGGAGCTGCAGCTATGCAGCGGACTCGGTCGCTAAACTTACGACCGTTCGAAAATTCAACACGGCCTCGATTCAATTAAAATTTCATTTGCAATAACAGTAACTATGGCAATAACTCCCGTATTAAATTACGGGTTTTTTTCCGGCGCGTCGCGGAGTTTATGCGAAGCTCGCCTTACGTATTTAATTAGTTACGGCCGGCGTTCCGCGATTAAGGAGTTTACTTCGATTTTGCTGTGATGCACGGCTCTCGCTAAAACTTTCATCTATTAATTTTATTTTCGGTAATAAATACGTTTTAAACAAAAAATGGCGAAGCAGATTCTTCAGGTCGTTGCGAAGGCCGTAAACATTTTTATTGCGTTTCTTCGTTGAATATTCCAATATAATCCATATAGAGCGCGGCAATTCTCGTGTGCATAAAGTTATTGTCAGCATTATGCCCGTAAGGGGGCATTTACGGTCCCCGAAGTACCCTGATTATGTACTCAAATACTCCCGATATATTTTTATGTATCATTCGGGTGCCGTGTCCGATTTTACCGACCGGCGTTTTAAAATACCGACAGTCGTTGCGGCTTATCGCGAACTTTACGACTCCGAGGGACACGGAAATTTGTTCCAAATGATATAAGTAATCCACTAGTATAGGTATCTAGATAATTTTTTAATTAATGAGCTACTATAAATTGGGTATCATACATTCGTGAACGAAGGTAGTAGAGAATTGTTGTGAGGCTACCTTGGTTCATATAAGGAGGATGCCCATGAAAGTTGTAGTATAGTTTATGCAAAACAAAGCTGTAATGTCGTCATATTTGACAAGCATCGTGCACAACTTTTGGAAATACACTGCACATTAAACAGATATAGTGTCTACATGTGACGTAGAAAATTTATGGTGACGTGCATCTAACTTTGTTTTGCACAAACTATACTATAAATTGGGTATCATACATTTGTGAACGAAGGTATAGTAGAGAATTGTTGTGAGGCAACCTTGGTTCATATAAGGAGGATGCCCATAAAAATTGTAGTATAGTTTATGCAAAACAAAGTTGTAATGTCGTCATATTTGACAAGCATCGTGCACAACTTTTGAAAATACACTGCACATTAAACAGATATAGTGTCTACATGTGACGTAGAAAATTTATGGTGACGTGCATCTAACTTTGTTTTGCACAAACTATACTATAAATTGGGTATCATACATTTGTGAACGAAGGTATAGTAGAGAATTGTTGTGAGGCAACCTTGGTTCATATAAGGAGGATGCCCATAAAAATTGTAGTATAGTTTATGCAAAACAAAGTTGTAATGTCGTCATATTTGACAAGCATCGTGCACAACTTTTGAAAATACACTGCACATTAAACAGATATAGTGTCTACATGTGACGTAGAAAATTTATGGTGACGTGCATCTAACTTTGTTTTGCACAAACTATACTATAAATTGAGTATCATACATTCGAGAACGAAGGTATAGTAGAGAATTGTTATGAGGCTATCTTGGTTCTTATAAGGAGGATGCCCAAAAAAGTTGTAGTATAGTTTATGCAAAACAAAGCTGTAATGTCGTCATATTTGACAAGCATCGTGCACAACTTTTGGAAATACACTGCACATTAAACAGATATAGTGTCTACATGTGACGTAGAAAATTTATGGTGACGTGCATCTAACTTTGTTTTGCACAAACTATACTATAAATTGGGTATCATACATTTGTGAACGAAGGTATAGTAGAGAATTGTTGTGAGGCAACCTTGGTTCATATAAGGAGGATGCCCATAAAATTGTAGTATAGTTTATGCAAAACAAAGTTGTAATGTCGTCATATTTGACAAGCATCGTGCACAACTTTTGAAAATACACTGCACATTAAACAGATATAGTGTCTACATGTGACGTAGAAAATTTATGGTGACGTGCATCTAACTTTGTTTTGCACAAACTATACTATAAATTGGGTATCATACATTTGTGAACGAAGGTATAGTAGAGAATTGTTGTGAGACAACCTTGGTTCATATAAGGAGGATGCCCATAAAAATTGTAGTATAGTTTATGCAAAACAAAGTTGTAATGTCGGCATATTTGACAAGCATCGTGCACAACTTTTGAAAATACACAAATTAAACAGATATAGTGTATATAGGTGACGTAGAAAATTTATGGTGACGTGCATCTAACTTTGTTTTGCACAAACTATACTATAAATTGAGTATCATACATTCGTGAACGAAGGTACTAGAGAATTGTTGTGAGGCTACCTTGGTTCATATAAGGAGGATGCCCATGAAAATTGTAGTATAGTTTATGCAAAACAAAGTTGTAATGTCGTCATATTTGACAAGCATCGTGCACAACTTTTGAAAATACACTGCACATTAAACAGATATAGTGTCTATATGTGACGTAGAAAATTTATGTTGACGTGCATCTAACTTTATTTTGCACAAACTATACTATAAATTGAGTATCATACATTCGTGAACGATGGTAGTAGAGAATTGTTATGAGGCTACCTTGGTTCACATAAGGAGAATGCTCAAAAGGGGTATAAATAAAATTGGAGTTGTGTAATAAGTGCATAATTTTTAAGTGCATTTAAAGTTATGATAACTCGTCTAAATAGGTTAGTACGTTTAAATAGTGGTTATACGAAGTTCGCTGTAACGCGAGTTAAACTTTTAAGAAAAAAAGCAGACTCGAATATCCTTATCTGCGTAGTTAAAACTTCCAATAAACATTAAAGTCGTTTAGTCTAATTCCCCATGAAATTCAATGAGACCGTTTGGAGTCATATGTGCCCGGTATGCACCGTCGACTGCGAAATCGCTTCCTCGAGACCGACTAATCCGGAACTTTTTGCTCAAAATGGCGACTTTCATCACTTTTAATTGCGTAATTAGCTCGCCTGCACTCGAAGACTTCCCTTCGGCAGCGCCGCGTTAATCGAGTTCGGCCGGGAATGTACCTGGTCGAGCGGAAAATCCGATTTTTGTCGGCTCCAATAAAAAAACTAGTTTCGAGCTGAGCGGGAGTTTCAAACTGTCGAACGGATTGTAAATTCCCTCCGTGCGTTATATGCAAAATTTAATGGGATTTCATAATTAAGCGAACTTTTCGCCGGGTTTTAAAGATTCGCTTTATTAAATTTCCTCAGCGAAAAATCTTACGTATGGCATTAATTACCCCCTTTTCATCGCAAACATCCAACGTTATCCGAGGTCCTTCAGACCCGAGTGTAAACCCCCGGCAAATGGAACCGTAACCGGGGGTGGTTGAGGAATAGCCGGGGCGCATATTCGAGAGTCCGTCGAGATATCCGTTCCCCATAAATCCCCCCGAATACCTCCAAAGATTGAATTTTAATGCGAGTAACCCATCGATGAAGACACTTCATCTTGCTTAATGCGATTAGAATCCATTATAGCAATCGAAAGTACGCAGTAGATTACAATTATGGACCTAAAAAGAGAGCCGGTCGACTTGCCGCGTTGCCAAATTTAACCAATTTTAATCGAAATCTATACAACCCCACCTTACATCACCTTCCCCACCCTAAATCACCCATCACAAACAATTAATTACCACTTTTTTAATCAGATTAAGTACCGCAATTAATTTTGCAAGTAAATAAAATTGTAGTGGATGAGGCGAATTGGCAACGTTGGTCGCCTTTCTGCCCATATTGCAAAGCAATTAGTCGACGAAGACTTCAGAGAGGCAATCGTAATAGTCCCGATAAATTATGGAACTGTGAGGAGTAATTATTTAGATTTATCGTACGCCTTAATTGTCTACACAAACTCAACCCTTGCAGCCGAGTCGTCGCAACCGGCTATGAAATATTCAAGGCGGTATCACCATTCGTTTTCCTACCGGGATGCGCGGGAAATCGGCCGGGATTTTTCCTGCGAAGGCGAAGTTTTTGGGCCGCGATTAATCGCAGGATTTTTATTCGATGTTATGTAATATTGGAGAGTACAAATTTGTAATTAAATTTGATGGTAATTGACTGAGAAGTTTGTTCAATGTAATTTATGAAAATGTGTGTAAATGTGTGAAAATTTACTTTATAGCGAGTAATTAGAAGATATTTATTTGACGAAATGATAAAATAGGTAGTAGCGAAATTTATTAATATGTAAATTTCGTAAAATAATACGTTTGTTTTGGCAATAAAACGTGTAGCAAGTCGTAAATATTGCCAACAATTACATTAATATTACATTGTAAATAAAAAGTGCGATGTGACTTAGCGCTTTATCGCTATAATTACGCTAGATTAATATTCGCCAAATCGGCAAGCAGGGCTATCTTGAATGATTTTTATTTGCAAATACTTCACTCGTGTGCTCTTATCTCTGTTTACAGCTGGTCCAAAGACGGTACTTACACCAAATTATTGTTATTAATATATAAAATATACCAGGAGGATTCAACATTTACTATCCCACTTAAATAAATATAAATATATCACATGACAGTCCATTGAAATGAAAAGGGGTGTGGTTTTTTCATTATATCCAGCAAATTACTTGCCACACTGAAAATTTGTGGAGATACTTTTTGTTGCAAATTGAATCCTCTACAAATTTGGTTATGTAACTTTTGGTCGTAGAATTGAAAATAAACAAGTTATTAACGAAAATATATAAAAATTTGGGGACAAATTTTCTTTTTTTCGTTATAACTTTTTTTCTAGTCATTTTACAAAAAAATCACATCAGAGCAGTTTGATAGAGGAGTTTTCAAGGAATAATTATCATGGGTCACTTTTTGAAATTTGTTAATTTGTGACAGTTTTGCAATGCTGCGAAATTCACTACTCTTCAGTACATACTACTAAATTACAGGTGAAAAATCATGAATGAATACCAAAAAAAGCTTTTATCTCCAAAAATATGGATCTTACAGAAAATTACAAAGAGTAAAAAATCATTACAAATGAACCAATAAATCTAGTTTCATTCCAAAAACTCAGCACATTAACAATGCCCATTTAAATTTATCATATGACAATAGAAATTTTAGGCCTCTTTTTCGAATCATCTGTGCACCTTGCGAAGATAATAATTAAACTCGTTACAAACAGGCGACACTTGGAAAAAACGCATGAAAGAATCGACGTTACGTCGGTAATAAACTCGCAAGCAGTGAATGTGACAGTAATCCAGAAAAAGTTGTAGAGCAGAGCGAGGAAAAAACTTTGTTTTATTATCTGTTCGCGGGTATCGGCAACGCCCAGTGCCGTACGCACTTATTTTCCTACAGGACTCTTTTCACTGTACTACATTAAAGTATTGCTTATTTTATTTTATCGGAATTGCGCTGTTGTAAACTGTCGCAGTAAAGCGGATTTATCCGTCGATATAACCCGAAAAAATATTTGTAGGTATAGTAAAAATTAGTTTTGCGTACATCCCCATTTGGATGCCGCAGCGAATGGAGCCGGGCAATTTTTTTTACTGTTACGATGATTATCCAATTTATTTTATTTGTCCGGATAAATTTATTTTCCGCGCGCGAGCGGGTATATATGGGTCATCCTTTTTTTAATTCATTTTCAAATTCGCAAATACGTCCGTTATTTATGGCTAAGGTTACAATTGTAAACGATAATTTAGCAGTAAAATTTAATCGTGGCGCTATTTACAACTTCCTTGTGTATATGCGCTTTTCCTATTTATGTCGATTAGATTCATTGTTTTTATATTATTCAATTATACACAAACAAACGCGAATGTAGTATATAAATAATTTTTTCCTCTTTGTTCGTTTCATCATTGCATTATATACGGTAATAATTGACATAATTAAATTAACTTTATCTGTAATTAAATACATACAGTGTACGCGATTATCGCGCTAGCGAAACAACGCGTACGATCAGGAAAACAATAATATCGCAATAATTATTCAGTGCATTTCGTTTCCGAATTGATAAATTTTTATTATCCTCGGAGATTCTCGGCACGTATACCGGGTAAATGATACGAAAAGATTTACGTACGTGACTCCGAACTACTGTGTTTTTTTTCCGGCGTACCGAGAAAACAAAAAATATGCGCCTATCTGACTAAAATTCGGCGATAAAACGCTCTCGCCTCGAATCGACGGCGGGCTCGAAAAATCGCTGACTCGTGAGAAACTGCAGACGATGATGTTTTCGTAATTATACCGCGAATAAAAGTCAGCTAAAAAAAATCGATGCCAAGAAAAGCCACAAATTTCTTTACCTATAGTCTGTCCAAAACTAACGTTACATGCGCGTCACTACTACGTCATAAATAAACAATAACTTCTTTCGGGAATCCTCCATATATGAACCAAGGTAGCCTCACAACAATTCACTACTATGTACTTTCATTCACGAATGTATGATACCCAATTTATAGTATAGTTTATGCAAAATAGAGTTAGATGGACGTCACCATAAATTTCCTACGTCACACATAGATAGTGTTGCCGAAGTTTTATAAAATTTACAAAATCTAAGAATTTTCTGAAAGATTTCTAGAGATGAACTAAGTAGATTTAAAGATAATAATTCTCGTAAACATTCATTTGAAACTGCTTGTAAGTACCAACCCACTATAAGAAAAAATTAATTATTTTATATACAAATTTTGAATTTTTATAATATATTATTTTCTTGAACGATTTAATTCTGCTTTTCAGCATATTAATTCAAAAACATAAATTCTGTAGGTATTAAACTTAAACTGTTTTATACGTTTATTTTTAAAAGTTGTGCACAGTGCTTGTCAAATAAAACAACATTAGTGACGCACATCTACCTTTATTTTGCATAAACCATACATATAATACACCAACTCTTACTTCAACATGACGTCACCACAGCCTTATCTTGGCTACATCATAGTAGGTTAAATAAATTTCGGTACGCGGACAGGACGATTTCTTCTTCTTTTTTCGGTCGAATCGCAGCGAAAAACAAAAATGAGCGCGATTGTATTCAAATCGAATGCAAGATTAATAGTGTGCCTGTCGCGAAATATCACATTAAATATGAAGCAACACGTAAGATTCTATCCGACGACTCGGATGATAACTTTATCGTGACTCGTACATCGCGATTCACCAGCTATACGAGTACATGGACAGCTCTGCCAGGAATTTGTTTACATCCAGAGGGTTATACAGTACTATTGGGCTGTTTATTAGGCATTAAAATATATCTGATTAATAGATATGTGGTTAAGCCTACTGGGATATTTTTCTGGATGTATTGTAGTTTTGTATCGGGGATTTACATGAATGCAAGTTGGTGGAGACGCCGCTGGTAAATCAAAATGCTCCTTTTTTACTACAAAACGATTGTATGTTGAAACGGGTTTTGATCTTGACTCACCATTTTATGTATTGTTGATTCTCGCCTCGATTAAAATCGACTCTTTCGATCGTTTTGTCCGATGCGCACGGTAGCAATTCCAACGTAAAGCCGTATTTTCTGAAAATATTCCTCCGGGATATTGTTTGTAAAATATGCACAGCGAAATGAAATAGTTCGCTGACCAGATCACTTTGTAATTTACATTTAATAAAATAAATTAAACTTATCGATTTGTTACCTATGAAATATATGAACAAATTCAACATAACAATTTGATTAATTAAATTTGCTGCGTAAATATTTTTTTTATCAATAACCGTTAATCCGAAAATCAATTGTTGTAATAATTAATTCGTAATGAAATAAGCGAATACATTTCGAATGCATATTAATTAAATATCAAAAAGCAATGACTGTCCCTCGCTAACGTTAAAATAATACAATCCAGTATGAGAATGTGAAATATTAGCAAAATTGATTTACGGATAATTATATATTCGAAAATGAAATGTGCACGTGTAAGCCGTGATAATTAAGTTAATTATTCGCCATCGTCGATTGATACGCGACAATGGCGAAAGTTCGACAAATAATCACGCGAATATCGAAAATTCCGCTTTAATTCGACGGCAAATTCGCTAATTACAACCCGTCGACACGAATTTATTTCTTTACCTGCGGCCCACCCCCGCCGCCCCGCCTCTAATTCAATTTCCACGGCCGGTTTGAATGCGCCAATTAAAAATTCCGGGCCGATATCAATAACTCCGCGAAAAGCGCACCAACTTCTCAACATCAATACAACTTTTTAAATACACACTTTTAAAAACTTTATCTCCAGTTCGGCGCGATTGCCAGTCATTAATCATCCCGACGCCGAAAAGTTTTCGCGATATTTCGCTCATTTCGCCCCGCTAAAGAAAAGACCAAAACGAAAAATTAACACTCCGACTCGCTACTTGTAAACTCGCAAATAATTTCATTAACTTATTAATTATACCTCTAAATTGATTCACTCACTATGCAAGGTACGGAAAAAAGATTCTATAAACATTGGTCTGGAAATGCAGAGTTTACAATATACAGCAGGATGTTACATTAAAAAAACTTACTTATATACAGGGTGTTTCGTAAAGAATCGTAAAGAAAAATATTTATTAAAAATGTAAAAAAGAAATGCGGTCCTGCACAGCAATTGCAGTCGCTCGACTCGCGCGACTTAAAATCACCCAAGTATTTACACCCTTAATTATCGACACTCAATGGAGAAGACCACGATGTGAGATATGCAGATTTCGGCAAAAGATACGATTAGAAATGATTTATTAGAGCTCAAAACCGTTTTCAGTTGCTCAAAATGTGTTATAATTAAAAAGATACAGCCCTTTGAAATTTAAAAATTTCGGGTTTTGACTCATACCTTATCAACCAATCATAAACCACTCACGTTTTGTTTTATAGTAAATAGTATGAATTTTCGAACGCAGTAACAAAGAATAGACAAACGAACAAAAATCAAACTGTCATTTGTCAGATTTTTCTGAAAAATGCACAAAACAAATTACACGAATTGCAGTTCGGCACAAAACACTACTGATAATATTGAAGTTGACAAGAATGTTGCCAAATAAATTATTCAGGACCATTATTTGTGTTTTTAACACGAAAATCGGTTACAATTTATACAGATGAAGATGTTATTTCTATATTAATATATCGAATTATCCATTAGGTATTGGAAGAAATGGATAAATCAGAAAATGTTTATTGCAATAAATATACAAAAAACGCACATTTTGCGGAGTAAAGAAGAGTAATAGGAAACGTGGCAAACTTGCTAAATGTGACTTCTCTTTGCAACTCTCGCTTTGATTGGAGCAGAGTGTATGACGATTGTGTGACGTTTTTCAAACTTTAAAAATTAATTGCGGCCTTATTTGGCCACAGAAAAAAATAAAAATTTCATTATGCGCCTTCTTAGAACACACGGATTTGAAAAAAAAAAAAATTATAAAAAAAGTCGTGGTCTTCTCCATTATTAAACACTCTGTATCTCCAATACTATTCGAATGTTTAAAGTGGGTTTTCTGGTGAAGCGAAAGTAAAGCAATTTTTATTTAAAATACTAAGTACTTATAAATATAAATCACGCAGCAGTACGGAGAAGAGGATAAATGAGTGGATTTCGAATGGGAAATAAAAAAAAATATGTTCGCGCATCCATCATGCAAGGCCGGTAACGACTTTAACGAAGTATCAAAACATTTACAAAACAAAACGGCACAAGCACACCGAGCACAAGCCCGAGCGGGCCGCGATGTATTTATAAAAGTGCATCAACCGGTTTTTTGCTTTGCATTTCGTTTCTTCTATTCCTCACTGCGTTTTTTATTCCCGATTCTTTTCACGCGAGTGCGAGCTTAAATTTGGCAGACGTTTCGAATAGCTTTTTGATGTTTAATTATACTTGTAACGTGCCCGACTTGTTTTATTATGATGGGCCTTCTTCCAATTACGTTTGCGTGCGCTTCGGGAGGGTTATTTTTAAATTTATGCCGTTTTCTATTATTTACTGCTGGATTCTTGCGGGTTTCTGCATATTTGTGTGCGAACGCTAATGAATTGCTGGTAGGTATGTCGAGTGAACGGGCCGAAATAGAAATATTTATGCCACTCGAAAACAATGCACGATTTACGTGTGTACTAATAATAATTGTAAAAATTGCGCAAAAATCCAATGGGCCCCCGTAACGTAAACAAATTGGCATATGTCTGATAAAAGACTAATATACAGTGCTTATTAAATGGGACAACCTGTATATTTTTGCATTTTTAGATTCTTCTTGACGAGCTGATTACAAAGAGGGGTCACACTTGGTATCTTGGCTTTATAATAAAGTCTATACAGCCACTCAAAAATCACAAAATTTTTAATTTAGGAGGCTCTTCCACATGTTTTTATTCATTTCTGGAAGGGTTTTGGACATTTCTGGAAGATTTTTAGACGTTTTTGTAAATATTTTGGACGTTTCTGGTTATTTTTTATGCGTTTTTGGAAAGATTTTGGATGTTTTTGGAAATTATTGTTCATTTTTGGAAGGTTTCCAATCGTTATACTGGATAGTTTTTGGTAATTTTAAGGTATTTAGGAATTTGTGGAAGTTTTTTGATCATTTGAGGGATTTTAATAATTTCTGAAAGATTTTTTGATTTTTCTGGAATATTTTTTGCCATTATAGGAAGGTTTTTGGGTATTTTAGAATCATTTTTGAAAAGTTTCTAGAATGTTTTTGGACGTTTCTGGTCGTTTCTTCAAAATTTTGTGATTTTTCAGTGGCTATATAGCCTTTATTACAAGACCAAGATACCAAGTGTGACCCCTTTTTGAAATTAGCTCATCGAATAGAATTTAAAAAAGCAAAAATATACAGGGTGTCCCATTTAATAAAATTGTTAATGACGTCATATCTCGAATAACGATTACGTCACAAATATGGGTTGTATGTCAAAAAGTGCCTTTGTTTAAAACAATTTTCGAAAAACTCTCATTTTCAGAAATAATGAATTCATTTTTTGCTTTTCTAGAGCACTGTATATTAAAAAATATTAACTTGATTTTATAGAAATTTGGCAATATTATTTGTTGTATAAAGAGGCTAATTTCTTATAGCGGAAGAGAATCGGTGAAATGGAAACCCATCCAGAAATCTCGCCGGAGAAGGAATCAGTCAATACCTAAGTTGCACTTTTCTTATTACCAGCGGAAAACAATTCGACGTCTGCTAAACTATTTTATTCGATAAAGTCCTCGCGCGAGACACTTTCGGAATTTCGCAGAACACAAAGAAAATGTGATTATATCCTGTTTTATTGCATATATTCGCGTCGAAGTGCGATGGGAAACTTGGGCGAAACATTCGCCGAAAGTCGGATGGGATTTTTCTCGAGGACTTTTTGAACTTGAACATTTTCAGAAAGCGCTTCCCGGTTAATGCCGGCTTTATATTAGTTGGAATAGTTGCGATCAAAGCCCGGCGAACGGAAAGAGTTCCTCGCCAGCTTAGAACCTTAATTGGAAAACCAAATTAACGCAAACGGAATAATAAAGGAAAATTTCGCTCGCGTTTTAATTTCTTATGCCGGTTTGGATAATTTAATAGCGTTTTCTGGATCCGCCGTAACGACAAACAAACATCCAAATTCGTTCTATTGTGGGGAAAATAATTCAGTAGGCCGCATGAATGAATATCATTCTCCGGTTACGAAACCGGCTCTTTTTTTTCCTCTACAAAACCCGGGACAATAAACTTCTTATTTGTTTCCAAACAGAAAAAAACTCGTTGAAAGAACTTTCACTTATTGAGATCCTTAATAATTGAAGGATGATAAAAGCATCTCCAAAAGAAAAGCCTATCAGACAAGAAAACTCTATTGTTAGGGCTGTAACGAGCAGCACGGAAAAAGGGCAGTAAAAATATGTTTGACAATTTCGATATGAAGACCAATAAAGGGCCGCACAAAAGCGGAGAGGAATAACTGGGAGCATTGTTCCTTATTTCCATGCGGCTGATATTAAAAACCCCGCGACTCGATAATGGAAAATATGACGCAACTGACCTCATTGCTAATCCTTGCCGAAACGCCGCGTACACGAACCGCTCGCCTATTACCTATATAGAAAGGTAATAAATTTCATTTTTCTCCAATTCGATCTGCATGACAAAAGCTCGAAACACTCTCCGCTAATGGACGCCCGCTTTAAGAATATGTTCTCAGAACACACCGAACACGTGCGAGCGTTTCACTCACAAACGCAAATTCATAAATACTTACAGTAAACACTATTTATCTCAAAGCGAAAATACAAGAATCGTTTTTAGAGCTCATATATACATTTTTTTTATAGAAGTACACAGGGTACGTTCCAAAAGTATAAAAACGGTTGAATATTAGTTAAATTGTAGGGTAAATTGTAAAATGAAAAAACTCGTATCAATACAAAATTTTGATACTTTTTGAAAATCAATGCAATTTTTTTATATTTTTTGAAAATTATTACATATTTTTTATGTTTTCTTGAAAATCAATGCAAATTGTTGATGTTTTTTGAATATTTTTGATATTTTCTTGAAAATCAATTCAAATTTTTGATATTTTCCTGAAATTCAATGCAAATTTTTGATATTTTCTTGATAATTATTGATTATTTTTGATAATTTCCTGAAAATGAATGCAAATTTCTGAAAATAATTCCCCTATTTTTTATATTTTCTTGAAAGTATAAAAAAATTGAAAATCAATGCAAATTTTTGATATTTTCTTGAAAATTATTGATTATTATTGATAATTTCCTGAAAATCAATGTAAATTTTTGATATTTTTTTGAGAATTATTGCATATTTTTGGTATTTTCTTGATGATCACATATTTTTCATATTTTTTTGAAAATCAATTCAAATTTTGGATATTTTCCTGAAATTCAATGCAAAATTTTGATATTTTTTTTAATTATGGCAAATTTTTGATATTTTCTTGAAAATTATTGATTATTTTTGATAATTTCCTGAAAATGAATGCAAATTTCTGAAAATAATTGCCTATTTTTTTTATTTTCTTGAAAGTATAAAAAAATTGAAAATCAATGCAAATTTTTGATATTTTTTGAAAATTATTATTTGCATATTTTTTATATTATTTCTTGAAAATAATTGCATATTTTTTATATTTTCTAGAATTTTTCTCAAATTTTTGATAGTTTCTTGAAAATCACTGCCTATTTTATTGAAAATAATTGAATATTTTGATATTTTCATGAGAATCACTGCATTTTTGATATTTTATTTAAAAATCATTGCATATTTTTGATAATTTTTTAAAAATCACTGCATATTTTTAAATAAATCGTTGCATATATACCTATGCGCATATATTAGCAATTTTTTGCATATATTCTGCTCTGTATTAATTAATAACAAAAAATGCTAAAATTTGGAAATTTCAGCATTTCAAAAAAAATTATTCAAAATGTTTCCTACAAAACTTGCCTATTTTGATGCCATAATCCCTAATCTGCAATCAAAAATACGGGTTTACATTTAATTTTTAAATTGCCCCAATCCCACCCTTAAGGGCTGCCACTCGAGGGTCTACATTAGTTAGTATCGATGGATAGCTTTCAAAAAAACATTGGATACGTGTTTTTTCATTTTACAATTAACCCTACAATTTAACTAATATTCGACCGTTTCTATACTTTTGTGGTACACCCTGTATATCCTCCTAACAGCTAGTTAATATCCTCTGCGAATTAAATGCCCCGTTATAGGAAATTCGAAACATATAAGTCACACTCGATATATCTAATGCGGCGTGAAAATTTAATACCGAATTAAAAAATACCCGATTTTTTTCCTACATCTACATCTCCTGGCTGGCGAAGTGTTGAATAGCAAATCTAATTTACACTGTAATCAACACGTCCGCGTCCATATAATTAATTTCGAAGCCAGATCTGCAGATAGCGACGCGTAATGTACTACTAGTTAATTCCAAAAATTAAAACTAATAATTAAAAATAATCTGTTCCGTTATTTCCTCTTAGCAGTAAACACGAAAAAAAAAAAGCGGTACAATAACGCTCGCAGCCTCACTCTAGGAAGGTTGTAATTTTAATTTCCACCCGGGAGGATTTTGTATGATTGTTCGGTTAATTAAAATGCTGCAGTTGGATTTGATTGACCCAAAAATTGTAGTAGATTTCTTTAATTATAAAGCTGCGTTTAGAGGATGCGATATTCATTTGAAATGAGCTTTAGAATTAGATAAAAGTGCGATTGATTGTTTTATTTTTAGTAGGGATATCTTCGTTGTACCACTTTGTAATCAAAATAAATTTGTTGCCACAACAAACAAATCGGGCACCCTAATTGTAGAACTGTGATTTTTTTTAATTCGCAAATTACAAGCCCGCTTCCATTATTCATGATCGGCGGGTGGAAATTCGATAACAAGTAGCAATTTGGTTAATTTTTGCGAAATCCCCGAATAAATCAGGCCATTTTTAATTAAAGCTTTATGAATTGGCGAAACGAAAGCTCATCAACACATTTCGAATTTATAGTAGGATGAGTTATATGTGTGTGTATACGCGCTCGTATTTATATACAGATATACAAACACACATGCCGCGGCAGCTTGCAATAATGGCATATATATCGGCAGCGCCGGATTTCGCCCGCAATTTCACTCTAAATACATTTAATCGATGCTAATTTATGTTTATTTTATAGTAGATATCAACCGAATTTACCTATATCGAATCCTTCGGCATACACATTTTTATTACATATACAGGATGTTTCTTAATAACATGATGATAAAAAAACTTCATATGAATCTACGACACCTCTAAACGCATTTTTATTTACTATCTGGCTAGCGAACTGTCTTCGGCGAAGCCCCCTTTCCGAACTCAAGCGAGTCTCATTTTAAAATAGCATGAAAGTGACAATAAAAAATTGTTTTTTTTTTCTTAAAACTTTAACACCCTGTATCTCAAAAGTTAAGACGTTTAGGACATAGATTCATATGAAGTTTTTTTCATAAAATGAGTCCAAGAATCACCCCCTTAAATATTTGTACGTTATTAAGGAACACCCTGTATGTAGCCTAATTCTATGTGGTAATAATGGAAGTTTCAAATAATGGATTTCTAAAAATCACAGAGGAGATTTTTGAACTCATTTGAAGAAAAAACTTCATGACCTCTAAACGTATTTTTATTTACTATCTAGCTAGCGTACTGTCTTCGGCGAAGCGCCCTTTCCGAACGCAAGCGAGTCTCATTTTAAAATGGTATGAAAGTGACAATAAAAAATCGATTTTTTTCTTAAAACTTTAACACCCTTTATCTCAAAAGTTAAGACCGTTAGGACATAGATTCATACGAAGTTTTTTCATAAAATGAGTCCAAGAATCACCCCCTTAAATATTTATATTGGGTGTTATTAAGAAACACTCTGTATGTATTAGCCTAATTCTATGCGGTATTAATGGAGGTTTCAGATAATGGGTTTCTATAAATCACAGAGGTGATTTTTGAACTCGTTTGAAGAAAAAACTTCATGACCTCTAAACGTATTTTTATTTACTATCTAGCTAGCGTACTGTCTTCGGCGAAGCGCCCTTTCCGAACTCAAGCGAGTCTCATTTTAAAATGGTATGAAAGTGACAATAAAAAATCGATTTTTTTCTTAAAACTTTGACACCCTTTATCTCAAAAGTTAAGACGTTTAGGACATAGATTCATATGAATCTCACCCTGTATGTATTAGCCTAATTCTATGCGGTGTTAATGGAAGTTTCAAATAATGGATTTCTAAGGACGATGAAAAAGTTCCTTGAACGCTTTAACGTTATTCCCGGCGTAGGTACACACAACACGCGCGTACATGTAATCATGTAATTCAGATTTAGTGCTATTTGATGTGGTAACAAGACAACCTGAATAGCTTCCAAACGTGTCAATAATGATAAAAGCAATATCAAGAAGTGTGTGTCGCACCCACGCTCGCCTGCAGTGTTGACACACATCCACTGACATTTGGCTTCCTATTTACAAGATACTGCGAAGAAACAGCGACGTACACATATTCCCTAACGCATTGAAAAAATAACCAAAAATTGGTAATACCACACCAAAAATTCACCTTCCAAGAAGATGCTATTAGTACAGTTGCAGATGGGAATGATTGTTGTTGGTTTCGTTGCCATATAATTTCACTTTCTTAGGGTAAATATGGGTACGCCACTGTCGCAATGGAAGGTTTACACCCGCATAGCCTCGGGCCGGTAAGTGAATTCGTGTTGGATTCGAACTAGAAATAAATATTGTAAGCAGTACAATAGAAAGTCGGATAATTGCCGTACGCGAACGTGCTCGCCTGCGTTCGGGTTACGGGTTACGGTCGCCGCAATTGCGTAAACGTAAAACGTAAACGAAAATTCGAGTGTATGGTCGCGCCCGGAACGGGTTCCGGAGATTTATTGGCATCGCATCAAACATTTCAAATATCATGCTGACAATCCCCGCTACCAGCCAGCAAAAAAACGATACTTGTAGCAATTAATTATGCCGTTTGTGCACGCGTAATGATTTATCCGTTTCTTCGTTTCTCCTCTGCCATTGTGTTGTCTCGCGGTGAATTATTTTCCGGCGAATTTATTAAAACGATAGCGGTGGTTTATCAAGCCCACACAAACCAACGGTTCGCGTTCGTTTTTAATCCTCGACTCGTCCAGTTCCCTCCGCTAAAATCGCAATGGTGGAGTTCCTTTAACGATGCTAACTGTTTTAATGGTTTCCTATGCAGTCGGAGGCCGTTTAGCATAAAAGAAGTTGGTACGTTTTAAATACCCCCGGTACCGAAACCGACCGGCCGTACTGCATTAATTCAATTTATGAGTGTTTAAATAGATTTTATTACACCGGCGAAGCGTATAATTTTTAGTGTTCGAGTAACGGGTCGCGTTGATAAAAATCGAGTAATAAGAGAAATGTACGTTAGAGTTGTTCAGATTTTCACACTTGATAACTCGGGAAGCAACAACACCGGTCGGATGGAATAAATTAACGAATATGTGTAACAAATTATAAATAAAAAAAAACAATAGGTTGTTACCGATTGTCATGGAAATTGGTTTACGGAGTGGAAATTGGCTTCTTGTATTTGATATGTTTCTAGTGAGCGTATATGTATGTGTCAATGATCTCTGGAATGGAGAAGACCACGATGTGAGATATGCGGTTTTCGGCAAAAGATACGATTAGAAATGATATATTAGAGCTCAAAACCGTTTTCAGTTGCTCAAAATGTGTTATAATTAAAAAGATATAGCCCTTTGAAATTTAAAAATTTCGGGTTTTGACTCATACCTTATCAACCAATCATAAACCACTCACGTCTTGTTGTATAGTAAATAGTATGAATTTTCGAACGCAGTAACAAAGAATACAAAAACGAACAAAAATCAAACTGTCATTTGTCAGATTTTTCTGAAAAATGCACAAAACAAATTACACGAATTGCAGTTCGGCACAAAACACTTTAATGATAATATTGAAGTTGACAAGGATGTTGCCAAATAAATTTTTCAGGACCATTATTTGTGTTTTTAACACGAAAATCGGTTACAATTTATACAGATGAAGATGTTATTTCTATATTAATATATCGAATTATCCATTAGGTAATGGAAGAAATGGATAAATCAGAAAATGTTTATTGCAATAAATATACAAAAAACGCACATTTTGCGGAGTAAAGAAGAGTAATAGGAAACGTGGCAAACTTGCTAAATGTGACTTCTCTTTGCAACTCTCGCTTTGATTGGAGCAGAGTGTATGACGATTGTGTGACGTTTTTCAAACTTTAAAAATTAATTGCGGCCTTATTTGGCCACCGAAAAAAATAAAAATTTCATTACGCGCCTTCTTAAAAAACACGTTTTTGAAAAAAAAAAAAAAAAAAAAAGTCGTGGTCTTCTCCATTTTTTATTTCAATTCGTAGCTAATCGGAAAATTGGAAACCTTTGAAACATTTTATTAATTAAAACGCTCATTATCATTACCCGCTGCGAATGGAGACTATCAACTATCAACAACACGAAAGAAACCGCCTGGAGTATTATCATTATCGAGCTACAATAAATTACCCCTTGTAACAACATTAAAATTATTCTAATAATCCTTTTAATACCTCCGCTATATACATGTCCTAAACGAGGTACTATAAGATTTTCATCAAAGATGCACGCTAACACCGTTTAATTACCGAATTCCTGCGCTATTTACAGCATCTTTGTGTATTAACTGACTTTACTAATTGTACAAGTATTCCCTATATTAACCCGACACTCGGCTGCCTTCATTTCCATTTCCATATCACCACTTTATACGCGTACACAGCGCTAATTAAATTAGTATTAATGCGATTAATTAATCGGCGTTATTCGGCGGATCTCCCTCGTTGCGTTAGATTCACTCGCAATATTTGCTCTAACCGGCGCGGATCCCGCGAGATTTCTCTTTTCTTCTGCGGTCTTTCGACTCCTTCGCCGATCGCACACCCTCCAATGGCGACGCATAAATTCTAATTTTTCCTCCTATTTTCATTTATTTCCTATATATACCTACAACCAGGTAGGTATATGCAATCATCTCGACTTCATAAATATGTCTATTCTTGGGTGTATATATATACAGGGTGATTGTAGCCGATTTTTGGTTGATTTGGATATCATACATTAGTGAACTAAGGTTGTGTAGAATTGTAATGTTAACCACCTTGGTTCCTCTAAGGAGGGTGCACAAAATAATAATTTTCGCGATCGTTTATGGCTTATATGACCCTGTAAAATCGACGACATAATAACGGGGTATCAATCAATCAACCGGCTATTACGTTAATTCAATCTAAGAGACATATCACGACGTTACTTATTGTGTGCGCCTTATGAAGTGTTCCTTTCCATTCCTATCGCCGGATCACGCGAAATCGTAAAGCACAATTTTTAATGCGGCAATCAACTTTCCAGTAGCCGGCACGATTTCTTCTGGGGTTCGATTCCACTGCGTATCAATTGAGTATTGTTTTATGTAGCGCGGGATGCACCTGGCCCGGCCGTATATTTGGATTTCCCGAGCGAAACTCGATATTCATCAACGTTCGGACTGACAATGGCGGAGCTAATTAAACGGAATAATCGAAACAGCTTTGTTTGAATTAATCTCCTTTGAGTTAATAATTCCGTGTGTATTCTTCGCCGGTCGCCTGTGCGACGAATGTGTATCGGGCAAATGCGCATTTAATGAGATAATGTTGCGTTAATACATATACAGGGTGGTCCAAAAATAGACGGAGATATTTTAGAGGGTGATTCCTTGTTAAAAAATATGAAAAAAAGTTTATATAAACATGCATGGGCCTAAAAATGCAGGATTTTCAAGATACAGGATGTTCAATGGAGAAGACCACGACTTTTTTATAATTTTTTTTTTCAAAACCGTGTGTTCTAAGAAGGCGTGTAATGAAATTTTTATTTTTTTCTGTGGCCAAATAAGGCCGCAATTAATTTTTAAAGTTTGAAAAACGTCACACAATCGTCATACACTCTGCTCCAATTAAAACGAGAGTTGCAAAGAGAAGTCACATTTAGCAAGTTTGCCACGTTTCCTATTACTCTTCTTTACTCCGCAAAATGTGCGTTTTTTGTATATTTATTGCAATAAACATTTTCTGATTTATCCATTTCTTCCATTACCTAATGGATAATTCGATATATTAATATAGAAATAACATCTTCATCTGTATAAATTGTAACAGATTTTCGTGTTAAAAACACAAATAATGGTCCTGAAAAATTTATTTGGCAACTTTCTTGTCAACGTCAATATTATCAGTAAAGTGTTTTGTGCCGAATTGCAATTCGTGTAATTTGTTTTGTGCATTTTTCACAAAAATCTGACAAATGACAATTTGATTTTTGTTCGTTTGTGTATTCTTTGTTACTGCGTTCGAAAATTCATACTATTTACTATGCAACAAGACGTGAGTGGTTTATGATTGGTTGATAAGGTATGAGTCAAAACCCGAAATTTTTAAATTTCAAAGGGCTATAACTTTTTAATTATAACACATTTTGAGCAACTGACAATGGTTTTGAGCTCTAATAAATCATTTCTAATCGTATCTTTTGTCGAAATCCTCATATCTCACATCGTGGTCTTCTCCATTACAAATGAAAAATGTTAATAGATATATTAAAAAATATTTACTTGATTCTGTTGAAATTTGGTAATGTTGTTTGTTGCATTAAGAAGCTAATCTAGCCCTAAATAGATTAAATTTATTAAGTCCAGTCGCATCCTTGGGGCACATAAGCGAATGTTATTGGGAATCACCCTCTATAATATGACCGCCTTTTTTTCGAACACCCTGTATAGAAACGGCTGGGTTGATTTATTTAGCGGTTTTAAAACCAACAGGAGAATTATTTTTGAGTCGATAAATTTAATTTCCATCCATTAGAGCGTCGCGTTTCGCAAGACATGGAGAATTTTAAAAATCGGACGTTCGTGAACACTTCAGGTTTCGATGATAATTTATTCATGTCCGACAGTCTGGATTTCGCAAAACCACTCATAATGGCACTTTGCTGTATGCCGTTTCCGGTTCGAACCGGATAAAATCGATGGTTTGCATTTCGAATCCTGCACAATTTACACAAAACGGAGCCAGCAGGAATTTTTTCTTCGCTATAATATAGCGAAACGCACGGGGATCATTAGAATCCTACGGTTATACAGTTACACATTTCCATCGGCCGCGATGCGATCTAACTACTGAATTATGAAAACAACAGAAATAAGATGTTGTTTACAATTTTCAGCGGATCGTTCGTTATTCGAACTGGACATTAACTTAATCATAGCGTTGTGGACGGCGAACCCATCAATATTCCTTCGCTGACCGCAAAAGCGTTCACGAACACGACGGAATCGCCCGTTTCCTGGAAAATACACACAAACTCCATCGAAATTTACGTCAAATAAGGAGGAAAATGTGTCGAGTCGAGCGCCCGACCGACCACTACCTTTTACCAAATTGATGTTCTCATTAGATGAATTTATCTTAACTTCTTCTACTAGCAAACTAAAAATTCTAAATAAAAATAAGTGTCAACAATTGTGTTGGTACGTAATTGGTCGTCTTAGATAGATAATTGACTCTCTTAATTAGATAATTGATTCTCTTGACTAGATAAGTGACTCCCTTAAGTAGTTTATTTGCTGTCTTTGGTAGAAAATTGATTTTTTAGATAGATAAGTGACTCTTTGAGGTAGATAATGGAGAAGACCACGACGTGAGATATGCGGATTTCGACAAAATATACTATTAGAAATGATTTATTAGAGCTCAAAACCGTTTTCAGTTGCTCAAAAGGTGTTATAATTAAAAAGATATAGCCCTTCGAAATTTAAAAATTTCGGGTTCTGACTCATAAGTCATCAACCAATCATAAACCACTCACGTCTTGTTGTATACTAAATAATATGAATTTTCGAACGCAGTAACAAAGAATACACAAACGAACAAAAATCAAACTGTCATTTGTCAAAATTTTTCCGAAAAATGCACAAAACAAATTACACGAATTGCAGTTCGGCATAAAACACTTTAATGATAATATTGAAGTTGACAAGAATGTTGCCAAATAAATTTTTCAGCACCATTATTTGTGTTTTTAACACGAAAATCGGTTACAATTTATACAGATGAAGATGTTATTTCTATATTAATATATCGAATTATCCATTAGGTAATGGAAGAAATGGATCAATCAGAAAATGTTTCTTGCAATAAATATACAAAAAACGCACATTTTGCGGAGTATAGAAGAGTAATAGGAAACGTGGCAAACTTGCTAAATGTGACTTCTCTTTGCAACTCTCGCTTGGATTGGAGCCGAACGTATGACGATTGTGTGACGTTTTTCAAACTTTAAAAAATAATTGCGGCCTTATTTGGCAACAGAAAAAAATAAAAATTTCATTACGCGCCTTCTTAGAACACACAGTTTTGAAAAAAAAATTAAAAAAAAAGTCGTGGTCTTCTCCATTGATCTTCTTGGCTAGATAAGTTTCTCCTTTAGGTAGATTATTGGCTGTCTTTGGTAGAAATTTGATTTTTTAGCTAGATAAGTGACTCCTTGAGGTAGATAAATGATCCTCTTGGCTAGATAAATGGCTCCCTTAAGTAGATTATTGGCTGCCTTTGGTAGAAATTTGATTTTTTAGCTAGATAAGTGACTCCTTGAGGTAGATAAATGATCCTCTTGGCTAGATAAATGGCTCCCTTAAGTAGATTATTGGCTGTCTTTGGTAGAAATTTGATTTTTTAGCTAGATAAGTGACTCCTTGAGGTAGATAAATGATCCTCTTGGCTAGATAAATGGCTCCCTTAAGTAGATTATTGGCTGCCTTTGGTAGAAAATTGATTTTTTAGCTAGATAAGTTGCTCCTTTAGGTAGATTATTGGCTGTCTTTGGTAGAAATTTGATTTTTTAGCTAGATAAGTGACTCCTTGAGGTAGATAAATGATCCTCTTGGCTAGATAAATGGCTCCCTTAAGTAGATTATTGGCTGCCTTTGGTAGAAAATTGATTTTTTAGCTAGATAAGTGGCTTCCTTAGGTAGATTATTGGCTGTCTTTGGTAGAAAATTGATTTTTTTAGCTAGATAAGTGACTCCTTGAAGTAGAGAATTGATCTGCTTGGCTAGATAAGTTGCTCCTTTAGGTAGATTATTGGCTGTCTTTGGTAGAAATTTGATTTTTTTAGCTAGATAAGTGACTACTTGAGGTAGATAATTGATCATTTTGGCTAGATAAGTGACTACCTTAAGTAGATTATTGGCTGTCTTTGGTAGAAAATTGATTTTTTAGCTAGATAGGTGACTTCATGAGGTAGATAATTCAAGCTTTTAGCAAGATAAATTACTTCAATGACTATATTGAGCAAAAAACTAATCTTCTTGGCTACATTAAGTGGACTGCCTTAGGCAGTTAAAAGGATGTCTTTGCAAGATAATTGATTATTTGAGATAGATAAGTGACTCTTTGACTTAGATAATTGGCTGTCTTTAGTAGATAATTGATCTTCTTAGGTAGATTATTGATCTGATTCTTGGCTAGATAAGTGACTCCTTGAGGTAGATTACTGGCTCTCTTTGGTAGAAAATTGATTTTTTAGCTAGATAGGTGACTTCATGAGGTAGATAATTCAAGCTTTTAGCAAGATAAATTACTTCAATTGACTATATTGAGCAAAAAACTAATCTTCTTGGCTACATTAAGTGGACTGCCTTAGGCAGTTAAAAGGATGTCTTTGCAAGATAATTGATTATTTGAGATAGATAAGTGACTCTTTGACTTAGATAATTGGCTGTCTTTAGTAGATAATTGATCTTCTTAGGTAGATTATTGATCTGATTCTTGGCTAGATAAGTGACTCTTTGAGGTAGAAAATTGATTATTTTAGCTAGATAGGCGACTCCTCAAATTAGATAATTGACTCTGTTAGATGATTGACCTTTTTGGATAGAAACGGTACTACCATAGACTCTCTATAATAGAAAAATTAATCTCTATGATAGAAAACTGACTCTCTAAGATAGAAAAATGGCTTTTTTAGGTATATTAGATGAATGAAAGTTTCCATTTATTTATGATTGTACTTGGTGTAAGAGGAGGCTCTGGATTATTTGATTTTATTTGATTGGTGTTAGTGAGCAAATTGTAGAATAAATTTCTGTGCATCTGTTAGTGATAATCAATTCTCGGGAGGAAACGAGCAAAAAAAACAATTTTCAGTTTACGGTGATGCTAGAGGCAGATAAGACGGTGTGCACAAACCAATAAATTATCGTTTCGTGACTACATTATCTCACTTAAAAAATAAATAAATTAATTTCGCAAAATTGCCTTAATCCACGATGCGATTGCGTTCGCAAAGGAGGGATATTTTGTATATAGGGTGGAACAATTCGAGAGACAAGCCGAAAATAGCCGCAATTACCGAAACTAATTTGCGAAATTAGGCGAGTTCCATAGCAAAAGAGCAAAATAAACATGCAACGTCTGTTTCAGCTATTGTACGTTATATGTGCATATCCGTTCTCGGAATTGCGGTATTTTTACACCCGCGGCCACAGCGCGGATTTCGCTAACAAATCGCCCCGCTGTATTTATTTATTTTCGTTTCAGGTCTACTAATTTTTCGTCAGAAGTGCGTCGATGCTCTCTCGACGCCACCTAACCGTATCGCCAGCGAGCCTTCACCTAAATTTCTTCGAGCACTTAGCCAGTCAGTCGGCTCCATCGCCCATAAAAATCTGCATTTTCAACTAAAACGGCTGATGTATGTATCTCTGATGCACGACATGAGGGGGCGAACGTGTAATTCCGGGAGATGCACCGGAGCGCGCCGGACTCTCTCCCCCCTTGCGCCGCGTAATTTGCATTTCGTTGCTCGTCTCAAGGCCAAACAAACGGATACGCGGCCCCCTAAAACGCATTCAACGACTACATACATTTATTCCTTTACCTACTATGTATAATATTTTGCTACACAAATGTGCATTATGGAAAGTTCCTATGTAATCTACAGGGTGTTTCTAAATAACACCGAAAGGGTTGTAATAATCCACCCCTCTGAGGATGGTTTTCATCTTTATTTATCTTGCATATTAATCTAAAGACACCAAACTTTGGGAATATTTTTGGTAGATAATTGATTTGATTTGATTTTGAGCTAGATAAGTGACTTCATGGGACAGACAATTCAAGCTTTTAGGAAGATAAATTACTCCAATTGACTACAATGAGATAATAATTGATCTTCTTTGATAGATAAGTGACTGACATAGAAAAATAAGTGGCTGTCTTTGTTAGATAATTGATTATTTTAGGTAGATAAGTGGCTCCCTTAGGTAGATTATTGGCTGTCTTTGGTAGAAAACTGATTTTCTAGCTAGATAAGTGACTTCTTGAGGTAGATAATTGATCCTCTTGGCTAGATAAGTGGCTTCCTTAGGTAGATTATTGGCTGTCAATGGTAGAAAATTGATCTTTTAGCTGGATAAGTGACTTCTTGAGGTAGATAATTGATCCTCTTTGATAGATAAATGGCTCCCTTAGGTAGATTATTGGCTGTCTTTGGTAGAAAATTGATCTTTTAGATGGATAAGTGACTTCTTGAGGTAGATAATTGATCCTCTTGGCTAGATAAGTGGCTCCCTTAGGTAGATTATTGGCTGTCTTTGGTAGAAAATTGATCTTTTAGATGGATAAGTGACTTCTTGAGGTAGATAATTGATCCTCTTGGCTAGATAAGTGGCTCCCTTGGGTAGATTATTGGCTGTCTTTGCAGGTAGAAAACTGATTTTCTAGCTAGATAAGTGACTCCTTGAGGTAGATAATTGATCCTCTTGGATAGATAAGTGGCTCCCTTAGGTAGATAATTGAATGTCCTTGATAGATAATTGATTTTTTGTCATAGATATGTGACTTCATGGGCAGATAATTCAAGCTTTTAGCAAGATAAATTACTCCATTTAACTATATTGAGCAAATAATTAATCTTCTTGGCTAGATAAGTGACTGCCTTAGATAAATAAGTGACTGTCTTTAAATAAATAAGTGACTCTTTGAGGTAGATAATCGACTCTCTTAGATAATTAAGATAATTGATCTAATTGGCTAAGTGACTCCCTTAGGTAAATAATTGGCTGTATTTGGTAAATAAATGATTTTTTGATCTAGATAAGTGACTCAATTGCCCACCTTAATTTTCACCTTCATCACATTGGCCCCCAATTTTTTTTCGGTATTATTTAGATACGCCCTGTATAATAATAATAATACAGCAAGGATCACTGATTCATTGATTGATTTGAATTGAATAGGGAAAACTATTGAATCATATGTAATTAATAATGCTGTTTTGGAAAATCAACGTTTCGATTACCACAATCTTCATCTTCAGTGTCAAATTTGCAAAAAACGCATTTTTTCTAACATTGTTAATAAATTAATTACCTCGAATTTGGAATTTTTATATTTATACCTGCGAGAATAATCGACACGTGAACCGGCGAACAATCGGCCGGAAGTCTGGAGTGTCTCCTGCGCCGGCGGCGTCTTTGAAACCTCTCGAAGCCGGGCAAGGTTGTTTGTTAAACTAGCGAAATGATTAAATTTATCGTGTTTTTTACGATGTATAAATTTAAATAACGACAAATTAAGGTGAGCTTCGGGTACCGCTTTATTGGAATTTCGCGGCGCTCCGCTAAACAGAAAGGAACCTCTACCTAAGTACCCATGCACTGTGGTCCACTTTGAACACTAATTTTTTAATGTTATTGTATATAAAAAAAAGTACTTAGAAACTTAAAAATACATCCTGTATAATGACACCATATGAAATACTTACTTACCCTATTTTTAGCTAATACTCTCTAGTATAGAAAATGTATTGATCTTGGTTGAATAAAAAAACGAAACGTATTAAATTGTAGATTTATTTCTGCACCAATACAAAATTTGTTTGGGACAAAATAAATTAATTTCGTCCACTTGGATAGCGACTTTAGGTTATCGTTGTCGTAAATATTTAATTAATTCCAATTTGCTTGTGTTGTTTAGTTGATTTATTGGTCTTAGGCATCGGTCTTAATTCTAGTTGGTATTTAGTTTTCGTATATTATTTGAATAGTAAATTAGATGTCTGATTTCCGGCGTCCTTCTTCTAAATTTATATTCGGAGCGAAGCCGGAATAATTTTATTTAGCATTGTGCACAAGTTAATTGGTTCGTATAAGAAACAATTATTAATTAATTTTAACAAATAATCCTGCATTTGCGTAAATAATCTAAGCGAATTTTTCGAGGCCATGAACGAGCATTAAAAAAAAGGAAAATAATGGTAGATATCTATTCGAAAATTAATGTGGATGCAGAAAATGGTGGTATAGCGGAATATAAACAAGTGGAAACTTGTTGCCCGTCGTTCGCGGAGGCCAGGTAGTTTAGTTCTCATGCATCCGCTGCTGCATAATTTAATTTCGAATGTAAAATCGCCTCATTAATAATTCATTTATTCTGATTCATTTCTTAATCTGGCTGTAAAACCGAAATTGATTTTGGCAGCCAGTTGTTTCGCCGGAATTTATAATTCCATAAGAAATTGATAAGTAGCCGATGCGATGGGCTGTTATTAGGTGCCCCTGGCCCGCGGCGAAGCCGTGGGAAATTTCGGTAAATTAATAGATATAAAATACGTACGATTATGATGTTTTTATTGGCGGCGTAAATCATGGGATTTTAATTGTTAATCGGCCCAGCCGGAGAGAAAGGACAAATACAATTAACGTTTTACGATATACGCGAGAGATGCTCGAGTTTATTAGCTATTGTGCCAGAGCGATAACCGCAGCAAACGCTCAAGACAACCGAAATAACAAATTCATACGGTCTGAACGAACTTGCATAAACAAGATATGATTAAAGCAAAGAACAGGCTCGTAAGTAATTCGTAAATGTAAATTGGAGGAGCAGTATTTTGATACTGCGACTAATTCCTATGCCAGATACGATTCGGCGAGCATTCAGATTGCTGTTTAACTTTAATGTTTGTTTTGGATTTGTGTTTTTACTGCTTCGCCATGTTTACTGTATATCGATGCAGTCCAAATTTCGTCTGTGTTATTAACATATAAGAACCTAATTCCCTTAACGCTATAATTCATTATAGTCCATTGAAATGTTTCATTTTTTCGGATTAATGGTGGGTTTGTTAGAGGATGAGATTTTTTATATCTTCAAAAAGGTGGGACGTTTTTTCGTTATATCGGCCAAAGTACTTGTAGCACTGAAAATTTCTAAGAACACTTTTTGTTGCAAATTGAATCCTCTACAACTTTTGTTATGTTACTTTTGGTCGTAGAATTTAAAATACACAAGTTATTAACGAAAATAGATAAAATATTGGGGAAAAATTTTCGTTATAATTGTTTTTCTGGTCATTTTACAAAAAAAATCACATCAGAGCAATTTGATAGAGAAGTTTTCAAGGAATTATTATCATTTTCCACTTTGTTAATTTGATGATGATTCTTTGGAAAATAATATGATAAATTCTGGCCCGATATCAAAAAATTTATTCGTTAATACTTTACCATTCTGTCTGTAACTTCTTCACTAAACACTTTTGAATATAGGTAGGTTAGGTTAAATCATTTTAATTTCGTCTTAGAAGTCTGTAAAAGTAGTTAGCCATGCCCCAATCTTTTTGCGACACCCTGTATACTCAAAATTTTTCTCCAATATTTTATCTATTTTCGTTAATAACTTCTACGACCAAAAGTGACATAACAAAAATTGTATAAGATTCAATTTGCAACAAAAAGTGTTCCCAGAAATTTGGCCACCTTAGGACAAGGGTATGGCGATCCCTTAACCTTAAATTTAACTTCCCACTAACTCCCTCTGGACATAAAAAAATTCATCCCCTTATCTACTACCCCTAATCTGCTAGATCAAATCAATGGACTATTACAACATTACAACTTTTCGTTTGGACTAGGAGTAAAAAATGAATTTAATAATATTAAAGTCTCGTGTTTTATCACCCACTTTCCATCTCCCAACTACCCGAAATTAGTCTAATATTTATGCGCTTACGGAAACGTGTTATTTTGACAATACGTATACAATACATGATGATGTTGCGTCCGATAAAGACGTAATTAACTACACGAAACCAGATATAACTGGCAAACTAATGATAATGACTGGCTGAAACGTTGGATTATTTGATAACAAAAAATTAATTACCTAAATAATAAATTTGTAAACATATTAACGTAAATTAGGTTAGGTACAGACATTTTTTAGTTAACAAATTCTTCAAGTAAACAAACTATTTGTATTCTGCGGGGGGTGTGTTAGATAATAAATGAGATGAAATGGACTTTCTTGTTATGCGCAAATCGGTCGATTAAACTTGCGAACTTCAATCACAAATCCGCGTCGACGCTAAAATATAAATTTTCCTGCTATCCGATATTAATTTTCTCCTTCATGGTCCATTTAATAAGTCGAGCCGGGGCTTTCGGCGGCCCCACGCCCCCGAATTTCGCAACCGTGTTAAATAATTCAAATGCCAAAAATTCATTTTTTGCTCGAAAGATATTCCCAAAGTGTCACGTCGCATAAAAAATTTAGTGATTCACCCTTTGAATGTTTTTCATTAAATTTTTCTGATCCACTGCAGTCGGTCCATTGGGGAGGTTTTTCCGAATACTATGCGAACATACACCGGGCTTCCCATCCCCATTACATCTGGACAAAATTGTTTATTAGTATAGATAATATTACAAAAAAATTATTATTAAATTTGTGGTGTTTTTGACAAAAAAATAATAAATAATAGGGTATTGGGGATATGAGTGTTGTTGGAATTTGGCAGGAATTGGCTATTTTGGTCCAGTGAAAAACCGGTCAAGGGATTTTTTTTCACTTTCAACACTAATTTATCAAAAGGGTGTTTTTAGGGCAAAAGAGTGTTCATGAAATTATAATATTTCAATTTGTCAGAATCAGCCGGACGCGTGTATATACAAGTAGGCATATCGCCTCCCCCAAGCAAATTGAATAACCTGTGAAAAAAGCGAACGGGACGTGGAAAAATGGCCGACATCTCGCCGGCGATCGGGGAAAAACTAAGCAGTGCAGAAAAGATTAATGAATAGACGGATTCCTTAATATGAATTTATATATCTGTATAATATAGCGGGGCGAGTCATATTAGGCCCGGTTCTTATCAATCTTTTTTGCTAGCATTAGCGCAAAGGGGATGGATCTGTGTCGTATACGCGTCTAGTAGGCGGATGCTGATATGATTACGTCATGAAAAACTATAAATTTTCAAAATGGATGTTCCTACGTTCGTGATAAAACCGTTATAGAAGTCTTTAGGACACCAACTTGATAAATTCTCCAACACCCATTTCCCTTTCCACATTTTTTTTCACAATGCCAAACTTGGGTCATACATTAAATAATTTTTACACCCTTTTAAAAAGTATACTTTTGTATTTAACACGCTAGATTAAAGCGTGATAAAATAATTTGTTTGGTACACTATAAATTTTTTCGTTATCCTAAATTACCCATTTTGAATCTAATTCCCCGATTTTTTTCCACCGATCGTTCGTGACTAGTACTATTAACGGGAAATTGATTTCTTCAGATTTCAATTAAACAATATCAATTTTAATAATCGCAAAGAAAACGATGTTAGTTACGGTTTCGTCTAAAAACTAACTACGCTTCGCTAATTGCAAATAAATCAGCAAAGCAATACGCGATAATCCAGTGCCGGACTACCCCCCAAAAAATCCAAATTTTAACTACACTACCCTGTATAAATTGTAAGTTGATTAAAAAATGAATAGGTGTTAAATCTGGTGAACTAACGGGCCATTTTATTGATCCTGATCTAAGAGAAATAAGGCGAGTTGGAATTTAATAATAAATAATTTTTATAGCGGTACAAGTAGGTATTACCTAGCAGGGTTAATATTTGAGCAGGTAGATAATTCGGGGGATAATATAAAGGGCCACGTCACTGCGGGTCGATTTCGACATTTTCATCGTTTCGTTGAATATTTATCGACATAACTAATCGAATTTTATTGTGGCGGAAGATGAAAAATGATGGCGAACATCAGACTTAAATACTATAATGCATCGAGATAATTAATATCCCGACCGCGACGAGAAACTTTTGCCATTATCGAGCGGATCGTGGAGAATTCCATCATTTATTTTATTTATCGTTTCGAGGTGTAATTGTTACGGGTTTAGTCCTATATATATTTTTTTCGGGGGCCCGATTTCATTCAATTTTAGTTTTAGAGTGTATCTACGCGAAACACATAAGGAAGCCATCCATAAGCCCTCTCCGGGGAGTTGAAGACTCTTCGGGCTCCCCGGGAAAAAAATGGAGGTCACCTTTTTTTCAAGGTTTCATTGAAAGTTTTTTTCCGGAACGAACTTCGCGAATATTTATTAAAAAAGTTTCCCTGCCAACATTCCCGGTTTATTTATCTGTTTGCAGTCGAGCACTCTCCACAGCGGCAATAATTATTGTGCTGTAAATAAAAATCGAATTAGGTAGAGCAATATTAGGGGATGAATTGTATCGGGTTTCCCTATCCAGCGATTTTCATCGGGTATCGGGCGAGAATTTGCAGTAGGTATATTGTTTTATTGGGGCAATTAAAGAGGGAATAATGCGGGCTCGAAACTGAAATAAATCATCGAGCTTGCGAAATAGACGTGGAAAACAATGCGTTAGGTACACAAAACGCGGCGCCTGATTATTATTCCTACCTTCTACAATGGGAAGACGGTGGACAGGATGAAATTGTAGAACTTTGTTTAAGAGACAAGGGTAAAATCGAGGCAAGTATTTTAGTTTTGCTGGGGGAACGAATTCTGCAGCCGTATCTGAATGTCACCGAGCAATGTGAAAAGGGTCTGAACGGCTCTAGGAGAGACCCCTAAAACGGGGAAAACACCTGATCTGGAAAATTCGAAACTACACGAAAGTTATGCTCATTTGGGAATTCGTCAGAAAACTCACTTCCAGGGCGCCAGCGCTGCGGTGGAACGGCCCTTCCGTACATCCGGCCCTTATTTCTTCCATTTCCATTTCCATTAGCGAACAAACAAGGTTAAATCTCAATCGAATTGCGAGATCTGGTGGCGCTCCGAAACGCACACCAAGTACATTTTCCTGCGTTTTTATTACATATTTTCAAGCATGCACTAAGCGAATTCTCTGTCCACTTCCGGTCTGAACGACAGGTTGAAAAATTCTCCAATTTTTCTTTGATCTTATTATTGAATCTCGCGCTCATTTAGAGCATCGTTGTTTTTTTTCCTCGTGTTTCGTCTTTTAATAACCGAACGGAAGTTTTACGTTGCGAAATTTAATTTCATCCTCTTTTTCTGACTTTATTAAATTTTACTGGAAATGAGCGCTTCCTTGTACTGCAAGTTTGTCCATGCAAACATAAAAACCAAGTTTGCTGTATCTTCGCTTCTCCAGCAAATTGAGCCAAATAAATTTTGTACCTATAAAGAAAATCACTTAGAATAATGTATTAGAAATATGGAGGATAACACGAGGAACTCCGTATATTAGACTGTGTAATCAAGCTGGACACCATTGTACGTCTTTATAGATTTATATACAGGGTGGATCATGCTCAAAGGGAGGGTTTATTGCAGGCAAATGGTAGGAGATTTTTAAAATGCCTTCTGCTTAAATATGTATGAGATACTTTAAAATTAATTAGACATAGGTACACAGGTTGTCTCAATTTTGAAAAAAATACAGTTGTGAAATTTTAAATGGGACATTCTATATTTTATTGCATTGTTGAAATCTACGTCAAAATTTAGAGGACTTTTACTACTTTATTCCAAATGTGAATAATTTATGAATTAAGAATTTTTTGGTGAAAAATTGGATCGATGCAGACCCTTATAAATTATTATTTTTCAAGCATCCACTTGAAAATTTGGAATAGGCTTCTGTAGGGTGGCTGCTAGGAAGGTTAAAGGTACTTAAATCTGTGTTGAAAAACTCTTTATTGTATACAGGGTGTGTACAAAAAATTTAGAAAAGTTGAGCTGCAAAAATATCAAATTTCTTCATTTTTTATCCATTCCACATTATCCCACAATATCCCAGAATATCCCACTTTCTTTTTCCATTATATGACACTAATGGAAGTTGCTCAATGGAACAAGCTCGCACAGCGAGCGAGACTCTTATACCAATAAATTCCTACATGAAATTCAGTTTATTAATATTCCGATAATATTTCTCGATCGCACGGCGACATTAAATAACGAAATATAGACTAGGAGCCATTTGTTTCCCATTTTTTTCGTATCACTTCTAACTGCCGCTCGAACGGCGTACCGTCAGTCATAATTTTTACGTTCGTGATGGCTTCGACGACCACCAGAGGCGTGCTAGTCACGAGATCAATTCTGCTGTGACCTCTCGTGACTCGATATAATATTCCTCGAATTGGAATTGAATTATGAATGTTACCGTTCCCGGCCGATGCGAACCCATACCCGTTCCTAATTTCTGGATAAGGCGAGAATCCCTCCGAAATATCGATGGCGAATCGATTTGACGGGCGTTTAATCGAATCGATTTAATGCGATGCCGTGCGCCGGGAGAAAGACTTCGCAGAAGTTTGACGGGCGCGAAAGTAAGAGTGACAATCTACATATAAACACCATCGCCCCGACGGCGAATCACTATAGAAATTTATCAAATGTCTGATCTTCTTGTCGTGCTCCACCACTCAGATTATGAATATTAATCAGGGATTAGTATGCAGTACATTATGCTCCTATTATGGCTGCAAAATCGCTGCGAGATTGCGGCGATAGAGGAAGCTCCCAAGACTTATCACCACCCCTGTAAAGCTGCGAAAAAAAAAAACAATAATCTATCCCACCGACGGGGCCAATTTAAATTCCTCATACACAATCACAGCGAGTAATCTACTATGTTATCATTGTAGGTGTAAACTTTTATTTCTTCATCAAGTTTTTTTTTAAAAGTAAATTATATACACCATTCCCACAAAGTAATTTTTTGTAATATCGTGTCGACACGTCTATTAAATTTTGATTGATATCGAAGATACATAATACGTATAATTCGAGAATTAAGCGCGTATTAAATTGAATTTATTATTCGAACGAACTTGGCGAGAAATTCATTAAAACGGTCACGTTAACTAATGGTTAATAATTTATCCTGTACAATGTACGTATCGCTCGGAATTGTTTCGAAAAGTGGCATTGAATGTATTTTTTTCGTAATATCCCTTTGACGCGGTATTATAGGAAGTGTAAATTTGCATAATAATCGGTCTGATTTTTTCGACTCCGAGCCTGGCAGAAGACTATTAATTGCCGATCTAACCATGAAATGGTCCGCGTTGCCCATTAAATATCTTAATGAGCTGATAATTGCGTCTTGCAGAGGAAACAATTTAGCAAACTACATTATCACCGTTGAGAATATCTACAAGAGGAAAATATTTATCATCTATTTCGATCTCGCGACCGAACGCTGTTATTTATCTACCATTCTATAACAACTAGTGAAACCTTCTAATTACAACACAAATTATTTATTTATTAACATTATTTTTAAATTGAGATGTAACGCACGTCAGGCGAGTCGCAGAGATCTCCCAGATTTGCATTAGCCGGGTTATTAGTAAGTAAGAGTAGAGGAGTACTTACATATTTGAGTGCAGTGGATGGTCACATTCAATTGCTCACGATTCAGGCTCGTTTCCCGTCGTTAATTTTTACTGCCGTGCAATTACCCGATGGCTGCCATTCTCATATTCAGTGTATGCAACCGCCCCAGCAGAGGCGGCACCGGGGGACTCTCAAATATCCACCGAAATCCACTAGAAAATGCACCAGGAAGTGCTCTAGAAATTGTCTAGTAATGCGAATTTAGAAATTTGGAGACGTGCATTTTGTTATGATTAATTAAGACCTTTTTATGACCCATCAAAATTCATTTAAGAATCATTTAAGATCCAATGCAGAACCATGTCCCAATTAACAAACCATTCACAACCTGTTTAAGATTAAATTCAGACTTATTCAAGACCCATTTAAGACCTGTTAAAGACCCATCAACCATTCAAGACTCATTCAAGACCCAATCAAAACCCAATCAAGAGCCAATCAAGGCCCCTTATCAATTGGAAACATATTCAAGATCCAGTCAATGATTGGGTGAATCATTATCAATTCAAGAACTATTCAAAGCCCATTGAAGGACCAATCAAGACACCAATCATGACCCAATCAAGACCCAATCAAGATCAATCAAGATCCAATCAAGATCCAATCAAGATCCAATCAAGATCCAATCAAGATCCAATCAAGATCCAATCAAGATCCAATCAAGATCCAATCAAGATCCAATCAAGATCCAATCAAGATCCAATCAAGATCCAATCAAGATCCAATCAAGATCCAATCAAGATCCAATCAAGATCCAATCAAGATCCAATCAAGATCCAATCAAGATCCAATGAAGATTAAATCAAGATCCAATCAAGACGCCAATCAAGATCCAATCAAGACCCAATCATGACCCAATCAAGACCCAATCAAGACCCAATCAAGACCCAAACAAGACCCAATCAAACCCATTTAAAAACCACTTACCAATTCAAAATGCTTTGAAGAATTCAGGATTCATGTAGGTGTAATGATGGGACAATTGGGGGAATTTGTGGGGGGTGGAGAAATTTGGGGGTGACGCCACTGGTTTTGGCTGTGCCCCCCGGTTTGCTGTGCTGTCGCCCTCCGTATACCGCCGTTTTTAATTGACGAGGAATATGTGTATGTGTGTGTGTGTGTGTGGTTTTTTTTGGTCTGATGTCTAGTAATTGCGCTTCATGGACGTGTTTTGAACCGGATGACTCAACCGGAGTTATTGCCTATTTTGTAGCGGCGGGCATCGAATTATGTCCGAACGCAAAATTAAACATTCAACGAAAATTGTGCATGTGCGCGGCGAGTTTTTCCGGGACGCATCGATGCAATTAGGAGAAGAGTTCCGGATTGCGTCGGGTGGCCGGAGGAAATTGTTTACGGAATTTTTCGAATTAGAAACATTTCACGCTGGCTTCTAACACAACCGGCAAATTGCATTTTCCATTTTCAATATCTCGGTTTCGTCGTAAAAGAGCATTTCTATATTTTATGTGTTTCATCGGGCACCGTTTTCTTTGTGTACTGTCTAATTTTTCTCGAAGGCAACAAAGTAAGAGTATATATCCGAAAATGAGATTTCTGCTCGAAATAAAACCGAATAAAAACAGTCGAGTGTTGAAATGATTTGTGCCCGTTTCATCAAAAAGACCCACCATTATCGAGATATCACTTTATGACGACATCCAAACCATTAATCTTTTTAGATGTAAAATTATATCCAGAAGCCGAGTTATCTCTTAGATAAATGAAAATGTTCTCGGCGCGGGTATTGCTATATCCAGATAACGGTTTCGTAGTCACTACGATATCTACAAACTAATATTATTTTAACATAATTAATCACTAATTTTTGATCCAAAAATTTTTTCATGCCACTTCTGATTTTACTATTCCAGCAAGAAATTATTAAATAATAACTTCCTAGCAACACATTTATACAGGGTTTCTTAATATCATGCAAGTATTTAAGGGGGTGATTCTTGGGCCTATTTTAAGGAAAAATCTTCATGTCCTAAACACCCCCTTAAAAGAATCACCCTGCATTCTATAGAAGATATTTTGTACCTCTAGCACTATTAAAGTATATCTGGCTAACGATTTATGGCTAGTATAACATCGATCACAGATTAATAATACTTTTAAAGTGGATGCCGTTTGTGTTTTATCCATTGGTTTATTTTATAGCATTTCGCATTTTTAAGAGCTGCGGAGCTCCCTCTCCCGGCGGTTTTTTCTCTATTTTTCCCGAAGCGAAAATAAAGCGATTGTCGTGGTGTCAGAGCAGATCTTTTACAGATGGAGATGTATAGATTTACGGCGAATTTTCGAGCCGAGATTTATCGATTCGCCGGGAATAAAAATCGCCGCGCTCCATAAATAAATAATTAATTACCGATATTTTATTGAATGGAGGTTCGAGGGCTCGGAAAAAACCCCTCACAATGCCCGTAGGAGCGTTTTAATAGAAACGAAGCTCTTGAAAATGTAAACTAACAATAGGTGTATATCAAACGTTTGAAATGTGCACACACTCGGCGATGAAGAGCAATACAAAACGCAATTTACCTATATGTAACGTAGTCGAGGCGGTACTAAATCAATAGGCGCAAATCGGGGTTACGTGCAGCCCATTATACCACACACATTTCGTTATGTACCTCTGATGCTACATCTTCAACGTACGCCAAATAGAAAAACAAAACGCTACCAGAAGTACTTAGCACAAAAGTAATCTAGACCCAATTAGTATTATAATAAATAGAGGCAGTTGATTGGCAAACAAAGCCCTCCATTTCAAAGGCCTCGCTAATAAAGCGATATTTCCTTAAACATAAGCACGAACTCGAACTGATATATTGCATTCGGCTGGCTCCTTATTGATGCAAACATGGGAATGAACTCGGTATGTGTGCAAACGTTTTGAGCTATATACGGGAAAACGGGCCAGATTTTTTCGCCGGGCTCGCAATGGAAGCGGCTCGTTCTTTTCCATTCTGTAAAACGAACATCTGGCGCAAAGTGTTTTTTATTTTGTAATTAAAAATAAAGGTTATCCCACTTCTGATTTTATTACTTATTCAATAAATTATATTGTGTGTGTGTTGAATAATAGTATGTAATGTAATTATACAGTATACATTATTTCTGAAGTTGAGAGTTTTTCGAAAATTTCCTCTGACTCGTCGATTTTGTTTTAAACAAATTTTTCTACGAGTGTTTACTTTTAAATACGTGTAGAGTGGTAGAAGGCACTGTTTGACGTACAACCCATATTTGTGACGTAATCGTTATTCGAGATATGACGTCATCGACAATTTTATTAAATGGGACACCCTGTATATTTTTGCATTTTTAGATTCTACTCGACGAGCTGAATACAAAGAGGGGTCACACTTGGTATCTCGGCTTTATAATAAAGGCTATGCAGCCACTCAAAAATCACAAAATTTTTAATTTAGGAGGCTCTTCCACATGTTTTTGTTCATTTCTGGAAGGGTTTTGGACATTTCTGGAAGGTTATTAGACGTTTTTGAAAGAATTTTTGACGTTTCTGGTTAGTTTTTATGTGTTTTTGGAAAGATTTTGGATGTTTTTGGAAAGATTTTGGATGTTTTTGGAAATTATTTTTCATTTTTGGAAGGTTTTCAATTGTTATACTGGATAGTTTTTGGTCATTTTAAGGTATTTAGGAATTTGTGGAATGTTTTTGATCATTTGAGGGATTTTAATAATTCCTGAAAGATTTTTGGATTTTTCTAGAATTTTTATTGCCATTATAGCAAGGTTTTCGGTCCATCTGGAAGGTTTTTGGGCATTTTAGAATCATTTTTGAAAAGTTTCTAGAATGTTTTTGGCCGTTTCTGGTTAATTTTCGAGTGTAACTATACATTTTGAATACAAACTAGAAAGATTTTGGATGTTCAGAGCCACCTAAATTAAAAAATTTGTGATTTTTGAGTGGCTATATAGCCTTTATTATAAGATCAAGATATCAATTGTGACCCCTTTTTGAAATCAACTCATCGAGTAGAATCTCTAAATGCAAAAATTTACAGGGTGTCCCATTTAATAAAATTGACGATGACGTAATATCTCGAATAACGATTACGTCACAAATATTTGATAGAAATAAATCAGAAAATAACTCCCGTCCCCACCCAAATGAGACGCTTATGGATACTTTTCAAAAACCTTTTTCTAAAGAAAAAATACCGTTATTTAACGTTTAATTATCATTGTTGCCAATTTCAAGTTCAGATCTAATGTCATTCTGGAGATACTCAAGAAATAATGAGTCAAATAGACCATCTTCAAAGTTCTCTAGGTCCCAAAGTATAGTATATTTTAAGTAATTTATTAACACCCTGTATAATCTGGTTTAATTCCGAATGATGTACGATATTATTCTTAAACGATACCATTAGTTCGTCTGGAAAGCTCCTTACATAGTAGAACGTTCGTGCCATAGACAAATAGAAAACCGTGGAGTTTATTAAATCCTGGAGAATATACCAGTAAAACCTCGAATTCCCGTATTTAGCATGAATTGGCCATTCTGAGACGGTGCTCGTCGAGCTCACTTTTCGATTTTCCTCGTAAAAATCAAAAGCCACCCATTTCCGCTGCTAATGTTTCGAGCCATAGCCTCCGGCGGCACAAAAGAAGCTAAAGACCCGTCTCTTATATTAGGAAAAAAACAAAGCGAGTCGGAGTAAAAATGAATGCGAGACGTCGTACCCAAAAGGGCGGAAATTCGAAAAGATACCGGACCCAATGGTTCGGAAACATTCGCAGATTTCAATTAAGCGACAGGATAAGATCCTTACCTGCCGAGATTTGACGATTATTGCCGAAAATTCCGGCAAAAGGATGGCCCGTCGTAAAATTTTCATTGTCTCGGATCACTCCAGAAATATACATTTGTCGCTGGCTGTTCCGGGACGGACGTAAAACTGCGGAAAAGCTTAAGAAAAAATGCAAATTTTCCCAGCGGAAAGTTTTCATAACGACGGGCCCTTGCGAAACGGCGAAATAAAGCTCTTGTTTTTGCCCACCAAGAAATATGGTTTAGGTCGCAAAAAAAAACGTAATTTTATTACCAATATACCAACCTTATAGTATTACACTCCAAAGAAGAAAAAAGTTGCTTAATTAAAAAGAATAAAGACGGTTATTTATTCGAACACGAGCAGGACAATTCGAGCCTTATTCCGCATATATATACAGAAAGAGACTCATCAACGGTCCTTTGAGGATAAGGATTCCCACCATTGAAAACACAAGCTGATACTAAACGCAAATACTACTCCATATTTGATGTTTGAGGTCCTCTCTCTATGCTAACATTTTCCAAACTTTGATTGTGTATACTCTGCATAAATACTGATGTAATTAAATGTAAATAAGGGCCGGAATTTCCTTTCACCCGACATATGTAGTGCAAGTAGATTAATTCGCTTTAAACGGTCCCGCTCATCACCGAATTCTCGATTAGTCGTGCTCCTACAATCGATTCTTTCGCCGGAGGATCATCGAGCGGACACTTCCCCATTCACACCCCCGTTATTTAATGTCCATAATCAAGCGGAATTCAATTCGGGGGATATAAATCAATCCCGTGTAGTTAGCATTCGATTGATCGGGTACAGGGGTGGCGTAACTTAACGGCCGGCCGATTTCCATCCGCACGAGCGTGAATTATGGACCGGGGACGCGTCCGGCAAAAAGGGGTGCAGATATATTTCGGGGGATTCCCATGGCCCGGAAGTCCAGATTATTATTCTGCTCCATTCGGTTTGGGATGACTCACTAGATTTTTCCACAAATAATGTAGTTATAGAATACAGGGTTTTGCAAAAATGTTGGGTATGGGTTGTAATTAGAGATTTTTGAGGCGAAAATAAGATGATTTAACCTAACTTACTTATATGTACAAAAGGGTTTAGTAAAGAAGTTAGAGGATGAAAAAGGGATCTTTGGATATTGGGCCAGAATGGCTTTTTTGTGAAAATTTGTACAGATTCTGAACTCTGTTTGATGATATATTTTTGGGAAAAAAATTATAAAAATTATCAATACTATTTATATCAACTCTCAGATTTAACGGGGGGTCCAACCCTTTCAAAGCCCTAATTGTTACGCCCTTGTTATTCACCTAATTTTTGAATCGAAACTAAATTTGTCCATTTATTTATGATGATTTTTTACTCTTTGTAATTTCCTGTAAAATCCATATTTTTGGAGATAAATCACATTTTTTGGCATTCATACGATTTTTGAAATCCACATTTTCATCATAGGTATTACTATTAATAAATAATTTTTCATTCAATCAATCAGTTTTTTCAACACCTTTTTAACAGATCAAATCAATGCAAATTTTTGATATTTTTTTGAAAATTAATGTATAATTTTTGTATTTTTTTGAAAATCAATGCAAAATTTTGATTTTTTTTTGAAAATTATTGCATATTTTGATATTTTCTTGAAAATCAATGCAAATTTTTGATTTTGTGTTGAAAATTATAGCATATTTTGATATTTTCTTGAAAATCAATGCAAATTTTTGAAAATCAATGCAATTTTTTTATACTTATTATTTTGAAAATTATAGAATAATTTTGATATTTTCTTGCTAATTATTGCACATTTTTGATATTTTCTTTAAAATCACTGCATATTTTTGATATTTTCTTGAAAATCAATGCAAATTTTTGATTTTTTTTTTGAAAAGTATTGCATATTTTGATATTTTTTTGAAAATTAATGCAAATTTTTGAAATATTTTGAAAATCAATGCAATTTTTTATATTCTTTTGAAAATTATTGCATAATTTTGATATTTTCATGAAAATTATTGTACATTTTTAATATTTTCTTTAAAATCAATGTACATTTTTGATATTTTTTTGAAAATCTTATATTGCATAAGTAATTTTGGTATTTTTTTTAAATCATTGCATATTTTTGATATTTTCTTCAAAATTAATGCAAATCTATGATATTTTTTGAAAATTATTGCATATTTTTGATATTTAAATGAAATTTGAATGTGTTGAATGAAATTATTTTTATTATATTAATAACGAAAGAATTTCAAAAATTGTGTATGTATTGTTTTCCAAAAATGTCGTTTATCTTCAAAAATATGGATTTTACAGAAAATTGCAAAGAGTAAAAATTCATTATAAATAAACCAATAAATCTAGTTGTGATTCAAAAATCTGAGATTAATGATAATTTTTAAAGAAATTCTTACCCAAAAATATGTCACCAAAAAGAGATATTCTGTAGTTTATTCTTAACTTTAACATCCTGTAACTTCTTTACTAAACACTGTTGGATATAGGTAAGTTATGTTAAATCAACTTATTTTCCTTTCAGAAGTCTGTATAATTAAGCCACATCCCAACATTCATGCGACACCCTGTATATTATGCGAAATTGGCGTATAATCAACTCTACCTTTAGTATCTAATAGGTAATCAGTAATTAATAAAATGGATTGTGAAAGTGACCTTTTCGCCACTCCGAGTCAATGGAAGAAATCCATTAGGCTCGCATTTACAATTAGCGGAGTGGACACGGCGATTTTTTTTCTCCAACCCATCCGGAATATTTAATAACCGGCGAGCATTCGATCCGATCGGATCGAAAAATCCATCAGAAATTCCTCGGCCGCTCGAGGCGAAGCCCCGTAATTCACGTTATGACACATTAAAAAATTTTCAAAATGGAATTCGTGTTAGGGAGAGATAATGCGGAATGTTTTATATTTTATTCAGTATTTTTCAGGCCGAACAGGTGACTATATATCAGAATGCGGGAAGGAAAATAATGTGAGGTGCACATGCAATGTTGAAGGTAAGGTGCAATATCCTTATTTTGTTACGTATTAACCCATAATCGAGAAAGTTACACACACAGTGGTGGAGGAAATTAAATTTTCTCTTATTTACAACAACATTTCTGATATCTTAACATTAATATTAATAATCTCGGGGTACTCAGATGTAGCATTAGGAATTTCGTGTATCCTAAACAAATACAAATTCATCCTATTCCTAGCATAAACATAGTTTAATATTCAATAATTGTGGTAAAACGGCACTGGTTGAGTCGACACGCACAAACTGAAACTTCACCTTTTCGATATTAACGCTGTTACATTTGTTATTTTACTTAATAAATATGCAAATTCGCTGTAATAGTTATTAATATTTGTAACTAGCTCTATGATAAGGATAACAGGGTATACTGGAAACTTTTTCGCACAAGTGCCGGGAAAACGCAATTAAAATAAATCGGCGGGAATTTATCGTTGATTTTCTCGACAAAGGCTTTTAGCGTTTTTTCCAGCGGTTAATGCGCGACGTGCGAGAGGAATTTCGCGAAAATTTACAGCTTGTTTGACCGGACTGGATTTATGCCATCTTAATTTTTAACTCCGACCCAAATAATTCCGTTAACAAAGAATTTTAATGCTATTACGAATCGCTACCGTTGCTGCTATTTTATTATTTATCTATTTTAACTTCATTGCTGAGTTTCGTGACTGCCTCCATTGCCATGTTACATTGGAACGAAATTTATAGCGAGAAATTAAAAAGTTCCACGGAGAATTAAATTCTTTTTCCTCTTTGTTTCCCCCTTTTTTTTCGTCGTTGTTGTTGTTGTTTATGTTGTGCGGGTCGCAAAACTTCAACAGTATTCTGACGTTTATTTATATTCTGGATGCACGTGGAGCGTTTATCTCTCGACAGGGCCATTCCTGGCTTATCCATAAAAGTAAAGAAGGTTCCTTTGTTTGTCGGCAAACGTTCATAAATGGGCAATTGGGCAGCGCGAAAGATTGCATTAGTATTTATATAAAGATAATGATCTTGTAATGAAAAAAAAAACCGGGGAACTACCGAGTTTTTACGTGCAGGTCAGACTTAATAACCGCCATTATTGTCCGTATTATCCGTAGCTGAATTTCGTCCCCACATTCGCACTGACATCAGAAACAAACGTCGAAACGTCCAACTCCATTTGCACCATAACTTCTACATAATTTTACATTTCTTAAAGTTGGCATACTGGCATATATACTACTGCATACTGGCGTAGAATCTACTTAACTTAACAACACCAAATACTAGGCAACCCTACTTACACGAGTGGTATAAAAATAAATGTTGTATACAGTAGTAGATATTTGATGGTTTATGGAGGGAAGAGAAATGAACCAAACAACAAGGGTTTAGTTCCCCATCGCTCCTGCAACAATCCACATTTTCGTCCTAAAGTGTTCTGTTGTGTGTGTATATATATCTGGGAAATTAATTTCCCTCAGCCAGACCGCATTTCCAGGGAACATGGATTGCCCTTAGGCTGGCCCGGCGAAACTTTTAATTTCCATAATCGAGGGGATTCGGCGATATTTTCGGAAGTTTCGGACCCTTTGAATGCATCGGCGGCCGTAATAATTCACGCTCGTGTGCGTCCTCGTGATCGGTCGGGTGGAAAAATCTGCCGAAAAATCGTAAATTAGAAAATTTCGTATACAATGCGAGTGCAACGCCGAAAGATTGCGGCGGTTTGGGGCATCAAAATACAATGGTATAAAATCGAAGGCGTTTTTCCGTCCGAATTTCCTCGCCCTTTTTTCCGGCAGCGGCCCCATCACCGCCAGCGAAACCAAAACATCCCGGACGAAGAATTATGGCCGGCAACAAAAATATAAGACGTCTTTCGCAACTTAACAAACGGCCATCTCGAACCCGACCCCTATTTATCATCACCTCGAAAACAACGGCTTATTTGAATAAGATTCCATTTTTTAATCAGCCGCCGACGACTCCGTATTTATGAAATTCATGACGAATTGCGCTTTCCCGTTGCCTTTTCGCGCCGCTGAAAATTGCTGCACCTAAACCTCTTTATCCCGCCCGCCCGTCAACTCGACAGATTTATGATTGCTCACTTCGAACTAAACGATTTTAAATTGAAAAATTTCTTAAATATACACCCTTCTGTCATTAGATATTTGCCACTTATAGATAAATAAGAAATGCGGTCCTGCACAGCAATGGCAATACCTCCACTCGCGCGATGTGATAGAATTCACTGTAAGTTATAATCGACAAAATATATAATGATTGATTTATTAAGGAAGATATCTCATTCAAATTTATTTATTAGGTACTTTATTTATTCCATAAAATTTCTTGAATATACAACCTTCTGTCATTAGATATTTGCCACTTATAGATAAATAAGAAATGCGGTCCTGCACAGCGATATGTCAATCCCTCGACTCGCGCGATGCGATAAAAATCACCGTAAGTTATAATCGACAAAATAATGATTGATTAATTATGGAAGATATCTCATTCAAATTTATTTACTAGGTACTTTATTTATTCCATAAAATTTCTTAAATATACAACCTTCTGTCATTAGATATTTGCCACTTATAAATAAATAAGAAATGCGGTCCTGCACAGCAATGGCAATCCCTCGACTCGCGCAATATGATAGAATTCACCGTATGTTATAATCGAAAAAATATATAAAGATTGATTAATTAAGGAAGATATCTCATTCAAATTTATTTATTAGGTACTTTATTTATTCCATAACATTTCTTGAATATACACCTTTCTGTCATTAGATATTTGCCACTTTAAATATACAGGACGTTCTTAACAATCATAAACAAGTATTATTTGCATTCTACTAATTGAATTTGGTTTTCTTTCATCGCCTCAACTCCTGCAGTATCCTATTTTAAAGCTGTAGAATGGGTTGCCTATACAAGTTCTTCTACGGCTGAATAAGGCTGCATCTTTAAAAGTTGTGCACAATGATTGGCAAATATGACGACATTAGTGACGTGCATCAAACTTTATTTTGCATAAACTATAAGTAACTTGTAGAATATAGTTATTTGTCGCAATTCCCTCGAATTAACCGAACTATTTTCCTTCCAATTTTTGCGCTGCGGTGTTTAATGGAGCAAAGATTAACTTTTTCCTTTGCTGCTTATATGACGTCTCAATAAACCAAACGACCTTTTTTGCGGCTCCGCGAGAGGTCGCCAATTAGGTCTTCTCTTCGGAGCTTCACCTTTACAGGCCGTACAGCCACAATTGCACGTTGTAATTGTCGCGTGTATCTCGTTGGAAATACATCTAATAAATTTCGCGGTGCATGTATTATTCAGGCAGCCGCCCGGAGATCATTTCGCGGAAATTCCCCGCCCTTTTTTTCGCCCTGCGACGTCGCCCGCTTTCTTTGATGGATGACGCAATAACTCCATTCAGGTTGATGTCCCTATTATGGCGAGGAATATTAAATTACGGGCGCTTGATTGTAACAACTTGTCCTTCTAAAGCGTTGACATATAACACGTTATACGTCATGTGGTACTTTTTCATTTTTATATATTAATAACACTTGGAAATGTCGAGTGCGCTCGACGACGTTTGTCGTAAAGCTGGCGGAAAAGATTGACATTACTTTGCTGCTACTATTTGTTCGCGTTCTTTAATAATATTACAGTGATAGCTCACCCTGTATATCAACGAGGAAACGAGCTGTATTAAGTACGGGTACTTACAGTTTTGAGTAGTACCGATGTGGAACACGACGAAATTAAAAAATCATTAAGGATGGCGAAGATTCGTATCTTTTTTCCCAGTGTCATTGCGATAATGGCCGTCGAAAGCGTAAATAGGATATGCACTTTTTTTTATATTCGCATGGCGTTGTTGTTTTTTTTAATTGCCAATCGAATCGCATTTCCCGGCGACCGGCCGTTATGTAATAGCCCAAAGCTGAATCGCAGCTGTATCATCCATAATGCATGAGGCTTCATTATCGGCTCTGTTATCAGTTATCAGTTCATATTGGACGAATCTCTGCGCCGATGATCACCGATATGCGAGCAACACTAGTGGCTTTATAGCGCAGTTAATAGATTAAAAAAAAAGTTTGTTTTAAATGCTTTATCTTGTTGATAATAATTATGCACAGGACTGCAAGTAAAAAACTGCATAAGGTTTTATAGATACGTTTTCTTATGGATTTTAAATTGATAAAAATGAAAAAAATACCAGAAACTTTCCATGTAGATGCTTAGTTCAACTGTGGCTCTGCGTTAATTTATGTTATAAGTACGTCCAGCCAGTATTGATGTATGGTTCAGAGAGAAGTTTATGTGAACGGTTCTTGAAGAGCGTTCAAAGGCGGTTCAAGAAGATTTTAACATTTGACGTTGATTGTTAACTCCAAAAGGTGAGCTTGAATTTGTGATATACAATTCATTATTCAAAAAGAACGTATTATTAGAAGAATTAACCGACGATGAAGGTTTTTTACATCCTGAAAGACCACAAATTTTCAGATCTAGACCACAGGCATTTTGAAATATGGTCCAATATTGAATTTAAATGTATATTTCGATTAGATATTAATTATCAAGAATTTCTTAAATGTAGCTCCTATCCAAATAATTCAAAATAAACGAAATATCAAAAGTGGTATCAAATTAGATAACTTTGCCAACGTTCAAACATTTTAAATTATAAATTTTGCACTCTAGATCTTCAACAAAAAAAACAATGAACTCGGTTTAAAGTTGACTCGCAATTTAGTTGAACTATCGTTCACCTATAACATTCAGCAAAAATAACTGAAAATAACTGAAAATAACTGAAAATAACTGAAAATAACTGAAAATAACTGAAAATAACTGAAAATAACTGAAAATAACTGAAAATAACTGAAAATAACTGAAAATAACTGAAAATAACTGAAAATAACTGAAATTAACTAAAAATAACTGAAAATAACTCAAAATAACTCAAAATAACTCAAAATAACTCAAAATAACTAAAAATAACTCAAAATAACTCAGAATAACTCAAAATAACTCAAAATAACTCAAAATAACAAAATAACTCAAAATAACTCAAAATAGCTCAAAATAACTCAAAATAACTCAAAATAATCCAAAATAACTCAAAATATTTGCAGACCTGTGTAATTATTATTAGCGTTGAGTACACAACGTACACACTAATTAATCTATGTGACTAATCGGAAATGCATCATTAGATTACAAATTTTTCATCGTTAACCGGTCTATAAAATTCGTTGTCTATTTTTCGAAGGCGAGATTATGCGATGGGGAATTTATCCCATGCCCAGGTGTTCCGCCAGTGTCGTATTCGTTTTTCTCTTAATTGAATTCTATCGCTCCGGCTCGGCCGCTTTGCGGGCTTTATGCGCCATAACAAATCGGTAAGCATCTGAAAAGTGGATATCGAGAATGTAATTAACATGTCGCGTTATTACGGTTTTTCTGCGATCGATCGCGCAGTGGGGAAATGGGATTTTCCGCGTCGTGAAAAATGCATGCACCGGCGTAACGCGACGCAGCGAGAGCCGAAATGCAAATGAAAGAGCGGCTTGGGCGCTGGAAGGAGCGATATATGTAAATATTTCAGCAAATAAAAAGCGGATTTTAGAACTTCACTTGCGCCGCAATTGGGAATACCGCGACAAAAACCTATTCTAGGTAAATCGGTGTGCGAGAGAATTCGAGATTTTATTCGCTGGAATCAACAGTACTTTAATACCATGAATATTTATAAATTGGTTTTTTTTTGCATCAAAACATCCGCAGGAAATCAAACTGGTGGATATAAATCACCGAATAAAATATATTAATAATTTACTAAGTAGGTATACAAACGAAATTATTATATCTACAAAACATATTTAGCCAAACAACGCGTAATCATGAAAGCCGTTTCCTTGATATCTGCGCCATCTTTAGGACACTCTGCCATAATGGATTCTATTTTATCGGGGTACATTATTTTGAGAACTTTCTCAAAATTCGCCCTGTCCAACTTCCCTGCGCCATCGAACAAATTAAACGTTTTGTACAAACATTCGTTGAAGTTTTTAATATTGTCGTCAGCGCTGGCGTTATCTTTGAGCATTTTTTTGAAAGTTTCCTCGGTCAATTCGGTGTCTTGTTTGCAATTTTTGTACGCCTCCGCCATTTTGGCGATGATCGCATCGCTCGTATCTTGAGGCTAAAAATTAATTAACCGATTGTATTTTGTGAATAATAGCAATAATAAATAGCGAAAATTGCACAATATTCTGACATTATGCAAGAAGAAGACTATATAGTTTGTGCAAAACAAAGTTGGATGCACGTCATTTGCTACGTCACAAATAAATGGTGTTGCCAAACTTTTATAAAGTTTACAAAATGTAAGAATTTTCTAAAATTGTCCAGGAAGATTTCTATGTATGAAATAAATTTAAAAATAATAATTCTCGTACACTTTTACTCGTAAACGTTGAATTTTTCTTGTGTGATTTAATTCTGCATTTTAACATTTTATATCATCCCTTATTAAAATTAAATTAAATTCTGTAGGTATTAAACTTCTAAAACTTCTAAATCGGTTTTATGTTTATTTTTAAAAGTTTGGCACAATTCTTGTCAATTATGACGACATTAGTGACGTGCATCTAACTTTGTTTTGCACAAACTATAGTAAATAAATGTATAAATTTACCTTAGCAAGGGTTAAACCGAGCACACAAAGAACTACTAAACACTTGTACATCTTAGTGGTTGTTACTGCAATGGGTGTAATAACTAATGTTTGCGTAAAGATGTTCATTTTTATATAATTCGGAGGTAATTAAAAATTCGAATCGTTTTTTTTATGTTCCCAGAATGGCATCGAAAAAAATGTTCCAAAATGATGCCTGGCTCGTAAACAGAAATTATAATTACACCTAAGGAAGCCATTAAATGTTTTAATTAAAAGCGACTTTTTGTAGTTAAGTCGGTTTTTTATGAATGCACGCGGGTTATCCGTTTTTATGGGATAACTCTTTTGGGTGATTCATTCGTGATAATGTGTTTACTGATCTTCTTTCCAGCGGGCGATTTGCAATTTTTATTTTTTATCAATTACCAAGCCAAACAAACGGAAATTAAACGAGCAATTAATTGACAAGATGTAAAGAAAACAAACGAGGAAAAAACAAACTCTTTTTATTCAACAAAATCGCAATTCTAGAGCGTTTGTTATACTACATAAGTTGGAACTGGTGTAATGTTTAGAACAAAAATTCGCTCTATTTCTGTAATCGCTCAATTATTCAACGTACATCTTGACACGTAGTGTAACATTCGTGGTTTGTCAAGGATATTTTTTGTCCAGGTTCAAGGTTTCGGTTTTGAATGACGTCCAACTACCTACTTCTAGTTTCCCGAAAAACCTGCCTTGATTTATTTAGGTAAATAGCAATGAGTTTACTATTAGTAAATCATGTTTAATATAGGAAACTTCCTTCGAAATCAAATTTAACTCATCCAAATGATTAAATAAATAAAATTATGGTAATTTATGTGAAAAAACACTAATTAGTTTAGTAATTATTGTTTTGTATTGTAAACAGTAATATCATAACCGGTTTTATTAATGAAATTAGTACAATTAAATTAGCCTCGCGACGTCATAGCGATTCCTGTCGGATTGGCTGGTTTATATTATACCATTTAAAAAATGTATTACAGAATGCCGGGCAATCGACAGACGTTCTTTCGTATAATATTTCAGTTAGAGAGAATATCAAAAGCTCTTTATGTTATCACCATTCAGGAGATTGTCAATATAGAATTTTTTTCTTCTGTTATATTCCCCGAGGTAGAGTTTTTACAAAAAGTTTATTTTCTGCCTTATATTGGTTATTGGTTTTCTCGTACAAAATAATCTCCAATATGGAAAATCCATTCTAAATCTCCGATCGGAGCGGGCCGACTTTATTATTTGTTTGCTTATATAACGTCACTTTTGGTTTCCATTCGCTCGGTTATCCCGCAAGATGGGGGATGATAATTAATCACAAAAAAATTCTTTATTATTAAATAAATATATAGTGGTGTTAAAAATGAAGTTTGCGCTGAGAAGCCAGGAATGCTTCATAACAGCATAATTAACTACATTTTAAACGTCTCGAAAGTTGTGCACAATAAAATTTATTATTCGAAAAATTGCAACAAAAGTAATTTATTCGGCCGTTCTTACGTCCTATTTAATTTACCGCTTCTCGACGATAAACCTAAATTACGAACGTCCAGAATGCGTTTTATTCTAAAACATTTTCAACGGGCCCGTCAAATTTCCACGTAATTATAGCGCTTCCTGCACTCATAAAATACTTGGCAAAACTAGCCATCTAATCTATCACTATACAGAGTCAATTTCCAAACGCATGTAAAGCGTAGACTGCGATTAATCTCCTGTTATAGAAGGTGTAAAAAATACTCTGATACGCAGCAATTCGCTCCGGGGGGACAGTGGAGGAATCGTATCGAATCCGGGGTAGAAAAAATCCGGTATTGTGCCGGCTGATTCACGAGGAGCCATCACAATTAAACGGCAGGGTGTACCCTTTCTGGCGAAGATGCGTTGTACTTTCTCATTCCGGCGTCGCGAGTTGATGTATCTGTTTGTTTATGGAGCTGATGTGTCCGAGGAGAATATGGCAGCGACCGAATGGGCCGGCCGCAGTCATTAAGGAACTACTTAATGGCATAAGAAAGGATGCCAGCCCAATTATCCGCTCAACAATGTAGGGATTTTTTCTTCGGCCGAGAGAGGATGTACGGCGGTGGAATTTAGTCGATGGGAAATCGGGAAACGTTAATGTTTTCTACGAGGCGGTGTGTTATAGTAAAATATCGCCCGAGGATAAATTTGTTTTTAACGTTGCGTAACGGATTGTTTTTAATTCGTCGCGAAACGCTCTGTATATATAAAGGGTATAGAACTCTTCAAAATAATTTAAGAATCGTTAAGAACCATTTTAGAATTGTCTAGGACTATATCAAAGAATTCAGGACGATGTAAGAAGACTTTAGAACTATTCAAAATCATTTAGAGCAGATCCTAATTTTATAGGATCATCTAGAATTGTTCAAAACAATTTAGTGATGTTGAGAATCATTTTAGAACTGTCTAGGACTATTTCAAAGAATTCAGGACGATGTAAGAAGACTTTAGAACTATTCAAAATCATTTAGAGCAGATCCTAATTTTATAGGATCATCTAGAATTGTTCAAAACAATTTAGTGATGTTGAGAATCATTTTAGAACTGTCTAGGACTATTTCAAAGAATTCAGGACGATGTAAGAAGACTTTAGAACTATTCAAAATCATTTAGAGCAGATCCTAATTTTATAGGATCATCTAGAATTGTTCAAAACAATTTAGTGATGTTGAGAATCATTTTAGAACTGTCTAGGACTATTTCAAAGAATTCAGGACGATGTAAGAAGACTTTAGAACTCTTCAAAATCATTTAGAACAGATCCTAATTTTATAGGATCATCTAGAATTGTTCAAAACAATTTAGTGATGTTGAGAACCATTTTAGAACTGTCTAGAACTATTTCAAACAATTCAAGACGATGTAAGAAGACTTTAGAACTCTTCAAAATCATTTAGAACAGATCCTAATTTTATAGGATCATCTAGAATTGTTCAAAACAATTTAGTGATGTTGAGAATCGTGGAGAACCATTTTAGAACTGTCAAGGACTATTTAAAAAAAAATCAGGACGATGTTAGAAGCCTTTAGAACTATTCAAAATCATTTAGAGCAGATCCTAATTTTATAAGATCATCTAGAATTGTTCAAAACAATTTAGTGATGTTGAGAACCATTTTAGTACTGTTTAGGACTGTTTCAAAGAATTCAGGACGATGTTAGAAGCCTTTAGAACTATTCAAAATCATTTAGAACTGATCCTAATAACACCCTGTAGCTGAAAAACTAAGAGATTTATTGCAGATATTTAAATTTTATTCTTAAAATCACCCAAGGACTCTTCATCATTAATAAACATCCTGTATAAATTCTTTAGGTTAAAAAGCTACAATCTAATTGAGGCAGAATTTTCGAGTTTTCCGAAAGTGACATTTAATAAACGCTAACATTTATAAATGGGCAGGAGTCCTTGGAAGTCAATTACTAGCGTACGGTTTAATTTAAACGCGTATTTTTAGAGTTTCGGGTTTTTGGCACTTACGAAAATAAGACAATTATCGCATTGGCTAAAAATATTTGGGTTTCTAGATTTTTCTCATTAATTAAAAGCGAACGAAATCGGCCCGTGAAAAATTTCAATAACAAGGACACGTCGAGGGGGATTATTAATCTCGACGAGCGACGACAAATAATAATTTTTTATTTATAAATGTTGAAAATTCGGTGTATTTTTTTAGCGTTTTTTGATAAGGAGTTTAGTAAGCGCTTATATCCTCGTAAAGTCGGCATTACTGCGGGAAAATAACCTCGTGAAACGCGCTTTATTTTTACTATTGAAAATAAAATTATTCGAAATTGTATTTTTACGATAGCTTGCAATAAAATCAATCCGGAAAAAAATTCGCCGCTCGCTCATAAAACCAAACGGTAATCTCCGGAGTGTTCTCATTATTATGGCTATATGTGGCATATAGGTGGGTGTTTTTTCCGACCTCATGCCTCATATCTAATTTCATTTACGCCGTCTTCCGATCCGTTTTCCATTTTTTATCCAACAGTTGAATGACTGCATTGATGGAATATCGAAACGGGCTGGATCGGAAGCAAATAAAACTCCGGGGTTTTGTTCGTTTTTTCGCACATCATGCGTAAAAGTCGTTTCGTTTTCGAAAAAAATGCGGTTTCCGGCTCGCAGCGGCGATTATGCTCAAATGACTTTGTTTATACATCAGTAATTATTTGCCTACTTTGCCATTTGTAGCGGTTTTTCATTATGTTAAGCGATTGTGTGTGTTCCCAGATTCATTAGATATGCTTTAGAACTGTAAATGTCAATCAAAAAGGAATTAACGTATTTCGCCAAAGCGATTCGTTCACCGCATGGTCGAATCCCGTGAAAATTCCTCCTATATTACATACCCAAAACTGGCAATCTATTTCTATTTACCGAAAAATAAAACCTACTTTTAATTTATAATTAACTTATGCCCGATTTCACAACCTGTCTTTAGGTATTCCTTCACCAACGTAAGAAATCCCCTACTAAGAAATACCTAGATAAAAATTTGATTTTGACAGTTTCCTGCATGTTTATTGGTAGCACTGCCTAAGTTTGTAACCGAATAAATGGAGATTATAACTGAAATAAATATAGAAAAAAGAAGAGAAATGAGGTAAATTATATCCCAAAATTTTAAACCAAAATTTAGCCCAAAATAGGCAAGCCCACAGTGAGCTGTCCTAACTTTGGGTATTTCCTATCACCAAAGAGGGTACAGCCCCCTTTCCGAACATTAGCGAGTCTTCTGTATAAATATCTACTAATCTCAATTGAGATTTTCATCTAAAGCCTGGTAAAGATGAAAAGTATGGTTAAAGATTTCCTAAATGCTTTGGACACGCCCAGTGAGTTGTCCTAACTTTGGGTATTTCCTATCTCCAAAGAGGGTGCAGCCCCCTTTCCGAACATTAGCGAGTCTTCTGTATAAATATCTACTAATCTCAATTGAGATTTTCATCTAAAGCCTGGTAAAGATGAAAAGTATGGTTAAAGATTTCCTAAATGCTTTGGACACGCCCAGTGAGTTGTCCTAACTTTGGGTATTTCCTATCTCCAAAGAGGGTACAGCCCCCTTTCCGAACATTAGCGAGTCTTCTGTATAAATATCTACTAATCTCAATTGAGATTTTCATCTAAAGCCTGGTAAAGATGAAAAGTATGGTTAAAGATTTCCTAAATGCTTTGGACACGCCCAGTGAGTTGTCCTAACTTTGGGTATTTCCTATCTCCAAAGAGGGTGCAGCCCCCTTTCCGAACATTAGCGAGTCTTCTGTATAAATCTCTACTAATCTCAATTGAGATTTTCATCTAAAGCCTGCTAAAGATGAAAAGTTTGGTTAAAGATTTCCTAAATGCTTTGGACCCGCCCAGTGAGCTGTCCTAACTTTGGGTATTTCCTATCACCAAAGAGGGTGCAGCCCCCTTTCCGAACACTAGCGAGTCTTCTGTATAAATCTCTACTAATCTCAATTGAGATTTTCATCTAAAGCCTGGTAAAGATGAAAAGTATGGTTAAAGATTTCCTAAATGCTTTGGACACGCCCAGTGAGTTGTCCTAACTTTGGGTATTTCCTATCTCCAAAGAGGGTGCAGCCCCCTTTCCGAACATTAGCGAGTCTTCTGTATAAATCTCTACTAATCTCAATTGAGATTTTCATCTAAAGCCTGCTAAAGATGAAAAGTTTGGTTAAAGATTTCCTAAATGCTTTGGACCCGCCCAGTGAGCTGTCCTAACTTTGGGTATTTCCTATCACCAAAGAGGGTGCAGCCCCCTTTCCGAACATTAGCGAGTCTTCTGTATAAATCTCTACTAATCTCAATTGAGATTTTCATCTAAAGCCTGCTAAAGATGAAAAGTTTGGTTAAAGATTTCCTAAATGCTTTGGACCCGCCCAGTGAGCTGTCCTAACTTTGGGTATTTCCTATCACCAAAGAGGGTGCAGCCCCCTTTCCGAACATTAGCGAGTCTTCTGTATAAATCTCTACTAATCTCAATTGAGATTTTCATCTAAAGCCTGCTAAAGATGAAAAGTTTGGTTAAAGATTTCCTAAATGCTTTGGACCCGCCCAGTGAGCTGTCCTAACTTTGGGTATTTCCTATCACCAAAGAGGGTGCAGCCCCCTTTCCGAACACTAGCGAGTCTTCTGTATAAATCTCTACTAATCTCAATTGAGATTTTCATCTAAAGCCTGGTAAAGATGAAAAGTATGGTTAAAGATTTCCTAAATGCTTTGGACACGCCCAGTGAGCTGTCCTAACTTTGGGTATTTCCTATCACCAAAGAGGGTGCAGCCCCCTTTCCGAACACTAGCGAGTCTTCTGTATAAATCTCTACTAATCTCAATTGAGATTTTCATCTAAAGCCTGCTAAAGATGAAAAGTATGGTTAAAGATTTCCTAAATGCTTTGGACACGCCCAGTGAGATGTCCTAACTTTAGGCATTTCCTTGTTTGGTGAAATATTTTATTAATTATAAGCACCAGACGAACAAACGTTGCAGCAAAACTGATTACCGCCGAGTACACGGCGTTTTTTAAACTCAATTATTTATCCATTCCGAATGAATATTTTAAACATCCGAATAGAACAGACGGGATTATTATTCGCCCATTCAATTAAAACTTCTAGGAACGCCGGAGCTCTGCGGACTGCGCCGGGGAAAGCCAGAAAGCCCATTCAAAGCGACATATTTAATATCAATTATGAATCACTCGCAGCGGATTTATCCCTGCAACTTTCGCGAGACAAACACTCGAAATGACCGCCGGCGAAGTTGCGGGATCGCGATTTTTGAGCTGCGAATCCGCCCGACTGCGCCAATTATATTATCCTCTAATGCACGTATCTGGCGGTAATCGCGTTAACATAGGTATAACGCAGCAATGCGATTACCGCTGTGTACCACATCGACTTGTATTACTGTGTATTAATCACAGATAATATCCGGGCCCCGTCTGATTGATTCAATAGTAATTAACCTATATAATTATCAATCAGTTCGGTGACCGCATTCAATTAGCGCGGCGATTAGGCCGGAGCGGGAGAGTACAGGGCGAGTTTTACCGGGAGAGCGCAAAAAATCGCTCTCCAATTAATTCGAATAGTTGGGATGGCATTCCATCGGTAATCAATGGGAGCCGTTGATCTGTGCACGGTCGAGCATGGTCTGCTGAGCAACTAGAAGCTCTAATCAAAGCGTTTAATGAAATAAGAGATTTGTTTGTAATAAAGTTTGCATGGATAGTTCGGCTGATACATCGTTTTGTACCCCCAAGCGGGGTGGTTTTTTGCGCCATAATGTTCGGTGAAGCTACAGTGAAAAAAAAAACTCCATTACTAAATTTAAATACGATGCGCTGGAAACAATATAATTAGAGTTTTTTTAACAATTTAATTTACACATTTCTATTTGCACAACAGCGGCTCGATTATCGATTTTAGTTGTCATTACAAATTGCGTAATCCCACAAACAATACCTTTTATATTAATTATTATTTGCTTACAATATTTATCAATTAATCATCGGAACTGATGACCTGTGCGCTGTACAGAATTTGAGGTTTTATTTGCTTTTGGAAAATTCAATTTTACACGCGAATTTACTCCGGATAGAACCGCACCAGATACATTTGTTTATGATTTGGAAATTGACGAGAACGCTGCGAGATTTATCGGATTTTGGGGTTTGACAACGCGCCGCTGCACGTTGCAGGTAATTTTATTTTCATCAACCGGTTGCTACACCGGAACGCTTTGAATGATTTAGATGTATAAATATCATAAATCTTTTCATTACATCCTACTCTAATTTAAATTCGTATTGTTTATTTTATGATAAACTGGAATTTTTATGGTAATTTTAATGCTCGATTTTACCCACCAATTCTTAATAATTAAATCGGATTTAATCCAGAAGTAATACTTAAAGGTTGTAAGAAATGCCTAAAGTTAGGACAGTTCACTGGGCGTGCCCAAAGCGTTTAGAAAATACTTAACTATACTTTTCATCTTTAGCAGGCTTTAGACGAAAATCTCAATTGAGATTAGTAGAGATTTAGAAGACTCGCTAATGCTTCGGAAAGGGCTAATCGCTATGATGTCGCTTCGGGACAGTCAAAATCTACAAAATCTACATCGAAATTGGATGTAAGTAAGTATTCAATTTAAACGCTTCCTACCTTAGGAATGACTTAGTTAAGAAATACCTAAATGCAGGTTGGCGAAATGGGGCGTAATTCTCCTCTTGTTTGGGAATCAAATTTCGATTTCGGTCCGCATAAATCCGGCGCAATAGTGCCATATTTACAATTTGACAACAGGATAATAAATTTTAAATCGAACTACATAAGTCGCCAGCGCTCGGCCCCGAAGACAAACAACGCCATTGTCGACGAAATATTACTATTCGATTTCTTGCGAACTTGGGGAAAATTTTGAAATAAAACCGGTGGTACGTGTCGCGAATCGTCGACGGTGAGCTCTTTTTTTATTTATTTCGCCCGCTTTAGTGCTCGGGAAATTGCACTTAAATGCATCCATGCAATTGTATACTATCATTTAATGTTCATATTCTAATATAAAAATTTTATGTTAGCGTTAACTCGGCGATGACGTCACGCATTGGAATAATTTAGTACACTATATGTGTATATTTAGGTGTGGTAATAAATTAGCGTAAAAAGTTCCTGACAGTTACTCTTTGGAGAGTAGTTTAATTGGGAAACTATGAAATGAAATTAAGAAAATTGGATGGGTTCAAGATAGAACTAAAGAACAAGAGTAATAAAATAGAGAGTGGAAGAAATAAGTTTTAATTCGTCAGTATCAGTGGATTTAATCATCCGTTAAATATTTATCTATACAAAGCGAGCGACCGTGGTGTATCCCGAAAATAGGCAGTTTATCCGTTGATTAACACAAATTAGATGAATTTATTCGCAGCCCCGGATCCATCGGTCTTCCCTTTCGGCGTCCCTTTTTTGAAAAACAATGAAAGCCCCGAAGAATATTCCGCTAATGTTTTCTTTCGACGTTTTTGTAGGCGTTTCGATAAATCCACTTAAATGATGGTTTAGGAGATTAATCTCCTAATGGCGATGAAAGAAAAATTGGATTAATGGCACTGAAATTGATTCGGCAATAAGTAAAGCACATGCCTTCTTTCCGCCGAATGTTTTTCGACTATCCGACGACTAAGAGCAGTCGAATGTACAGTAATTTATCATTTATAATGGAGGAGATGTGAACTTTTTACCATTCTTTTTCATATCCTCAATTATTAATCACTAGTTAGATGTTGTCAATGGGGAAGAGGGATTTGCTGAATTCGTTACCCGGAAAAAATGACCTATTTAAATTAACGCATCTACTGCACTGAAATATAGTACATATACAGGGTGGCACAATAATATATGGAAAAGTTTAATACTCCAGTTAATAATATAAAAAAAAAACTTATTCACAAGAGTTGTTGATACTTTTATGCTGCATGTTTTAAAATTTGTTGTACTTATACAGAGTGTTTCGTTTTGAAGTGGTAGACCAAACTTATAATTTTTTAAATGGGACATCCTGTTTTTTATTCGAAAATTGGATTGAGCTCGTTTTCAGATTTCCAAAAATAATGTTATACTGAGTGGTTTAAAAGTTATGACCACTTTTCAAAGAAGAAATTAACACTCTGTAGAAATTAAATGGATTGAATTGAAAATAATTTATAGACTTCACAACATTAAAAAAATCGTGATAATGTACCTATATTAAAAGTATATACAGGGTGTCGCAAAAAGGTTGGGACATGGCTTAACCACCAGATTCCTGAAATATCAAGCTCTTTTCTATTGCATTGCTTCTTCTATTAATATCTTCTTCATGAATTTTAATCATACTGCTTACAGTATGGGCCGTTTTTCGTACATTAGTGCCACCCCGTACATACATTTTTTTTTCATATATCCTTAAATTCTATATAAGTATGTAAAATTTCGAACGTGCAACGAAAACATTTACCATGCAAACTTCGCAGGCGAGCCGTATGCAGGAAAATAAATAAACTCCGGACTGGTGTATCTGCGTTTTATTGAAAAATATCGCCGAAATATTAAAACGAAATTGTCTTCTCCAAAGTCAAAATTGAATATTTATTTTACGTCCGGGCGGTATTGTTGCGCCCTACATACGCCCAGCCATAGCCGGACGTGATTTCGCGACGTATTGTTTCGATGTAAAATTCCACATACAGCTCGACTTTCATTAAAAACATCGTCGAGGCTAACAACATCCAATTTTCTCCTCCAACTTTCCGCCGTATTGACCCAATGCCGGAGAGCTCTTCACTCGCATCCATTGTAGGAAATCTCCTGCACAGTTGTCGACGTGTTTTATCAATATTTTACCCTATACTCCCCCGAAACAATTAAATTCCATCGGGAGAAAGCGTCCACTTCTCCCCGAGAGTCTTATATCGCGATAAGCGCCGCTTCCGATCGAAAATATTGTGACAACACTCGCAGTAAATTGCAGGAATTGCAGGATCCTGCGATATCTCGGCTGCTATTTGCGGGCAATCCCCTGATTGGGACTATCTCCCCGGCGCCCTTTTCCTACCTTTCGCAGCGGCGTCTCCATTCTAAACTCGCCCTTTATCCTACGGTTAAAATTAACCAGCCGATATGGAGCATGTTAGGCGCACTTGCGCTCGCATGTCTCCGTTATTAATTTCCAATCAACAATAACATAGGTGGAATTATTAATACATGATCATGTTCTGAACTGTTAATTAGATGCTTGTTGGTTTTGACAACAAAATCAATACCTGCGCGCGTTGTGCATAATGTAATTTGCTCGAATCCAATTGTTATACTGGAAATTTCAAAAAATCCGGCCAATTTCCATGTGTCTTGCATAAGGACGAGTATCTTGCAGATTCGATAAGCTGTCCTTATATAATGTAAAAACCTGGAAAAATGAAGAAGCTGATATACAAGGTGTTTTAATTTTAAAAAACTCAAGTCAAGGTCACCGAGCGAGCGAGACCCAAATGAGCCCTTTCCAACCTTTCAGCGAGTCTCGCAGATATAGCTTGATGCACCAATTTGAAATCTCTAAGATTTCTCTAAAATAAAAAGTCCTGTATATGATTGGGCGTCCAGTACTGTCCCGCGCCGGGTCAGCGACTCGCCGAGATCTCCGCAGATAGCAATTTAATGAGCGATTGGAGATGAGCCTGACGTCACGATGGCCTTGCAGTAAGTACAATACAGCTGATCAGATTAAATTTTCACCTCACGATCGCATCTTTACGAGCGGCTCGCTGCCTACGCCGCGTCGAAGGTCCTGCGGAGTACCCGCAGAAAAAAAAGAACCGCCCGGCCCATGCGAGTGGTTCCCCCGGGGGCGGGTATGGACTATTGCACTCATCGCGCCGGTTTAATCCTCGCGGGTTGTTTGGTTTTTGTAGATATGAGTAGATTTGCGAACCTGAGGAGTTGGGATTCGAAAAAACGCGTTTCTTCCTGTTTCCTTAATTATTTCGGGGCGGTTGGGGCGGATTAGCGAATTAAAAAGGCGCTGACTGAGTGCATTTAGTCGTTGCGGCGATGCGATATCGCGATTAGGGCGGCGAGAGCCGGAGATATTGTCGAGCAAGTGCATCGGCATGCAGGAAAAAGGGTTTTTAGTCGAATCGTAAGTTAGGAGGAACGTTTTAGAAGTAATCAAGGACGCGCGGGCCCGGCTACAGCTCTTTCTACTTACCGGGAATGGCTTGTAGTTTATTGAAGGAGTTTAAAGTTGCGGGAACAGCGACCGTGCAACGCCGGATTAGTTTTTTATTGAGGCGTATTTAGATTAAATGAATCGGCGAGAGGCCGAGGAAACGTCCTTTTTTTCGCTCGAAACTTCCCGCAACTTCCGAAGGCTAAAAACAGCGAGTAAACTTTTCTTATAGCGCCCGAAATTTTGTCAAAGGAATAAAAATAAAATAACAATAATAAAAAAAAGTTTCCGCGTTCTGGCAACTTTTTGCATGCGATTTTCCGATTTTTATGTGTTTACGGACCTGCAAACGGGTCATTTTCGGTCAAAACGCCAAAACCACAGAAAATTAAAGCAGACTCCAAGAATTTACGATACAATTAAAATCGAGAGAACTCCATATACCCCACCTAGCGAAACAATCAATTCTAGGACTCATATCTAATGGCGTACAAGAGATTACGCCGGAGCCATAAAAATCGCCATTAAGCGAGCCGTTTCGAGCGAGGCGCATTTAAAATTTCCGAATGTAAATAGCCGACTAACTGTCACCGAAATTTAACAAATCGTCCGATGACAGTGCTTTATGACGAGCACGTGTTGCCAACAGAAGAAAGCGACGCGGCATGGCGTAGCGTCGCAAACGCCATGACTGATTCATGCGAAATATCCAACGCATAAAGTCACTTGCCGCGCAGCAGGAAACCTTTTGTTCCTAATTGGGCGGGCTATATTCGTATCGTGTCGCACCTAAAACAACTCTTCATTTATATGCCTCACTTTGTATATTAAACATTCGATTGTATCGGGTATTATTGAACGATCCCGGTAGGTTGATGTAATATGTACGAGGTTTGTTCGATAATTACGAAGTGCATATTAACAAGATTTTGATGACACGACTGATTTATGCGAAATATCCAACGCATAAAGTCACTTTTGTTGTGCAGCAGGAAACCTTTTGTTCCTAATTGGGCGGGCTATATTCGTATCGTGTCGCACCTAAAACAACTCTTCATTTATTTGCCTCACTTTGTATATAAAACATTCGATTGTATCGGGAATTATTGAACGATCCCGGTAGGTTGATGTAATATGTACGAGGTTTGTTCGATAATTGCGAAACAATTTTCTCCACATTTACACCTTAATATCTCCAAGATACTCATCCTTATCTAAGGCTCAGTGCGCATATTAGCTAGATTTTGATCACATGGCTGATTTATGCGAAATATCCAACGCATAAAGTCACTTTTGCCGCGCAGCAGGAAACCTTTTGTTCCTAATTGGGCGGGCTATATTCGTATCGTGTCGCACCTAAAACAACTCTTCATTTATATGCCTCACTTTGTATATTAAACATTCGATTGTATCGGGTATTATTGAACGATCCCGGTAGGTTGATGTAATATGTACGAGGTTTGTTCGATAATTGCGAAACAATTTTCTCCACATTTACACCTTAATATCTCCAAGATACTCATCCTTATCTAAGGCTCAGTGCGCATATTAGCTAGATTTTGATCACATGGCTGATTTATGCGAAATATCCAACGCATAAAGTCACTTTTGTTGTGCAGCAGGAAACCTTTTGTTCCTAATTGGGCGGGCTATATTCGTATCGTGTCGCACCTAAAACAACTCTTCATTTATTTGCCTCACTTTGTATATAAAACATTCGATTGTATCGGTAATTATTGAACGATCCCGGTAGGTTGATGTAATATGTACGAGGTTTGTTCGATAATTGCGAAACAATTTTCTCCACATTTACACCTTAATATCTCCAAGATACTCATCCTTATCTAAGGCTCAGTGCGCATATTAGCTAGATTTTGATCACATGGCTGATTTATGCGAAATATCCAACGCATAAAGTCACTTTTGTTGTGCAGCAGGAAACCTTTTGTTCCTAATTGGGCGGGCTATATTCGTATCGTGTCGCACCTAAAACAACTCTTCATTTATATGCCTCACTTTGTATATAAAACATTCGAATGTATCGGTAATTATTGAACGATCCCGGTAGGTTCATGTAATATGTACGAGGTTTATTCGATAAATACGAAACAATTTTCTCTACATTTATACCTTAATATCTCCAAGATACTCATCCTTATCTAAGATTCAGTGCATATTAGCAAGATTTTGATAACATCACTGATTCATGCGAAATATCTAACGCATAAAGTCACTTTGTCACTTTTTCATTGTATCGGTAATTATTGAGCGATCCCGGTAGGTTGATGTAATATGTACGAGGTTTGTTCGATAATTACGAAACGTTTGTGAAATTTTCTCCACATTTACACCTTAATATCTCCAAGATCCTCATCCTGTTCTAAGTGCATATTAGCAAGATTTTGATGAAATGCTAATGATGGAATAGTGCACAAAAAATCTTGCTACTATATACTGTATGTACTGTGTCTTGGATAAGGATAAGTAGGTTGATGTAATAAATATGTACGAGATTTGTAGGATAATTTGTGTGGAAATGCAAATATCGATTTTCCAGAAATGCGGATAGGTAGAAACGGCATTTTTATTTCGGGTGCTAATGCAAACGCGCCAGATAAATCACCGTCGCTCGTATAATATGCAGGAGCTTTTAAGATAGTCGTAACAACTAATAGTGTTTTCGTGTTCGATTTCACGAAAAGCGCGATTTATCATAAAAACGAAATGTTAAAAATCAATATGCGGCCGATTAGAGGCGGTTGCCCAACGCCGATCGGCCATCGTCCAGTTATGGAGACGCTGCCCATTAGCCGGTGCATTCGTCGATGTCGTAAACTTGGAAATTCAACTGTATCTGTTAACGGACTCGACGGCCTGAAATTTGATTTATGCGACGATTTTACGACGGTCTCCTAATGAGATTCGAATCGACCGTGAAAAATTATCCGTTAATCTCAGACGCTAGACGCGTCGAGTTCACTATACCCGCCTATTTAATTCACTACAACAAATTTTTGTTGCAGTGCATCATATTTTTTTAAACATCGTGCATTTCCTTCCTGCGCAATATCAAATTCAATTTCGTCGTATCGCCGGATCCGTTCGTTACGTACACAAGATTGTGCACTGAAAGATGGGGTGTAAAGTTCATAATAAACTATAAATTTCTTTGACGTTGTCTCTCGTAAGTACCTATAAACTTCCCACCTCGTACGTCTTTGAATATACATACGAAATGAGGTCTAGAATGCAACACGACTCTCCTGTGTAAAATTACATTTTTTTATGAACATCGAAGGCGATGCGGACGATTTACTGGGCGATTCCGGTTAATTTCCACTTATATACAGAATTTTCACAACAATGTATATACAGGGTATTAATGAAAACGTGTTACAAACTCCTGGGTAGGTAAAAATAAACCAAAAAGTAAGTTTTGTTTGGGACCTATAAGAGATGGTGTCTTTAATTAGTTCTCGAATATCTCCAGAATATCATTAGTTTTGAACTTGAAACTGGCAACAATTAATAAACAGTTTTGTAGCTTTAGAAATGGTTTTTATAAAGTAACCATAAGCGTCTCATTTGGGTGGTGGCAAGGGTTCTTTTTCGATTTATTTAAGACACCATCATAGAGCTCCAGACCCATCACATTTATTAGAACTTTTCATTCCATTTTTACATATAAAAGTTAGTAATACATTCATTAACACAGTGGCTTTTCCCGGTGATTAACAATCCATCAAAATGGTAATCCGGTAATGCGCTTTAAACCCCAATCTATTATTTTATCTTTTACTCATTTCCAATAATGAATTTGCGGAGGTCAACGCGCCGAAAACCGAACGAATAACGATAATTCATCGAAAACCGCATTCGTTAATGTCGAATACATTTTCATTTAAAAAGGTATCCGGACGAAATGGAAGCGTTCCGACAATCCGGGGTTATCGTACAATAAAAGGGTAAAGTGCTCAATACCGTATTCAAACATATTTCGGGTTATTTATTGCTATATATCTACAATAAAAATATTTAGAAAGAGTAAATGTAGTAACTATCTATTTAAAATAGTTATTATAACAACTATACAAAACCTGTAATCAAATTTATCCTGAATTTTGACACGACACGATATACGGATATTTCCTAACATATTAATAACGAGTGTAGCGAACTCGCGTGCCTGTCCGTTTTTCGTTCTAAAGAACCTAAAAAAACCGAAAGTAGTTCAATCGCGACCACCGGAAAGATGGCGTATCCCTTCTTAATTATATTGTCAAATTCGAATTCGGAGGAAATAATTGATTTTTCCTGCCGAGAACACAATGGGCCTATAATTCTGTTAGGTAGTTTCACGGTGTAGAGGCGGCCAGCCGGGCGTTAGAAAACGAGGAAATCGAAGAGATTTAAATAACATACCCGTGAGCCGTCGAACAATCCGAGCCACTTAATGAGGTTGATGGTTTTGATACGATTTCTGTTCTGTTCGGTTCTGTTCGAAGAGAGCGAGGATAATTTTAATGAAGTATTCGAACGGGTCGTATCATTAACTTAATGGAACTTTTTTACCATTACTATTGTTGCTCATTCGGAGTTTTATTGTTTATTTTCCAATTTCGAATCGTTATTGCTGGTGTATAGGAAAATTCGTATGAAATATTCTATACAGTGCTTTCGAAAAGTAAAGATTAAATTCATTATTTTTGAAATTGAGAGTTTTTCGAAAATTTCCTCTGACATTTTGTTTTAAACAAAGGCACTTTTTGACATACAACCGATATTTGTGACGTAATCGTTATTCGAGATATGACGTCATCGACAATTTTATTAAATGGGATACCCTGTATATTTTTGCATTTTTAGATTCTACTCGATGAGCTGATTTCAAAAAGGGGTCACACTTGGTATCTTGGTCTTGTAATAAAGGCTATACAGCCACTCAAAAATCACAAAATTTTGAATTTAGGTGGCTCTGAACATCCAAAATCTTTCTAGTTTGGATACAAAATGTATAGTTACACTCGAAAATTAACCAGAAACGTCCAAACACCTTCCAGAAATGACCGAAACTTTCAAAAATGATTATAAAATGCCCAAAAACCTTCCAGTGTGGGCCAAAAACCTTCCTATAATGGCAAAAAATATTCCAGAAAAATCCAAAAATCTTTCAGAAATTATTAAAATCCCTCAAATGATCAAAAACGTTCCACAAATTCCTAAACACCTTAAAATTACCAAAAACTATCCAGTATAACGATTGAAAACCATCCAAAAATGAACAATAATTTCCAAAAACTTCCAAAATCTTTCCAAAAACGCATAAAAACTAACCAGAAACGTCCAAAATCCTTTCAAAAACGTCTAAAAATCTTTCAGAAATGTCCAAAACCCTTCCAGAAATGATCAAAAACATGTGGGAGAGCATCCTAAATTAAAAATTTTGTGATTTTTGAGTGGCTATATAGCCTTTGTTATAAAGCCGAGATACCAAGTGTGACCCCTCTTTGTAATAAGCTCGTTGAGTAGAATCTACAGGGTGTCCCATTTAATAAAATTGTCGAAGACGCCATGATAATTTCAGAAATAATGAATTTGTTCGTTACTTTTCGAAAGCACTGTATATAATATTCACCAAAAAAAATACATATTTTATATTAAGCATCAGAGATTGGAAGGATTACGAATGGAGGATTATGAGTGGAAATGTTTTGTGTTACAAATTCACAGTCCGTGCCGGCTGTAATGACACATTAGAGCAAATTACACGTTATGTAACAGAATTTAATTTATAATCGGATATTATATGGAAAAAAAGGTGTCTGACCTGATTGTTTTCCGCTTTTCCACGGACCGTAAAAATTATGATAATTACGAATTTCGGGCGTATCATTAAATCACGTACAAAGCCAGAAATTCGGAAACGCTTATCTGAACAAAAGCCCGAAAATATCACTTATTTTATTTCGAAGAGTGTCGGATCGCCGCACGAAGTACTTAATGATATGGAGGCGAGTGTGTTATTTTTTTATTATTTGATCTCGCCCGGATAAGGAATCCTTTTCCACGAACGTACGAAATTCCGTAAAGGAAATTGGTTATTTTAATTCCGTTCGCTTTTTTTCCTCTCTTTCGTTGTTTAGTGAATTGTTTTCGGCGATGAAGAGATTCGAAGACGGACAGCCATGTTATTAACCTCGCCTGATAAACGATAAACGCATGAAATATAACGGTTGTAATTAATAACGCGGAAAACATTCAAAATATTCTGTTTCTGATTTTATTTTCCGCTCCTAATGAGCCGTGTTAATCGTAAAAAATCTGCGCTAAACAACCGTAATTATCATTAAGAATATCCGATTATACTCATATACTAAGGGTCACTAAATATCACTCCATATATGATCAAAGACATGAAAATTTATATTTGTAAATTAATTAAGTATCTCAAACAAAGCGCTCATTTCTACAATTACGGTGAAATTCCAAACAATTCGATTATTTATAAAAGATACAAAAAAAGGATCCGTTTCCTCTGCAAAGGAATTGATTGTCTTTTTAAATTGCAGCATTCGAAACGTCGCTTTATTAATTAATGCCGGCCGGTAATCGGGCTAACTACGAAATGAAGCGAAAAGTATACACCGGTTCGACGAATACAAATACACCGGATTCCCCGAGGGTGGAGCAATTAATACCGAAGAAGAATATAACGCTAGGAAAACCGATAATTAACTCAATTAGAATTTCTTGCTCGATAAACGTGTATACGCGAAGGTGATTACGGCTGTAATGAGTTTTTCGATCTACTGTATAAAAGAATCTGGATAATGCCAGGAATGGTTAGAGGATTAAAAAATAAGAAGAGTTTGGATGATTATCCTGGCACGTATTTTTTGATTCCTTTAATGAGGCTATTAGTTCTTGCAAAATTACACCAACAGGACCTTCTACAAGGTGTTATTTAATAACATGCTAATACTTAAGGGGGTGATTCTTGGACCCATTTTAAGAAAAAAACTTCATATAAACCTGTCCTAAACTTCTTAACTTTTGAGATACGGGGTATTAAAGTTTTAAGAAAAAAAACAATTTTTAACTGTTATTTTCATACTACTTTCGGCGGACATTTCCAACACCTGATTTAAATTTTTTCTTTATTTTACTTTAATTTCATAATTTCAATGTTTAAAAATTATCCGCTTAAATAAATTATTGTTCAGAGTTAGATAAATCGTTTTTGGTCGTCATTCGTCCAGGGAGATGCAAATGAATGAATTTAATTTTTTTTTAACGAAACGGAGAGTTGTACGAAAAAAAGTCAAGAAATCGAATTTGTTCTAAATTGAACGAGAATTCGAAAAATAATTTTGATTTTAAGAGATAGCAGTGGCGTATCACTTTTTTATTCAAAAATATCTAGTCTGAGTCCAGTAGGCACGCCACTGTTAGAAATAAAAAAAAGATTTTTGGGTCAAAAAATGCTCTTTAATGCATAAACGCCATACACCAAATTTCATAAAAATATTTAAAGTGGCATGAAAATGACAGTAAAAAATTGTTTTTTTTTCTTAAAACTTTAATACCCCGTATCTCAAAAGTTAAGAAGTTTAGGACATAGGTTTATATGAAGTTTTTTTCTTAAAATGGGTCCAAGAATCACCCCCTTAAGTATTAGCATGTTATTAAATAACACCCTGTATACCAAATGAACATGGATGTTATGAAAACCCACTTACGTTTAGGCAACACTAATTACACATTTTATATCGTTACCTTTTGGGTGATTTTGAGGATTGGGGGATAATTTACACTTTCATATCGCCAAAGAATGTTTTTGTTCTTGTAAATTTCACCAGAAAGTCCACCAACTGGATGACCATCGATCATTGAGCTATAACTCTTATCACATATCTACTAACATCCAATCTTCAACAATAAATAATGAGAGATATTCCCCACTTGCTGATCTCTCGTATGGAGTCCTTCTCTAGCGAGTCGATCCGTGTTCGATCCTCGTTAAACTATCGCTCGTTAATTTCGTTAGAGCCCCCATCCCCGTCGGATTGTTTCTTTGCCTAAACGATGATGTTTGATTAGTTGTCAGCGGGGTTCGATGGAATTTCGCCGGCGGCGGCGTAATTAAAGCGCTAATCAATAGCGCCGTTAAAAACCCGATAAACATCTGTTAATTAGATTACGCAGGTGCCGGTTGGGAAAGTCGGATTTTTCGCTGGAGCCGGCAACGTTGCTGGTTTTGCGAGCAGACAGTACCGTAATCGGATTTTTATTAAAGGAGTGATTCTCAGTACTGTGGCTAGGAAATTAGAGTAAATTGCTGGTTGGCCACATGCAGATGGAATCGCGTTCATGACTAGGAAGAGGTAGACTTCAATACTCGACTTAGTAAAACATGAATCAGATTGGAAACACTGTAATAATGATATGCTAACATAGGTGTTCGTACATGCACACGAATTAGACCTCGTATATACGTAATATACGAGTCGATTTGGTGTTTAAGAAAATTATTGAGGTTAGTGCATTTGCATAATAATTTAGATAAAGCTGTGGAATATTATTTTCTAAATTGCTTTCTTTCTTTAGCCGTACGGTTGTAATTTAACTCGATGGTTTTACAGCGTATATACGTACTTACATAAATTAAAAGTTTCGTATAATAGTGTATAAAGATTGATATTTTCCAGTTATACGCGGCCGTGGGTTCGTTCCGTTCCTAGTGCAATGAATTTTTATACCATTTCCAATGAACGTTATGGATTTCCTAGCGTCTCGAGCCATAAAAACTAGCAACATTCTTCTCGCCATCGCGGCCATCGCGATGACAAATAGAAGCTCGTTCTGATATCTGGGTTCGTGACTGTTTTTATCCCGTCTCCTTCCCTTCCGCGCCTTTCGCCCGTAACTCGTACGCTTTTTCTTTGTCAAGGCTGAAATTATTAGAGAGTTGTAAAACGTACGTAAAGAATTTAATCTCCTCCGTATTGTTGCCGGGTCATTGTCGCTTCGGATATTTTTACAGGAACCTTGTTACCGATATCGCAGAGTAAATACATAAAATAGCCCCGCTCATTGTGGCCCGCTTTCGGCCCCGAAGGGAGCCCTTTTGTGCCAAGCGCAGAATGGGAATTTGAATTATCACCGGGGCTGTTGCGATTTTCAACCATCAATCATACGCCTAATTGTTATTTTTATGCCTTGATTCTACGATAACCAAGAAATTAGATAGCTACTAGGTGTATCTACAAGGTGGGAATTTGTAGTATACATACAGAGTGATCCGTTCTTAATGATTAAAGAGAGGAATGTATATGCAAAAAAATTGCATTGATTTTCAAGAAAATATTAAAAATATTCAATGATTTTCAAGAAAATATGAAAAATATTTAATAATTTTCAAAAGTATCAAAAATTTGCATTGATCTTCAAGAAACTATCAAAAATGTGGAAGAATTTTCAAAAAAATATCAATTTTAAGAAAATATCAAAAATATTCAAAGATTTTCAAAAAAATATCAAAATTATGCAATAATTTTCAAAAAATATCAAAAATTTGCATTGATATTCAAGAAATTATCAAAAATGTGGAATCATTTTCAAAATAATAACAAAAATTTGCATTGATTTTCAAAAAAATATCAAAAATGTTCAATAATTTTCAAAAAAGTATCAAAAATTTGCATTGATTTTCAAAAAAATATCAAAAATGTTCAATGATTTTCAAAAAAGTATCAAAAATTTGCACTGATTTTCAAAAAATATCAAAATTATGTAAAAATTTTCAAAAAAATATCAAAAATTTGTATTGATTTTCAAGAAAATATCAAAATTATGAAATAATTTTCAAAAAAATATCAAAAATTTGCGTTGATATTCAAGAAAATATTAAAAATATGCAGATTTACAAAAAAATCAAAAATATGCAATATTTTTCAAAAAAATATCAAAAATTGGCATTGACTTTTAAGAAAATATCAAAAATATTCAATGATTTTCAAAAAATATCAAAAATTTGCATTGATTTTCAGTAAAATATTAAAAATATGCAGATTTACAAAAATAAACCAAAAATTTGCATTGATTTTCAAGAAAGTATCAAATTGACATGAACTAGAAAAAAGGAAAAATCTTTTATACCCTACCCAAATATTGTAAATTCTCAATAAATTAAATTATAAGTAAATTTTATTATTTCAAATTGGATGTAAAATGATCAACATTTATCAAATTGAATGTATAAACAAAAGGTAGTAAGTACATCAGTATCTACATATTATATGCTAAAATATATGTAATTTTTTAATGCTCTTTATTATAAGTACGATCAATATCAATATCTGCTGTTGACTATTGACTATTGATTACGGACCACCCTGTATGTAAGAGAGCTGTTAATAGGAAATTTTTAAGTATATACTACACGTGCAATTTGGGTTGCATAACTTCTACGATAAAAGGTGTATGGTTAATGCAGAATAAATCAAAACAGAAGTTACGGGGTAGAGTGATAAAATAAGTCGGTAATTCGAATCGAAAAATAACCATTCCCAATCTGAGCGAGGCGCGTCCATAAATAAGACGATAACCGTAATTTCCCGTTTTCAGGTACACACTAAATCGTCGAACTTGCGACTCGAATTCCAAAAGACCGCGTATATAAAGTCATCAAATGGCTGAGTCGATTTAAGTTTCGCATAAAAATCATATATTCACCCTTGGATGTGTTAACAGCAGCTGCGCATTTTTAAAAAATATCAAGCCATACGTATTCAGCGAGACCGTGCTCCAGAGAATTATCGGCTTAGATGCCTCGCTGTTTATCCAGTGGCGGAGGCGCCCCCTGGAAATCGCCGCAACTCTCCCACTGGAAACGATTAGATGGTGGACTCCTGTAGATGAATCGTCGGTAGCCATGGTGATATCACTTGATAATGAGTCGTGACCTTGCGGCTATTCAGCGAATGTGCGATTTGCATGCGTCAGCTGATCGTGGGCTAACAGCCTGCTCGACTGCAGCTACAAATGCATGCGTATGTGTAGAGATGGACGAGTCTTATTTAACTACAATTTACCTTTAAGATCCCCATTTTATTAACCAAATTTACCAACTAGAACTCACTTTATAACAAGCTTTAATCACCAATTAAAAATTCTGGATGTAATGAGTGCATAAAACACAAGTAAATTGTTATTGTGAGATAAGCAATCCCATCTCTACAAAATTGCTACAGCGATTCTAATTATTATTATTGGCAACAGACGTAACTCATGACAGCTGGCTGTTATTAACTGCCAATACTGAGATCATACATATACATAGAGCTATTATTATAATAGTAGCGCTCTTTAGGTAGATTAGAATTGGGTTGGGAAAAATAGGAAAAGTTAGCTCCATTTCCTGCGAAATTTCGTTTCGAATTCGTAACGTAACTTTCGCACGTAACTAGGCACCTCTAAATGCGACTCGGTTAAATATTCATGACTAATAATAATTGAGGGTGATTTACGAGTAAGTTCAACTTATACCCATTTGAATAATTCCTAAATGCACGGGTACTGTATGCAACTTATCATGAAGGTGCACATTATGGATATTAGGGATTCGTTTCAAGATTATAACAGTAAATTCTTCTATATAGATACCAATATAATTTACTCTACAAGGTAGGTTTTTATTTCATACATACATCAAAACTATTATATTATTCGTTAATTAATCTGGTATGGAAATGGTGGGGTCCTTAACTCTCGCGTTTCGGATCCCTTTATTAGTAACACATGAGCAACTCCTCGAGATTTACTTCCTTCGCAATACTTAATTAATAATCGCGTTTCTCTTGGAAAATATCAACTTGATTAACTTCGAACATTAGGAAACCTGTAGCGAACTTGTTCGGAACATGAACGCCTCCGTTTCGTATCGTTATGGAATTAGAGGGACCGTCGGGGGGCGAGAGCGCCGGCGAGAGCATTGTCCCCCTGAGCATTATGCTCGATAAGGGAGTCGAAAAAACGGAGTTGAATTCCTGCTAACGGTGTTAATTAAAATCGTTGTTTGAATAATAAATTCGACAATTTGTTCGCAACGCTAATCTATATTGGCGTTCGCGAGATAAAGCAGGGGTGGATTTGATTTGTGCTAAATTTGATTTCTAAATTATGAATATGCCCGAAAACGTAGTGGCAATTAATCTACTAAAAGCGAGAGGGTTTTTTTTTAATGAATTCAAATGATAGGTTTCGAATATTTCCCACAAGTTGAATGCCAAATATTTTAACCTACAGGGTTATACTATTATTATTTTTATAATACATCCAACTAATATACAGGGTATTTTTAAATTGAGTGTGATTTTTTTGGTTTTAATTTTTTTACTAGAAAATGGTGCGTTTTACGAAAGTAAGTCATTTTGCTCTAAAATAAATGAGGATTTCAATAATAATTTTGGTTTTTGAAAAAGCAGTGGCGTACCAAAAATATTCAGTTCAAACAAGGTACGAACGTCACTGGTAAAAATCTTTTACCTAATTTAAGCACTTATTGATCAAAAGAGTTGTACATACAAATATCTGCAGTAATAAGAAAATTATGATAAATTCTTAAAACTGTAACACCCTGTACAGCTCAAAAACTAAGAGATTTACGACATATTATTAACTTTTCTTCTTAAAATCACCCAAGAATTCACACCCTTAAGGCACTCAATTAATAAACACCCTGTATACCTATATTTGATAAATTACTAATTAAACCATTTATTAAATTACTCATTAAATGCATATACCAGTAATTAAAACAATTACCTTTGCATTATCTATACCTATAAGTAGATATAATTATAACTTTTTTGTCGATCGTATCGAATCACCTTGTATAGGTATAAGTCGAAACATATTAAAAAGTTCCATCGGTTTGATTTGCTTTTAACCTTCTACTGCCTACCTGCTCTCTGCATACCAATTCAAGTCATGGGAACTGATTCTAAATTAACAAGAACAAAAATTCACAAAGTAGTCTCTTTAATTCGTACGTAAGTATTTGTTATTACCGTCTGAAGCAATGACCATGCGACAATATGTAACACAATTTTAAAAATACTGTAATAATCCCGCCGGTATAATAACGATAATCTACCGGCGGTGTATATGTGCGGTATACAAGACACGAAATTGCACCGGTTTTGTAACTCATTTCAAGGGTTTTGTTAATTTCTTTGGGGCTAAAATGAGTTTACTGGATTCCTAATGGAGAAGACCACGATGTAAGATACGCGGATTTCGGCAAAAGATGCGATTAGAAATGATTTATTAGAGCTCGAAACCGTTTTCAGTTGCTCAAAATGTGTTATAATTAAAAAGATATAGCCCTTTGATATTTAAAAATTTCGGGTTTTGACACATACCTTATCAACCAATCATAGACCACTCATGTCTTGTTGTATAGTAAATAGTATGAATTTTCGAACGCAGTAACAAAGAATAGACAAACGAACAAAAATCAAACTGTCATTTGTCAGATTTTTCTGAAAATTGCACAAAACAAATTACACGAATTGCAGTTCGGCACAAAACACTTTACTGATAATATTGAAGTTGACAAGAATGTTGCCAAATAAATTTTTCAGGACCATTATTTGTGTTTTTAACACGAAAATCGGTTACAATTTATACAGATGAAGATGTTATTTCTATACTAATATATCGAATTATCCATTAGGTAATGGAAGAAATGGATAAATCAGAAAATGTTTATTGCAATAAATATACAAAAAACGCACATTTTGTGGAGTAAAGAAGAGTAATAGGAAACGTGGCAAACTTGCTAAATGTGACTTCTCCTTGAAACTCTCGCTTTGATTGGAGCAGAGTGTATGACGATTGTGTGACGTTTTTCAAACTTTAAAATTTAATTGCGGCCTTATTTGGCCACAGAAAAAAATAAAAATTTCATTACGCGCCTTCTTAGAACACACGGTTTTGAAAAAAAAATAAAATAAAAAAAAATCATGGTCTTCTCCATTGTTGGCCCTATTGCATCGAATGGGAGTTCGATTTGAATTAGACTCGCGCGCCTCGATGCAGGTTCGATAATCGCCCAGAATGCTAAGGTTACATCGACGAATGTCAATTACAAGGCCTGATAAATCGTCGGGGCGCATTAAACGCGACATTTTTTGAATTTTCGAACAAGGCTGAATGCCGCGTATCTTGATCGACTGCCGCAATTACCGGCCGGGTAATTGTTGGTTGTTCCGTGGAAAATGTAGGAAGTTTTTCGGGCGTAGGTACGGTGGAAATCCCGGTGGCACTGAAAATAACGTGCTGTTGCCAAGGTGCAAAAAGCCGGTTTGAAAATAACCCGGCGAATGATCGAAATCCATTGACGTATGTAAACGTGTGTTACGTATGAAGAGAAATAAACCTGCCAGACTGCTCGGCTCTGTGCCGTTGATTGTTGAACTATGAAACACCAAGGCCGGGCGTTTTAAATATTAATGCACTGCAACATTGCGCTATGTAATCCACACAGTATCGCAGCATGCTAATTTGCAATTATTTTTACAATTTTAACTCCGTTCTCGGAATATCGTTGTTGTAAAATTAATGCTCGATGTGTAGGTGATAAATCAATAGTTTTATATACGATTCGAATATAATTCGTTTTATTATTAGCATAATAATATCGATTTTTGTATCCATTAAAAGTTTCCCCGGCGAGTTTGTTAGAAATCGGATTTATTTACTTAATTCGTTAAAACTTATCCCGAACAAACTTTCCATTGCGTCGCTTAAACTAGGTAACTATTCGATTTAAAACCGTTCGGATATTTTTAATAAGCACTTCGGAATATCGTAATTTATCTGCAGCGCATTCCCGGATTCCTCGGTGTTCCGTAACGCGTTAAATAGTCGCAGGAATGCCCCTGTTGACAATCCAGTCAGCCAGAATGAATTCCAGTTATCGAAAATCAACATTGGAAGACGCGCCAGTAAATCATCCGGTAAAAATAACGGCGGACTTTAACAAATGGTATCGCAGTCGAGCAAGAAGAAACACGTGTCTGAGTACATGCGACGGTTGCCCAACTATTTTCGAACGGCTCTATCACCGCCCGAAAATCAAAACCAACCCCGTGGGAGCGCTTCGCTGTCGTCAAACAGTCCTCCATCAAAGCGACGTCGGTGCTTAATTACGTTAAAAATTTTACTCGGCGATGACGTCACGACATTAAATATTGAATAAACTATATGCACTATTTTGTTCATTAAGGTGAAATTGTGCTGTATGGGGTAAATTAATATTAAAAATGGGCGAGTTTTTTTCACTTTGTTATCAAACAATCTTCTACTTAATTACATTAAAAATTTTATTCGGTGACGAGGTCACGAGATTAAATATTGAATAAAACTATATGCACTTTTTAAGGTGAAATTGTGCAGTTCGGGTTGAATTAATATCAAAGCGATGTTGTTGCTTAAATATACATACTGCATTGTCCTGAATTATTCAAAATAGTCGAAAACGGTTCTAAAATGGTTCTAAACGATTCTAGACAGCTCTAAATTGTTTTGAACAGTTCTACTAGTAGATGATCCAAAAACTGGTATCTGTTCTAAATGATTTTGAACAGTTCTAAATGATTTTAAACAGTTCTAAATGATTTTAAACAGTTTTAAAGGCTTCTAAAATCGTCCTGAATTCTTTGAAATAGCCCTCGACAGTTCTAAAATGGTTCTCAATGATTCTGGACAGCTCTAGATTGTTTTGAACAGTTCTAGAAGATCCTCAAATTGGGATCTGTTCTAAATGATTTTGAACAGTTCTAAACGATTTTGAACAGTTCTAAACGATTTTGAACAATTCTAAATGATTATGAAGAGTTCTAAAAGCTTCTAAAATCGTCCTGAATTGTTTGAAATAGCCCTAGACAGTTCCAAAATGGTTCTCAACAAATCTGGACAGTTCTAAACGATTTTGAACAGTTCTAAAAGCTTCTAAAATCGTCCTGAATTGTTTGAAATAGCCCTAGACAGTTCTAAAATGGTTCTCAACGAATCTGGACAGCTCTGAATTGTTTTGAACAGTTCTAGAAGATCCTCAAATTGGGATCTGTTCTAAATGATTTTGAACAGTTCTAAACGATTTTGAACAGTTCTAAAGGATTTTTAACAGTTCTAAAAGCTTCTAAAATCGTTCTGAATTGTTTGAAATAGCCCTAGATAGTTCCAAAATGGTTCTCAACGATTCTGGACAGCTCTGAATTGTTTTGAACAGTTTTAGAAGATCCTCAAATTGGAATCTGTTCTAAATGATTTTGGACAGTTCGCTGTTCACAATCAAAGCGATGGTGATGTTTAATTATATCAAAAAATTTTACTCTTTAATGACGTCACGAGATTAAATATTGAATAAACTATATGCAATATTTTGTTGATTAAGGTGAAATTGTGCATCAGTTCGGGATGAATTAATATTAAAAAGAAGCGATTTTTTTTCTCTTTGTTATCTTTTTCTTTATTATCCGTAACGACGGGTCCCGGAAAACATTCCGACAAATAAACTTCTTTGTTTCCAATACGAAAAGATTTGACAAGAAGAAATATGCCTCGATATGAATCACTTGGTTGGGTCCCAGCTGACTTTTATGTAATGAGATAAAAAGAATTCAACAAATTTCTGCTCGACATGTGACACGTTTTACACTTTTTTTTGTTCGCCCGGTTATTATGGCTCCTTTTTTATTACAGTTGGGACATAATTTTCGTTGACATGTGTTTTCAAATATAGAACACTGTGTTGGTTTTTACGAGAATGTTTTGAATCGCGAGATGGCTAATATTGTCACTGGGGGGAATACCTGCTCGAGCTCTGGGGATGGTTTGTTTAGCTACAGCGAGTTTTCCTCGCGTATTTCCTACATTGTACCTTGTAGCGTTCCCTCGGTTCGTTTTTACGGCTTTTCCGCACTCGACTGGGTTTCCCTACCCTAATACACGTTCTAAAAATCAATTGCGATATTTTTACCTAATTAAACAAGACTAGAAATAAACGTAGTTTACATTAATTGCAGCTTCAATTAAATTTAATACGATCAAAGATCGCGAAATACCGACTAAAAAAAGCCATTAAACCGGCCAATAAATCGTCGTACATTTTCGCGGTTTTCCCATTATAATTTCCTCAAAACAACACCATCAATTTGTACGTACTTTCCCGCAAGTAACGACAACAAGGGCATCTATTATATAAATTCGCAAATTAATAAAACGGACAGATAATTATAAATTATGTGCATGTTTCCAATTATTCCGACTCAACAACCGGTAATTTCTTGTTAGTTATAAATGATCGTTTTAGGTTCGCTTTCTTTATCTGTATTTAATTGTTTTATTGATATTTAATTCGCGTAATTAATTGTGCATTCGATAAATAATTAATTAGTTTGTAGATAGGAGCGTTTCATTCCAAATTTGAGCCGGATGTTGCAGCATTAAATTTCTTTTTAATATTAACAAATAATTATGCTGTTAAAAAGGAATAATGAATAAATTATAATAAGTACACAAAAATTCTATTTTGGAGTAAAATAAGGACACGCTCGAAAGGGCTTATTGGTTGAAAATTTGCTTCTACAAAGTCGAGAATTTCTACTTTGATATAAGAAAGAATAAATAATAAGCTTTTGGATGAAAATTACGATTAACAAAAAAAAGCGGTGTACAATAAATAATTGAACACATTGTATTAGTACACCTATACATATATTTACAGGGATAAATAAAGTAGTTGTCAAAAAAAAGCGCGCCTTTAATTGCGCCATTATTTATGGAAATTCGCAGCACTAAAAGCATTATTTTCATGGTATATGAGGTATAAAGTGATAAATTAAACCAATTTGTATTCATTACCATCATCCCGAGTGTATTATTAAAACCGAATTAGCAGAAGATAAAATTATAAGTCCTTAAGACCACCATCAATAATGCATCTTATTCTCCGAAGAAAAAAGCGCCGCGGATAAATTGCAGCCGCGGTGCAGTTTGCCGAATTAGGTCGTTTTGTCGGGTAATTAAACGCCGCTTTACGGCGGGTTTATTATTTATTAACAGTCCATTAATGGGTCGAGTAAATAAAGAAATTCGAGCCATTTGTGAAACTTCTGCCACGCGTAAAGCGCAACGTAAAAAACACAATAGACCGCGTTTCGTATGTAAACCCAACAATCTGTTTCGAATTCAAGACAATAACGCGATTCGTGTTTCCTATAATTTACATGTCCTCCGATTTGACAGGCTCACGGAGGTCCCTAAATTTTAATTGAACCGTACACAACAGGTCAATGACGCCATTTCTTAAATTTCTACCAAAATTCCTAACTTCTCAATTTGTCCAGGACAGTTTTATAACCGTATAGACCCGTCCAGAATCTGAAACAATTTAGACCAATGTTAGAAACTTTAGAACTATTCAAAATCATTTAGAACCATTTTAGAACTGTCTAGGACTATTTCAAACAATTCAGGACGATGTTAGAAGCCTTTAGAACGATTTAAAATCATGTAAATCCCAGTTTTAACATCATCTAGAACTGTTCCAATCCATTTAGAACTGTCCAGAATCATTTAGAACCATTTTAGAACTGTCTAGGACTATTTCAAACAATTCAGGACGATGTTAGAAGCCTTTAGAACGATTTAAAATCATGTAAATCCCAGTTTTAACATCATCTAGAACTGTTCCAATCCATTTAGAACTGTCCAGAATCATTTAGAACCATTTTAGAACTGTCTAGGACTATTTCAAACAATTCAGGACGATGTTAGAAGCCTTTAGAACGATTTAAAATCATGTAAATCCCAGTTTTAACATCATCTAGAACTGTTCCAATCCATTTAGAACTGTCCAGAATCATTTAGAACCATTTTAGAACTGTCTAGGACTATTTCAAACAATTCAGGACGATGTTAGAAGCCTTTAGAACGATTTAAAATCATGTAAATCCCAGTTTTACCATCATCTAGAACTGTTCCACTCCATTTAGAACTGTCCAGAATCATTTAGAACCATTTTAGAACTGTCTAGGACTATTTCAAACAATTCAGGACGATGTTAGAAGCCTTTAGAACGATTTAAAATCATGTAAATCCCAGTTTTAACATCATCTAGAACAGTTCCAATCCATTTAGAATTGTCCAGAATCATTTGAAATAGTTCAGTACGATCTTAGAACCGTACAAAATCATTTAGAACAGTCCAGGTAAAACTATAAATTGCTTCAGGCCGACGCGGTATACAATTTTCCAATGTGTAACGAAGAAAAAAAAGCAGTTAAAATTAATAAATGTAAAACGCTTATCATTGTGAAATAGATGAAAAATATGTTAAGTGTTAGTTACTCTTCCTTAACAAGCCGGTGTTCGTATATTCAGCGATGAAAATTCAATTATATTCATATTAAACTAATGCATACAAAGTCGTGGGGCTCGTGGAGCGTAAAAAAACAAAAAAAATAATTATTAAATTATCTCGTTCTGTTATCTGAAATATTAAAGAAATTTGTAGACGGGTTGTACGTTCATTAGCGGTACGAACGAGGCGATAATTTCTTATTCAAATTTTTTTAATGGCGATTTAGTACTGGCGGCCGTTAATTTAGCCGGATAATTTCTCGAATTCAAAGGATGTCGATGATTTTAGAGGCTAATTGGCTTAATTTTTATGGAATTATAATAACACGTTCGCAAAATGCGCCGAGGGAATTAATTATAGAGTGAATTTAAGTGAATTTAAGTGAGTGAATTTAATTCAATAAGAAACGGATAGAAATCGACTGGCGCGGTGCAGTAGGATATTTCGGAACGAAACAAATTTCAACGCAACCATCGGAATTGGAATAAAGTGAATTCTTCCGAACGAAATGGCCCCGAGAAACCCCCTTAGCCGGCCCGTATTTCATTGAAAAAGTTATGAATGGTCGACGCAGGGACCACATGTCCGTTCGGTAATAAATTTAAAATTAATTCAGGTTCTCCCGTGCAGCGGCAGCAATCAGCAGCGTCGGTCGAACCGGTAATAAGATTGATGTGCAAGGGCCGCCCGAGTTAGATAAATCGCGGTCATTAATTTCCACCGAAAGGAATTAAAATTCTCCGTTTTTATCGAAAAATATTGATTGCTCTAAGGTCGACCTGCACGATTTTTTCGCTATTGGGAAATACCTCTATATCGCAAATTTCTCCTGCTTGAAGTAACTCTAAAGGGTCTTCAGAAGAGTTCATAAAAACAGTTCTAAATAGTCCTTCTAAATGATTCTATAGGCTATACCAAAGATCTGTTCTGGAGCATCTAACATCGTCCTGAATTGTTTGAAATAGTCCTAGACAGTTCTAAAATGATTCTCAACGATTCTGGACAGCTCTAAATAGTTTTGAACATTTATAGATGATCCTAAAATTGGAATCTTCTCTAAATGATTTTGAACAGTTGTAAAGCATTTTAACATCGTCCTGAATGGTTTGAAATAGTCCTAGACAGTTTTAAAATGAATCTCAACGATTCTGGACATTTCTAAATGGTTTCAAACAGTTCATAAACAGATCCTAAAACTGGGAACCGTTCTAAATGATTTTGAACAGTTCTAAAGTCTTTTAACATCATCCACAATTGTTCGAAATAGTCCTAGTCTGTTCTAAAATGATTCTCAACGATTCTGGACAGTTCCAATGAATTCTAACATCCTCCTGAATCGTTTGAAATAGTCCAAGACAGTTCTAAATCGATAAATAGAATATGGTTCTAAACCATTCTGAACAGTTCTAAATGATCTCGAACAGTTCTAAAGCAGATCCTAAAGCTGAGATCTATTCTAAATGATTTTGAACCGTTCTAAAGCCTTCTAGCATCGTCCACAATTGTTCGAAATAGTCGTAGACAATTCTAAAATGGTTCTCAACGATTCTGGACAGCTCTAAATTGTTTTGAACAATTCTAGATGATCCTAAAATTGGGATCTAAATCATTTTGAACAGTTGTAAAGCCGTTTAACATCCTCCTGAATCGTTTTTGAAATATTCCTAGACAGTTCTAATATGGTTCTAAACCATTCTGAACAGTTCTAAATGGTCTCGAACAGTTCTAAAACAGATCCTTATACTCAGATCAACATTCTAAATGAATTTGAACAGTTCTAAAGCCTTCTTGGATCGACCACAATTGTTCGAAATAGCCCTAGACAGTTCTAAAATGATTCTCAACGATTCTGGACAGTTCTAAACACTTCTAACATCGTCCTGAATTTTTGAAATAGTCCTAGACAGTTCTAAAATGATTATCAACGATTCTGTGTCCAGAAATTGCTCTAAATTGTTATAAATAGTCCTAGACAGTTCTGAAATGGTTCTAAACGATTCTGGGCAGCTCTAAATGGTTCTGAACCGTTCTAAATGATCCTAAACTGTTCTGAATAATTTAAAAACTTTTGCAAGTGCACTTTTAGTGATAATGCCATCTCACTGTATAAAAATATCACCTGATGGATGTTCAAAATAGCGGCGATTCGCGCGATTAATTACACTTAGACCAAATAGAGATACGTCGATCTCCGTTAGGGCGGAAACAATAAAATTCAAGTTAAACATCCTCAACAAAATGGCTCCGAGGAATGCCAACATAATTTCTGTAGAGCGACGAGATATTCCGAACTTACATTCAACATCATCACGGCGAAATTTTGTGTGTACATAATTACGTATACACTATGGAAACTTCGGAAAGTTGTTCCTAACTTAAATTGGTCGACGTTGGAAAGCCGGCGAACGGTGAATTTATTGGTTTTCGGTTAAAAAAATAACGCGGACGGGACCGTTCCAGCCGCGAGAGGGCGGGTATAATCGATTGTAATCGATCGTTGCGAAATAACGGCACCTGCCCACTAGGATATCAATAGACTGCTTGTCGCCGTAAAAATGTCATGTGCTCGATGCAGATAACAAACGTGAATATGAATAACAATTAGTTCTCTGTTGGTATTAAATTTGATGAACACGCAAATGTAAAACGTCACTTTTTAACAATGTTTTCGTATTAAGTCGAGATGTAATCACGGCGATTACACGTCCGCCTGGGACATTGTTTTACTTTTACACGATGCGTTATTATTCCAATTAAACGGCCGGTAATATCGAATCGATGTCGAACGTTCGAAAATCAATATTTGATTTGGATAACGCATAGAAAATCGATCTTCAATACGCCACTAGAAAAACGAGCCGTTGACAAACAACTCGAATTATTGCCTTTATGCGCTGTTGGTTTTCGAATGTTTGTCAAACATTTTTTCCACTCTTCAACAATACGACAAATAATTAGTGTTGTAATTATTGCACCTCCCAACTCTACACAATGTAGAGCCGTAATTTCATCATCTATTTCAAGTTTCTCCGTCTCTTTCGTCCGCTTGTAATTACTCATAGTTTTAACCGGTTAACGAACGCGTATGATTCATGCACTATTACGAAAATAATGTATCGCGGAGCTTTCCTTACAAAGAAATTATTAAAATGGGTTATCGCCGATGATGACTTATAGCATTGCATTTGTATTTCGTTGCGTACTGGCGCACACAATGTATTTTTTTGTTCCAAACGATTTTTAATTGATCGGCCGTATCTGACCTGATTTTGAGGTAAATGGATTGTATTGGGTATACGCTACACGCTCAAATGAGATACTCTTTATCTCGTTTGACAGGCCGTGTTTGATATTACATTTGGATTTTTTTTGATGGTTTAATGGAGAATGGCTTTGTGTTAATTAAAGATTGAGTAGTAGATTGCTTTAATTGTTTCGATCATCTATTTAAAAATGTACATACACACTTGTGTGGAAAGTAAGCGCTTTCTAATCCAATGGAATACTGGAAAAATAATCTACAGGGTGTATATAAAATTGATAATAACTTCTAACAGGTTGTCCCAACGAAGTACGATTTTCCAATTAGTTCCAATTAGTCCAGAATATGTTCTAAATATTTTTATATATTTCTAAATAGTTCTACGATCATACTGAACTATTTCAAATGATCCTAGTTCTAAAATGGTTCTAAACGATTCTGGACAATCCTAAATCCTAATGCACAATTCTAAATGATTTTGAACAGTTCTAAAAGCTTCTAACATCGTCCTGAATTCTTTGAAATAGTCCTGGACAGTTTGAAAATGGTACTGAAAGCATTTTATAACTAGTTCTGGACTGTTCAAAATTGTTCTGATAATATTTGTATAAATGCAGGTTGTCCCAATAAAGTACAATTTTCCAATTAGTTCCAATTAGTCCAGAATATGTTCTAGATAATTTTATATAGTTCTAAATAGTTCTAAGATCATACTGAACTATTTCAAATGATCCCAATTCTAAAATGGTTCTAAACGATTCTGGACAATCCTAAATCCTAGTGGACAATTCTAAATGATTTTGAACAGTTCTAAAAGCTTCTAACATCGTCCTGAATTCTTTGAAATAGTCCTGGACAGTTTGAAAATGGTACTGAAAGCATTATAACTAGTTCTGGACTATTCAAAATTGTTCTGAATATATTTGTATAAATACAGGTTGTCCCAATAAAGTACGATTTTTGAACCACCGGCTAATTGTCGAGGAATTATTCAGGACATCATATCGTGAATATTTTATTACATGAACCGTCGATAATGGCGCAATTCGGTTTACAATTGTTTTACGCCGTGTGTCCCGCAGGAAATCGATAACCGGTGCATACAATCATAAACTAGGAAGGTAATACCGTCTAGCGAAATTATTTATTAGGACAAATAATGCGATCGTATATTTTGTAGCTAATGCGTTGCCGGGACGTTATATCAATTGACAAGTGCGCTCATTAGATATGCTACGATGATCTTCTGGAATATTTCAGAGTAAATTACATTCGTAGGAAACGTCGAGATGTCGGTTATTGAGTGAGCGGTGCGCGTTGATTGAAATATTATACCCAACCGGCCATTTGCTAATGATTTTTCTAAACGCTATTTGGTTATTAAAAATTAAATAAAACTAATTAAATTCAATATTTCTGTTGTACGTAAAAGTACCGATTTTTTTCTACTATTTCGGTCCACGTCCTGAAAATTTAATTTAAGCTCCTCTTTCGTATTTAGACGCAAAACAAAAACGTTCTATTTTCGAACAGCCGCGCACACACTCCATTGTCTACTCCTGTTTTTAAAACGTATCCCCTTTCGACTGCCTATTCATCATATATTTCTCATCACCGGGATATCACGTCATCGCCACTTCAAACGCCACCGATCTCTCATCGAGAACGGCATTGTGCAAAAGCAATTATACTAGTGCAAGAGCACACCAAAACATCAAAGAAAACAATTTAAACAACATTCACGGTACAATCGAGTGCGCGTTTCCCGCTGGATGATGAAAATTCCCTTCCTTCCAGTCCTAATACAGGCTGATGGCTCCACAGGAAAATTTCACTTGCCTTAAGAATTGACCAAAAGTAACCAGATAATGGAAGATATACAGGGTGTTTCATTGCGAAAAGGTAATATTTCAACCCTGTATAGAGGCCAACCAAGGAATCACAAAAAAACCCTTTATATGAGTCCTGGTTATAAGGTCTTTTTTGAAATGGGTTAACTTCTTTGTTAGCTCATAACTTTTGAATCCTTCAGTATATTTTTTCGATATTTGGCATGGGTAATCAACACTTTTGGGACAATTTATCGACCCATTGAAAATTTATAAAATCGAGGTTCAGATTGATAAAATTAATGAAAATTATAGCAACTCCAAAACAACCTTGTTTATGGGGTTTAAAGTGTTGCCTTTTCCCAATGAAACGCCCTGTATATATGTGTGGAATGGGAGCTTTTGGTGTATTATGTTTGTTATAGTTCAGTGACATCAGAAGCCAATTCAGAAAGCATTAGTTTCAGTGGAAGTTCGACAGTAACCGTATTATACGATATGGTGTTGCTATTTCCCGTAAATTTCTGATTATTTCCCGAGTCGAATTCGGTCTGGCGGCGAGTCCTGGAGTGGAAGATATGCAAATTGTAGCTTTTACTGATAACTTTGCTTTCGTTCGGAGAAAGCCCGGTATTGATGGTATCGGGAATATCCCGAGAAATGCGGTTTTAAAATATTGAAATTGCATCGGAGCCATTTCCAATTTGGTAAATTCGAGAAGTTGGTTTTCGCCGTTCGCGTAAAAAGAAATATGCTATCGCCTTTTGGGAAGCGGATGCGCTGAAACTGATAATTTTTAGAATCGACTCGACGGCGATTTTCGTATATTGCATCGCTGGGAACTTCTGTTTCTGCTCCACAACAATTCTGGTACCTATTCCGAAAATATTCATATTCACTTGCATTATTTACATGTCGAGAATAACCATTCATCATCTCGAAAGCAACAAGCTCTGTTGTATATTAAACAAATGTTTTGGGTGAGCCACATGTCACATTGTTTCTGGCGAAGGTAAGAATATTCGTCCCATCATCAATTACTTGCATGATATTCAATTTATGGTTTTTTTGTCTTGTATAAAAAATGAAACAATGTAACTTTTCATTTTTAGGATACAATTTTACTTTCTTTGGAGCATTATTTTCATAAAAAATTGTATTGAAATATTTAGTTATATTATATCAATTTAATTATTATTTGTCTTTTTAATGTGTGATAATAAATTCCTGCTAATAGACCTTCAATTTATGGGTTTTTTGTCTTGTAAAAAATGAACAATGTAACTTTTCATTTTTAGGATACAATTTTACAGCAATATTTTCATAAAAAATTGTATTGAAATATGTAGTTATATTAAATCAATTTAATTATTATTCGCCTTTTTAATGGTGAGATAATAAATTCCTGCTAATAGACCTTCAATTTGTGGGTTTTTTGTCTTGTAAAAAATTAACAATGTAACTTTTCATTTTTAGGATATAATTTTACAGTCTTTGGAGCATTATTATCATCTAAAAATTGTATCAAAATATGTAGTTAGGTATATTAAATCAATTTAATTATTTTTTACCTTTTTAATGTGAGCTAATATATTCCTGCTAAATAGACCTTCAATTTATGGTTTTTTTTTCTTGTAAAAAAATTAACAATGTAACTTTTCATTTTTAAAATATAATTTTATCTTCTTGGGGTATTATTTTCATAAAAAGTTTTATTGAAATATGTAGTTATATTAAATAAATTTAATTATTATTTGCCTTTTTAATGTGAGCTAATAAATTCCTGCTAATAGACCTTCGTGATTTTTAATGGACTTTATCAACTTTATGATTGTTGTTGGGTTGTTCGGTGACAATTTTAAATTATTAATGGGAAATTCCACAGAATGTTGGACTAGTTCATTCAGATTGCTAATACACCAACAAAAAGTTGTTTTCTGATATTTTATAATAGATTAGCCGGAATTGGCAAGCGAATTTTCTAATTGCGTATGCACCTGTGTGTTTCGAATCGAATGCAATTCATGGAATCCGTATTGTTGACAATATTCGCCATTATATTTTTTTTAGTCGTTAATTAGGGAGTTTATCTGAAAATGACTATCATTCGGAAAATTCTAAATACCGCAATTGCGGCGCAATTAGGAAAGTTTTCGAAATTTGATAAACGAAAAAAGAAACGGTCGAATTTAATATGCAACAACATGCAACTCATTTCGTACTTGCTTAATTCTTAAAGTCTGCAATTCGCAGTTTGCGGTTAATTAAATATGAATACCCATTCGGATAACTTTACATACAAAGTAAATTTCAATTTTCCAGTCCAAATTCACTGCATCGGTTGAATAAATATTTAGTTTCGACTCGTTTCGTATTAAACTAAAACATTTACCTTGCGCCTTTTCGGCCGGTTTTCGAATTAAATTTTCAAGAATCCAATTCAATCAACCAAACGCGTTAGAGCGCGTTTGTAACTCCAAACTATCGCAATCAAAAGAGTTGTTATCCAACTTGTTTGCTTAACATATTTTTGTGCGTGTATTACATGTGAATCGGAGCGGCGTCTTATCGATTATTTTTTTTACAATTCCGCGTTTATCTATTTATTACAAAACTGGCGAGATAATCAATCGCAGACCCCTCGGCTGTTGATAATTGGGGGTCACAACCGCACTACGGCGGCATACTTTCTGCTCTCGATAATTAAGATAAGCTTTTTTATTTTCGGTGCAAGCCGGCTGTGCCTTGCTAGAGATGGGAACCAAATCAACGCAAAATAACGTAACATAAAATAGATAATAACTGGTAAATGATGATGATGCTATAGTAGATAATATTAACAATGGAGAAGACCATGACTTTTTTTTAATTTTTTTTTCAAAACTGTGTGTTCTAAGAAGGCGCGTAATGAAATTTTTATTTTTTTCTGTTGTGAAATAAGGCCGCAATTAATTTTTAAAGTTTGAAAAACGTCACACAATCGTCATACACTCTGCTCCAATCAAAGCGAGAGTTGCAAAGAGAAGTCACATTTAGCAAGTTTGCCACGTTTCCTATTACTCTTCTTTACTCCGCAAAATGTGCGTTTTTTGTATATTTATTGCAATAAGCATTTTCTGATTTATCCATTTCTTCCATTACCTAATAGATAATTCGATATATTAATATAGAAATAACATCTTCATCTGCATAAATTGTAACCGATTTTCGTGTTAAAAACACAAACAATGGTCCTGAAAAATTTATTTGGCAACATTCTTGTCAACGTCAATATTATCAGTAAAGTGTTTTGTGCCGAACTGCAATTCGTGTAATTTGTTTTGTGCATTTTTCAGAAAAATCTGACAAATGACAGTTTGATTTTTGTTCGTTTGTCTATTCTTTGTTACTGCGTTCGAAAATTCATACTATTTACTATACAACAAGACGTGTGTGGTTTATGATTGGTTGATAAGGTATGAGTCAAAACCCGAAGTTTTTGGATTGTTGCATCTCTAGTTTGATTAAAATATTTCGTAATGCGTCCGTACAAATCAACAAATTGCGCAGCTTGTACGTTCTGTCAATGACCTCGGAGTCAATAAATTTTTCCGCGATAAGGCTTATTAATTTTTCGATAATTCCCGCGTCTGCCGCGTATAACAGTTTCACGTGAAAAATATTTATTCGCCGCCGGTTGGACAACCGATAAGGCGAGCGATCCCGCGGGGGAGCCGCAATAATTCTAATTAAAACGGCCGTAAAAAAAGTTCGTCATCTGTCCGTTTTACCTATCTCCTTGCATAAAAAGTTACGGCTCTCGCCCGCGCTCTAATTTACTCAGCTCTTCCCGGCTCGGCGTGTACACGCTCGTTTTTTTAACGGGCTCGTCCCGAAAAGTAAATTATCTTCCCGAACGCGCTCTCGCGAAGCTGTTGCATTTAATTAATTCTCCGGTCAAATTTCACCGGGGCCAAAACTCCAACTAGTTGCACCAAAATTGCACCACTATATACCTCTACTTTAATCCCTAAATAATCACTCTTTTGCACTTTATAACAAAATTTACGTGTATTTAATGGGGTAATGAAGGTGTTAAGTAAAAATTCCCGGGGATTTAATTGTAGTGAAATAAATTTCTGGACGTCTAGCGGACGGTTTTCGTGCAATGTGCGCCGAAAACTCGACGTATACACTACGTTGCGTCGCCTGAATGGGTTTCTTTCATTTCAAAGTATCGGGTCCACCCTTTGATCGTGCCATAAACCAATTTAATAAGCGACTTTTATATCCCTGGCCGTCAGTTAATTTAATTTCCAGCCAACAATCTTTCATTCGACACAAAAAAATGATAAAAAAAACACATTTTCCGGCAATGCCGGCACCGGTGGGAGTACTAAAGGGGTCGTTATTATTGCCTTTTGTTGCTGGTAATTTTAGTAAGAGGTTTAGTGCGATTTTGTGGTAGTTTTGTGGTTATTTCGTATTAAATTATTTTTGAAATGAATGTATGAAAAAAATGTAAGAAAATGTTGACCTATTGAACCAGCTACCAGCAAATTTGGGTCCTAAGAGAATCACATAAAGCAAGTTTCTTCATTCAAAGACAAAAAAATATGGGATTTTAAAAAATTTTAAAAATGGGAGTTTCTGGTTTTTTACCACACCTTATATCAGCAAATTGATGCCAAAAAGTATCCCATAAAGCTAGTTTTCTCTTTAAAAATATGAAAAATTTAGAAAAATGGTTGTTTCTGGTCATTTACCAAACCTTATATCAGCAAATTGATGCCATAAATTATGCCATAAAGCAAGTTTTCTCTTTAAAACTATGAAAAAATTTAGAAAAATGGTTGTTTCTGGTCTTTTACCAAACTTTATATCAGCAAATTGATGCCAAAAAGTATCCCATAAATCAAGTTTTCTATTTAAAACTATGAAAAAATCAGAAAAATGGGAGTTTTTGGTCTTTTACCAAACCTTATATCAGCAAATTGATGCCATAAATTAACCCATAAAGCAAGTTTTCTCTTTAAAACTATGAAAAAATTAGAAAAATGGGAATTTTTGGTCTTTTACCAAACCTTATATCAGCAAATTGATACCATAAATTATCCCATAAAGCAAGTTTTCTCTTTAAAACTATGAAAAAATTAGAAAAATGGTTGTTTCTGGTCATTTACCAAACCTTATATCAGCAAATTGATGCCATAAATTATGCCATAAAGCAAGTTTTCTCTTTAAAACTATGAAAAAATTTAGAAAAATGGTTGTTTCTGGTCTTTTACCAAACTTTATATCAGCAAATTGACGCCATAAATTATCCCATAAAGCAAGTTTTCTCTTTAAAAATATGAAAAATTTAGAAAAATGGTTGTTTCTGGTCTTTTACCAAACCTTATATCAGCAAATTCATGCCATAAATTATCCCATAAAGCAAGTTTTCTCTTTAAAACTATGAAAAAATTAGAAAAATGGTTGTTTCTGGTCTTTTACCAAACTTTATATCAGCAAATTGATACCATAAATTATCCCATAAAGTAAGTTTTTTTAACTAGAAAAATTGGTGTTTCTGGTCTTCTACCAAACCACCTACCAGCAAAATTGATATCTTGGATATTCCAAGAGGATTATTTCTTTAAAAATATGAGAAAAGGTACTAAAAAATTTGAAAGAATGAATGTAAGAAAAAAAATGTGTTTGAAAACGTTGACCGGTCTGGCGGAATCATATTTATATGTGCTCAAGTTGATGGCAATGCACTAATGGAAATACACAATTAAAATTTTATGAGTTCACTTTAAAGTTTACGACTTTTGGACATGAATTTATTGTCAATGTTCATTTTAGTATGACAGATAAAAATGACTGTTTTCATGCACTTTTAGAACAGGCGGGGGTTTATTGCGCCGAGATTGTTATTCAGACCGGCTTTTCTTTTCGCGAGCAATTAAATCCTCGCGCGGGTCAACGGTAGAAACGCGATAAAACCGAAACAATGGCTTTTCAACGCGTCGTTATCTAACCGAAAAATCCGAAAGGAACTGTTGTCGTAGTCGAATTTACACCGATCCCAATAACGAGCCAGAACGTCCTTTTATACGGCCCGAAACCCGGCCTGACAAGTGACAAATTACACTCGAACGAGAATTAACCGTATATTAACATGGCGAGCCGATCCCAGAATTTTTCATATTGTAATTTTTGATGAGGCAATTAATCACGCGCATTATCAAGTCCGGCCTTGCCCCGTCACCCGCGTCAAATCTCTGGTATCTTGATTTCCGAACAACCGCACTGGTTGCTCCCGAGCCAGAAAAGAAGGCTTTTGTTATACCTCATTAAGTGCCCCGTACGCCCAAAATGAAAATCGAATGACACTCGCTAATACAATCACGGCATTATTCATGTACAACGCCGTGAAAGTGCACGATATCAACCGAAAATTACACGTCACTCGAAAACTATATAAGTTTATCGTGCGTATATCTACACACGGGGCTTATTATATCAAACAGGTTGATAAGTTGCCGAGGAGCAAATTACCAATTTGCTGCAATATTAATAACGCCGGCATTGGAAAACGAACCAACGAAATTTTTCATGTAGGCAAGTCAACACAAAAATGTAATTCCGTTTGATTGATCAATGCCTGGCATGCGAGCCCATATATCACAACTTTCGTACATTCCTGGCCCAGTATTAAGGGTACACCCAACCATTTCCATTTAAAATCCCATTCATCCATACCTACATTGCTTTCTTATACTCAAAATAATCATTCATACTTACTTACCCCACTATTATACAGCACTGTATGAATACTTATGGCTGGATAATGAAATTTTGATGAGTTAAAGGAGGCGATTTAAGGATACCGCTTTTACTACGTTTTCCACTCCGACAATTATTCGCCTTTTATATATTTTTCACGTGACTAATTTATTTTTTTAATGCGTTCCTTCAAATCGCATTTCTGTTACCGCCGATGGAAAGGAAGAGATCGCGTGATAGGGAGGAGGGATATTATTAGAAATTCGTTGACGAACTGCGATAGATTCCCGCACGAATTCCGAATTCGCAAAAGTTTCCAATACAATTTATTTATTAACTGTATGAATTAATTTAGCACTCCCACTATCAAGAAAATTAAAAATTCGTATGTAGCTAGCTCCCCTACATTTAAATATTAGAACAAAATTAAAGAAATATGTCGGAATTTAGTGCTATTTTGGTGCTTTCGAATGCACTAGGTAGAATTTAATTTAATGTATTTTGCTTAAAGATATTCGATTAAAACGTGTTATAGAGATTAAAAAAAATACGTTAAACATACAGAGAAGGGAATAATTCTAATCTGCTCCAATTTTCTTTGATTGTAGCGCCTCTAAAAGTCGGATTTTAGTGCTCAATCTAGTGCCCAAAAAAATAGGTTTTTACCATTTAATAGTCCAATCCTCAAGAATAAATTATCATTAGAAATGCAGATAGAGAAATAATTTTGGTCACTAAAAGAAGCACTAAAATTCGAATTGTGCACTAAATTAGTACTAAATTATGATTTTTTAATGGCATCAGGTCTGCCTATTGTAGTAACTGTATGAATTAATTTAGCACCCCCACCATCGAGAAGATTAAAAATTCGTACAATACAATTTAGTGCTAATTTAGAGCTAATTTTGTGCTAATTTAGTGCCCAGTTCCACATTTTAGAGGTCAAATGGTTGAGCAGAAAATTGCAATTGAAAATGATGGTGTTAAGTTTATAAAGCTAGCTCCCCTACATTTAAATATTAGAACAAAATTAAAGAAATAGTCGGAATTTAGTGCTATTTTGCTGCTTTCGAATGCTCTAGGTAGAATTTAATTTAATGTATTTTGCTTAAAGATATTCGATTAAAACGTGTTATAGAGATTAAAAAAAATACGTTAAACATACAGAGAAGGGAATAATTCTAATCTGCTCCAATTTTCTTTGATTGTAGCGCCTCTAAAAGTCGGATTTTAGTGCTCAATCTAGTGCCCAAAAAAATAGGTTTTTACCATTTAATAGTCCAATCCTCAAGAGTAAATTATCATTAGAAATGCAGATAGAGAAATAATTTTGGTCACTAAAAGAAGCACTAAAATTCGAATTGTGCACTAAATTAGTACTAAATTATGATTTTTTAATGGCATCAGGTCTGCCTATTGTAGTAACTGTATGAATTAATTTAGCACCCCCACCATCGAGAAGATTAAAAATTCGTACAATACAATTTAGTGTTAATTTAGAGCTAATTTTGTGCTAATTTAGTGCACAGTTCCACATTTTAGAGGTCAAATGGTTGAGCAGAAAATTGCAATTGAATGATTGTGTTAATTAAGTTTATAAAGCTAGCTCAACTACATTTAAATATTAGAACAAAATTAAAGAAATAGTCGGAATTTAGTGCTATTTTGGTGCTTTCGAATGCACTAGGTAGAATTTAATTTAATGTATTTTGCTTAAAGATATTCGATTAAAACGTGTTATAGGGATTAAAAAAAATACATTAAACATACAGAGAAGGGAAATAATTCTAATCTGCTCGAATTTTTCTTTGATTGTAGCGCCTCTAAATGTCGGATTTTAGTGCTCAATCTAGTGCCCAAAAAAATAGTTTTTTACCATTTTATACTCCAATCCTCAAGAGTAAATTATCATTAGAAATGCAGATAGAGAAATAATTTTGGTCACTAAAAGAAGCACTAAAATTCGAATTGTGTACTAAATTAGTACTAAATTATGATTTTTTAATGGCATCAGGTCTGCCTATTGTAGTAACTGTATGAATTAATTTAGCACCCCCACCATCGAGAAGATTAAAAATTCGTACAATACAATTTAGTGCTAATTTAGAGCTAATTTTGTGCTAATTTAGTGCCCAGTTCCACATTTTAGAGGTCAAATGGTTGAGCAGAAAATTGCAATTGAAAATGATGGTGTTAAGTTTATAAAGCTAGCTCCCCTACATTTAAATATTAGAACAAAATTAAAGAAATATGTCGGAATTTAGTGCTATTTTGGTGCTTTCGAATGCACTAGGTAGAATTTAATTTAATGTATTTTGCTTAAAGATATTCGATTAAAACGTGTTATAGAGATTAAAAAAAATACGTTAAACATACAGAGAAGGGAATAATTCTAATCTGCTCCAATTTTCTTTGATTGTAGGGCCTCTAAAAGTCGGAGTTTAGTGCTCTATCTAGTGCCCAAAAAAATAGTTTTTTACCATTTAATAGTCCAATCCTCAAGAGTAAATTATCATTAGAAATGCAGATAGAGAAATAATTTTGGTCACTAAAAGAAGCACTAAAATTCGACTTGTGCACTAAATTATAATGAATTTTTAATGGCATCAGGTCTGCGTATTGTGTAGTATATAGAAATTTTTTAGAAGGTAAATAATGTTATTTGTTTTTTTGGGCGATAAACAACAGGAACCGGAAAATACTTTGATTAAAAAGACACCTTTAAAGCGCCGTTGGCTCTGGCAAACGAAAAATTTATCGTGTTATTTTAATAACACTCTTTGATGCGAATGTGTACGCTTTTGTTGCCGTTCATTCATATTCCGTAAATCAAACGAAATGTTTTCCTTTCGGCGTCGCCGCCCGTTCGGTGCGTGTGCAGGTGGGCGGCCGGGGGGCGGCCGGGGCCCGGCCCGCGTGCTCCTGTTTTCTATAAAAATTTCAATCGCATTTTTGATCTCCTCGCCCGCGACGGGCGGTTGTCGGGCGAGCGTTTCCCGACGCGCCTCGCGCAAGAGGCCGCAATCGAAAAATGATATCAACACTTTCGAGGCATTGCGACATGCAATTACAGCTGCTTTTGAACAAATAATAACGCCAGATGTTCTTTCCAAGTGTATATGGAAATGCGAAACGACCCGTGAATTTATTGTTGTGGATCTAAATCTGAATTCGTTTCCGTTCGTTGATGTTGTTTCTAATTTTATTAGTACCACTCATATTTGCTTTTTTTATATACTACTTCAATATTTACACATAAGTATATTAATATTATCTATATATTATTAGATTTTGCATTACATAATCTAGTTCTACTTTAATTATCTATTTGAATATTTTTTGGGCTCTTCGAATGATCATTCTCATTGAAATTGCAAATGTTTGAATAGAGAGATATCTCACGGGCTATTAACTAATAAATTGAAATTTCTGGTCTTCTACTAGACCATCTACCAGCTAATTTGGGTCTTAAGAAAATCCCATAAACCAGATTTTTTCTTTTATAATCTGAAATATTGGAGTTTCTGGTCTTTTACCAAACCATATACATAAGTATCAGCAAATTGGTGTCTTAGATGATTCTATTAAGCACGTTTTTTCTTTGAAGCAATGAAAAAATGAGAAAAAATTGACTTTACAGTCTTCTACTAAACCATCTACTAGCTTTGGGTCCTAAGAAAATTCTATCAAGCTAGTTTTTCCTATCGAAAACTGCGAATATGTAGTTTATACGGTCTTCTACCAAACCATTATATCAGCAAATTGGTGTCTTAGATGATCCCAGCACGTTTTTTCTCTGAAACTATAAGAAAATCAGAAAAATTGGATTTCTGGTCTTTTACCAAACCTTATATCAGCAAATTTGGATTCTAAGAAAGTCCCATAAAGTAGGTTTTTTTCTTTAGCAACCTGAAATATTGGAGTTTCTGGTCCTTTACCAAACCATATATCAGCAAATTGATGCCATAGGTAAATTATCCCATAAAGGAAGTTTTCTCTTTAAAACCATGAAAAAATTAGAAAAATGGTTGTTTCTGGTCTTTTACCAAACCTTATATCAGCGAATTGATGCTTTAGATAAACCCATAAAGCAAGTTTTCTCTCTAAAACTAAGAAAAAATTAGAAAAATGGTTGTTTCTGGTCTTTTACCAAACCTTATATCAGCAAATTGATGCCATAAATTATCCCATAAAGGAAGTTTTCTCTTTAAAGCTATGAAAAAATTAGAAAAATGGTTGTTTCTGGTCTTTTACCAAACCTTATATCAGCAAATTGATGCCATAAATTATCCCGTAAAGCAAGTTTTCTCTTTAAAACTATGAAAAAATCAGAAAAATGGGAGTTTCTGGTCTTTTACCAACCTTATATCAGAAAATTGATGCTTTAGATAAACCCATAAAGCAAGTTTTCTCTCTAAAACTAAGAAAAAATTAGAAAAATTGTTGTTTCTGGTCTTCTACCAAACCACCTATTAACCAATTGATGCCTTAGATAATCCCATAAATTAAGCATGTTTTTCTTTGAATCTATGCTAAAATCAGAAAAATTTATCTTCTGGTCTTCTACCAAATTGGCTACCAGCAAATCAGTGCCTCATATAATCCCATAAAGCGAATTTAATGTTCAAAACTAATGAGAAAACAACAATTTGTATAATTTTTTAAAGCACCATCCATGGTACCAAAAATTTATTGACCTCTCGCATCAAACATTATTAACAGCCCGTCTACCGGCCATCGATAACGATCGTCCAGGAAATTATTCCGAGTTCTCGTCGTTCGACAAACTAACGTAACGTGACCGGCGAAAAAAATCCTCTAGATTAGCTCTAGTGTTAATTTATCGAGAAAAATACTTCCGTGGCGCCTTTTCGAATGTGACCTCCTTCGCTAATCGCCCAGTAGTCGCATCTCCTTCGTGCGTATTTATTTATGTGCTCGCCAACGGTAACTGACGGTTTTTTTTTTATCCAACTCTCGGTGTCCGTTTTTACAAGGTGGATCATCTCACTCAAATATCCTCGAGAATCCCGAGTATATATAAAATTAATTACTAAATAAAAATAGATTCGAGATGAAAAATTATGTAAAGTAAGAGTGTTGATAACAAACTGTTAATAGTTTTGTTTCGAGTGGTTTTTGATTGGGAGTTGTAGATAGTGTAGAGGGAGCTACCTTGTATATAACCGATTCTACTACCTGATAATTAGCCGGGAGATAGATAGGATACGTAAAACTAACATTACGGTACAAGTTCGAAGCGCTTATTTTCGTTGATATGCGAGATTTAATCGCCTGAAATAGTTAAACACTGAATAAAACAGGAGCCAGTAGAGATACATACGAAGTGCTCATGATGCCAGTCTCGATTTGTACCAGCTAAACGAGCATTCGATGATACCCGCGACAGCTACAGTCGTAGATTAAATATTGTAGGAGACTGTGCGAAGAATATTCCGGGTTTCGGTACAATTACATCGGACGGTTTTCTCATCGGATGAGTTATTGAATTCAGCTGCAATGGCGTTTCGTGCCTTCACGAGTGTGGCTGCACAACGTACTGACTACGAAGTGCAAGTCACGCTGAGATTACGCCCTCAGGACCTGATATAATATCTCACAGTTTACGATTGAGGATAAAAAAGGGGCAACGAAAAGATGAGGCAGCGGCGTAGAGATGGGTTTCCCAATTAATCGATTAATTAGGGCGATTAAATGCAGTCACTGTTAGGAAAATTGGATTTTTTGCATAGTGCACAGCTAACAAGGCTTCCATCAAAATCCAGGCGAAGCAATAAATTACGCTTTCAATTAGATTACTTGCATATAAATGTAAACATAATGGGATCCGCTCGCTCCTTTCCTCGAGGCCCCGATAATTGAAAACCACCAGCGGAACAGTTCCATTTCCCAATTGACTAAATGCTCTTTTTCCGTACATCCGTCGGCCGTTCTTAATAATTTATGAATTATTTATTCGCGATCGCGGCGTGGGAAGCTCCACGAAAATTTACAATTCACCTGTTTTAACCCTTCGCCGGGATATTTTGCATATTGTAAACGTACCTACGGTTCTCGGAACTGATGTCAACGGCTAAAGAGGTTAAATTTTATATGCGTTTTACGGCCGAGAACATTGATTTCTATCCGTTACATAAACTCTTTTGCTGGAATAAATTTCGACTCGCAGTCTACAATTATTAAGCGAGTTTTCCCGAAAAAATCGACTCGACAAAGATCTATTTTATACCCCGTAACGCCCGTTTCTTGTTTTATTTTTCCACCTCTTCAATAATTTATTAAATAGAGTTATCAAACGTTAATAAAATGAACCCTGTTATACACTCGAATTAGACATAATTATTCATCATAGTAAAAGTTAATGCGGACTTTTATCGGAATATTAGCTCACGCAGAGCATGGCGCATAAAATTTATTACATCTGATACCGCGCAGATTACAATAAACAATTTCGGTAAATATAAGTCTTGCGGATAAGAAATTTACGGCCGGTTCCGACATCAACGCAACAGGAAAGCAATTAAAAGTACTTTAACCGAAAATCTGATAGCGATATTAGAGCCTCGGCTATTTTGACTCGAACGTCATGCAGATATCGTTATTAATCTAATCTCGCCTTACTATTAATAAAGGCCCAAAGTGCCCGGGATACTCCACCAAATTAGCTATCGTTACTCCAGCCCGATTGCTTCATTCGTTTAATATCCCTAATTTTATCGCTTTGTCCACTAATTTCTTACCTACAATTGGAGAATTGTACTAAAATTATGATCGCTTAGTTAAATAATTACCTACAAAGTTAATTAACTGGTCCACTACTCAATATGCAAATCTTGCTTAGTCAATTATATGCTTAAAAAGTCAATTAAGCTCAATTTAACTATTGCTTAGTCAATTAATTGCTTATAAAGTTAATTAATTCAATATGCAACTCTTGTTTAGTCAATTAATTGCTTGTAAAATCAATAAACTGATCAATTAAGTAATATTTAGCTACTTCTATGTCAATTAATTGCTTAAAAAGTTAATTAACTGGTCTACTACTCAATATGCAACTCTCGATAAGTCAATTAAATGCTTAAAAAGTCAATTAAGCTCAATTTAACTATTGCTTAGTCAATTAATTGCTTACAAAGTTAATTAATTCAATAAGCAACTCTTGCATAGTCAATTAATTGCTTGTAACATCAATAAACTGATCAATTAAGTAATATTTAGCTACTTCTATGTCAATTAATTGCTTAAAAAGTTAATTAACTGGTCTACTACTCAATATGCAACTCTCGATAAGTCAATTAAATGCTTAAAAAGTCAATTAAGCTCAATTTAACTATTGCTTAGTCAATTAATTGCTTACAAAGTTAATTAATTCAATAAGCAACTCTTGCATAGTCAATTAATTGCTTGTAACATCAATAAACTGATCAATTAAGTAATATTTAGCTACTTCTATGTCAATTAATTGCTTAAAAAGTTAATTAACTGGTCTACTACTCAATATGCAACTCTCGATAAGTCAATTAAATGCTTAAAAAGTCAATTAAGCTCAATTTAACTATTGCTTAGTCAATTAATTGCTTACAAAGTTAATTAATTCAATAAGCAACTCTTGCATAGTCAATTAATTGCTTGTAACATCAATAAACTGATCAATTAAGTAATATTTAGCTACTTCTATGTCAATTAATTGCTTAAAAAGTTAATTAACTGGTCTACTACTCAATATGCAACTCTCAATAAGTCAATTAAATGATTAAAAAGTCAATTAAGCTCTATTTAACTATTGCTTAGTCAATTAATTGCCTAAAAAATTAATTAATTCAATATGGAACTCTTTCTTAGTCAATTAATTGCTTGTAAAATCAATAAACTGATCAATTAAGTAATGTTTAGCTACTTCTATGTCAATTAATTGCTTAAAAAGTTAATTAACTGGTCTACTACTCAATATGTAACTCTCGACAAGTTAATTAAATGCTTAAAAAGTCAATTTAGCTAAATTTAACTATTGCTTAGTCAATAAATTAAAAAAAAAGTCATGGTCTTCTCCATTAATAAAGTTAGCTGCAGCGAAAACGCAATAAATCCGAGCAAAAAACGCGCTTTAATTACCATTCGAGATCTCCAACGAAAACATTAAACATCTGCATCGGATTTGATAAGAGCCAAATGGCCCGCCGATCGGTCGAAAATAATAACATCGCGTGTACAGTTGTTGAAAAAATATTTAGAAATCGATGAGGTGAAGCAACAAATCGTACCGGCCTCGACGAAAACAATCCGTCATAACATTTACGTATGAAAATCAACCCACTAAACGTTGTATAAGTATCCAATTGACCGATTAACGCGAATTCTGAATGTGTCACATATCGGGGTGGTTTTCCCCGCGTACACATACACAACAAGGGGCAACTTTTCCTCGAACGATAATCGCTTCAGGTTAACGCAATTAAAATAGTTCGCGTGACCCCCGTCGAGAACAATCTTTCGAGGAAACCGTGAAAGGAAGTCATTTTCGACTATCACTCACAAAAGCAACGTATCAAACAAAGCGATCGCAATCTCTCGCTACCATCTCGGCGATTCCGTAAATTGCCTACCAGCCCTTGCCCCCCGAAACAAAACGCACAATAGAGGTGAAAAAATAGAACAACACCGGCCGGTTAACCGGAAATCAAACCGGCCCGTGAATACGCACTTCTCTACAACGGTTCTTCTAAACACAAAATTCAATATTTTCTTGCAAAATTATCCAGTATCACGAGAAATTCACTCATTGACTAAGCGTTTAAGCAATTAATTGACTACGGTGTTGGTCAATTGGTCCCCACGGTCATTTTTGTCAGCGGGGTTCCATAATCCTACAGGTCGATTGGTCCCCAGTTTCAAAATTTAATGGGCTAATTGGTCCCGGCGGTCAAAATATTCCTAATCCGATTAGATAAGATTTTACATTGCATGAATAACTATCATTTGGCTAACATCTTCTGGTGTATTTACATAGCTGAGAGAATTTGGACAAAATGCAACTTTTAGTGTTAAAAAATATTTAATATCTAAGCATTAGTAATTTAAAATATACAAATTGGTACAATATATATTAAAAGAAAAATTCTGTACAAAAAAAGAATTATTTTAGTTTTAATATACGAACTGATTTCAATAAATAGTTGGCAACATATGGGAAACTTTATTATTAATTTTACGAAATAGTTATTCTTCACAAAAAGTTCTGCATGATCAAAAATCCAAGATGCAACCATCAAAATCAAATTTTATCAATCTTATACGAGGTATGTCAAAAAATGTGAATTTTGCTCAAGAGTAAAGTACCTTCATATTTTACAATATCGAAATTTGTTATTATGAAAAGTACACCTAATTTTCTAGAAGTGTACTGGAAGGGATGGGATTTTCCCTATATTGAAATAGAAAATAAAGACAGAAGTAAAAAAATTTCCCCCAATCATAAAATCCTCATTACCTTGTATTACGAAATGAAAATACATAATCGAAATTTGCCAGAGAATTTTGAAATTATAAATATTCCCGTCGGTCCTTCCTAGAAACCCTTAATCCGGTATTGGGGACCAATTGACTGATAGCTTTCGACTCGAAAAAGGATTATATTTGGGTAAATTTGACCGCGGGGACCAATTGAACTCCACCCATTGACTAAGCATTAGCTAAAGTTGACTTAATTGATCAATTAATGAGCTTAATTGACTAAGCAGACGTTGACTCTCGAGTTAATTGACATTGTAGACATTTAATTTACTAAGCTGTAGGTAAGCAATAATTTCATACTGAAAACGGTTTTGAGCTCTAATAAATCATTTCTAATAGTATCTTTTGCCGAAATCCGCGTATCTCACATCGTGGTCTTCTCCATTGAAGTAAATAGAAGCATTTTTACGTCTAATAGAGCGAACTTTAATTAATACAATACCCTTGATTCGTTAGTATAGAAAACGTAGCGGCGATAAAACCCATATTTGAATGGAAAAACGTATGCGCGTTTCAGCTTTGAATTTATCGGAATTTAGCGTATAAAACCAAATGCAGCGCCGGTTCTCACGGCCATATTCAATCGAATATGCGTATGTGCAACGCAGGTGTTCTGCACCAATGAGCCCAGGAATATCTATAAGGAAAAACTCGTACGTAGTTCCTTAACGTTTTACTTTATGAATGCCATCATAACCGATGAAATGGAAGCGCAGGGCCGGCCTCGGGCCGATTAGCATGCGCCCGGCGACTCCGGAAGGATGGAAACCCCTTTAACGTTGTCTTATTACGCATTCTCATAACCTAATTACGCCGGATGCCGTTAAAGTCCTTTCGTTATTCCCTCTTTTTTATCTCGACGTCGCGAAATAACCAATGAGACGGGCGCTCCGTGCTTTTTAATCCTTGTTAAATCCTCAGCGACTCGCGATTGCTGCGAATGCTAATTTTTTTTTCGCCCAGTAGTCCGTTTTGTATTCTAAGAATTTCGCTTTTTTTTAATTAAATTTAAATTTATAATTTCCTGCATACCTACTCTCGAATGTTTTTTCCATGTCCCCCGGGAGCGGGGAAATTTTATACTTAGAGCAGTTTGTATTTTTTTTTATTTCTTTTCGGATAAGTTGGAAGAGTGTCAGGTTGTAAATAGGCGGCCGTGGCCTCGTATCGACCTTAACCATCGCAGGAATTCCTGCTGGCAGTCGAGCGATCGACTTTTCGGATTGAAACGTTGAATAATTTACGCGGAAATAAAGGGTTGTTATTACTGCCGCCTAAAATGTATCAGAAAGTGTTCCTGCGAGTAATCCCGGCCCCGCTTGCGAGCCGCCCCCGCCGTCTTCGAAAAGATCGACTTTGCGTATCTTTAATGCAAATGCCCCGCGCAAAAGAAGAGTTATGTAGCGGGCTAGTAGAGCGTTAGAAAGCTACAGCGTTCTACTTTATCGGCGGATTACAAGCTTCTGGGGCGAACCGCTTAATTACTGCCAACTGGAAAGTATATTAGCACCGCCTCGCTACTTGCCAGTCGCCTTTCTCTTCCTCCTTCTTCCTACTTCATTTTTTCCATTGGGATTTTCTTTTTTTCTTTTTCAAAGCAGATAGTTAGTAGTCCTGAAGGTTTCCAGTAATCGTTCAGAAAGATTATTACATCATTTATTTATTAAATTACACTACATTGCTTACAATTAGTCAATTAATTACAATTCTAGTCAATTAATTGCCTTTGTAAATTAAAGTCGCTTAGTCAACTTTAACTAGAAGGTCTACTGCTTTAGTCAACTAATTAAAGTCAATTAAAATTGCTTGGTCAACTAATTAGTCTACAAATTTGATACATTGATAGTCAATTTCACCACTGCTTAGTCAATTAATTGGCAACATTTGCTTACACTTTGTGATCAATTAATTACAATATAAAGTAAAGTGCTTAGTCAACTAATTACCTACATTTGTTTAAAATTTGGATCAATTACCTACATATAAAGTCAATTAAAATTGCTTAGTCATCAACTAATTAGTCTACAAATTTGATAAATTGATAGTAAATTACAAGACTGCTTAGTCAACTAATTGGCAACATTTACTTACACTTTGTTATCAATTAATTACATATAAAGCAGCTTAGTCAACTAATTACCTACATTTGTTTACAATTTGGATCAATGAATTTACATACAAAGTCAATTAAAATGCAACAATTGCTTAGTCAACTAATTAGTCTACAAATTTGATAAATTGGTAGTCAATTTCAACACTGTTTAGTCAATTAATTGGCAATATTTACTTACACTTTGTGATCAATTAATTACATATAAAGTTAATTAGACTGCAACAATTGCTTAGTCAACTAATTAAAGTACAAAGTAGATGAGTTGTAGGTAATTTTTGTAGATATTTTGGGGGAGAAATGTATGTGTGGTAAATCGCCGATACTATTTTATTTTTCAGTTCCCTTTTTCGGATTCCGATTTCCTTATTTTCGTTCGGCTTGCGTTCGTTTACCGAATTAAAATAATCCTAGGGGAATTTTTATGTAAGAGGGATGGCGCTTAATTGGGAGGCGGATGAAGAAAAGGGTGTATTTTTCTCGGCTTAAGCACGTTTCGGAGATTTTTTCTTTTAATAAGTAAAACAAAATGTCCTTTGGCGGTAATAGGACGTTTCATCAACGTTGTCGTCCTCGTTGTTTAATTAGTGTTGCCCGGGATGTTTCCTTTATTTTTTTTTCGCCGTCGACCATGTCGCGTTATCTTGCGAATTCCGCCTTTCAAACGCAAATATAAAAATTTTCGTTTCAGCCGCGCGGAGTTCTTTAGAAATTCTTCCCCGTCCGGACGGCATTAGGCGCAGTTTTAATTAAAAATGTGTCTCAATAGAAGAGCGCATTTAAATTTTGTTTTGATCTACGCGAAATATTCCGGCCATTAAACGAGCTCGCCCTAATGATGTAAGGATATATGTACAGGGTGTCCCAACTCAAGTGTTTCACTTCCACTAATTTAGGGACACGCCGTGTAGAGATATTTCGGGGCAATTCGTAGGAAAAGTGTAAATACTCGCGATAAATCTAAATAAGTGCCCGCCAACATCGGTGCTTTATTCGACAATCGAACTGACAAAATAAATCCCATTCCGTCCGACTTATCACCAGAATCTGGTTTTTATCGACGGGCATAAATATCGAAATCGTCGAGCCGATTCACTTCGGAAAAGCTGTTGGAAATAGATATAAATGCGGGGCAATAATGCGGACTATGCATCTTACCGGGGCCCTAATGAAGTCCCGGCATACGGCCCCGAAGAATCACTTTTATGGGCACATAAATCCGGCCGGCCGGGCGCGATTAAAGGGCATGCAGATGCGCGACACTCACCGGCGAGTTTCAACACTTTCGGGGCTAAGTGACGGATGGCCGGCCGCTTAGTCACCGCTTTTCCGATTTCATTTTCCGCGCGAAATTAACCCTATATACAGGGTGTCGCAAAAAGGTTAGGACATGGCTTAACCACAGGCTCCTGGGACAAAAATAAGGCGATTTAACCGAATTTACCTATATACAAAATTGCTTAGTAAAGAAGTTATAGGGTTTTGAAGTTAATAATAAAAAAGAGATTTTTTGATATTGTGCCTGAATTGTTTAACTTTTTTGCGTGAAAATTTGTACAGAATATCTCTGTTTGATGCCATATTTATGTATAAATTTTGTTTTTTAAATTATCCATCCCTCTCTGATTTATGAGGGGTGGCCAAGCCCCTTAAAGCCCTAATTGTTCCGCCAATGTAATTCATCTAATTTTTGAATCGAAACCAGATTTATTGGTTTACTTATAACAATTTTTTGCTCTTTGTAATTTTCTATAAAACCCATATTATTGGAGATAAATCGCTATTTTTGGCATTAAAACGATTTTTGAAACCCACATTTTCATCAAAATATTGTGAAAAAAAAATTTCATTACACCTTTTTAACAGATTAACGTATTTTCAACAATATTCTATTATTTTTTAAAATTTTAAAGAATTATCTTATAAAAATTTGATTTCTGTAATTTTTAATAATGGTTCAATATGGCCTCCATTAATGATTAATAAATAGATTTTTGTTGAAAATAAATTAATATGTAAAAAATGTGTTATGAAAATTTATTTTGTTAATAACAACTTGCTGAAAATGTGGATTTGAAAAATCGTTTGAATGCCAAAAATGTGACACCCTGTACAGGGTGTCGCAAAAAGATTCTAATATGACTTAACTACACACTTCTGAGAAGAAAATAAGACGATTTAACGTAACTTGCCTATGTACAAAAGTGTTTATATTAAAGAAGTTACAGGATGTTAAAGTTAAGATAATAAGATAGAGATTTTTTGATATTGGGCCAGATTGACTCAATTTTTCTTCGTTGTAAAAAAAAATTTGTACAGAATATCTCTGATTGGTTGACATATTTTTGTATAAAATTTTTGCAAATTTTCACGAAAAAAAGTTGAGCCATTCTGGTCCAATATCAAAAAATCTCTTTCTTATTCTTAACTTTAACATCCTATAACTTCTTTACTAAACACATTTGTGTATAAATAAGTTATGTTAAATCATCTTATTTTCATCTTAGAAGTCTGTAGTTTTAAGCCATTATTTGCGACACCCTGTATAGAAAAGAATTTGGGGTAGTTTTGGTTATATCGAATTTGTATTACAAACAGCAATTTCCTGGTGGAGTTAAATTGCATAAAATTTTCGAACGCACGGAAACCCAACAACGCGACTATTTAAATACGTTATAAAATTAAGATATTTATCTACTAATAAATTTTACGATTCGAAACTCGGGGAAAAATCGCGTGTAATTTCGCGTCTTTAGTATCCAGCTTATTTCTCGACAAACACAATTTTACGTATTCCAGACGTTTTACGGCTACCATAAAACACTTCGCTTAAATGAGTAAGAAACAGAAATATAACCTTGTTAAATTCTCATCTCTTACCATTTAAAAATTAATGATACTAAAATTTAAAATATATTACCTAAGCGAGAGAGCGTCGACGAGTTTTCTTTTAATCTTAATTTAATGACGCTCGCGGATGCACCGAGAAGGGTGAGAGTCGGGATCTCTCCCGGTCCCGCATATGCAGATGGCGTCCGAAGCGCCCGGGATATCGGGGGGATTAAAAAGAAAGTACATACCTACGAAGAAAAGTAATTAACCCCGAGGTGAAAGAGGATTCTGAATACAACAGAACGCGACTAGCTCATCTTCGGACGTGCCGATTTTACGAATTGGATGTTTCCCAGTCGAGAAGAAGAAAAAAAAAACGAGAAGCGATTATAATTCGTACGGTGTTCTTTGAATGTTATATCAAGAACTAAAGTAGAAGGGAATATCCTACGGCTTAACGTTTAGCGTCGACAGGGATTTTAGTAATTGTTTACGCAAAGAAAATCCTCTATATTTATTGCCACTATACCTTTTCTACTTCAAATTGAGAGTAAAAAAATATCTATAGTTTATACTAAACACAATGCTTGTTTTGCACAAACTAGGGTAAAGTACGGATAGATGCCCCATTGGGATAGGTGCCCCGATCTCCAAAACCTATATTTCCAAAATCGTAACAAAAATTTTATAAACTAAATAAGAAGTGTCTGTCCATATGCCTTAATGGTCCGTAGGCTGTTTTGGAAAAAAGACACATCTTGCTTGTGTATGTTTGATTATCTCCGCAGCAAATGCAAAAAATGCATCAAACTTTAAAAACCAAGTAAGTATATTCTGTTGCATAACTTTTGAATTTGTAAAAAATTACATTCTATTTTTTTTATATACATACATTGGTTCATTAAGTACACACCTATGTGTTAATAGTTGCACTTTTTTATTTAGTTTATTTAAATAATAAAAGGGCATCTATCCGTATCAAAAAGGATAGTCGCCCCGATTTTTGGACGGATAGATGCCCCTAAGAAAATGCATATACTATGATGTATTATTATGTCTTACATGAAATTTATTGGTTTTTAGTTGATATTTGTTGATTTTTTGGATATTTTTTAGTAATTCTACTTTAATATTTTGCTATATATGATTTTACTAGTTAAAAATTAAAAATGAAATTTTGATATTTTTTTTAACAAATGCTTTAGTTTAATTGTGGTTATTCGCGGATTCTTAGGATTATCATCTAAAGATTACAAATCAAACATATTAAAACGATGTATTTTACATATTTTAGTCCATAGGGCATAAATATTACACTAAGGGCATCTATCTCCCTTAGCATTTTCATGGTGGGGCATCTATCCGTACCGATAGGCATCTATCCTCCAAAAAATGGTTTTGCAAAAACTCAATTTTTGCAAAATCAGTGATTGTTAGGTCAATGAAAACAAATCATAACGTTGCACAAAGGATGAAACTAGCTATATACACAGGAATAATTATTGATAAATTAATAGTTTTAAAATTATGAGGCGATTTCAAAAAGTGGGGCATCTATCCGTACGTTACCCTATAGGTGTAGATATTTTGTGGTGCAGTTGACCGAGTTCGTCCACCAATATTTCGAAAAAATCGGTATTTTTGAGTACATAAAAGCTACTAAAGGTGGAAAATGCGCACAATAAATAATCCAGATATTACGTTTTTCTCAACAATACATTTCAATATACCATGTATCACGTTTCCCGTATAAATGGCCGGCGAAAATGCGCATCAAAACGGTAAAAAAAAACACGTCAATTCACGACAGTTAATAATTCACGAGCGCCCCCATTGCACCCCTTCCCGCCCCGGAAAATATTTCCTTTTTTTTCCAAAAAATACTCCTATCAATACGCATTGAGTTGTCGACAATTTCTATTCGGAAAGCTCTCGCAGAAAGCATTTCCACTATTGTAGCCGAGCCCTATTTCTTTTGACGTCTTCCTTCTTCCATCCACGCCAACTTGACTGCACACACACACACACATACTGCGTCGATGAGCCCTTCCATATACGCAGGTCCGATCTCAACCTAATTTTCTACCAAACTGGTGAATAATTAATTCCCTACACCTAATTCATTACGACTGGAGGATCCTAACAGAGCCCGGAGGTTCCCGGAAAAGCCTGAAACACAAAGCAATTCTAACTTTAAACGCGCGTTTATAAAACATGACGAATTTGTTTATAAATAATAAGGGCAGCGTGCGGTCGCGTTTAATTTCCTAAAAACCCCTCGGCCGCCGGAACCGGCTCTGGCCCGCTCCCTCCCGCCGCCGTGCCCTTTCCGCCGCCCTTCGCCGTCGCAGGCGAGGCAATATAGGAACCCTTTGGACCATAATAGACATGAAAATGCCTAGATTGCGTATTTGTGCGAGGAAATATGTAGCCCGGCGCTGCGGCGGGGCCGGGGGATATTTCCCGTCGCGCGCTTTTTGATAAGTTGACCGAAACGCGTCGTTAAAAACTCATTATCAGCCATCTGGCGCTGGTGATAAGGAAATTCGCCAGAAAAAATACGCCAGGTGTGACCGCACTTGATAATCTATTCCGAATTTTGCATTACAAAAAATCCTCTAGTTAGGCGACAAAAGTTGCAATTTGGCAACTGCGCTGTAAGAATGAAAGTATGCGGAATAATTATTAATAGTGTAAGTAAGTGGTAAAGTGAGCGGGATACGCCACTGTGTTGGTAGAAATTTTCGCAAAGGGAAGAGAAATGTCGGGCGGCCGGTCGATGAATTCCCGTATATCTGGGAACACGTTGTCGCATTTTATTTAAGCGAAAATGGAATAATAGAAACATATGTTTGTTTCGATTCATATCCGTGTCCCGTGTCGCCCGGAATATCTCGTTTATACAAGACGATATTGAGTCAGCACCGGCAGGGAGACCTCTCTCGCTCTCCCGTGGAAATTCCGACGGTCCCCGCGAAAATTGGACGATTCCGCAGGCGGGGAATGCGACGCAATAACGACCCAGGGGGAGCTTTCCCAATGATTCAGCTCTTTAACGTTATAGTTTAATGGAAAGAATACAGCCCTGCAATGAATTGTTAGATACATAGTTCAACTGCGGTTCTACGTTGAACAGAAGTTTAGTTACAAATAAGTGCGTCAAGCACTATTGGTCTTTGGTTCAGAGAGGAGTTTACGTGAACGGTGTTTAAAGGCGGTTCAAGATGGTTCGTTTCGTCGTTGATTTCGGCAAAAAATACGATTAGAAATGATTTATTAGAGCTCAGAACCATTTTCAGTTGCTCAAAATGTGTTATAATTAAAAAGTTATAGCCCTTCGAAATTTAAAAATTTCGGGTTTTGACTCATACCTTATCAACCAATCATAAACCACTCACGTCTTGTTGTATAGTAAATAGTATGAATTTTCGAACCCAGTAACAAAGAATAGACAAACGAACAAAAATCAAACTGTCATTTGTCAGATTTTTCTGAAAAATGCACAAAACAAATTACACGAATTTCGGTTTGGCACAAAACACTTTACTGATAATATTGAAGTTGACAAGAATGTTGCCAAATAAATTTTTCAGGACCATTATTTGTGTTTTTAACACGAAAATCGGTTACAATTTATACAGATGAAGATGTTATTTCTATATTAATATATCGAATTATCCATTAGGTAATGGAAGAAATGGATAAATCAGAAAATGTTTATTGCAATAAATATACAAAAAACGCACATTTTTCGGAGTAAAGAAGAGTAATAGGAAACGTGTCAAACTTGCTACATGTGACTTCTCTTTGCAACTCTCGCTTTGATTGGAGCAGAGTGTATGACGATTGTGTGACGTTTTTCAAACTTTAAAAATTAATTACGGCCTTATTTGGAAACAGAAAAAAAATAAAAATTTCATTACGCGCCTTCTTAGAACAAACGGTTTTGAAAAAAAAATTAAAAAAAAAAGTCGTGGTCTTCTCCATTTCTAAGACTTTCCAAAAACTGGAAAAACTTATTTGTTGGTTCGAACGACCGCAATGTTTATATCGCTTATCGCAGGAGAATTCCCCAACAAACTCATCACGATCGAGTGGAATAAAAATCCTTCATTAGGGAGCGGGGTCTTAAAGAGCCCGGCGTCGTCGTTGACGTTTTCGACGTCGACGTCGTTGGCGTCATTGTAGCAGAATGATTGCCGTAAAATCCGGGGATCGCGCAGTCGAGAGATGCATTTTTATCTCATTAAATTCAAGTGGTCATTAGGAGTGCACCCGTTGGGAAATTCGCCGAGGAAATTATTGCCCATGCCGGTTGCGAACATGCGCCGCGGCGTCCCCGATCGCCGGGAAATATCAAACGAGCGACGTGCAGTAAAAAACTGTATTGGTCCGCCGGATTTCGGGTGGCGCTTTTCCGGGCGAATTTGAATAAATTGCCGGAATGAAGTGGGATGGAAAAGCGTAATCTAATCCCCGCGCTAATGGACCGTCTTGTTGAATATTATAGTCTTAAATTCGACGAGAGGATGCCAAATTTCAGAGTGCGTCTGACGAAAACGACCCGATCTTTTTTTGTTCGCAGAAAAATCATAGGTAAAGTTAATCGCCAGGCAAGTTCGTCCTTGAGGGTGTTATTTTCCTTCCGCGTTTTTCTTCCCGTTCGGGCCTGCAGCTAATGGACGCGACCGTTATAAATAAAAAGAAACGGTAATGGGTGTGGGTGGAATGGTTTATTCTCCCGGTACACTTTATATAAATTCGGTTCGGGGCTCCAAACTCTCCGTTTTAATGAGGTTTTCCAGGAGCTCCTGAACGGGATAATCCACCGGAACGTATATATTACTTAATAAAATGGTTTGTTTCTAGGCGCATAATTTGTTAACGAAAGTATACAACTACACAGGTGAACGTGAGTTCAACTAAACTGCGAGTCAACTTTGAACCGAGTTCGTTACTCTAATTGTTACTCTCATGATACCATAATCCCTATACTAAATTCCAATACATTTGAAAGAGAATAGAGGGTGTTAGGTAAGTTGATTCTTCTTTTTTAATTGTGTATTAATCTCTTAATTCTAAGCAACTTTTTCAAATAAACTTTTTCAATATTCTGAATAAAGAAGATAGAACATTTAATTTTTTTTTTAAATTCGAAAATTTTTCAATACGTACCTGCTTTATTAAATAATAAATTTGTTTATGGCTGTCATCTGTCAAATAAATGTCGAAAAATAAATAAATTTCATATTTAATAAAGCAGGTCCGTATTGGAAATTATTCGAAATTCGAAAAAAGCAAAAAAAAATTTAAAATTTTTTGTTCATAATATTGAAAAAGTTTATTTGTAAAAGTTGCTTAGAATTAAGAGATTCATACACAGTTAAATTAAACTTTTACCTAACACCCTGTATGTACAAAATCGCAAGTTTGTGGGAGCAAATTCGAATCTTTTGGTATGTAATAAAATTTTTTTTTCTGGTCATCATCTGAAGGAGCCCTAATAGAAGCCCTGGAAGGAGCCTCCAGAAAGACCAAATTTTCCACAAACACTTTTACATAGCTTCATTCGAAGGGCTGTTTCAACCCCTTGTAATCGAGCGGGGATGATGCTACTTGGTAGACATCAAGACAATACATGAGGCTATTTCTGGTTAAAATTTTATGTTTTTAGCTTGACTATAAGTGAATCAAATTGGAATCGACTTCCTTTGGTAACGCCGCTGCGACACCGACATATTTATCGATTGTAAAGCCTCAGATATTCGCAATTAGAGGATTACTTTTCCGTCCGATACGCCGATATACCCGACCGACAGCAATTATTTACATTCAATTATAGTTTTTACGTACTGGCAGTGATTTTAATCTGCTGTTGTTTTTCTTCGGAATCGAATTAATTACCGGCCAGTTAGATTTCAGATATTTTAATAGAACCGCTATCGGCATCTCCAGCATTTTTTCATCCTTTAGCTGTACCAACAAACGCACCAAATCGCACACATTTTCGGCGCAAATTCGATATTCTCGCTACCTTTTCTTCGCTCGCCATTTAACGCTTCGAACGAGAATACGATAATGGTTTATACCAGTTTAGGTACGGCACATCCATCTAAAAACGTACGGACCTATTTAACCTCGGTGCAAGTCACGATGCAGCCACGGTGATGCTTTACCGTCACGTCTTCTGGTGTAGATGTACCCGAAGAAGGTAAACGGGCATTGTACGAGCGTGATCTACCAGTGCCGTAACACCAACACATTTCTCCCTACTTTATTCTACTCAGCACAACTATTACTCCGCTAATTTTCTCACTAGTTTTATTAAACTTTCTTATGCTCTAATAAACTCGCTTTAGTACGGTTTTTTTGGTTAATTTAGTGGTTATTTTTGTGGTAAATAATGGATGCGCTACTGGATGGGAGATCTTGTAAGTGGATATCCCTTCGAACGTGCAGTATGTGATTCAAATGCAAAGTCGTTTAATTAAGGCCGGACCGGTTTGGTTTCTAGATGGAAGAATAAAATCGCAACCCCGAATTCGATGGGTAGCGAGGTGGTGAAAATAAGGGTTGTTCACCTTTGGGTTCGTTCATCATAGTGGTGTATAAATATTTAAATAATCGAAGATATGGCGGGTGATCGATGCTTAAAGCGCGATACGTATAACGAGAAATGAACCCGAATTCGCGTAAAAATCCTCTTATAGTGCTCGTTTGCCCCGGCAGGCGCTCGTTTATTTGCCGACGTGCATTCGAAAGTACAAAGTAAGTATTACTTTCCACTCAAACGCAATCCGAGTTACTGTAGGTATATTTGCGTTTCGCATTTTCGAGTTTCCGGCAATAATTATATTCAAATAGTTTGATGTTCGGGATCTTGTTCGGGGAATAAAGTTTATTTTCCAGGTAGATGTTTCCCGGCGCAAATGCTCGCTCTATCCGCTGACGCTTTTAACAGGTATGCTCCAGACGTTCGATTTTTCCGGACATGGGCGTCATTCCAATTTTTTCATTTTTACTCTATTAAAAATTCATAAGAATGCACAGGGTGAGTCACGCTCAATTTGAGCCTCTTGTAGTGTTAGTCAAATAGTATAAGATATATTAGAGATATAATTTAAATTAATGAGAAATATACCTACAGGTTGACCCAATTTTAAAAAAATATGAAGTTGTGAAATTTTAAATGGAACAACCTATATTTAATTGCATTTTTGAAATCTATGCAAATTTTAGATTACAATAGTCTAAACTATTTTATTCCAAAAGTGTATAGGTATCTACTTTTAGAATTAATAATTAATTTTTTATTGAAATTTTGACACATAAATTATTTTTTCACAAGTATCGGTTTTTTACAAGATTTGGAATAGGTTTTTATTGAAGGGTGGCTCTAGGAAGGTCAAAAGTAATTGAATCTGTGTTGAAAAAATCTTAATGTATACAGGATGTGCATATAAATTGTGAAAATTTGAGCTTAAAAAATTTCTTCCAAATCATTTTTTTAAATAGGACCACCCAATTTTTGTATTTAATTTTGAAAAACTCTGTTGTATACAGGGTGGTCCAGTTTATAATGGCATAACTTTAGGAAATGATGGATAACGTTAAAATAATGATAATTTCTCAATACTTATACCTATAGCCGGGAAAGCTTTGTTTTCGAGATACTGGGTGTTGAAATTAAAAAAAATATATGTATTATTTTGGATATGGCCAAAACGGCTGCTTGGAAAAATTTTAATTTTGGCACACAGGATAAGCTAAGGATCCTTCATGAAAATAAATCATAGCCTACTTCCAGAATATTTGAGATGATAGTAGTCCTACATAACCGGAGAAAATTGCAAATATCTCCAAAACGGTGCGTCGTTCGAAAAAAACGCAAGAACACTTTTTTGTTCTAAAAAGCATTGAGCATCGAATAACATTACTGTTATTTGCAAAAAAGTCAGTGGCGTAAAGGATTTTTTTAAAAAAGGGCAATGACATACCCATATCTCCGCCACTGGTTTTTGTAATTTATCACCATATTCCCTAAATCATGAAGGATCCTTAGCTTATCCTGTGTGCCAAATTTAAATTTTTTCCAAGCAGCCGTTTCGGCAATATTCAAAATAATACATATTTTTTTTTAATTTCAACACCCAGTATCTCGAAAACAAAGCTTTCCCGGCTATAATAGTATTGAGAAATTATCATTATTTTAACGTTATCCATAATTTCCTAAAGTTATGCTATTATAAACTGGACCCTGTATACAGTGCTAGTATAAAAATTGTTAAAATTTGAGCTTCAAAAATATCAAATTTCTTCATTTTTTTTTTGTAAATATAACTACCATTTTCTTCTATTTTAAAATGAATTTTTTAATATTACATGGGTATATTTGGTATGATTTTTTTTTTGTATAAATTTAACCTGTTAAAATGTTTGTATCTGCGCCTATTTTATCATCCAGCTATCGTTCTCTCTGGTTTCGAAACGATCCTCGGCGATGCATATTTAGGCGTGTTATGAATTTATTATGGCCGTTGAACGCCTCTTTGGGAAACGCGAGGTTTACTTAGAATTGTACCTAATGATTGCCTAACGCAACGTTCGCCCGGCATTTTCGCCCGGAATTGTATTTTGTTTGTTTTCGCTTCGTATCGCAAATATTGACGCGCGGCGATTGTTAGGTAGAAGAAAAATAGGCGATGGAAATTTCCCGGATGCGGTATTTGCATTCCCGGCATATACTCCGAAAATAAACTCCTCGATACGTTATCGGGGTCTTTTTCGAAACTTTTCCAACGGGAAACAAACGCCGGAAAGCGGCGCATAAAATCTAAGTGCGATTTTCCTCGGGAAAATCTGGCCACCTTAATGCCGACCGGTCACCGGAATTTTCCGCAGTCAAATGGCGACCGAAGCGAAAGCTTTCTCGCTTTCCAAATTAAATTCGAAACGTGAGTGCACTGAGAATTCCGGCGCTCCGGCGCCCCGGACTCGACTCGTTTCCAATTGCCGCACTAATTATCCTACTTTGTTGCATTAAGCCCGGCGAATTGATCCCTAAACGAGAAAATATCGCTACAATCAAGGAAAAAACTGTTTTCCTTCGGGCGGTTTTTACCGCAATCCATACAAACTAACGACGAATTCCGCCCGATATTTTAGCGTTTTAATCGTATCAATTTCGAGTGTCGGGGCGAAGAGAATTGACGGACATTTTCTACGTGCTCGCCGGCGTGAAAAGAACGCAATAATGGGTCCGTTTTCCATGCATTCATTGCATGAAAGGCTTTTGATGGATTAGAAACGTTCGAAAAGAGTCGCCTGTCCAATTTTTTTTTTATTTCGGGAGTTTATTGATTCAATTATGTAATGGTTTATACACGGTTTTTTGTGCTGGATCTATTGTGTTCCCTTTGATTTTCCAATGCCTACGGGAGCGTTAAGCTAAATTAAGATTCTCGCTTCGCTGCAAAGTGCATTATCATACCAAATTTAAATATCCTCTCTGAACTATGTACACAACTAAGTAATTGTGTATCTATGTACTAAGTAATTGTGCCTCTATGTAAGTAATTGTTTGTCTATGTAAGCACTTGTGTATCTGTTAGTAATTGCTAATTGTATATGTTTATAGTTTGTGCAAAACAAGTCATGAATGTCGTCATATTTGCCAAACATTATGCCCAACTTTTGAAAATAAACACATAAAACATATTTAACAAAACTGTTCTTTAAGCAGTTTTAAATGAATGTTTACAAGAATTATTATTTTTAAATGTACTTCATCTCTAGACATCATTCTTGAAAATTCTTAGATATTGTAAACTTTATAAAAGTTCGACAACACTGTCTATTTGTGACGTAGTAAATTTTTGGTGACGCGCTAGTGACATTGTTTTGTACAAACTATATGCAAGTATAAGTGTATCTCTATAATAATTTATAGCATACATACATTTATATCTACTTAAGTAATTGTTTATCTGTGTAAGTAATTGTGTATATATGTAGTAATTGTTAATTGTATAGGTGTATATAGTTTGTGCAAAACCAGTCATGAATGTCGTCATATTTGCCATCAAGCATTTTAAAATAAACACATATTCATCAAAACTGTTCTTTAAGCAGTTTTAATTGAATGTTTACGAGAATTATTATTTGTAAATTTACTTCATCTCTAGAAATCTTTCTCTACAATTTTAGAAAATTCTTAGATTTTGTAAACTTTACAAAATCACTGTCTATTTGTGACGTAGTAAATTTTTGGTGACGTACTTGTAACTTTGTTTTATACAAACTATATGTAAGTATAAGTGTATCTCTATAATAATTTATAGCATACATACATTTATATCTACTTAAGTAATTGTTTATCTGTGTAAGTAATTGTGTATATATGTAGTAATTGATAATTGTATTGGTGTATATAGTTTGTGCAAAACAAGTTATGAATGTCGTCATATTTGCCATCAAGCATTTGAAAATAAACACATATTCATCAAAACTGTTCTTTAAGCAGTTTTAATTGAATGTTTACGAGAATTATTATTTGTAAATGTACTTCATCTCTAGAAATCTTTCTCTACAATTTTAGAAAATTCTTAGATTTTGTAAACTTTACAAAATCACTGTCTATTTGTGACGTAGTAAATTTTTGGTGACGTGCTTGTAACTTTGTACAAACTATATGTAAGTATAAGCGTATCTCTATAATAATTTATAGCACACATACATTTATATCTATGTAAGTAATTGTGTATCTATGTAAGTATTTTTGATGTGCTATTGATGGAAATAAAACGGGTAAGCCATTAAGCTTGTGTATTTTTTTGTCCTGTTGATGAAGTCTCGGGGGTTCGATTTTCTTTCGCAATGCCCGCGCTTTTCCGGGGCGTTTTATAATCAAATATGCGATTTTAATGCGATTTTCCTAAGTAGCAGCGTTGTAAAAGTGACCAATTTGCGCCCGAAGCCCAGCGAGACCTTCGTTAATTTATTTTCCAAACACTGCGCGATTCCAGCGGCGTAGCCCGCTCCATTTTCGCGAGGGGTTTAAACGAAAATCTCCAATCGTTCGTAGACCGGTAATTGAACGGCAAACAAACCGAAAACCCTTCTCCATCACGCCGGCCCTTTCCTCCTGATGGGGGACCCGAGCCGGGGGTCCGAAACGTACTATTTTCAATTAGGGGCTGGCCCGGCGTAGGCCAAATATGCGCCATCAGTCAAAGCATTGTGAAGGCACGAGTGAAAATCCTCTCGCCCGGATTTTCTTTTGTACACGTCGCCGGACCGGCCGGTGTCCAGATGACCAGCGTCGGGCGTCGGAATTTAGATTACCCTCGTTCCGGATCGGATAAACGTCATAAATTCGTGCGATCTAAATTCAATTATCGCGGGTCGGGTTCGCTAACGCTTCTCCAGGTTGGTATCCCTGCGTTTTAAGTCGATTTCGCTGATAAATCAATGCGTGTTGTTGCCCAGGATTCGATCCCTTTCGTCGCTTTCCTTCCTCTTATCAACTATATATAGCTTCATTAGACGTTCTTCTTCTTTTTATAATCCACTGATGTTGGCCGCAACTGTCAAGTTTAATAGAAGCTGTCAATTGGTGCCAACTTAAATTGTCTTCTGCAATATAAAATGCGTTTGTAGTGGAATATAAATTTTTATGGGATAAAAAATTGAATTAATTGTTGTTTATTCATAGTAAAATTTTATAGTGATAATAAAATTTTCAATGCAATTGATAACAGGTTCTGTGACCTCGTTTGAACAAGGACGAGGTGGCCGAGTGGTTAAGGCGTTGGACTGCTAATCCAATGGGCTCTGCCCGCGTGGGTTCGAATCCCATCCTCGTCGTCCTTATTTTTCCTTTTTGTTATCCTTAAAAAAATTCCACATTGGAAATCTCCGCTTTCGCTGTAAATTAGATTAACTTTCGCTCTACTTTTATTGACTTTTGCCGGCTCTTGAGCGATTTGTTTGGTGGTAAATACGAGTTTTCGGAACAAATGCAATAATATCAAACATCATTAAACTGCTGAGCGTTTCGGTAATTAAAAGTAGAAGGCGGGGCGGCGTTCACGCACTTCCTACGCACAGCCATAGAACGAAATTAATTGAATTTCGCTGCGCAAATATATATCCCGGACCGGAACCTCGACGAGTCCGGGCGCTCTTCGGCGCGAACACGAAGCTATTAAGATATCCCCCCGAATTTCTTCCTATGAATTTTTAACAGTTTTCGGTTTCCCTTATCGTCTAAATTAAAAGTCAGGAGGACAATGCGACACGCACCCGAAAACACAAATAATGAACATAATGAAGACGTAATTATCCGAACACAACGAAAACCTCCTCGGAATCGCTTTGAAACATTCAAAAAGTTTAATTACAAAAAGTCGAGGGGCGCCGAGGGGGCAGGCGGCGCGGAAGAGCGAAATGCCCGGATCAGGGGCGGTGGCTAAGACTCCGGTAACGAGAAACGGAAATTTAAGTTGTTTACTCCGCAAACTTTCGATGCTTCTCCACTTTTTTCTACAGAGCGTCCGGTTCAAATGCAACGCGAAAAATCGTCGCCATTTCTACTACTACTCCTTCCTAAAATTTATACTAAATAATAAATTATATACAGGGTGCTTATTAATTGAGTACCGATACTGAAAGGTGTGAATCCTTGGGGGATTTTATGAAGAAAAGTTAATATCAATATATGTTGTAAATCTCTTAGTTTTTGAGCTAAAGGGTGTTATAGTTTTAGGAAAAAAATTATTTTATCTACTAATTTCACAAATGATTAAAAAGTGTGGACAAAATTTCATAAAAATATCTGGAGTGATAAGAAAATTATGATAAAAAAGTAATTTTTCCCCAAAACACCCTGTAGCTCAAAAACTAAGAGATTTACGACATACATTAATATTAACTTCCCTTCTTAAAATCACCCAAAGATTCACACCCTTAAGTATCGGCACCTAATTAATAAACACCCTGTATATTAATCAATAAATACACTCAAATTTTTACAACAATAAGCTCTTCCAGTAGTTAATTATACGACCATAAAACGCAACTAACTTTCGGGGTATAAAAAGAAAACTCCCGGGAAGTTTGAATTTTTCATTTTTCCCAGCGTCCCTTCGGCGCGACTTTCCTAAACCGAAATTAATTCGCCTATTTATTCCGGCGATTTTTTAAATGTTGCTCCCGCGGGGAAATTACAGCGCGACCTAATTGTATCGCGTTGTCGAATTAAATTTGTTCGCGCCGGCAGCAAATGATACGAAAAAATGTTAACGACGCTGCTTTATGGCCCATCAAAGCCGGGCGAAAAAACTGTATAATTGTTCATAGGGCGCATTTTTTTTTCATCAAGAGTTTACCCGAAAACGATGAAATTTCGCTGTGGGGGTAGATATATGAAAAATCGGGGTGGGTGTATGTACCTACTACCTTCGATAAAGAAGGGTGGTTGTTTACACGAACCCCGTTTTCAGCTGTTTACTCTCCGACGTTCGCCCTCGTATAATTAGGTTTCGCTTTCATTCAGATCGAATCGAATTCCGGTCATTATGATTGTTTGCTTAAAACACGTTAGAACACGCATGCGTGTGTACCCTTACGCACAAATACAGGGTGATGCTCGTTGATGCACTGAAGAGATGCCATTATCATCCCTCGAAGGATCGATTTTTCTCTTGTACAACTCGCAAATTTGGAAAACCCGGGTTAATTTTATAATTTATAAATAAATTTGTATGAGTTATCATTCTTAATCTTATAATCAATCATTATTTTGTCGATTCTAATTTTAATTCTAGTTCGATCGTATCGCGCGAGTCGAGCGACTGCATGCATTTGCTGTGCAGGACCGCATTACTTATATTTTTTATGATGATCCGTTGTCACTTCATCATTAAAAATTAATACCACAAGTTCGGAAACACCCTGTATACACTTTAAAATTATCTACACCAACCCTTCCCACTTCACTGCGACACATCGCAGCAATATAAGGGTTGCTCCAAGCAGGGTGGAAAAATGGAGATAAAAAGAAAATTACATTCATTTTAGAAATCATATAACATCAACCGTAATTAAAACGCATCGGCCATCTAAAGGTATTATAAAAATAGCAGGAAATCCACCCTCGTTACGGAGGGGTGGGTTTTTCTACGATCCGGTTTATCTGCACAGTCGGTAAGTTGTACCGGGGACGCGGTCACGTACCGACCTAAGCATCAAACATCTCCAAATGACCATTAGAGCGCGGAGCGGGCGCGAGGGGCGGCGGGCGGGCCGGCCTGTCCGCCCCCGGCGCACTCGAAACGTCCGGACGGGAACACGGGAATCGAACTAGATGGCAAATTAGTGCGGACATTCGACGTTTTCGATTATGTGCAATTAGAAGGGGGACGTTGTTAAAGACAATATCGAGTTGAGAACAAACAATGGGCTCCTGTAACCAATTTTTTTAATAGTCCATGATGGCAATATTTGGGATCGAATGTACAAGTTTTACAACTGAAAAGCTCCTATTAAAGAAGAAAATCATTACGCATATGTGTTTTTTTACAAAATGTTGTTGTTAATTGGTGACTTTCGTTAAGGTGGAGGGAATACATGACATTTTTTTTTTGAAAATCACCTCAATTTTTTGATATTTTTTTGAAAATCAATGCAAATTTTAGATATTTTTTGAAAATTATTGCATATTTTTGATATTTTTCTGAAAATCAATGCAAATTTTTGATATTTTTTGAAAATTATTACTTATTTTTGATATTTTCTTGAAAATCACTGCAAATTATTGAAATTTTTTTGAAAATTATTGCTCATTTTTGATATTTTCTTGAAAATCAATGCAAATTCTTTGATATTTCTTTGAAAATTGTTGCCAATTTTCTATATTTTCTTGAAAATCAATGCAAATTTTTGATATTTTTGAAAATTATTGCTTATTTTTGATATTTTCTTGAAAATCACTGCAAATTATTGATATTTTTTTGAAAATTATTGCTCATTTTTGATATTTTCTTGAAAATCAATGCAAATTTTTTGATATTTTTTTGAAAATTGTTGCCAATTTTCTATATTTTCTTGAAAATCAATGCAAAAATCAATGCAAATTTTTGATATTTTTTTGAAAATTATTGCATTCTTTTGATATTTTATTAAGAATCACAGCATATTTTTGGCATTTCTTTGAAAATCACTGCACATTTTTTATATTTTTTTGAAAATTATTGCTTATTTTTGATATTTTCTTGAAAATCAATGCAAATTTTTTGATATTTCTTTGAAAATTATTGCAAATTTTCTATATTTTCTTGAAAATCAATACAAAAATCAATGCAAATTTTTTATATTTTTTTTAAAGTTACCTATTGCATACTTTTGATATTTCTTTGAAAATTATTGCAAATTTTCTATATTGTCTTGAAAATATAGAAGTAGAAGAAAATATAGAAAATATAGAAAATAAAAAGATAAAAGATAAAAAAGATATAAAAAGATAAAAAATATAGTGTAAATATGTGTACCAATAGAATCTTGTATTCAAAATGTTGTTGCCAATTGGTGACTTTTCGTTAAGGTGGAGGGAATATTATTTTGTCTTTGGGCTTTTGGCACCAATTAAAATGACTGACATTTATTTTGAAACATGACATTGAAATCAGCCTTCTCTAATGTAGTTAATCGTTCATTAATTCGTTTTGGATGATTTTTTGTTTGTCTTGTCAGTTTTTTTTGTAACTCGGGATGATTTTTTTATGCATATAAGTCCAGTAGAAATTACAGTAGAAGTTTGTTAAGGTGACCACACAAATACAGCAAAATTCGCCGCATTTTCTCACCGCTTGTTCCAGGATCATTTCAGGATAATCAAAATGGAAGTGGAAGTGGAAGTAGAAGGGGAGGAACCCCTGAGGCGAAAGCCGCTGGAGTCCGGCGGCTACATAGCCGCCTTCCAGCAGAACCTCATCGAGAACCTGCAGAAAGCCGGCCAAATGCTCAGCCAATCGACCTTCGAAGACGTGGAGTTCTACGACAGCTTCGTTTGCCAGGGCTCCCTGGACCGCATCTCCAGATTCTTCGGGTAAAGCGCCTCAAACCACCACCACTCAAACTAAATAATTCGTGTACAGCACCTCGCAAGTATCCAAATCGCCCATCAGCAAGGAGGCCCTCATCAAAAACTCCTACTTACTGGAGATCAACCAGCAGATGATCGAGAACCCGCGCGTCCACTGGGGCTACAAGAAAAGCAGGAAAAACACCAGATCCTTCTGCGACGGTGCTTGTTATAACGGAGAATGGAACGGTCTTGGTTTAGCCGGGAAAGGCATTTACAAATACCCTCATGGTACAACCACCACAGCCCCAATAACTAATAATGCTAGCTACCCATTTGCAGGTGTAATTTACGATGGTCCCTTCAACGAAGTTGGAGAATTCCACGGCATAGGGATGCTAATCTACCCCAATGGCACCAAAATGAACGCCTTGTGGCACAACGGAAAATTCGTCGAGTACCTACTGGAAGATCCCACACCAGAAGAAGAAAAAACTATACACATAGATCGACGGTATCGATTTACATTAACAACCTCCTTACTCACTTAATAACTTTCTTGCAACAGGTATCACAGCGAGAAAGTGAACGGGTTCGGTACCCCGGGGCACGAGCTCCTCACCAACGCCCCCCCGAAGGTGATCCCCAAGGGCTGCTTCGACGTGGGCGACGGCATCTTCATCGCGGAGAAGCACGTCATCCTGGAGCTGCCCCAAGACGACGATAATGTCGGGTGAGCTAATTCCGCCGATTAAACGAGGCTGTTGGTGATTTTCGTTTCGGTTTCAGCGAGGTGTGCATGAAGCAGAGCCGCATCAAGATGTACCAATCTCTTTAGTAAGTACTTTACTAACTAATATTGTAATTTTATTAACTATTACGTGTGTTTAGCAACGCATACGTTCCAGAAGAGATGAAGAACTTCATACAAATGTTGCGATGGTAATATTGTTCACTACTTTTCGTTGCGATTAATTTATGATAGGTAATTGCAGTGAGAAAGAGGCGCGGTTCCATTTGAGCGGCTTCGATCAATTATTGCAGTAAGCACACCAATTTTGCTGATAAAATTCGTAATAATCAATCAAATCTTTCAATAGGTCCGTAGCGAAAACCGATAAGGCTGGGTAAGTGATACATACGCAACAATCGATGGATTCTTCAGTATTTATAATTTTTTATAGTGTGCCCAGCACGAGGCACGAGAAGTGGATTCAGAAATTCTGCAGGCGCGGCGGCGACGATCCCGTGGAATACGATCCGGATCTTTATGAATTATTCACTACAGGTAGGCGCGTGTTTAAAGGATTTTTGCTTGGTTTTACCGCGTTTTTTAAGGTGCCAAGAGAGAATTGGAAAAAGTGACCTTAGGCCCAAAGATGAAGAGCTACCAGTCCACAATATCGGAGCATCGGGCTACCATCGCTACCATCAGAACCCCGCCGATGTTCACGATATTCAATTTGGACAAAAACATAAAGACGAGAAGGACTTTGGATAAAAGCAGCCTGAAGAAGTTCATAGATAAGAAGAGAAGGCAAAGCCTGATACCTTATTCGAATAAAGCAGACGCCGTTTCTGTTATTAGTAATTGGTTAGACGAGTAATATTTGTAAGCTAATTTAAAATTCCTACATAGTGATTGTTAAGCGAAACCATAATAAAATTGCTGAAAACGACGTTTGTTTGGCAACGACGCGACCCCGCCGATACAACTGCCAATTACACTTACGCATTACTTTCGACCCTCCAATTCTAATCTACCCTACCCGAATAAGACGGGCGCCGAGACGCTGCGGAATAATTGAAGCTCGCAGCCATTGGAACAGTGGACAAGAGTTTACGGTATTTCCTTAATTTAGCCGGAACAATTGTCTACAGCGTTTTAAAATTAGACGGGGGGTATATCTTAAATGAGATCTCCGACCGGGCGTCCGCTAGCCGGCTGCATTCGCAGTTTAATTCCTAACAAGAAAGGGCCCTTTAACTGCCGTCGTTAGTTATGTTGCGGTTTTCCGGGCCAGATATACGCAATTAAATAATCACCATTGTCTAACACTTTTTCACTATGACTATCTCATCAAAATCAATTATCAAGTTTCTAATATACCATTTATCCATTATCTCAAGGATCAATTATCCCGGGAATCAAACATCTCGATGATCAGTTATCAAAGGAATCAATTATCTCAAGGCTTATCTAGGAAATCAAGAATCAAGGTGATCATAGATATCAAATAGAATATTTCAGTGCATCAATGTTTTAATTATATTATTCTTTCAATTATCCCAAGGACCAATTGCGCAGGATTTATTTACATACAGCAGAGATCAATTATCATCGGGATTAGTTATTGATGCGGTAACGTATCCAGGAAATGAATGAAGGAACAACCGGAGGAATATTTCAGCGGATCAATTATCCAGGTAATTTCTAAGTACGTTTAATAGAAATTTCCCGCTCTCGAGCGTTATAAAGTTTGTACTGTGGAAGCTCGCCGGGAAAGACGGGAAATTCTTAAACGAAATTAAGCCGTGTTTTGTATACATTTGGAGAATTCGTATGAGTTTGGGGCGACGTACCTTTTTGCGCGAACTTCTTTATTCATTCCAGTATACACTTTGATGTAAATCAACGACATCAAAGGAGAATTAAACGGAAATTGTGCACGACGCAAAGGGGGTATGTGGGACACAAAAAAGCCCGAGCCGTTTATGAAATATTTAATATAAGTAAGTGTACGGGCTAAAATGTTTGAATATGTGCGATGATTGGAATATAACTCGACTGATGTGTACATACAGTACATATTAATTAGTAGCAAGGTAAATTTGTACTTAGTTGATTCGTGTGCTGTTAATTAAAGTGTATAAAAGAGTAGTTTAATTAGTGTTAATAAATTAGTTGTGGAGTGTATAAAATTTAGTCCACTCATCTAGAGGTTTCGGAATCTAATGGAATAAGTTGAAATCCCTATAGATGACTGTGGAGTATAGTTTAATTAGATGTTAGTTGTGGAGTATATAAAATTGTAATTTTTTTCCCATATCTCGGAATGGAATAAATAAGGATTAGACCTTATTTACCTTCGGGCGAAAAGACCTACTTCCAAACATATTAGAGCAATATATCTCCCCGTCAGGAAATTTCGTTCGGTTCGCCTCAGAGAAAGGGCTAAGGCGCTCCGGCATTCCCGCGGCCCCGGATCCCAGAGATTTCGCGTAGTCAATTAAAGGTTACCGTGGCGACCCATCCGCGTCTGCTTGCAATAACATACATTTACTCTTTGATTTCCGCGCCGCCTCGCACACACACACGCACCCGGATACACTGAAAAAGACCCTCGACCGCCCTCCGGCGTCCCCCTTCTCGCTTATTTATGATCGACTCCCGTCTATGACGCTTTCGACTCCACCGCAAATGGATGCCGCTCCGATTTCAGCGGTGGAGCAGAAGCCTCCCCGGACTCCCCATTACGCGCCCCGATCCCCCGGGGATGCCCCTACGCGCTCCTCTTATGCAACTTATTAAAATAACGCGCGTTTTTTATGTAGCGATTAAGGGGAGACTTGTAATAAAATTTGTACATGTAGGTGTTGAGTGTTACGCCGCTGCGGCAATCCGGAATTTATGACGACTTGCGTCAACGGTTTTGATTGAATGCGAATCCTAATCAAAAGGGTAGCGGGTCGCTATAGAAATCTTGGCGAAAGTCCTGCAGGAGCGTATAAATAGCCGGTAATTGCGCTCCCGCGTTGTTTCCCGGCGAAAAGTTAGAAGGACACTGTTTCACGTAAAATATAAGATATACGGGGTGTTTCCGGACTTTGGGGACAATTTCAATCATTATTTTGTCGATTTTAATTTTATAGCGAGTTCGATCGTATCGAGCGACTGCTGTGCAGGACCGCATTTCTTTATTGTATTAAAAATTGCGCTCCCGCGTTATTTCCCGGCGAGAAGTTAGAAGGACTCTGTTGCACGTAAAATATAAGATATACGGGGTGTTTCCGAACTTGGGGACAATTTCAATCATTATTTAGTCGATTTTAATTTTATAGCGAGTTCGATCGTATCGAGCGACTGCTGTGCAGGACCGCATTTCTTTATTGTATTAAAAATTGCGCTCCCGCGTTATTTCCCGACGAAAAGTTAGAAGGACATTGTTTTATGTAAAATATAAGATATACGGGGTGTTTCCGAACTTGGGTGACAATTTCAATCATTATTTCGTCGATTCTAAGTTTACGGCGAGTTCGATCGTATAGAGCTACTGCTGTGCAGGACCGCATTTCTTTAATGTATTAAAAATTGCGCTCCTGCGTTATTTCCCGACGAAAAGTTAGAAGGACACTGTTTCACGTAAAATATAAGATATACGGGGCGTTTCCGAACTTTGGGAACAATTTCAATCATTATTTTGTCGATTTTAATTTTATAGCGAGTTCGATCGTATCGAGCGACTGCTGTGCAGGACCGCATTTCTTTATTGTATTAAAAATTGCGCTCCCGCGTTATTTCCCGACGAAATGTTAGAAGGACACTGTTTCACGTAAAATATAAGATATACGGGGTGTTTCCGAACTTGGGGAACAATTTCAATCATTATTTCGTTGATTCTAATTTTACGGCGAGTTCGATCGTATCGAGCGACTGCTGTGCAGGACCGCATTTCTTTATTGTATTAAAAATTGCGCACCCGCGTTATTTCCCGACGAAAAGTTAGAAGGACATTGTTTTATGTAAAATATAAGATATACGGGGTGTTTCCGAACTTGGGTGACAATTTCAATCATTATTTCGTCGATTCTAAGTTTACGGCGAGTTCGATCGTATAGAGCTACTGCTGTGCAGGACCGCACTTCTTTATTGTATTAAAAATTGTGTCGCAAGTTCGGAAACGCCCTGTATTATAGGTATCGATTGGCGGCGCGCTGTTAAGGGGCCTTATCGCAATCGTCTTTATTCGTAGTGTCCGAGCAATAACGGTGAGCTTCGCATTGACCGTACGTACCAGATTAACGGCGGCGATAAGGGCTCCTGCGTCTCTTCATTACGGACGCACGTGTGGTTCAAGAGGAAGATGCTACCGATATACCACAGCGGCCGAAATCGTGACGAAATTTGACTGAAATTTAACCGAATTTAGATCCCCTCTCGATAAAACGCCTTGTATAAATCATAGTGCAGCGCCCGCGGCCGTTACGCGGCGATCCTGTGCCTATTTTTCTTCGATTCGAGACGATTCTGGATAGCGTACGTACGTCTCTCGCTATCGACCCGCCGAAATTAATGAAGGGATTGCCATTCCGCGCGTCCTGCCCGCCGGCCGGGTCGCCGGCGGGATTTCTGGACGTGGGACGGTGTCAATTGAATACAACTGACGGGAAATGGGTTCCTTGTCGTTGATGTTAATGCCGGCCGTTTCCTGCTCCTTTATGGACGTTTTGCTTTGGTCAAGAGGATGGGAATTTCTGAGAATAATGGCCTCGCAGCATTAACCCGTCTAGGCGTAATTACTACCAGTTCATGATGCGGATTTCATTGATATTGGTTGGTCAAATGTTATTATATTGCGCAAATTATAAAGAAATTTGACCAGTTTATTATACAGGTTATTAATACTTATTACAAACTTTTTTAGAGTAGATACAACATGTAAAAATAGACTGCAGATAAGATGAAATAATTGTTCAATAGTATAATATAGAGTCCTAGATAATTGATCCTTGGGATAATTGATCAATGATATAATTGATCTATCGGGTCACTGGTATAATTGATCCTTGGGATGATTGAGCATTGAGATAATTGATAATTGATTGAGATATTCAGTGTTTCCTTCTGGAGTAAATATTCGAGAAATAGACTCCCATCATTCAAAGGGCTCCAGGTCCCAAAAGAAACCTCCATTTGGACCTATACTTTGATAACTGAAATAATTGTTCAATAGTATAATAGAGTCATAGATACTTGATCAATGGCATAATGGAGTCCTAGATAATTGATAATTGATTGAGATATTCAGTGATTCATTCTGGAGATATTCGAGAAATATAGACACCATCTTCAAAGGGCTCCAGGTCCCGAAAGAAACCTCCATTTGGACCTATACTTTAATAACTGAAATAATTGTTAAATAGTATAATAGAGTCATAGATACTTGATCAATGGCATAATGGAGTCCTAGATAATTGATCTTTGAGTTAATTGATAATTGATTGAGATATTCAGTGATTCATTCTGGAGATATTCGAGAAATATAGACACCATCTTCAAAGGGCTCCAGGTCCCAAAAGAAACCTCCATTTGGACCTATACTTTGATAACTGAAATAATTGTTCAATAGTATAATAGAGTCATAGATACTTGATCAATGGCATAATGGAGTCCTAGATAATTGATCTTTGAGATAATTGATAATTGATTGAGATATTCAGTGATTCATTCTGGAGATATTCGAGAAATATAGACACCATCTTCAAAGGGCTCCAGGTCCCAAAAGAAACCTCCATTTGGACCTATACTTTGATAACTGAAATAATTGTTCAATAGTATAATAGAGTCATAGATACTTGATCAATGGCATAATGGAGTCCTAGATAATTGATCTTTGAGTTAATTGATAATTGATTGAGAGATATTCGAGAAATAGACACCATCTTCAAAGGGCTCCAGGTCCCGAAAGAAACCTCCATTTGGACCTATACTTTAATAACTGAAATAATTGTTAAATAGTATAATAGAGTCATAGATACTTGATCAATGGCATAATGGAGTCCTAGATAATTGATCTTTGAGATAATTGATAATTGATTGAGATATTCAGTGATTCATTCTGGAGATATTCGAGAAATATAGACACCATCTTCAAAGGGCTCCAGGTCCCGAAAGGAACCTCCATTTGGACCTATACTTTAATAACTGAAATAATTGTTAAATAGTATAATAGAGTCATAGATACTTGATCAATGGCATAATGGAGTCCTAGATAATTGATCTTTGAGTTAATTGATAATTGATTGAGAGATATTCGAGAAATAGACACCATCTTCAAAGTGCTCCAGGTCCCAAAAGAAACCTGCAAGGGCACATGTTTATTAGAACTTTTCGGTTCATTTGGGCATCTACTACGTACACCAGGAGTTTGTAACACTTATTTAACAACACCCTGTATATATGGGAAGACCTAGGGTATATGTTTGTTTAGAACTTTGTAGTAACGGAAAATTGGTTACATAAAAAATGACTATTACGCGCCAGGGTTACAGAATAGTTAATTACCAATTCGTAGAGTTACGCAACGGCGATACGCAACCGGAATTATGATGCAAAGCGCTGTATATATGTATAATAAGGCGTACACGTGAATCTAGATTCGAGAAAATAGCGGAGCCATCCGAATTAAAAAGCGCACGGAACAATAAAAATGCTCGCGACAACTTCAATCGTGTTTAATTTTATTTAACGACGACGCAGAGCCGGGACGAAAAAAGCTAATACGATATCGTGTTTCTTCTTCGCGGACGTCGCAATGCCCAGCCCATAATTTATCGCTAATTGACCAATAACAAACGGAAAAATAAAAAAACGCAGCAGCTGGACGTCTCGCGATTCCCTTAATCGAACGAGTTTTTCGAGTGCGTAATTTATGGCGATGGTACGCACCGCGGTCCAACAGGCCCGTCTCCTTCACCCAGCACCACGTGTGTGTGTGTGTGTGTGTGTGAGTGTGTTAAAAAGGCCTTGATGCTTTTCAGACGTCGTATATCAGCGTAATTGATCGCCGACGGAGCACGGAGGTTTTATTAGTTCGGGCGCGGGGACTCGCTCCGCGAAAACCTCCGGTACATTATTAAAATTAACGCGTTATATGCGAGAGCCCTATCGGCCAGCGTTATCACAAAAGCCTGAGCAAACAGACGAAAAATTTATCTCCGCTGGATGTTGAATTTCCTCCGGAATCCCCGGTTGTTCTATTTACTTTTTACCCTTCTCGACACTCGAATATTTTATTTTATATTTCATTTCCTACCGGCTCCTTTAAAACTCCCTTCTATAACCCTGCCGTGTTTGCACTAAACCAAAAAAAACCCCTGCAATTTTTACCCTCCTCTCCGCAAACAAATCTATTATGATACAATAATGCCCCAACAACTTGCTAATGGAGAAGACCACGATGTGAGTTACGCGGATTTCGGCAAAAGATACAATTAGAAATGATTTATTAGAGCTCAAAACCGTTTTTAGTTGCTCAAAATGTGTTATAATTAAAAAGTTATAGCCCTTTGAAATTTAAAAATTTCGGGTTTTGACTCATACCTTATCAACCAATCATAAACCACTCACGTCTTGTTGTATAGTAAATAGTATGAATTTTCGAACGCAGTAACAAAGAATACACAAACGAACAAAAATCAAACTGTCATATGTCAGATTTTTCTGAAAAATGCACAAAACGAATTACACGAATTGCAGTTCGGCACAAAACACTTTACTGATAATATTGAAGTTGACAAGAATGTTGCCAAATAAATTTTTCAGGACCATTATTTGTGTTTTTAACACGAAAATCGGTTACAATTTATACAGATGAAGATGTTATTTCTATATTAATATATCGAATTATCCATTAGGTAATGGAAGAAATGGATAAATCAGAAAATGTTTATTGCAATAAATATACAAAAAACGCACATTTTGCGGATTAAAGAAGAGTAATAGGAAACGTGGCAAACTTGCTAAATGTGACTTCTCTTTGCAACTCTCGCTTTGATTGGAGCAGAGTGTATGACGATTGTGTGACGTTTTTCAAACTTTAAAAATTAATTGCGGCCTTATTTGGCCACAGAAAAAAATAAAAATTTCATTACGCGCATTCTTAGAACACACAGTTTTGAAAAAAAAATTAAAAAAAAGTCGTGGTCTTCTCCATTACCAACTCTTTTTTTTTATATTAGATTTGGGCCGTAGTGGTTACATAATGGAGGCACGTGTGCCGGCAGCGGCCTCGTCCTCGGCGGGCGCCCGGCGATGGGAAGAGGCCCGCGGGTTGCGTGAGCGGGCGCCCTCGGACGGTTATTACCGAAGATTAGCTGACCGGTAGCACTTTCAGGATCAATACTTGACACTCATGATACGCACGAGGGACACCCCGGTCGCGAAGAGGGACTCCCTCTGCAACGGCAAGTCGCCGAATTTCGACCATTGTAGGGGGGTAGAGTTTACCCGCCTATGGGGCGAGAGGGATTCGAATGTATATATATATAAGCCCCACGGTTGGGGGCTTTTCCGGTCGGAGAGGGCATATGGCGGAAAATGTGTTTGCTCTGTTTTTTAGGCGAGTGTTTTTGAAAAGCTTTCAAAATGCGTAATGACTGCCGAGCACACACAGAAACGGATGAGATATGCGAAAATGATAATAATGATGCTGCGAAAGATGCGTGAACTAATTCGAACAGACAGTATATAGAAATCCAAATTTGCATTTAAATGGAGAAGACCACGACTTTATTTTTAATTTTTTTTTTTTTCAAAACCGTGTGTTCTAAGAAGGCGCGTAATGAAATTTTTATTTTTTTCTGTGGTCAAATAAGGCCGCAATTAATTTTTAAAGCTTGAAAAACGTCACACAATCGTCATACACTCTGCTCCAATCAAAGCGAGAGTTGCAAAGAGAAGTCACATTTAGCAAGTTTGCCACGTTTCCTATTACTCTTCTTTACTCCTGCAAAATGTGCGTTTTTTGTATATTTATTGCAATAAACATTTTCTGATTTATCCATTTCTTCCATTACCTAATGGATAATTCGATATATTAATATAGAAATAACATCTTCATCTGTATAAATTGTAACCGATTTTCGTGTTAAAAACACAAATAATGGTCCTGAAAAATTTATTTGGCAACATTCTTGTCAACTTCAATATTATCAGTAAAGTGTTTTGTGCCGAACTGCAATTCGTGTAATTTGTTTTGTGCATTTTTCAGAAAAATCTGACAAATGACAGTTTGATTTTTGTTCGTTTGTGTATTCTTTGTTACTGCGTTCGAAAATTCATACTATTTACTATACAACAAGACGTGAGTGGTTTATGATTGGTTGATAAGGTATGAGTCAACACCCGAAATTTTTAAATTTCAAAGGGCTATATCTTTTTAATTATAACACATTTTGAGCAACTGAAAACGGTTTTGAGCTCTAATAAATCATTTCTAATCGTATCTTTTGCCGAAATCCGCGTATCTCACATCGTGGTCTTCTCCATTATAGTGTGCTTAATATTTGTTGCGAAAATTGCTCGAATTACAAGCCTATTTATACCAGACTGCTATTATTTTTTTTATTGAGCCGCACAAAACCCCCATAAATTATTATCGAACCGGAAAACCGAAGGAAATCTTTCCATTCGCATTCGACTAAAAAATTACATACCACACAACCCAACCATATCATTACAGCGAAAGTCATTTTTCTTCCGCTGTCTGATAATAATGAATAAAATATACAAAAATAAAGATTCCCCCCCGGCCCCGCCGCCCGGATTTCACTACAAAAATGCTACCGCCCGATAACAAGCCCCTTTTCCCGCGTGCCCACCGGCCCCAATGAATAATCCACGCCGGCAAAAGCCGGCTCGAAGTGAGCGATGTAGACGGCGAGGAAAAAAAACTGTCAGATCTATCTCCTCGGACTGTTTCTCGTCATCCTCGGGCAGCAACCTCGAAGCGTAACATATCGACGAGGATATGGGCTAATAAATTCATGAAGCGATGCACCAGGCGCTGGCAACAGCTGGGCGGCGCGGGGACGGCGGCAGTGGTGGCGGCCACCCCGGCGAAGGGGACGCCGCGGAGCCGAGGGGGCGGGAAATTGAGGCGGTTATGCCGCCACTGCCGGCGGCAATTCCAGCTCTAGGCCGAGAGGTCTACTCTAATACTCTAATACTTGCATAATTATTTATATTGTGCGTTAATTATTTTGTACACAATTAAGTAGTAGAAAAATTGTTGTACATGAATAAGTATAAGAGTGTAATTGGGGGTGATTTTTGGGGAGAGTTTTCTTGGGAGTATCGCCAGGACTGTGTTTTCTTGCGTGTGCGTATCGCACCGATGTGATTGATCTCGTCGCAGGGCATTTCTCGCTAGCTCCTGCAATATATTTGAATACATTAGGTGTCGTTGTTGCGATGCGTATTAAGAAAACTGGAGCTGATGTATTAATCGAAATTCGCAATGGTTGTTGCGTAGGGGAATTATCATTATGGCGGCGAGTGCACTGATTGATTAAAAAATGAAAAAAGGAGGCGAAAAGGGGGAGCCCCCCGTGCAATCGGTTTCCTCATTAACTTCCGGCGCGTTCGCAGGCCGCCCGCCTCGCCGTCTTTCAGCCGCCAGCGCCCATCGCCCGGTTGCAAATTTTCTAATAAAGCCGAAATCTGTGTAGGGCCCGCTGCTCCTACACGACGAAATCAATACATCACCAGGAATAATGAAGACGAATTTCGGAATACCTCGAATTTATGACATTCCACTCGCGGAGGTAATTTCGCTTTCGTTGGAGGTCGGAGATTATACACTAGAAAAAAGTAATTCTTGTTACTAGCAAATATATTACATCGAGTAGGGACGTTAATTTTTTGAAAATAGTGTTTCTAAATTGAAATTTTGGTGGATACTCCTAGAAATATCCTACTAAATTCTAGATTTTGGTGGATACTCTCTTAGAAATACCCTACTAATTTCTAAATTTTGGTGAATAGATACTCTAAAGAAATATCCTACTGAATACAATTTTTTGGTAGATACTCTCTTAGAAATACCCTACTTAATTCAAAATTTTGGTAGATACTCTCTTAGAAATACCCTACTTAATTCAAAATTTTGGTAGATACTCTCTTAGAAATACCCTACTTAATTCAAAATTTTGGTGAATAGATACTCTCAGAAATATCCTACTGAATACAAAATTTTGGTAGATTCTCTCTTAGAAATACCCTACTTAATTCAAAATTTTGGTAGATACTGTCTTAGAAATATCCTACTGAATTCAATTTTTTGGTAGATACTCTAAGAAATATCCTACCGAATTCAATTTTTTGGTAGATACTCTCTTAGAAATACCCTACTTAATTCAAAATTTTGGTGAATAGATACTCTAAGAAATATCCTACTGAATTCAATTTTTTGGTAGATACTCTCTTAGAAATACCCTACTTAATTCAAAATTTTGGTAGATACTCTCTTAGAAATACTCTACTTAATTCAAAATTTTGGTGAATAGATACTCTAAGAAATATCCTACTTAATTCAATTTTTTGGTAGATACTCTCTTAGAAATACCCTACTTAATTCAAAATTTTGGTGAATAGATACTCTAAGAAATATCCTACTGAATTCAATTTTTTGGTAGATACTCTCTTAGAAATACCCTACTTAATTCAAAATTTTGGTGAATAGATAGTCTGAGAAATATCCTACTGAATTCAAAATATTGGTAGGTACTCTCTTAGAAATACCCTACTAAATTCTAAAATTTGGTGGATAATCTCTGAGAAATACCCTACTTAATGACAAATTTTGGTAGATACTCTCTTAGAAATACCCTACTTAATTCAAAATTTTGGTGAATAGATACTCTCAGAAATATCCTACTGAATTCAAAATATTGGTAGATAATCTCTTAGAAATACCCTACGTAATACAAAATTTTGGTAGATACTCTCTTAGAAATACCCTACTTAATTCAAAATTTTGGTGAATAGATACTCTCAGAAATATCCTACTGAATTCAAAATATTGGTAGATACTCTCTTAGAAATACCCTACTAAATTCTATAATTTGGTGGATAATCTCTTAGAAATACCCTACTTAAGGTAGATACTCTCTTAGAAATACCCTACTTAATACAAAATGTTGGTAGATACTCTCTTAGAAATACCCTACTTAATTCAAAATTTTAGTGAATAGATACTCTGATAAATATCCTACTGAATTCACAATATTGGTAGATACTCTCTTAGAAATACCCTACTTAATTCAAAATTTTGCTGAATAGATACTCTAAGAAATATCCTACTGAATTCAATTTTTTGGTAGATACTCTTAGAAATACCCTACATAATTCAAAATTTTGCTGAATAGATACTCTAAGAAATATCCTACTGAATTCAATTTTTTAGTAGATACTCTTAGAAATACCCTACTAAATTCAAAATTTTTATGAAATATCACCTACCTACATACAAATTTAAATTTCTGGTGGAGGATCTAAATTTAAAGTTTGCAAAAAATTGGCGATTGCGCCAAAATAAAGCCGGCGTAGAATTTTTCTGCGTGTAGTTTGGGGTCGTGTAGGGAGGGAAGTGGCATTAGGAGTAAGGCCGCCTACGCACCGTCGATATCGCTGCGACGACGACGAAACTTTCGCTCCGCCGCGGCGCTTTCGGAGTTTAGGAACCGGCGGAAAAGGGATTGGAATGTTATTTTCTAATTTGTTTTAATTACGTTCGCCGGTAAACGGGAATAACGTAGGTATTTTCGTTTTCTTTTCCCCTTCGCGCCGGCTCGACGATCGGCAGCCTTCTTGTAAATGTTTACGATCTGATTAGGTGTTTAACTTGTTTATACCGCTGGAAAGAAAATCGACTAATATTGCCCCAATCACTGCGAGATTTTCATGAATGGTTGTTTGAAGTTAATTTCCATAATTTTCCACCTCTAAGCATGCGTTTTAATGACCCTTTCCACAGCTAAATCTGCATATATGTATATTTTATTTCTCATATATTATACCAACCCCGAATGCTATAGAATTACAAATTCCTGCAGCTCCCAGGATATCGCTGTTTACGCAGGAATGTGTTATTATTATATAAAAAAAATAACAAATCCTGGTTTATAGCACCTTAACTCGATCTGTTTCTATCAAAATGGGAACGCAAACAACAAACAAAATTTATATTGGTTAAGATTAAGATTTCCTGCAACGTTCGCCTTCGCGTTCATCGACTTGTTTACGGCGAAACGAAATATTTTTTTCCCGAATCGATACCGGCGACGGCTGCTCATGGGCCCAAATACACCGAGCATTAACAGCAGCAGGAAGGACGGATCCTTTCCTCGACATAATCGTCCAGAAATGCTTTATGGCTCGAGTGTGATTTACGCGCGTGTTTGCATACGTAGGTACGCGGAAACCATTGTTCAATGGTTAACTTCTTGGATTTATGTGGCGAACAAACTGTTTCGAAATATCTCGAGACCGAATGAATGGACTCGTCGCCAGCCATAATTCATGCGAAGTACTCCCGATGAACATTTCGTTATTTTTGCATATGCACATTCGGCGGAATCTTTACAATATGCGATGACATATGATCTACGGCTCTCAAGAATATTGTTGTGTGCAGTTAAAGTTACAACTCCGCGCAGCTGATTTATAACCAGGCAATCCTGTCCCGTGTATACGCCCAAGGAAAGAAAATTATCAGAAGGATTTATCTTTTAAACTGGTTTTTTTTTATTAATTCGAGACTTTATATTAGATCCTCTACCTCTACCAAAATGTTAAAACATCTATTATGAATAAAGAGCGGAATATATGAAAAAAAATTGTTAATATAAAAATTGCGGTGATTTTCAAAAAAATATCAAAAATTTGCAATAATTTTCAAAGAAATATCAAAAATTTGCATTGATTTTCATGAAAATATCAAGAATTTGCAATAATTTTCAAAGAAAAGTCAAAAATTTGCATTGATTTTCAAGAAAATATCAAAAATATGCAATAATTTTCAAATAAATATCAAAAATTGCATTGATTTTCAAGAAAATTTCAAAAATTTGCAATAATTTTCAAAGAAATATCAAAAATTGCATTGATTTCCAAGAAAATATCAAAAATTTGCAAAAATTTTCAAAGAAAAGTCAAAAATTTGCATTGATTTTCAAGAAAATATCAAAAATATGCAATAATTTTCAAATAAATATCAAAAATTGCATTGATTTTCAAGAAAATTTCAAAAATTTGCAATAATTTTCAAAGAAATATCAAAAATTGCATTGATTTCCAAGAAAATATCAAAAATTTGCAAAAATTTTCAAAGAAAAGTCAAAAATTTGCATTGATTTTCAAGAAAATATCAAAAATATGCAATAATTTTCAAGAAAATATAGAAAATTTGCAATAATTTTCAAAGAAATATCAAAAATTGCATTGATTTTCAAGAAAATTTCAAAAATTTGCAATAATTTTCTAGAAAATATCAAAAATTTGATGTGTTTTTTAAAAAAATATCAAAAATTTGCAATAATTTTCTAGAAAATATCAAAAATTTGATGTGTTTTTCAAAAAAATATCAATAATTTGCAATAATTTTCAAAAAATCAAAATTTCAATGATTTTCAAGGAAATGCAAAAAATATGCTGGGATTTAAGAAAATATCAAAAGCATGCAATAATTTTCAAAAAAATATCTAAAATTTACATTGATTTTCAAGAAAATATCAAAAATATTCAATGATTTTCAAAAAAATGTGAAAAAATTTCCTTGATTTTCAAAAAATATCAAAATTATGCATAAATTTTCAAAAAAATATCACAAATTTGCTTTGATTTTCAAAAAAATATCAAAATTGTGCAATGATTTAAAAAAAAATATCAAAATTATGCAAAATGACCTGAATTATGGAAAAAAGTTTTATACCTAACCTAAGATACTGTCAATAATTCTTTTCTATTAAATTAAATTTTAAGTAAATTTTATTTTTTCAAATTCTATGTAATATGATCAAAATTAATCAAATTGAATGTAATAAACAAAATGTACTTAGTGAGTATATAAAATATCTACATATATATGCTAAAATATTCAATGTTTTTCAAAAAATGCAAAAACTGCTCAATTTGTTAGATACATCCAAATTTCCTGCACAACTTTAATTTAATCCCTCCACCAAAAAATGTTATATACACAAGTTGTAGTGGAATTCTCCATTCGCAATGAAATATAGTAGATATTATTTTAATTCAAAGAAGCCTGCATGGAAGTCCTGAGAGAATTTAAACCTTCTAAAATAATATTAGAGCAGCTATGTGCAGCGAATAACGTACTAAATTAGTAATATTTATTAAACCGTATATAAGAAGAATTTTCAATTCGTAAGTTAGACGAAATATAAAACAAGGAATAAAACGGTTAAAAGGAAATAGTGAATTAAAGTTGAGCATATAACGAATTAGAGTAATGTAATTCCGCATCGGTCGGGAATCATACTCTATCGCCCGCTCGGGCGAAGTCCTCGTGAAAGCGGTTGATCGAGTGAGGGGAAGTCTACAACAGGTTGAAGTTCTCTTAAATCAGGAAGGGAATGCGGGAAAAACACGCTTTCCACTCACGCAGTGGCATACATAACCCAAGAGGATTTAAGGGCTTTCCCACTAACTCGATCGATACAGTTTAAGAGAGAAAAACTGGAGGAATAAGAAGCAAATCTGTGTTTGGCATATTGTTATCGACGTTTTTACTGCTTTATGGCGCAGCGAAAAAAATAGGTTTATGGCGGTTGTTCGACTCATGTACTATAAAACCGTCGTTTAAGCGGAGCCATGCGAGATTAATTAGGTGTTTTTTCAGCCCGCTCCGGCGGATTTCCATTTCGCAGCAGCGACATCTCGCTACCATTGTCGCGATTCCTTCGCCCGTAATCGATGACGTGCTGGAAATTCCGGAGAATCTTCCCGATATGCCCGCGTCGCGTATGATATGATGCATAAAAAATACACTCGTAAATTTTACGCGAGTATATGCGGGGCATAAACAACGAGCGCGCATCGAGTTTCGTTCGATATAAAAAAGTAGATTTTACAAGGCATCCGGAATTGGAACGGGGCTAATAAAAAATAATGACGCGCCCGCGTAGGCCGGATGAATAGGCGCTAATTTTCCGGAATGACTCCGGAGTAACACAAAATAAATTTTAAAAGCCGGTCAGAACGCTGCCAAAACTTTATTGAAACGGTTTTATTGCGAAACGGGTTTTCGGGAAAACTGTAATAGTTCCCTCAGGTGAAAACCGAATAAGGTCGTAAACTCTGTTTTTATTCCACAACTGAATAACAAGTGCTCTATTTATCCTGAAACAAAAATGTTTTTTTCTTTCATTTTCGCTAAACGCAGTAAAAAAATTTCATACATATAGCTTGTGCAAAACAAAGTTGGATGCACGTCATTAATTTCGTCGAATTTGACAAGAATTGTGTCCAACTTTTAGTAATAAACACATAAAATAGATTAAGGGACGATAGAAAATGTTAAAAAGGAGAATTAAATCATCCAAGAAAAATGTACAGGGTGTTGAAAAAGGCTTAACTATAGACCTCTGAGATGAAAATAAGATGATTTAACCAAACTTATCTGATCCAAAAGTGTTTATTAAAGAAGTTAGTGCATGTATACAGGATGTTAATTTTGGAATGACAATAATGGAGAAGACCACGATGTGAGATAAGCAGATTTCGGCAAAAAATACGATTAGAAATGATTTATTAGAGCTCAAAACCGTTTTCAGTTGCTCAAAATGTGTTACAATTAAAAAGATATAACCCTTTGAAATTTAAAAATTTCGGGTTTTGACTCATACCTTATCAACCAATCATAAACCACTCACGTCTTGTTGTATAGTAAATAGTATGAATTTTCGAATGCAGTAACAAAGAATACACAAACGAACAAAAATCAAACTGTCAATTGTCAGATTTTTTATGAAAAATGCACAAAACAAATTACACGAATTGCAGTTCGGCACAAAACACTTTACTGATAATATTGAAGTTGAGAAGAATGTTGCCTAATAAATTTTTCAGGACCATTATTTGTGTTTTTAACACGAAAATCGGTTACAATTTATACAGATGAAGATGTTATTTCTATATTAATATATCGAATTATCCATTAGGTAATGGAAGAAATGGATAAATCAGAAAATGTTTATTGCAATAAATATATAAAAAACGCACATTTTGCGGAGTAAAGAAGAGTAATAGGAAACGTGGCAAACTTGCTAAATGTGACTTCTCTTTGCAACTCTCGCTTTGATTGGAGCAGAGTGTATGACGACTGTGTGACGTTTTTCAAACTTTAAAAATTAATTGCGGCCTCATTTGGCCACAGAAAAAAATAAAAATTTCATTTTCGGTTTAAAAAAAAATTTAAAAAAAGTCGTGGTCCTTCTCCATTGACTGGATCCTTCTGAAGATTTGTGGTCTTCTTAGTATGTAAAAAACCATTCAAAATTTGCAAAAAATCTTCATCATTTTGAAAAATGAATTGTAAATCAGAAATTCAATCCCACTTTTTTGGGTTAACAACTCAATATCAAATGTTAACACCTTTTTGAACCGCCTTTGAACGCTCTTCAAAGACTGAACCACAGATCAATAGTGCATGACTGGCGTATATATTTAGAACACAAATTTGCAATTAAACTAAGTTCAAAGCAGAACCACAGTTGAACTTTTTTCCAGGCATTTTCGCTAGCACAGCAAAAAAAAATTCCTACCTATATTATCAAAACAAAAATCCCCGTACAACGCATTCAATATTTTTTGCCCGTTTCCGCAACAACTAAAAAAAGAGTTACAAAATCGGAACATGCCGATTCGAATGCGAAAATCTCTGTTGCGTGCATAAAAAGCATCCATAATTTTTCCAGGAATTACGTAAATTGAATAAGCTGCTTTGAAATAATCCGGCGGCTTAAAAATTTCGCGCAATTTTATATTAAAATCGCCCGTACTCAAAGGGCTCGCCGAAAACCATATTTTATGGCGGCTAATTAAAAATGTCCCGGCCTGGTCGAATTATCGAAAAGCCCTTTTGCGGATCGATGCGAGGTTGACTTTGAAATCTTGCCGGATTATTTTACATTCAATCGGATATTTAACCCGCATATCCTCCTCCGGGCTGGGTTTTATGTTCTCTATAGTACGCCGAGCTGGAAGCGAGTTTTATGTTGTACAGCGTACGATATAAAAATAATTAACGAAACAAAAAATTTGCGGGTTTCCATTTACGTTTCCGATTAAATTAAAATTATCGATCGCCGCCGAAGTGCAATCATTTGATGTTAATTCCGGCATTTTTCCCTCTTACTGTACGCATAGTTCTGCGATCGCATTTTCCGAATTTTTTCGCTATTTTCGCCCCGCGCTCGCGAATTAATTGAAAAGGGCTGTTCGCTAAAATAAAGCAATCAATTCGCGATTTTTTTCCACCTGCTGGAAATATTTTCGATCGAACAGTTTCATGGATTGTTCGCCGTGCGCCGGTGGGTAGATAATTTCATTTCGCCCTGATTTGTGTACGCGTAGTGGTATATTTTTAGATATATTTTTTTCTATTTAACCGCCATCCGAATCGATGACACTCCGGAAGGTTTCGGTTTTCGGGAAATATTTAATCGAATGACGCAAACCTTTCAAAGGAATGTGACATCTATTTCTTTGAGTTGTCACTTAGGACGGCTCAAACCGCTCTCCAGTGTGTTTTGTATCCGTCATGATATATATTTTTTTCTTCGGGAATATGGCTTTGTGTTAAATGTATACTTTTCGGGAAGAAGTAGAAGGAAAACACTCCCGCGTCCTTCATGTTTTCGAATATAAATACAGCGATTATTCGGGGTTTTTTTATGGCTGTAAACCCACGAGGCTCCGTGTATTATTAATTATTGCGGAACGTGTAAAAAAAGGGGATGTTTTCGAGTAAACAAGCCGCCCTTATACGAATTGGTTGTTTCCAATAATCCTCGCGAAAATGTCACCGATCGCAAAAAGGTCGACAAATCTTCTCCCGAAAGGCTACACCTCCCGAGCTTTTTATAGTAAACGATGCATCGTGATCTGGAAAAACGAATCTCTAGAGAAATCCGCGTCCGTTGCAAGCGACTCTTATATTCTCTATTTGCCTGTGACACTTTAAATGCGAAGTGAAAGATGAGAATATCGATTCTTATAGCGCAAACTACACTAAACAAACAGTTTCTCGGCAGGAAATTCGAAAGCGTTTTAATTTTAACGTCTCGATTGAGCGGGAAACGGGGCCGAGCTGACAATATCCCCAGTCATTTCCCATTCGTGATACGCAATCGCTTGTTCCGCAGATTTTTCCACACTTCGCCGGTCTTTAACCGTTTTCTGTTTATTTTTTCATTTTCGGAAATGTATTCGACACGCACAGCCGCCGCTCACGCATCCAATAAAACGTTCCCTGGTTTAAATTCGAAATCTAATAATTTTTCAACACGAAACACCACTCAAGACACCGACGAATGATTTATATGCACGAACATTTTAATATTTACATTCAGAAATTGGGGGTTTTGCTCGCCCCCTGGCGCAGGGGTCGGGCCGGAGCAACAGGAGGGTACGCGATGTGCGTTGATTTTTATTCCCATTCATAGTTTACAAGTACGCTATATTGTGTCAATAAATTTTTAAAAATGTGGTTCAGAAAAGTTTCAAATTTATTTTAAAAAAATGGTGGAGGAACAAAAAGTTTTTGCATATTCTGAAAAAAATTGCATATTTTAGTATATATGTAGATATTTTTGTACTTACTACTTTTTGTTTATACATTCAATTTGATCAATTTTGATAATTTTACATACATTGCATATTTTTCATATTTTTTTGAAAATTATTGCAAAATTCTAAAATTTTGTGAAAATCACTGCAAATTTTTGATATTTTTCTGAAAATTATTGAATATTTTTGATATTTACTCGAAAAGCAATGCAAATTTTTGATATTTTTTGAAAATTATTGCATATTTTTGATATTTACTCGTAAAGCAATGCAAATTTATGATATTTTTTTAAATTATTGCATATTTTTGATATTTTTTGAAAATTATTGCATATTTTTGATATTTACTCGTAAAGCAATGTAAATTTTAGATCTTTTTTGAAAATTATTGCATATTTTTGATATTTTTCTGAAAATCAATGCAAATTTTTGATATTGTTTGAAAATTATTGCATATTTTTGATATTTACTCGAAAAGCAATGCAAATTTATGATATTTTTTTGAAAATTATTGCACTTATTTTTATTTATATGTAGGTATATTCTGAATCAATTTAGAAAATTTCTGAGCAATTTATAATGATCCAGATCGAATAAAAACTATCCAGAACATTTTTATAAACGCCCTAGAATCAAATAAAATTGTTCAAAACAATTTACAATGCTTTAGAATGAATTTTGATATTTTCAGAACAATTTAAAACGCTTCTGAATGAATTAGAACTGTTCAGAACACTTTAAGAATACTTCACAAGGAATTATAAATGATTCTGAACAATTTTGAACGTTTCAGAGTGAATTAAAACATGTCCAGAACAATTTAGAACTGTCCAGAATAATTTAAAACGCTTCTGAACGAATTAGAACTGTTCAAAACACTTTTAGAATGCTTCAGAACGAATTAGAAATGATTCTGAACAATTTTGGACGTTTCAGAATGATTTAAAACTGTCCAGAATAATGTTGAACTCTCTAGAACGAATTAGAACTGTTCAGAACACTTTTAGAATACTTCAGAAGGAATTATAAATGATTCTGAACAATTTTCAACGTTTCAGAGTGAATTAAAACATGTCCAGAACAATTTAGAACTGCGCAGAACAATTTAAAACGCTTCTGAATGAATTACAACTGTTCAGAACACTTTTAGAATGCTTCAGAACGAATTAGAAATGATTCTGTACAATTTTTAACGTTTCAGAGAGACTTAACTGTCCAGAACTGACCAGAACTGTAAAGAACTGACCAGAACTGGCCAGAACTGTCCAGAACTGTCCAGAACTAATTTAGACATTTTTTTTTCAAAGTCACTGCATATTTTTAAATAAATCGTTGCATATAATAGCATTTTTTTTGCTCTCTTTAATCATTATAGCGAATTTATTCCAGCTAAAGTTTCCTCCCAGTAGGTATATGGTTAAAAAATGTTGAAAATATATATTTAAAGTTTAGATGTAGGTAATAGGATATAACGTCTTGAATTTGCGATTTTTGACGTACAAAACCGTCGAGTCGTTTCGTGAAAAACGCCGCGCTTTTCTGAAAGCAAATCATTCTAAAGAGTTGCATTAGAATTCGGCGTTCTCGCTTACAGTGCTCGCGTCTCGTTTGTATTCAAAGCGTTTTCGTTTTCGGCGAGGCGAAGAAACGAAGGTCTGAGAATGACGACGGCGCGCCGTGGCAGCCCGTCGCAATTCTTCGACTTTTCATCCGAGCCAGAAAGGAAAACTTCCCCGCGGAAAGCGAGGAGATCGTTTATCTATTCAATTTTCGGGCGGCGTGTCGCGCTTTTTGCACAGCGCGTCAGTTTTTCGGGATTTTCCGGTATAATGGATTCGAAAACAATGCACCTCTATACACGCCGTTCGATTGAATTAAACATTTTTAAAAGGGTATAGTTCAAATGCGCAGATTTCCGGTCCGTTGTGCGGTCGAATTTGCTCTGGAATACACATGCATATCAGTTTATGCAGGAACAAACGTCGACGTTTATTACGCCCAAAATGGAAGTTTCGGTTCGGGTAGCAGTGTATACAATTACTTAATTAGACACAATAAAGAGCTTACACACACGAAACGTTTTGCTTTTGCGAGTTTTGAGAGCGCCGAACTGTGCGGGCGTTATGGCCCCGCCAGCGCAAGAACTACCCGGTTGAAATAGATTTAGTTTCGCCTTATTGTTTCGACTGTACGGGCTCATTCCGATGCATGCATTAGCTTTAATGATCCAACTTCGCATCGATCCCGTTCGCCACTTCTTTATTGCATACAAAAACCCACCGCTATTCGCCTTTTATTCCACTGCAGTCGCCAAAATTTCGACTATTTGACTTTAATAAAAAATTATCTAGCCGCAGCATCCGCCAAAATTTCATCTAACTTTTTAATAAAATAATTTATATATTCGCATTCGCCAAAATTTCGACTATTTAAGTTTATTAAAAATATTTATTTTATCTGTATTTGCCAAAATTTCAACTAAATTTAATAAAAAATATTTCTCTTCACTTTATTCGCCAAAATTTCTACTATTTAACTTTAATAAAAAATTATCTAGCCGCAGCATCCGCCAAAACATCAACTAAGTTTTTAATAAAATAATGTATTTTCTCTGCATTCAGAACATTTAAAAACGCCCTAGAATCAATTAAGATTTTCAAAACAATTCACAATGCTTTAGAATGAATTTTGATATGTTCAGAACAATTTAAAACGCTTCTGAATGAATTAGAACTGTTTAGAACACTTTTAGAATGATTCAGAAAGAATTTAGAAATGATTCTGAACAATTTTCAACGTTTCAGAGTGAATTAAAACTGTCCAGAACAATTTAGAACTGTCCAGTACGAATTAGAACTGTCCGGAGCGAATTAGAACTACTGTTCAAAACACTTTTAGAATGCTTTAGAGCGAATTAGGAATGATTCTGAACAATTTTGGACGTTTCAGAATGAATTAAAACTGTCCAGAATAATGTTGAACTGTCCAGAACGAATTAGAACACTTTTAGATTTATTCAGAACGAATTAGAAACGATTCTTAACAATTTTGAACGTTTCAGAGTGAAGTAACTGTCCAGAACTGTTCAGAACAGTCCAGAACTCCAAAACGAGAAGTTTTGGAACGCCAAAATTTTAGCTAAATTTAATAAAAAAAATATTTCTTCTCATTGTATTCGCCAAAATTCCAACTAACTTTTTAATAAAATAATTGATTTTCTCTGCATTCAGAACATTTAAAATCGCCCTAGAATCAATTAAGATTTTCAAAACAATTCACAATGCTTTAGAATGAATTTTGATATGTTCAGAACAATTTAAAACGCTTCTGAATGAATTAGAACTGTTTAGAACACTTTTAGAAGGATTCAGAAAGAATTTAGAAATGATTCTGAACAATTTTCAACGTTTCAGAATGAATTAAAACTGTCCGGAATAATGTTGAACTGTCCAGAACGAATTAGAACACTTTTAGATTTATTCAGAACGAATTAGAAACGATTCTTAACAATTTTGAACGTTTCAGAGTGAAGTAACTGTCCAGAACTGTTCAGAACAGTCCAGAACTCCAAAACGAGAAGTTTTGGAACGCCCAAATTTCAACTAAATTTAATAAAAAAAATATTTCTCTTCATTGTATTCTCCAAAATTTCGACCAACTTTTTAATAAAATAATCTATTTTCACTGAATTCGCCAAAATTTTGACTATTTCATTTTATTAAAAATATTTCTTTTCGCTGTATTCACCAAAATTTCAACTAAATTTATTAAAAAAATATTTCTCTCACTGTATTCGCCAAAATTTCCACTATTTAACTTTGATCAAAAAAATTCTTTGCCCAATCAATTAATTCAAAACAATTCACAATGCTTTAGAATGAATTTTGATATGTTCAGAACAATTTAAAACGCTTCTGAATGAATTAGAACTGTTTAGAACACTTTTAGAAGGATTCAGAAAGAATTTAGAAATGATTCTGAACAATTTTCAACGTTTCAGAGTGAATTAAAACTGTCCAGAACAATTTAGAACCGTCCAGTACGAATTAGAACTGTCCGGAGCGAATTAGAACTACTGTTCAAAACACTTTTAGAATGCTTCAGAGCGAATTAGGAATGATTCTGAACAATTTTGGACGTTTCAGAATGAATTAAAACTGTCCAGAATAATGTTGAACTATATCGAGAACAATTAATTACAAAAAATAAATCAATAGAAACGTTTTGGTTGATCAACAGGCGACTCTTGCGCTATAATACTTTAGTTTAGTGGAGGCCTATCGTGCGGAAAGCGTATACAAACCCCTCCGAATCGATTCCAACAAATAATTCATTAATTCCTACGGTCGCATAATGCGTGTTAGAGATTTATAAAGCCGAGGATCGAGATCGAGCCGAACGTTATTAATAACATGTCGGCTCTTTATGCATACATGTCGCTCGCTCAGAAGGGAAATAACTGCATCGAATCGACTGATAGAGTTATTTCTTCGCCGTTTTACGACCGTGACAGACAGCCTAATGGCACGTCACGAGTTATACGCGAATAGGCCCGAAGGGATCGAAATTTTTCGTTTGTGGCTATAATGAAAACGAAAATCCGCGAATCGACGTAATAATAAATCGAATCACGACAACGTCGCTGCGGATTTAATGCAAATTCGCAGTAACAGGTACATTTACCTCGATCTAATGCAGCGTGCGTGCAAATGTCGCAACGCGAGAACATAAATGAATTAAAGGCTGCTGATGGCCGGGTAATAACGGAATTATACCATACTCGAGTGTAAGAAATTCGGGTGAAGACCCGCTAAAATAACTGATTCGACCCCGCCGGGGTTTTAACGATTATTTCGTGCACACACACACAAACCCCCGCCTCGGGGAAAACCCTTCATCAAATCACACCTGGTATGCAAATAAATTAGCCTCATACATTTATTACCGCTGTGCGTTTGTACCTATACGTGTGTGGGTGTGCGAGTAGAGAAAGAACGGGGCTATTAATCAATTTCGTAGCGACGGATAATTCCTGCCTGCCTTCTGTGGCGTGCCGTTGAAAATCGACTTCTTGTTGATGTAGGTAAAAATAAAAAAATATATAAATTTGTTAAAGTTAAATAGTCGAAATTTTTGTTATTAAAGTTAGTTGAAATTTTGGTGAATGCAGAGAAGAGATTTTTTTATAAAGTTAGTTGAAATTTTGGCGAATACAGTGAGAGAAATATTTTTTTAATAAATTTAGTTGAAATTTTGGTGAATACAGCGAAAAGAAATATTTTTAATAAACTGAAATAGTCGAAATTTTGGCGAATTCAGTGAAAATAGATTATTTTATTAAAAAGTTGGTCGAAATTTTGGAGAATACAATGAAGAGAAATATTTTTTTTATTAAATTTAGTTGAAATTTGGGCGTTCCGAAACTTCTCGTTTTGGAGTTCTGGACTGTTCTGAACAGTTCTGGACAGTTACTTCACTCTGAAACGTTCAAAATTGTTAAGAATCATTTCTAATTCGTTCTGAATAAATCTAAAAAGTGTTCTAATTCGTTCTGGACAGTTCAACATTATTCTGGACAGTTTTAATTCATTCTGAAACGTCCAAAATTGTTCAGAATCATTCCTAATTCGTTCTGAAGCATTCTAAAAGTGTTTTGAACAGTTCTAATTCGCTCCGGACAGTTCTAATTCGTACTGGACAGTTCTAAATTGTTCTGGATAGTTTTAATTCACTCTGAAACGTTGAAAATTGTTCAGAATCATTTCTAAATTCTTTCTGAAGCATTCTAAAAGTGTTCTAAACAGTTCTAATTCATTCAGAAGCGTTTTAAATTGTTCTGAACATATCAAAATTCATTCTAAAGCATTGTGAATTGTTTTGAAAATCTTAATTGATTCTACGGCGTTTTTAAATGTTCTGAATGCAGAGAAAATAAATTATTTTATTAAAAAGTTAGTTGAAGTTTTACATGTACAATTAAATTTGTACATTTTAAGGAAAAAAATTTATATGAATGTAAGCCCTAAACCGCTTAACTTTTGAGGTACAGGGTGTTAAAGTTTTAAGAAAATTTTTTATTGTCAAATCACGCCATTAAATGTCATTAAGGAACACCCTGTGTAGTGATTTTTTGATGAAATTAGGATGAAATGGTAGGTACAGGTTGAAAAATGAACCTGGAGCCAATCCTGTATAGCGAATAAGCGGACGCGAAATTAACTTTCATTAATTACATATAGTTAGGTAAATCCGGCGAAGAATTTCATTAACTTTCCAATTTTTGGAACAATGTAATCCCCGCGCGGATTTCCTTTGTCGCCGGGCGACTTTAATAGACAATCCGCAACGGGACGCCGTTCGCTCCGGAATGCATGCACCGCGCTCGGTGCGTCTTTTCTCCGGACGTCGGCGTCGCGACGCGCCCTAGTGCAATATCGTGTAGAACGGCGCTCTCGGCTCGTGTGCAGCTCGGCGCATTAGCGTCGCATCATCGCCGAACAAATTAAATTTAATTCGGTCTTTCCGGAAATATTAGCGCCGCGCCGGTCATGACACCGGCGCTATGCCCGCACTAATACTTTCCACAGGACTTATTTCTCCCGTGACGTCGGGCGATATTACTGGCCCAACGTTCGGGACTAGCATGTCTGCTCGAATTAAGCCACTTCAACGAGATATACTCTAATTGAATATACAGCTAGCTTTCCTCTTACACTCTACTATATACATTTTCATTATAATAAATACTTTGCTAGATGCGCCAGTTAAAATACAGCATTGGTCAATTTGAAACGCATCTCGAGGCCTTGATACAACATTAGAGCCTTCATAACTCACATATCAGGATCGCGTGGTGTATGTGCAAACACCCTCTTCGATTCCTTTAATTTCCCTATGCCCGGCGAGCCGTCCCTTCGATCAGGGTCGAAATAAGCGGCTAATGATCCAGAAAGCAGTGTTCGGTTTCGAAAAATCGAGATAACCCGCACAGTGGAGGTCGAGAGCCGGCATAATGGCAGTCAATTTATCCGAATCTGGAATTGATCGAATAAGTATCGATTGGCGGCCGGTTCCTCGCGAGGGGAATTTTATTGGAGCCTGTCCTGCGCTTCTTGATTAAGTTTTATGGTTTTAGTGACGCACAATTGGGAGCGACTGCACTAATATAAAAATAATGCTGATTAATGAACAAATTGAATGTTATGGTGGATGAGCAACTAGGGTGTGTGTATGATTAAGTGCTGCGAAACACTTAAAATTACGGAAAATCTCGAATAGCGCGAGTTTATAGTGATATCTGAAGAGTAATAGCGCAATTACGATAGAAAATTAACATGCCGGAATCTCAGCAGTCCCTTTTGGCTGCGCTTAAAAGTCCGAAAGGTCTTCGTAATCCCGTTAAAAAAGTCCGCCAAGAATTTTATCCAAACTGGCGTAGGAAAAAACTTTCGGACGGGGTGAGATTTACCGCGAAAACTGTAATTTAATTTGTAAACTTTCGATCCGGGCTCGGCCCGAAAATGTACGATAAGAAAAATAAAACCTAATGGCGTAAATTGAGTTTAAATTCAACCCTCTATATATCGGGCATTAATTTAAAAAATAACCTCCAAAAATCCCCCAAAAAAATTTTGAAAATTGCTTGAAAAAAAATTGATGATAAGAGAAAAGAAGAATGGAGAAGACCACGATGTGAGATATGCGGATTTCGGCAAAAGATACGATTAGAAATGATTTATTAGAGCTCAAAACCGTTTTTCAGTTGCTCAAAATGTGTTATAATTAAAAAGATATAGCCCTTTGATATTTAAAAATTTCGGGTTTTGACTCATACCTTATCAGCCAATCATAAACCACTCACGTCTTGTTGTATAGTAAATAGTATGAAGTTTCGAACGCAGTAACAAAGAATACACAAACGAACAAAAATCAAACTGTCATTTGTCAGATTTTTCTGAAAATTGCACAAAACAAATTACACGAATTGCAGTTCGGCACAAAACACTTTAATGATAATATTGACATTGACAAGAATGTTGCCAAATAAATTTTTCAGGACCATTGTTTGTGTTTTTAACACGAAAATCGGTTACAATTTATACAGATGAAGATGTTATTTTTATATTAATATATCGAATTATCCATTAGGTAATGGAAGAAATGGATAAATCAGAAAATGTTTATTGCAATAAATATACAAAAAACGCACATTTTGCGGAGTAAAGAAGAGTAATAGGAAACGTGGCAAACTTGCTAAATGTGACTTCTCTTTGTAACTCTCGCTTTGATTGGAGCAGAGTGTATGACGATTGTGTGACGTTTTCAAACTTTAAAAATTAATTGCGGCCTTATTTGGCCACAGAAAAAAATAAAAATTTCATTACGCGCCTTCTTAGAACACACGGTTTTGAAAAAAAATTAAAAAAAAAGTCGTGGTCTTCTCTATTATACCGATATTCCTGCTATAGTTTCGTTTTTATTAAGCTTTCAAAAAAGTAAGTTTCTCTGCCGCTCTAGTACATCAGGACAACCTATAAATTGTTAGTTTTAAATCAGATACTAGATGTCACTGTTAACAAAATGGTGCATATTAGCAAAACAAAATGTCAATACAAAATGGCGGTGCAAAAAATCGAATTTGTGGGTGAATTTTGGAAACGGGGGAGGGAAACACAATCGCGATATTGTAAAGCATAATGTTCGATCGTGTTTTTGAGGGACCTCCGAGAGGAATTTAATATTCTATTTAGATTACTTTTCGGAATATAACCGACAGTGTAACACACGCATATTGAAAATGGGGTGGCGAACGCGCAGTAAGCAAATGGGGTCCGTCGGTCCCGGCTCAGAATTATTATGTCGGAAGGTAGCATATCATCATCCCGAAGGGAGGGCGAAATAAGGAAGATTGGATAGTAAATTGTTTTGTCCGTGGAGAAAGTTAGAAGAATGAGAAACGGCGAGGCATTAGGAGATTTGTTGGGGCATCGGCGTTAGGAATATTGAAGGAAGGAAAGAGGAGGAAAAAAAAGGTAAATGGACGGATTTGCAGCGAGCGCGAACGAACCCGCCCCCGAAAAACGGATCTTGTTTAAATTTAATTTCGAATCAATCCGGCCGACCCAAAGAAAACACGTCGAATTTTAAACGGATTCATCGAATTTTCACTGATTAAAGGAAATCGGTCTATCCTCGCGCCAGAGAGAGGTCGAACAGATGGAAACCCACCGCAGGACATTCGCAATGCCGACTTTCTGACAAGCTTAATTATGTTCAGTAATAGTTCGTGCGTTAATCAGCGGCTTTCCTGCAGGATCCACTCCATTTTTCCACCCTATATTTTTCCTCCAAATAATCGACCCGATCGCATTGGCGCACCAAACCCCAATTTCCTTATACATAATCAACGACATCATAATGCACTATAATCCTCCAAAAACTTTTAATACCTTCATCAAAGTTTTAATCCGCCAAATTCGCATGTGGGAATGGAAATGTACGTTATATTCGCGTGTTATGTAGCTGTTGTCGCGCTACTGTCGAGACCTCTGAGCATTTTCCGCCCATTGCGTCCTTTGGGAGGGAATCGGTTTGTTTGTATGTACCTTGCGGGTTCTCTCACATATTTCAGGGCGGCTTCCGGACGCACAAAAACGTCCATTCACTATATTATCCCGAATTAAGGGAAAATCTTAGTTGGCCGGCTTTTTGGATCGACCTCTCTCTCGCTCTCCCAATCCCCCCTGCAATTCCGATTGGTTTGAAAGAACCCGCAGGACTCGAGTTACTAATGAATTGATAAAAACGAACACCAAGGAGCTAATCAAATTAGTCACTATCAATGAAAAAATACATGCTAATGGAGAAGACCACGATGTGAGATATGCGGATTTCGACAAATGATACGATTAGAAATGATTTATTAGAGCTCAAAACCGTTTTCAGTTGTTCAAAATGTGTTATAATTAAAAAGTTATAGCCCTTCGAAATTTAAAAATTTCGGTTTTTGACTCATACCTTATCAACCAATCATAAACCACTCACGTTTTGTTGTATAGTAAATAGTGTATAGTATGACTTTTCGAACGCAGTAACAAAGAATAGACCAACGAACAAAAATTTGTCAGATTTTTCTGAAAAATGCACAAAACAAATTACACGAATTGTAGTTTGGCACAAAACACTTTAATGATAATATTGAAGTTAACAAGAATGTTGCCAAATAAATTTTTCAGGACCATTATTTGTGTTTTTAACACGAAAATCGGTTACAATTTATACAGATGAAGATGTTATTTCTATATTAATATATCGAAATTATCCATTAGGTAATGGAAGAAATGGATAAATCAGAAAATGTTTATTGCAATAAATATACAAAAAACGCACATTTAGCGTACTAAAGAAGAGTAATAGGAAACGTGGCAAACTTGCTAAATGTGACTTCTCTTTGAAACTCTCGTTTTGATTGGAGCAGAGTGTATGACGATTGTGTGACGTTTTTCAAACTTTAAAAATTAATTGCGGCCTTATTTGGCCACAGAAAAAAATAAAAATTTCATTACGCGCCTTCTTATAACACACGGTTTTGAAAAAAAAATAATAAAAAAGTCGTGGTCTTCTCCATTGTGATTTTACATCAAATTTTTTGGCCACAGTCCAATTTTTCATTGACGCAGGAATTATTAGCGATATATTCGATGATTTGGGGATCGACTTTCGTTTAATCGGCGCACATCCAGCGTGTAGCGTCTAATTTCCCGGGGGAGCGAGCATCACCATAACCCCTTCTTGTCGAATTTATAATTCATAAATGTTTCGCGTAAGTTGGACGTGGCTGCGCGGCCGACGCGCGGATAATTCCCCGAAAACACGACGCGCTGCGGATCGTCAATTTCGTTAAAACGCTCCCGGTTCGGATCCAGCCGGCTCTCATTACTGCCTTATTTACTGCCCCGGACTCGACATATACACAGTTATATCAACTTCCTCTAACCCGGAAACTTTTTACCGCGAATAAGTTAATTTTTTGTGGGTATTGATTGAGTTAACGTTGATGTTGTTTTTAATTCTTTTTGGACGAGAAGACATAAAATGCTGGAATAATTACGTAATGGTATAATCTTGGTATGCTTTCGTCCATTTATTTTAATCAATTTTCCTGTTGTTATCGTATAGTTCGGGATTGTTAATAGCACAAAAACGACGCTAATAAAGTTTATCGCTCCCATAAAATATGCCGGAATTGACGGTTTTTGTGATGGCACGGAAAAAATTAGCGTTTTATACGGGCATGTGTATAAGTCGTCCCCATAGGAGTAATTTTCCATCCATTTTCTATGTGATGAACATATATGTACACTTTACACACTCTATATTATTGCTTAATATATTATTTATTTCGAGCGCCCGTTGGGTTTGTAAAGTCGACAAACTTGCGAGCGGATTAAAGTTTAATTTTAAGTCGATGCACTAAGTGCAGGAATTCTCATCAAAGCGCATATTTCGCTGCTTGTTAAATAGATATTATAGCGCCGCGTCGAACGGGGAAATTAGTTTTTCATTAAATAGAATAAAAAATCATAAAACCGGTAAACAATGAAACAATTTCGCGTTGTTCATCAATAACGCCCCGGGCGAATATTAGCCCGATTTCGAGAAAAGCTGAACAATCTCCATAAAATTTCTTTACCGAACGAACGCCATAAAAGTTTATAGACAACTATACTGGCAAGTGAATATAGCGCACACACCAGCTGGTCCTCCGTCTTCAAAAATTGCTCTTTTTCAACAGTTGTTCCATCCAGAATGAATGCAATTTAATGATTGCGTCGCGAAATTTACGATACACTAAATTCTTTTAAAGGGGAACTCCGGCGTTCCGGACGAGCCGGAGAAAAAAAGGGATACAAAACGGGAGGGCGTGGCGCCATAAACCCTCTAAACTAAATTTATAACGTTCAAATTAATGCGGTAATTCGACTAGGTATTAAAAAAATTCCCCAGATTACCGTACGCCGCGTCCGGCAACGCCGCGCTGTTTAATTTAATACTTTGTTTTTATTGATCTAGCGCCCGTTCGGAAAGTTAACGCCACTGCCAGGTTATTCATTTGATACGCCGATTTATGGTACCTAGGCGGCAAAAAACCAATTTAAGTTTTTCGATAGATAAGTTTCCTTTTTGGAAAGTGGCTGTCATCAGCCCTGCCTTGATCCTTTCGAGGGCTTAAATGTAAAAAGTTTACTTCTCACGGTTTATAGCCCACAACTCTATATCCTAGTGGGTAATAACTCCACTGAAAATAGTAAAAATTAACAGTATTTATCGGATGCACCCTGTAATCGAAATTTCAGTAAAATTAACCCCCTTGATTCATTATGGAATGGACGCGCGTCACGCATGTTGCGCTCCTTTTAATAAAAAGAAACCATCATTTTTTTTTATTAGGCCCTGCTTGAGATATAGCCCTCGAGGGAGAGGCAATTTTTTTCCTCCAAATTTCCTGTATTATCAATATCGATATAATAATAATATTGTTTTCGGAAGCGGAATAGTAAATTCGGTTAAAGTTAATTCCTCGTGCGTGACTTTACCGAAAATTAAGAGGGAGATTAAATTGAATTTTCTATTTTAGAAACCAGCGATAAAGGAAATTGGTAAACGCATTGCGGATGGGATAATTCGTTGTTTATAATAGATTAATTTTTTCGTTTAAAATTAAATAATCTATTCCTGTTAATTAACGTTATAAAAAGGAGTTTTATGGGGCTGGAAGGAAAAAATCCGGTAACATTTAGAGACGTTCCGTCCGGAATTTACGACCCGATTCTCCCAGCCTATTATTGACAATCCGAGGGGCCGGAGAAAAAAAAGAACGATATTAAAAAAAAGCTAATTTGATAGAGTCGTAAAAGCAGCTCTTCGAGAATCGTATATAGGGAAATGTGTCCTCTAAATTCCTCGTAAAATTCTGTTTAAGAATTCTCATTTTAAAAGGAGTCAATTTATACGAAAAATGTATATGTGCAGATGTATCTAAATAAAACCTCGCGAATTTCGAGATCTAGCGCCGGATTTGCTCGAGGTTTTAGGGCAGCCCCGATTTTACAACGCCACGGATGAATTTCGAAATTTTATGCAAATGCCCGCGATATTTCCTAAACGCAAACACAATTCGCCATCTTCGACGAACGCACTTACTCCGGAACCCGGAAAAACGTACACAAAATTTCAATGGAACTGTTTAATATGAATTACAACGCTGACTTTCCTCTATCCTATTAACCTTAAGTAAGTAGTTCCCAGGGAATTTAAACTACTTGCTTTTGAAGCGAGTTCAAGAGACACATTCGCAAGTTACACTCATAAAACAAGCATTCTTCAACTCCACAAACGCATTATAATAACTCCAAAGAACTTCAGTAACATCACAATGGAGAAGACCACGATGTGAGATACGCGGATTTCGGCAAAAGATACGACTAGAAATGATTTATTAGAGCTCAAAACCGTTTTCAGTTGCTCAAAATGTGTTATAATTAAAAAGATATAGCCCTTTGAAATTTAAAAATTTCGGGTTTTGACTCATACCTTATCAACCAATCATAAACCACTCACGTCTTGTTGTATAGTAAATAGTATGAATTTTCGAACGCAGTAACAAAGAATAGACAAACGAACAAAAATCAAACTGTCATTTGTCAGATTTTTCTAAAAAATGCACAAAACAAATTACACGAATTGCAGTTCGGCACAAAACACTTTACTGATAATATTGAAGTTGACAAGAATGTTGCCAAATAAATTTTTCACGACCATTATTTGTGTTTTTAACACGAAAATCGGTTACAATTTATACAGATGAAGATGTTATTTCTATATTAATATATCGAATTATCCATTAGGTAATGGAAGAAATGGATAAATCAGAAAATGTTTATTGCAATAAATATACAAAAACCGCACATTTTGCGGAGTAAAGAAGAGTAATAGGAAACGTGGCAAACTTGCTAAATGTGACTTCTCTTTGAAACTCTCGCTTTGATTGGAGCAGAGTGTATGACGATTGTGTGACGTTTTTCAAATTTTAAAAATTAATTGCGGCCTTATTTGGCCAGAGAAAAAATAAAAATTTCATTACGCGCCTTCTTAGAACACACGGTTTTGAAAAAAAAATTAAAAAAAAAGTGGTGGTCTTCTCCATTAATTACTCAATGACCTGTGTCTGGATTTCCCGGAGAATGTCTAATCGAAGTGAAGTTGTCTCCGGGTGTGCGGCCGGCGGCCCGTTCGCAGAAGGATCGCCGGCCAAAGTGCAGCGAAGGCGGTAAATCGCCGGGGGTCGCGAAACAAAGAGATAGATCTCCGGCGTTCCGCCGTCGAACGGCTCGTTTCATTCGATCAAACAATTCCGGAGCGAAGTGAAAAGCTGGCAAGTGTCTCCCACTGCCGCACGTCCGATGTGTTCCCGTTATTGTGCTTGTCCCGCTCGGAACTTTCGAACCGATAGAAATGTTTCTTCCAATATTATATATCTATCTAAGAAAATTTACACGAAATATGTATCAGCAACGGTCTCAGGCGATGTGAGCATAAGAAAAAGGTTTTTATGTTTCTAGATTTTTTGAAAAAAAATTCTAAATAGCACTAAATGAGTTCTAACTAGTTCTGGACGTATCCCAAACAGCTCCAAACAGTTCTGAATACGTTTCAAATAGTCCTATAGGCAGTTATAAAATGGTTCAAAATGAATTTGGACAGTTCTTATTAGTTTTGAACAAATCTAGATGATGAAATCTGTTCTAAATGATTTTGAGCAGTTCTAAAGGCGTCTAACATTATCCAGAATTGTTTGAAATAGTCATAGACAGATTTTAAACGACTCTGTACAGTTCTAAATAGTTCTAAACAGTTTTAGATTATCCTAAAACTGGGATATCTGTTCTAAATGATTTTGATCAGTTCTAAAGGCTTCTAACATTGTTCTCGATTGTATGCAGTAGTGCGAGACAGTTCCATAAAGGTTCTAAACGATTCTGGACAGTTCTAAATAGTTTTGAACAAATCTAGATGATCCAAAAGTGATGGGATTTGTTCTTAATGATTTTGAGCTGTTCTAAAAACTTCTAAGATTATCCAGAATTGTTTGAAATAGTCATAGACAGATTTTAAACGACTCTGTACAGTTCTAAATAGTTCTAAACAGTTTAAGATTATCCTAAAACTGGGATATCTGTTCTAAATGATTTTGATCAGTTCTAAAGGCTTCTAACATTGTCCTAGATTGTATGCAGTAGTGCTAGACAGTTCCTTAAAGGTTCTAAACGATTCTGGATAGTTCTAAATAGTTTTGAACAAATCTAGATGATCCAAAAGTGATGGGATCTATTCTTAATGATTTTGAGCAGTTCTAAAAACTTCTAAAATTATCCAGAATTGTTTGAAATAGTCATAGACAGATTATAAACGACTCTGTACAGTTCTAAATAGTTCTAAACAGTTTTAGATTATCCTAAAACTGGGATATCTGTTCTAAATGATTTTGATCAGTTCTAAAGGCTTCTAACATTGTTCTCGATTGTATGCAGTAGTGCGAGACAGTTCCATAAAGGTTCTAAACGATTCTGGACAGTTCTAAATAGTTTTGAACAAATCTAGATGATCCAAAAGTGATGGGATTTGTTCTTAATGATTTTGAGCTGTTCTAAAAACTTCTAAGATTATCCAGAATTGTTTGAAATAGTCATAGACAGATTTTAAACGACTCTGTACAGTTCTAAATAGTTCTAAACAGTTTAAGATTATCCTAAAACTGGGATATCTGTTCTGAATGATTTTGATCAGTTCTAATGGCTTCTAATATTGTCCTAGATTGTATGCAGTAGTGCTAGACAGTTCCATAAAGGTTCTAAACGATCCTGGACAGTGCTAAATAGTCTTAAGCAGTTGTAGAGGATCCTGAAACTGGGATCTGATGATTTTCAACAGTTCTAAAGTTTTCTTTGTCCTAAATTGTTCTTCTATCTAGATGATTCTAAAGCTGTCCTGAAAAATTGGTAATATATAAATATAATATGTATATTATATAAATACTTGCAAGTGAACTTGTTCAGTTATAATTTCCCCTTCCTCTCTCCTTCTCTCTCTCCTCTTCTCTCTCCTCCTCTGTCTCCTTCTCTCTCATTCTCTCTCCTTCTCTCTCCTTCTCTCTCATTCTCTCTCCTTCTCTCTCCTTCTCTCTCCTTCTCTCTTCTTCTCTCTTCTTCTCTCTCCTTCTCACTCCATCTCTCTCCTTCTCTCTCCTTCTCTCTCCTAATATAACAAAATAATCAGTAAGTTCTCTTTCTCTCACTTGTGTTATTTCTAGTTAATAGCGCACCGACCCGGTATAGGTCCATTATATAAATTCAGGTCGTGACGTCAGGGCCATAAAATTTTGAACGCATTATAACGCGAGTTGATAGATTATCGATTCGATGCGGAAGATTTACGCGTGAATAAAACCGAAAAAAAAACCGCTCCATCAATGGGAAAGCTCCCGCTCCCGCGGCGCTTTTATTTAATTCGCCGCGATAGAATCTCCATATCGGGAAAGCTCCCCGTCAGGAACTCGAGTTTTCGTCGACTTCATTTACGGGCAATTAATTAATGTGCGTGTGTTTGCCTTCCGCGCATAATTCATGGCGGATTTGGAGTTTCGAATAAGTGTGTGTGTGTGTGTGTGTGAGCGAGCGCCAGGTCGAGCCTGATCTTTCATTATAACTTCGGAAAGTCTCGGAATAATGGGGGAGTCGCTGGGAATTAAATAGGTCACACGGACCTTTTAACGTAAAAGTAGTTCCTAATTCCGGAGGGTCTTTGTTGAGGGTAGCGCATAATGAGTTTGTAACTTGAAATATTAATGCTACCACCTTAATAGTTAACTTTACCTTCTCTATTTCTATTAATTATTATAAGCTCCTCGTGTGTTAACTGTTGTATTTTAATTTGCATTTATTATAAATTTATTGGGAGTCGCGCTTTAGGGGTACTTATAATGCCATCAAAAATCATCAAAAATGCACCGACCGGAGCGCGTTTAGCGAGTGAATTTTATTCCCGAAGAAGCATTTTCCTCGAGGAAAAACTTTATATGGATACGAGGAAACTTTCGACTCGACTCTGACGGGCCGTCAGCTCGATGATGACCCCCCGGGAGACCGAGCCATCGGAATTATTCCGGGTCGTCGCTTCTGCGGCGGGGGCCGGATTGTTTTCTGCGTATCGCACCGCCACCTGCCCGCCCCCGCATTACCATAATAACGGCCGGCTTCGATAAATCTGCCGGGCTAATCCGGCGCGCAAGAAACGAATAGTTGCTGATACTTGGGAAAAGTTCCATCGTTGACCCGGAAAGGCTCGTGGCCGCTGGGCTGCGGTCAGATGTCCTTGCCGCTGACGGCGCATTTTTTAGCCAGGACGCCGACAAACGAGCCCATTTTTCAAAGGACAAGGGCCGCGGGGTCCTGCTCACCTTCCTCGTTATATTGACCGCTTTTATTCATCGCAAACTATTATACAGTTTGTGCAAAACAAGGGTATTCTAGACTTTCTATAAGTTCGGCAACACTGTATATTTGTGATACAGTAAAATGGTGTGACGTGTTGGTGATTTTGTTTTGTATAAACTATATGCGATTTCTGAGATGTTCGGAATAAAACGTGATTTTTCAGCTGACGAGTAAATTAGAGGGAGTTTACTGTGAATTTAATGGACGGGAGAGGAATTCGCGGAGTGAAACAACAATTTACCAGGCGGATTCGTAAGTAATACCGCCTTCGGAACAATTTTGCAAATGCCTCGCCGGAAATCCTCCGCCCTCGACTTCTTAGGCATTCTCCAAATTAAAATTAATTACGCATAAAAAACGTGGAGAGTGTTCTTAATTGTTGCGGTAAGCTTTCCGTGTTTTACATTTCGCTGCCGGGGAAATATTACAATATTTCCCCGAACCTCTTTTTTAATAAATTCCAAAATCCCAACGTTGATTCACATATTTTTATACCTACGATCGATACCCGGAAAACCTGGATATATTTTTTTCGCCGAAAAAGATTTCCCTTCTCCTATTTCAATCGCATTTCCTCTCACAAAGCCCGGCGATGGCTTTAATTGCGTTTGTTTTCTGTCCCTTTAATTTCTTTCTCTCAAATATTTCATTAACGGCGGAAATTCCGCGATTATTTTCGTTAAAAGAGTTTTTAATTCGATTGCGACGGGCGAGGCTCCGGAATCGGAATTCCCGTTGCCCGGGCTCCAATCTCATCGGGCCAGTGTGTATTTATTGTTTGTCTCAATGGCGCGCCGAGGACTGTTCGAATAAGCAACTCATAATTCCGAAAGCAATTAAACTTCCAACGCCCCATTAGGTCAACTTTTTTTAAGCTACACGAGAAGCTTTTTTTACCTATTATTCCCTATCGGTGGATTTGTTGTTGGAAGCCCGGAAGCCCGGAAGCCCAGCGTTAGATAGAGCAACAACTTCGACCTTCCCGTTGTTGACTTACCATTAGAATGGGCGCGCCTCATTCGATCGGGGAGTTATGTAATCCACCCCGGAACATTCCTGGATTTTCATAACTCCACGTACGCGGTACACGCGGGAGCATCGATTTTTCCCAGATGGGTAACTTTTGAGAAATAGGACCCGACCGCTTGAATATTTCACAAGATCCTCGCGAGCTGAGCCCTTCACATTGGCACGAGCAGCTGGAAATTTTGTAATAACACAACGTTGTTTTAACCATTTGTAATTTACTTAGGAATTACTTAGGTATAGCGAAATGGGGCATTAAAGTTTTATTATTAGATGATGGTTAAAAGTGGCGCAGTCGATAGGATGGGATCCGAACGCCACTGCATCGCGATTGCACTATCTAGGAGCTTTCCCGATTTTTTTCCAGAGTCTACATCCACTTCCTACGGGTTTTTCGCCGTCGATTTATCATCTCTGGTCCCTCCATAAAATAAACTGACCCGGCTCCGACCTAAAGGCGGATCATTTTCGTCTCACAGATCCTTATCTGCATTCTCGGCGCGAAGAAAAAAGGTTTATTGATGGGTCGTCGCTAAAATGAAAATCTGTTTTTCTCTTAAACATTGAATAACCTTTTCGGCCCCGTAAAAATCATCGGCTGTTTGGGCGGGAGTTATTAACTCGCCTCTTTACGGTGGAAAAGTTTGCGTATAAATTAAATTAGCCCCGGCGACAAGTCGGAAAAAATTACTGGCGCCAGGAAATTAATTTGTAAACTTAAAAAAAAGCGAAAGGGGCCTGCAGATTCGGCGTTATCATATTTCCGGCATACATAAGAAGAGCCTCGCGCCGCTGATAAGGCCATTGACGAATTGCCACGGGAGCACGGCGCTTTTCTCCGGGCTTTTCCGATGGAAAAGCCCCGCGAAGCCAAATGAAAAAGTCATTAACACCGGCTCTCGCACGGGGCTCGGTCGAAATCGAAATTTCGAATTTCCAATTCGCCGGAGGGAAAATCGAATTTCCTAATTGTTACCTGGAAGACGGCGCTCCATCGGCGGATTTTTTCGCCCCCCGGATGATTTATCGAGTACACGTCAGGTAGATCTTTGTAATATTGAAATCTCAATTAAATAGCCTTTTTACAACCATTATTTTAGAATTTCATCAATCACTTTTCCGACGGGAAAATCAATTCGCTCGAGTGTTCCATCGCGTTTCCCGGTTAATTAAATAAATAAAGGGTCGTAGGTTTTGCCCGGTTTGCTTCTTGACGTGCCCGTTATGAGATTGGAAGGGTTATCACGGGATTTATGATGCTCGCTTGCTTTGAACAAACTCCTTTATTATTATTTATTTTTTTGTAGTAACTATTATACAAACGAGAGTTTGTTTTATTCGAAGCTTGTGTAGCAAATTAGTTAGATATTCAACTCCGCTCTGACCGTTGGACCATTAGAAGACGCCTACGCAAACACCGTCGTAAGCCCTATTTAGATATTAAATTTTGCTCAGAGGGCAAATTTAGAATTTGTAATTCCATGGGAGTTGGCTAATAGGGTCGTTTAGTACCTATTAGGTAACAAAATTCTGGAGTTTGGAAACTTGCTAGTCCTAGGGTGAAGACGGATTATTCGACAAAGTCAAACAGAATGAGTAATTCGACGATGCGAGATTGGATTTGGGAAATTAGAGCGAGGCGCTGGCGATGGAAAAAATCGTACAGTTGCATTTTATGGAGGACTTGCCGGTCGACGAACTCTCTCCTATCGGTGACGGAGAAGATTAAATTTCGAAAACATTCCCCACAATGTGACAACCGGGTCTAATCCGCATTAAATTCAAAAGGTATTTCTGAGAGACCGGGAATTAGATAAAACCCGTGTCGCATTAGCGACCTTTTTCTCTCCCATTGGCAGGATAGGCGCAATGGCGTCTACACGGGGAGATATTTTCCAATTTTTTCCTCCGTGTAGGAACACTTTGAATAATCCTTGTACCTAATTTTGTTTGCTCGCAGCCCCTTTTACAATTGGCGCAGTCGGTATGGGATTAGCGCATTTATAATTCAAACTCCCTTAAATAACTTAACTAAAATTAGTACCTACATACAAGATTTTTTTTTTGGGTAAAACTTGCGCTTGTTCGCCGAAGCGAATTCCCCATACATCACGCGGGGGCAACTCGAATAAAAAGAAAATATGCCAAATCTAATAAAAAAACGCTCGCCTCCCACGATGAATATTTCCTTTCGGTCGAATGAAGTCCTCGGGAAAAACTTCCGCGCGGCATACGTGGAAGATAAAATCCACTTGCGTGATGTTCGGGAGCAGCGGACGCGTCTCCGGGTTTTTTTTCCCTGTAAAATCACTCCGGCGAACTCCGGGACAGTAGCTACCATTTGGAAAATTGCGTTGCCGCCGCAATGCATTATTAAATCCGGCCCCGGAGTGCGAGCGGTCGAGTTTCCCGATATATGTCGTATCGTCCTGCGAGCATCTTTTTGCCTTTAATTCCCCTTTTAGGCATTCCACAATCCGCGCCGCACACATACATTCCGGGCGGGTGGTGCGTCGAGATGAAACCCGGAGCCGAGGAGGGTCTTTTTTGTTCGATTATTTGCTTCCTGGATCTCACCCAGAAATACCTATTTGCTCTAATTTTATTACCTTTGAAAAACTACTGTTATTATTATTATACAGGGTGAGTCACAAAAACGCACACTTTGACATTTAAAAATACAGGGTGTTCCATTTAAAATAAGCACATTATTACACTTTGAATATGCTAATAAAAGAACTAAATGTATTGAACATCTTGTACATTATTTTGCAATAGTAAATTCATGAATAAGTAGATAAAATAGTGTATTATTTAGGTTCAAGAGCAATTTATTACCGGATATATAGATTTGGAGATATTTAATTTTTCCCAAACCCTTACATTTTTATATAAAAATTCAACGTTTGTAGTACTTTTAAATTTCAATTTCTTTTGCCTTTTAAATGTCATTTTGCCTTGTGTTTGTTGCTTTATTCATTCTTTGTTGTTACTTCATCTCTAGAAATATTTCTTATTGACAATTTTAGAAATTTCTTCGATTTTGTATACTTTGCAACACTGCCTATTTGTGACGTAGCAAATTTATGGTGACTTTATTTTGCATAAACTATAGCTCATTAAATACAGGGTGTCCCATAAAAGAAAAAAAATGATGCAGGACGCTTTTCTGGATCACCCAGTATGTTTGTGTACATATAAATAAAAATCAAATAGAGGAAATGATATTATTTTCCTGAATGAATTAGATGTAGTTTGGAAAGTGTCGAAGGATGAATATAGGCAGTAAATATGTCTATGTAGGTTAATTAATAGTTTCCCGCCCTAGGGCCGTAATTTCCAAACATATCTCGGCCGTGTTTCCCTTTCGTCTTCGACCTTCGAGTCGCCGCCCTCGAGCTGAAAATCCCATAATGAACGGCCATTTTTAGTCGACATTTTCGGCCGCTTCCACGCTTTTCGCAGTGATTTTCGTTTGTTTTTCTATATATTTTTTCACTTCCTGCGAACACAAACGGCGATGATGAGGCTGCGGTGTATGTGGGAGAGCGGAAAAACCCTTCTTTGGCCGGAAAAAGTTAGGAAATCGTCGTATCCACTTACCGGGAAATGTGCGAACGGGAAGCGTCAAATTAATTTCGGGCCGTTCGGTCGAGTTAGCGTTACAGCGTTTATTACGGGAATCGATTTATCGGGAATGGCTGTATCGCCTCTAATTCTTATTTTGACCTCAGAATTGTAGATATAAATTTTTTAATTTAGGAAAATTTATGCGAATTGCCATATGTTTTTACGCAGAAAAGATGCTCATAAATTTCATTTACAAATTCTGACCAATAAAATTAATTTTAACTATAACAATGTTGCCGATAAGAGACATTTCTTGAAGATAAATATTACGTCGTTGATTAGTTTTCTCGATAATTGATCTTCAGTAATTGATTCCTGCGATAATGGTATAATTGAGTCCTAGATAATTGATCAATGGCATAATGGAGAGTCCTAGATAATTGATCTTGGGGATAATTGATCAATGATATAATGGGCTCAGGTAACGTAACCGAATTGGCATATGTATTTATGCAGAAAAGATGCTAAAAGACTAATATATTTCTAGAAAAAGCTACATTTAACAGAAAAACAAGGGATTTCCGATATAATCCTTATTTAAAATTCATTATTAGGATTTAAAAAATGCCCAAATTCTGGCCAATAAAATTAATTTTAACTATAACAATGTTACCGATAAGAGACATTTCTTGAAGATAATTATCGTTGATTAATTTTCTCGATAATTGATCTTCAGTAATTGATTCCTGCGATAATGGTATAATGGAGTTCTAGGTAATTGATCAATGGCATAATGGAGAGTCCTAGATAATTGATCCTGGGAATAATTGATCAATGATATAATGGGCTCAGGTAATGTAACCGAATTGGCATATGTATTTATGCAGAAAGGTGCTAAAAGACTAATATATTTCTAGAAAAAACTACATTTAACAGAAAAACAAGGGATTTCCGATATAATCCTTATTTAAAATTCATTATTAGGATTTAAAAAATGCCCAAATTCAGGCCAATAAAATTAATTTTAACTATAACAATGTTACCGATAAGAGACATTTCTTGAAGATAAATATATTATCGTTGATTAGTTTTCTCGATAATTGATCTTCAGTAATTGATTCCTGCGATAATGGTATATTAATGGAATTCTAGATAATCAATCAATGGCATAATGGATAGTCCTAGATAATTGATCCTCATTGATCAATGAAATAATAGATATTGCTGATAATGGTGTCTTCAAAGGGTTCTTTCAACATTTATTATTTCTTGTATATTCGATCCCAAATAATGCCATTGGAGTATTAAAAAAAATTCATTACTGGAGCCCATTGTTGAGTATTAGAAAGTGTGCGATGTAGAAAGGAAAATCCCTTAAAACGAAACACTAAATAACAAGTTTCCATTCGCGTCGGAAGTTTCCATATTTTTCGAAAGTGATTCATCGCTTTAAATGTTTGTTCTAGTTTTAGCACTCCCACGCTTTCCTCATTAATTTATCCCCGAACGTGCATTGTCGGCCTTTTCCGACTTCGTTTTCGACGGGAAACGTTCCGGGCCTTATCCGCGCATCTGACTCGGGGAAATTCCTCATTTTATGAGGGTTTTGTAACGGGGATGTATGGTAATGTTATGCTAAATGTCAAGAAATTATGTTGCTCTTACTTGGGAGTTTGTGTTTACATCGCGAGGGGGCCGTTTAGACGCCTCGCTGATGGTTTGCATCAGCAGGAATTATTACCCCCCCTGTTATAATTTAACGCCGCCCGCCTATATACTATATTCATTAATTAGTAGCTAGGTGTATCTATTACAACGAAAATTAACGTCGAAATATGGCTACTATTTTTAGATTCGTCAGTCTGCTTATAACAGGTCAATTTTATCCTGGGGAAATATTTTTTCCTCCTTGCATTTTCCAGTTCCAGAGCGAAACAAATCAGCAAGGAAATTGATACTGTCACTGGCAAATTCGCAAATTCTTTTATTAAAATTCTCACTTGATTCCTTGCATTTCCTTCCAACAGGACCGGCTTTCCCTAACTCACATCCCCTAATCTTATCCACCCTTACATACCACTCCGGTTTTACTCGTCGAATAAATCAATTCGTTACAAACAGCAGCTCTAAATGCAGCAATGCTTGCGGTGGTAAACTCGATGATACGTCTCTGCGCGCCACTGAGGCAATCTCGTGACGAGATACTCGTAAATCGCTGAAGGAGGCACAAAATTTATTACCAATTCCCAGTGGCGTATGGTTAATAAGGGTGCAAGGTCAGCCGTTCCGAAAAGTCTTCAAGAATCTGGGTTATGCGCTGATTGATGGGCACTGGCGTCCTCCCTTCGGGGGTTTACAGCTTGCGAATTAATTCGTTAATGGCGCACTTCCGGCCGATCGGACTTTGTATACGTGCATATCCGTCATTTCGTAAGTTACATTGTTACAATATAACTAGGTTTAGGAGACGACGAATGTTCTTTACGGCTCAGCTAGCGCGGGGAATTTATTAATTCTGGTGCCTGGCGTCGCAGGAATCGCGGGATTATTTGTTCCTCCGGAAGATCCGGCTGGATATTTCGAATATCTGGCAGCGTTACCGCGCTTTGAAGTTACTCCGCTATCTACCCGACGGAAGTTTAATTGTTCCCGAGTTTTTTATCTCCAGGTGGGAATTTTTTACGACCCGACTCAGGGAATCGCTACAAATTATCTAATTAGATGGTTTATTACTTTCGCAATGTTGGTTTGCTGTAATGGTGCTAAAGAAAAGATGTTAAAAGGCCTTCATTTAACAGATAAATAAGGGATTTCCTATGGAGAGTCCTAAGTAATGGAGAAGACCACGACTTTTTTTTTATTTTATATTTTTCAAAACCTTGCGTTCTAAGAAGGCGCGTAAAGAAATTTTTATTTTTTTCTGTTGCCAAATAAGGCCGCAATTAATTTTTAAAGTTTGAAAAACGTCACACAATCGTCATACACTCTGCTCCAATCAAAGCGAGAGTTGCTAAGAGAAGTCACATTTAGCAAGTTTGCCACGTTTCCTATTACTCTTTAGTCCGCAAAATGTGCGTTCTTTGTATATTTATTGCAATAAACATTTTCTGATTTATCCATTTCTTCCATTACCTAATGGATAATTCGATATATTAATATAGAAATAACATCTTCATCTGTATAAATTGTAACCGATTTTCGTGTTAAAAACACAAATAAAGGTCCTGAAAAATTTATTTGGCAACATTCTTGTCAACGTCAAAATTATCAGTAAAGTGTTTTGTGCCGAACTGCAATTCGTGTAATTTGTTTTGTGCATTTTTCAGAAAAATCTGACAAATGACAGTTTGATTTTTGTTCGTTTGTGTATTCTTTGTTACTGCGTTCAAAAAATTCATACTATTTACTATACAACAAGACGTGAGTGGTTTATGATTGGTTGATAAGGTATGAGTCAAAACCCGAAATTTTTAAATTTCAAAGGGCTATATCTTTTTAATTACAACACATTTTGAGCAACTGAAAACGGTTTTGAGCTCTAATAAATCATTTCTAATCGTATCTTTTGCCGAAATCTCACATCGTGGTCTTCTCCATTGATGGTGTCTTCAACATTTAGTATACTTTCATCTAAACCCATTTGAGATTAGTTTTTTTTTATAGTGATTTAATAGTTGGGTAGCGGTAAGACGCCCATGTACTATTTCGGTTCTATTCCAGGCCAACGGGTTTCCAGTTGAATCCGTTTAGCGAGCGGACATGGAATTGGACACACGCGGACACACAGCAATTACCTCGAATTGCTCTGCCGGATTCGTGCATTTAGGAATCTATCCCCGATGCCGGTCGACCGGTCGCTGTACCTATCGTTCGGTAAAATATTCCGAATTAACCATTCGGATCCGGACGGGCTTATATGGTAGAAAAATAACCCCTGAGAGATTACGCCGCGCAATTGCTTGTGTTGCTTTTTTGCCTTCGGACCGGAGCAGATTGCATATTTTTATAGGGCGGTTCCGGGGTATCGTTCGCCCGGATTTTATATGGCCGGGTTTAAAGCGCGCCCTATCGGGAATTTAACGCGCCAACTACCACTACTTTAATCTAATTAGTTAATTGAATAATCTTGGAAAAAACTCGCTTGGTTTTTTGCGTACGATTTTAGAGTTAGAGTTAACCTGGTGTAATTTTTCCAGGGCGGTCGTAAATCAACAAAGAAAAGCAATTAATTTAAAAGTTGGAGGCCGGAAGTTTTTTCTTCGGTTTTGAATCCGTGATGTATAGTACATTTGTTTAAACGGAACAAACTCTTAAGGGAGCTAGGTTAATAAATCGCGCGTTTAATTCGTTTTGATGCGGAATAGGAACTTTAAAAAACGATTAATTGACTTAACACCGACCTGCGAGAGTACGAAACATGGCGAAAAAAAGTTCTCTAATTATCCGGAATATTTCACCCCATTCTCCTTTCCTCCTCGCAGGTCAGTAATCACCCTATCTAAAAAGTTTACGACCGCTTTAATTGCGGTTAAACCGAGCATTTATTACATGACGTTTTCAAAAAATTACACCCCAACTCGGTACCCATTTCATATTGCATTCCCTTGCAAATAATGTTTATGACACGGCGAATGAAGAGAGAGGGAGCCGCAGCGAATAAAACTAAAGGTATTATCAGAGGAGAAAAGACTACAAGTCTGCGAAAGACAAATAACATCGAGCCCGTCGGGATGCGAAATGGAGACAATTGCAGCAGTTTCGAACCTTAAATTGCGTTAAGACTTTGTTAAATTTCACGAAAACCGTCTCTTATCAAAACTTCTTTTTTACGAGCGGATTATCTCGGTTTATTTAATACAGTCGTTTCGAAACTTTAACTCCGAATTGAATAGAATCCGAAATTAAACGATTACTTCATTATCTAATCAGTTAATTAGTCGCAAAATTGATTCAATAGAATTTTTACTATAGATTAAACAATGTGCTTGTATATGAGGAATCGCTCAATGCTCGGAAAGGGCGCTGCGCCTATTCGATGCAGCAACTATTTTTCATCTTTCCTTAAGATAAAAACACCCTGTACATCAAACGTAATGCCCGGGACCTTTCCTATACCCCCATCAGAAATGAAAAAATAATAAATCTCGTAAATGATTAGGATGACGCTTCGGGCTTTATTGTGTATAGGACATGTGGAAACAAAGAGCAGTAAAGCGAATTGCAGTAGAAAATAATAAAATCCATAAAACGTACAAAATAAAGTAACTTCAGGGGACTAAATTTTGCGAGACACCAGCCAAATTGTATAATTCAATTTATACCCCTTTTCACTTCCATCCCGCCACCGGAAAATAAACTTATGTTTCTGTGTGTTCAGCTTTACACACACACACACACATACATATACGGACTTTTCCTACAATATTATTGCTAACATGCATTCAAAGCAGGAGATATAACGTTTCAATAAAAATACTGGGAATAAATAAATATTTACGTTTCACGTTTCCGAGGAGTGGCGCACCGGAATATAAGATATCGAATCTGGTCTTTGGTTTTACGGCTTTTTTAAGCTTTTATTAAAATTATTATTCGGAATTTACGATACTCGTAACATCGCGAAAGCGCATAAATCGGAATAATCTCATACGCTTGTTATCCTCTAGACTCCACTCGCTGAAATTACCATCAGATATATTTTTCCTAATAAAGCAATTATTGCAACTTCACGTGCTAAACTTGCGCAATTAGCGGGAAATGTACGCTGGCGATTTTCCACGAGAAGTTGGGTAATCGCATTCTAATCGCAGGTAAGTTTATTTCTGGGAGTATATTAGATCCCGGCCGGGCGAACAGTAATCATATCATATTAGTAACAATAAAATCCCGTGATTAACAATCGTCAAGGGGCGTTCTAATGCGACTTTAATAGTTTCGAATAGGGAACCACTACGAATTCGAATCCACAAATCCACAGTGGCGTATACCGAGCGGTTAATTAAGGACATTTTTTGTATTAATTGGCTTAACTAAGTAGAGTACAAGGTAATAAATATTCCCTTTGATGTGCACGTCACGCTAAAGCATATTTATTTCATGAAAACTACTTTTTTATGCTACACTTACAAGTATAATGGATCAGAACAAGGCATTCCGAGCGCTCCACAACATCGGAATTGAATGATAGCAGGTGGGGGATCCCAGCCGAGTATCTAAACTCGATAACGATTAGTAGCATGATAAATTCGCATTTGCACATGGTTTTGATTATAGAATGCGATATCGAAAGCACTTTAACGTTAATTGAGGATGCGGGAGGAAAGCCGAGACTTTACGATCGGGTCAATTCGGGGAGAATTTCATTGCTGGAACGTGGTTATCGCCGAGTGTGCACAGTACATGGGCTCTTCCTAATCGATTCTTTCATTTTACAACTGCGGTCCTTTTAATGTGCACTTTTAAAAGACACTGTTAAAATAATGTGGAAGTTGACACAGAATGTAAAAGGCCATTACTCGCTCACTTTCAGAAAGAAGAGGTAATGACGTTTCGTTTGGTTTTATTTTGACATTTGGCGATTAAGGCGCGGTTGTTGATGTTTAGTTCAACTGTGGTTCTGTGTTGAACCAAGTTTAATTGAAATTTGTGTTGTATGAATGAGAGCTTAGATCGTACATAAATGGATGCCTCAATACCATAAGAACTGAATGTACGTCACGGTTCCAACATTTCCAACATGCCTTTTTCACATTATCTCCTTCTGATTTATAGAATTTCTAATAGCTTTATCTTTGTTTTGGTCAGCTAATGGAGTATGCGCATTGAAAACTTGAACGTATGAATTAGATAACTGTTTAAATATATCTTGATGCCAGATTTATATAGATTTATTATTAAATCAAATATTTTAACATTTTTGAATCATATCTATGTATATTCTTTATCAAAAATTATAATGTTTAAGTTCGTAAATGAAATTTTGATGTATAGATATTTTTACTTTATAATTATTAATAAAAATAGTTAATCCATTATTTATTTTTGGTACAAGATAAAAAGAGAAAAAAAATAGCTTTTAGAAATTTGGCAACGTTGCTACTTTCTAATTCCTAACTTTAGCTAACCTCAAAACGTCAAGTGTTTGTTTTGATTGTTATTTCTTATTTTTTTATATTTGAATTATTAAATATGGTTACACAAATAAAATTCATGGTACTTATGAATGTTTAAATTTGGCGCTAATTCTGTATGTCAAATGTATCATAAGATGTCAGTTGACCAAAACAAAGATGGAGCGTTAAGAAACACAACTTGTTAAACAAGGATGGGTAATTAAAGTACGTCTTTGATATGTTGGAACCGAGTTTTTACTTCATCGATGCATCCATTTATATATGATCTAAGTGTGACATCTACAACAGGGCCTTATTAAAGAGGATAATAATGAATTATCGAATAATGTATTTGTGGTAAATAATAATTACATCACGTGGACAACTGGGGCTCTTTCTGATCGATTCTGTAATTTTACAACTGCGGTCATTTTGAAAGTTTGCACACAATTTCCTCTACGTAAAAGGCCAAACGAATAGCACACTTTTAGAAGAAGCAGTCAATGACATTTCGTTTTGTTCAATTCTGATATTTGACGATTAAGTCATAGACAAAATACATATATAGACTGGAGACTCTGTCAAAAAAGTGGTCCGCTTGAATGTGATGCCATCTCTTGACGGTGAACAAAACCTATTACAGGAATCTATCAGATTTTACCATTTATTGGCGGGATTTCTCACATATTCAAATATAGCAGGTGGGATAGTGATTTAGGAATAAAAAATACATATATTTTTGTTGTATATTTATATTAAACTGCTGCAAAATAATATAATTACATAAATAAAGGATAATAATATGTATAATATATGCACATAACATATGTCTATGAACGTTAAAATGTAAAATGGCGAACTGTAAACAATTACCGCGTTTACATGAAGGTATCAGGAATCGACTCGAGATATCTTTTTCTTCGTCGAGTCAACTCGATCCGGTATCTTTTTTCTTCGTCATAACTCGATCCGTGTTTATACTTGAAGTCGGCTTGGATCCCTCATGTAAACAGAGCTAATAACAATTTTGTTTAGGAATTCTTCTTTTCCTTTATTTTGAGTGGACTTAACTGCCAATGTTGTTCGGTCACAGAAAATGTTGTTCACCGACAAAGGATGGCGCTGAAAATCGTTCGCCAAAATTTTCAAGAGTAAGTGCCACCCCCCTGGATTAAGTAAGGTTAGAATTCAGCGACTGTCTTATTGCAAAAGATAATGATGCATTTCGAATAACGCATTTGTGGCAAATAAGGGAGAATTGTTTGTTCTTTTGAGAATGTTGGTGTAAGTAATTAGTAGCACAGTGGCAAACGTCAGCGACAATGACGTTTGAGCATCTGGAGTAGAATGCATCCTTACCTTTTCCTAATTAAGAACAGCCAGCGAGATATTAATCACCGAACTGTCAAACTTAGAGACGGCGCCCGCTCCGCCGAAAAGGATATTCTCTCGCCCTTTCGCAGGGGGAAACCGGCGAAAGGGCGACAGCCGGGGTGAGATCATTTTAGCGACAAGGTAAATAACAAACAAGATGCCGCTTCATTATTTTTATCACTCGTAAAACGAACGAACAAACTTTCCGTCCCCGAGACTTTCGTCTATAGTGGGCGAGCCGGCGCGAACTTGCCGGAGTTTTATTACTGTTGTCAATCTTCCGGCGAGCGACTTCCGTAACAATGCTAATTCGTATATGGTGGAGTTAGTGCAACGCAATTATTAACAAGCTTCATATCGGAGCATAAAAGCTTATGAGCGAAGTTTAACATAAGTATTCGGCTGTCTTCTGCGAAATAATAACGTGCCGAAGTTCCCGCCCTTTATTTCGGCTGTATTTCAGTTGCTCTAACGGTTTTTGTTTAATTACCTGCCGCTTGTGCACATATTTACCCCCCAAAGCCCGGCAAACACATCAGCATTCTAAGCGAAAATTAAACAACGCCTCATTCAAATGCTAGATATATTAATCGCAATGGATCGTTTACAAATTCATTTCATTCTATTACTAGTAATTCGATTTCCCTGCCCCGCCGTGATTAGAAGTAACAGGAAGCTTCCAACATTACACCCTTATAACCTAATTACTCGCTAATTTCTTAAACGTACCTTCGGTTTTCATAATTCGATAATGACGCGACTCGGACGTCGTTAAATTATATCAAACGATTCCCGTATTTGATCAAGCCGCCCCGACGCACTCTTCCCTAGAATCCTATAACAAAAATTCTCCACCAGTAACATTAGATTAAAACAAATCAGCCGGTAGACTCGGCTTGAGCCGAACCTCCACTAAATCATCCCCGTGGGTGAAGGTGACGGGCTCCCCTTTGAAGTAATCCACGAAGGCTCGCAGGGTTCCGAACTCCGGGGACACGCTGCTGGCGTCCGCGTTCAATCGTATCTTGTTCGTGGAGGTGCGCTCTATGCCCAAATTGTAGAATTTATCATCTGCCTTCAAAGTCAGCACCAGGAAGTACCGCGCACTGGGCCGGAAGAGGAAGGAACCGTTGGGAAGGTCACGCAGCAGTTGCTTGGCGCCTTTCCTGTCTGTATTCCTGTAGAATCTCTCGTTGTTGATGTTGACTGCAAAAGAAATTTGAGTCAACAATTCTAACTCGCTGAATAGTACTCACAAATGGAATCAACGTAAACCTCCTGCTCCTCTTCATCTTCAACATTATCTTCATCAGCTTCATCTTCGTTATTGTTATCTTCTAGTTCTTCTTCTTCTTCCTCATAGTTAACAACGTTTCGGTAAAGATATCGGTGGTCGGTTTCTTCGTTTTCATCGCGAACAGGATCTTTATCTTCGTCAATGTTGCCATAAACTGGTTGATCTTCGGTGTCGTTTACCATCGGGTTAGAAGCGTTTGCTCTAGCTTTGAGTTCCTCCGAAAGTTTAGCAGCTAATTGGTCTGTTAGAAGCGGTAGAGGTGAAGCTGAGTTTTTTCTAGTAATTGAGGGTTTTAAGGATTCGCTGTTTGCGTATACCGGAAGAACTATAAGGGGGAACAAAATTGTGAGATTATGAAGAAAAACCTTTAACTAACCTACCTTCATCTTCTTTATTATTTTCGGGTTTTTGGTTATCAACTACTTTAACAACGCTCTTTCTTCTTGTTGATTGCAAGCGTTTGTCATTAATAACTTTCTCTTCGGTCAGTTTTTTAGGCAATCTTCTTCCTTTATCTGGGGCTGGCAATGGCGGTTCATCTTCCAGTTCCTTGCTAGGCGGGGAGATTCTTTTCCTCGATTTTTCGGATGTTGTGCCGCGTTTCTTGGTCAGTGTCGATGGAATCTCCGGCAATGGTCGATTCCGGACCGATTCGGGCAGTACAAAGGCTGGCATTTCGCTTTTCAACATGTGGTTTTCGTAATTCGACGAGCTGGTTTTGGCCGCTTTGGATTTGATGGAGAAGAATTTGTTTATTCTCCCCAAAAAGTTCACCGGGCCCTTGGGCTCCTCCTCGTCGATGATGATTATGTTAGTTAGGTCGTTTACAGTGTATTTTTTAGTAGTTTGTGGTAATTCCTTGTTAATTTCATCTTCAGGTTCTTCTATATCGATGTTCTGAAATTGTAATTATTAGTTTAAGTACACCAGATACTTAACAAACTACTCACTAAATATCCTCCGATAGTTCTGATATTGTTTTTTAGGTTTATCATTTTTTCGTTAGGTTCATCATCTTCTTCTTCTTCTGTTGGTATAGGAATCGGTTGCCGGGTCGCTATGTTAGCTGGTTTACGTCTGTTTACATTAGGAGGAGGTTCATAAGTGTTCTCAGGTTCGTAATTTTCGTTTTCTTCTTCGTTAAATTGGTTAGGTACGAGGTAATCCTCGTTAGGGGCTTTCTTATCATACGTATTCTCCAAGTCTTCGTAAACATCAGAGTGGATTTCCTCTGGAGCCATGGCTGGTGGTTTCCGGATGGATTTTTGACGAGTTTCAATCTTTTGAGTGGTTTGTGGTAGAGGCAGTTTAGGTTTGGGTTTAATCTCTTCATGATTCGCAGGCGGTTCTATAGGTGGTCTTAACTGTGGTCTCGCTTGTGGTGGTCTTAGAGTTGATTTTTGGGTTAGTGGAAGACTTGGTTTTTGGGTTAGTGGTGGACTTGGTTTTCTGGTTAGTGGAAGAGTTTGCGTTTGGGTTAGTGGTAGAATTGGTTTTTGGATTAGATTCGGTTTCAGTTTGTTGACGGGTGGTTTTTTTATTAATATATAAGGATCTTCCTTGACGCTTTTGATGAAGGCGAACAGTTTTTTATTTTGCGCCGGTGGTAATTTCCAACTGATCGCTTGGAATTCTGACAAATCCTTAAAAATATATTATCATCACATTCGAATCGCGCCATTTAAATTGACTCACCATTAGCATTTTCCCGTCCAGGTGTTTGCTTTGCACGATGCTTGCGACATCTTCCTGGTTGATCTGCAATTAATTCGATTGATTTTTATCTCAATTCGCTCTAAAATAGTACTCACACTTTTTAATAAGCCCAACAAATTCTGTTCGCCAAGGAGGAGCACTTTGTTCAGCGACATTTTTCATTTCACGAACTGAAATAAATATTATGTGATAAAAATTTTATCACTTGTTCCTCCGAGTGATAAAAACTATGCGAGTAGCGCATCTCATTTTCGAGCGTATTTAGTGAAATACCGCCTTATCAATGTTGTAGAGGAAACCGCGATATTTCTGACTATATTACAGAATGTATTTTAAAGTTTCCCATTATAATTACAATGAATCATTGGGGAACATTGCGGAGAAAAATTGTACTTATCCTACTTTCTTGTACACAATGGAAGCTCCAACCCTTGATCTTAATTAAATATCAGAAGGTCCTTCCATATATCACGTACTGCATTCTCTCCAGGCGGTGTCAAATCCTTGCTGATAGTAAAGGAAGAGGCGGTAATAAAGGCCGGTACGCGGCCCGCGACCTTTTTACCCTACTCCTTTATCTGCCTTACAAGCCCCGAGAAAAAAGGATCCCCGCACAATCGGGCCGAATTTATTGGATTCCCCTCCAAATTAAACCCGTCCGGGCATTAATTTCAACACCTGTTGGGACCAGAATCCGCCCCGATGAAGGAAAAAAAACCTGCGCCGCTGACTTTCCAGTGTATATTTCCCCCGTAAAGTGGAATCGAGCGCGTGACACTGATTGATGTAAGGATCAGAGATAAATTAGATCGGTCGCTGACGATAACATGGTGCATGATGAATTCCCCGAGATGTAGCCCGAAAGATTACGCTCACGAGCCGGCTTCGAACAGGTCCGGAGGGAGGCCCCAGACTACTCGACGCCGGTCCCCCCGGCCTCCTAACCTAAAGGGGACACTTTTAATGATTGCGCCCCGCACGTGGATAATTTCATTTCCCACAAAAAAAAAGATTTCCCCTCCAAAATTACACACATGTACAATTTAATCTTGGATAGTTCAAAATAGTCCTGAATCTGTTCGAAATGATTATCCTGGATAGTTCTCTCTTCTGAATTCTAGTTCTAAATGATTTTGGACAGTTCTAAATGGTTATGAGATTGTCCTAAGCTGTTTCAAATAGTCCTAAACGGTTCTAAATTATTCTCGACAGTACTAAATAGTTCTGAATCTGTTATAAATGTTTTTGGAAAGTTCTAAATGGTTCTGAGATCGTACTACACTATTTCAAATGATCCTATTCAGTTCTAAAATGGTTCTAAGCGATTCTAGACTGTTCTAAATAGTTCTGAAATCGTCCATACTGTTTCAAATAGTTCTAATTGGTTTTAAATGATTCTGGAACGTTTTAAATATGTTCTAAATAGTTTTAAGTTTTAACATCGTCCTGAACCGTTTAAAATGGATATAGTTAATTCTAAATTAGTTCTAAATGATTTTGGACAGTTCTAAATGATTTTGGAAAGTTCTATGTGGTTCTGATATCGTACAAAACAATTTTAAATTAGTCTTACTTGGTTTAAATGATTCCAGACAGTTCAAATAGTTCTGAAACTGTTCTAAATGAATTTGTACAGTTCTAAATGGTTTTAACATCGTCCTGAACTGTTTAAAATGGTTATAGTGAATTCTAAAATAGTTTTAAATGCTTCTGGACAATTCTAAATAGTTCTGAATCTGTTCTAAATGATTTTGGAAAGTTCTAAATGGTTCTGAGATAGTACTAAACTATTTTAAATGATCCTAGTCAGTTCTAAAATGGTTCTAAATGATCTTGGACAGTTCTAAAATGGTTCTAAATGATCTTGGACAGTTCTATAAGGTCCTAAGCTATTTCAAATCGTCTTAATCGGTTTTAAATGATTCTGGAAAGTTTTAAATAATTTTTAATTTATTCTAAATGATTTTGGACAGTTCTAAATGGCTTTAAAAACGTCACGAACTGTTTAGAGTGGTTCTAGTGAATTCTGAAATGGTTCTAAATGATTCTGGACAATTCCAAATAGTTCTAAATCTGTTCTAAATGATTTTGGACAGTTCTAAATGGTCTTAATACCGCCCTGAACTGATGTTTAAAATGGTCCCAGTGAATTATACAATGGTTCTAAATGATTCTTGACTGTACTCAATTCCTGTATAGTCCTGAATCTAATACAAAATACCCTCCAAAATTGCACACCAAATTCGTTGTATAAAGTATAATGTAGATATATGTATAATGTATGTATCATATGTATAATGTTTGTGCCTAACGTATGTAATGTAGTATAATGTATGTATGATGTATTAGGTAAATCGAATGGAATTAATGTGTAAATTTGGGCGAGATGCGGTGCGACAATGAGGGATAACGGGATCCGGGTTGTTGTCAAAAAGGACTTAAAGGGAATCCTTCCTATTTCCGTTTCCTCTTCGACGCCTCGTATACAACACGTTGTTTGAATTTTAAATTCGTTCGAAATATAGAATGACTAGATTTACATTTATGGCTTTTTTTTGTTAGGCGTTCCTCCCGCCAGATTGATTACAACGGTGTATAATGGCAGCCTCTTTGAAATTCCGATCGGAAAGTGAATTAGCGTCAAATGGAAAGCAGTTGATGAAAAATACGGGAGATAAATAACGAGGTCCTGTGTTTTTTTTTTCGTCGCACGAGAGGGATTTTCCTTTCTTATTATAAAATTGCTGCGATATCGGATTCATAAATCGCAATAAGATCAGAAAAAAAAAACTTGTAATCGGGGAACCGATGATGAATTTAAAATCAATCAATCAATTAGCTTATCCGACAGAAATTATTTACAACTTTAGCAGATATAAAGAAGGGAAAAAAAGGGAAGTTTCTAACGATTTCCCGACTGGATCCCTAATTAACAGCCCGTCAACGGAAGAAACCGGCGCTGATTTAATTAAGGACCTTTTTTAAAAAACGCAATTATGACGCCGAAGGATAATTAGCGAGAGAAAAGAGTGCAAAAAAATGGGCTCGATGCTCGCCCATTCAAAAGTGCATTCGTCTGTATGCGACTCCAAATAATGCAAAACCGAGAGGGAATTTAGTCGAACGGGAGAGCCCCGAGCAGCGCCCGTTAATTTGTGCATGTCGGAGGAATTACAGGATGTTACAGAGGCGGCATCGAGATTAGTAACGATAGGAGTTGTAATCAAGGTAAGAAATACACCGAGGAATAGATATATACTTGTCGCATTTAGCGAAATTGTTCCGTTTAATTTTGGAAATGGGTTCTCGACTGTCGATAAGTAGTTTTAGTTAACAGTTCGGTTTAATATCTTCGGGACAATTCGAATGCATCTCGATTCGAGCGATTATTAAAATTTACGGCCCTTTCGACTTATATTGTACTTATACTTTCCTTGTATATAGTTGGTATTTTATCAGCTAAGATAATTCATGCATCAGCGAAATATAAATTGCGCCACGTTTCGGCTCCAGGAAGCTTCATCTTCAGGGTGAAACATTAAGTCATCTCAAGCTAGTAGGTTAAATGTGAATTTGATGGTTTGTTTTTTACAAGATATTTCATATAAATTTGTTGATTTTTAGAAATATTGGCTCATTTAGTCAAGCTTTCATTTGAAAAATTCTAAATAGTCTACCAAAAGTTCTAAAACTAAATAGTCCTGAAAGCGTTCTAAATGGTTTTGTACTTTTCTAGTTAATCCTTGAAAGTTCCAAATAGTTCTGAATCTGTTCGAAATGATTCTGGACAGTTCTAAATCTCTCTGAATTTGTTCTAAATGAAATTGGACAATTCTAAATAGTTTTGCATCTCTTATAAATGCTTTTGTATAATTCTAAATGGTTTTAATACCGCCCTGAAATATTTCAAATGATCTTAATGAGTTCCAAAATTGTTCAAAATGATTCTAGACAGTTGTAAATAGTTCTGAATCAGTTGGAAATGATTTTGAACGGTTCTAAGTGGTAAACTATTAAATCAAAAGTTCTAAAAAAGAAGTTGTAAATAGCCCTGAATGTTGAAATAGTTCTAAATGGTTCTGGACTTTTCTTGTTAATCCTGGATAGTTCTGAATAATTCTATTTGATTTTGAACAGTTCTAAATGGTTCTAAATGATTTTGAACAGTTCTAAATGGTTCGAAATGATTTTGAACAGTTCTAAATGGTTCGAAATGATTTTGAACAGTTCTAAACGGTTCCAAGATCATCCTGAACTCTTTGAAATAGTCCTAGTTAATTCTATATATGCTTCGGAATGATTCTCGACAGTTCTAAATAGTTCTGAATCTGTTCTAAATGATTTTAGTTAACAGTTCGATTTAATATCTTCGGGACAATTCGAATGCATCTCGATTCGAGCAATTATTAAAATTTATGGCCGTTTCGACTTATATTGTACTTATATTTACCTAGTATATAGTTGGTATATTACTATAGCTAGATAATTCATGCAGCGAAATATAAATTGCGTTATATCAGCGATGCATTTTGGGCGCCGAAATCGCCTTATCGTGCATTAAATAAGCTCCAGCGGAGCATTAATGTTCGAGTAAACTGTCCCGAAAAGTCTCGCAAAAATTTATAGGACAACATCGGAATTCATTGCCGGAAAAACCGTAAATTTATCCCTTTACCTAATAAAACTAAGAAAAGCCAAGTTTTTGATAACGCAATCAAATTTTTAGTACGTTTTAATGACAATGGTCTTTAATGGCTTTTCATAGTTCGAGGCTGTAAAGAAAGATCTAATTCGAGATTATGTTATAGAAATGCCGCAAAGGCGGTTACAGGCACAAAAAAATTAATCTCTCCGGGTGAATTCTGTATAACTTTGCATTTTTACGTTCTGTATCGTGTAATAGTATTTGCGGTTACAGGCAAAAATTTTAGATAATTAATGGAGAAGACCACGACTTTTTTTAAATTTTTTTTTTCAAAACCGTGTGTTCTAAGAAGGCGCGTAATGAAATTTTAATTTTTTTCTGTGGCCAAATAAGGCCGCAATTAATTTTTAAAGTTTGAAAAACGTCACACAATCGTCATACACTCTGCTCCAATCAAAGCGAGAGTTGCAAAGAGAAGTCACATTTAGCAAGTTTGCCACGTTTCCTATTACTCTTCTTTACTCCGCAAAATGTGCGTTTTTTGTATATTTATTGCAATAAACATTTTCTGATTTATCCATTTCTTCCATTACCTAATGGATAATTCGATATATTAATATAAAAATAACATCTTCATCTGTATAAATTGTAACCGATTTTCGTGTTAAAAACACAAACAATGGTCCTGAAAAATTTATTTGGCAACATTCTTGTCAACTTCAATATTATCATTAAAGTGTTTTGTGCCAAACTGCAATTCGTGTAATTTGTTTTGTGCATTTTTCAGAAAAATCTGACAAATGACAGTTTGATATTTGTTCGTTTGTGAATTCTTTGTTACTGCGTTCGAAAATTCATACTATTTACTATACAACAAGACGTGAGTGGTTTATGATTGGTTGATAAGGTATGAGTCAAAACCCGAAATTTTTAAATTTCAAAGGGCTATAACTTTTTAATTATAACACATTTTGAGCAACTGAAAACGGTTTTGAGCTCTAATAAATCATTTCTAATCGTATCTTTTGCCAAAATCCGCGTATCTCACATCGTGGTCTTCTCCATTTACTTATCGTACTTTACTTGTAAAAATAGATGGAAAGGTTCTAATATAAAAATGTGCCCTTGGAGGTTTCGTTTGGGACCCTCTAGCATCTACGCTAGAATTCATTAACACAATGTAGATGAAAAATTTAGTATGTACCTTGAAGACTATTATAATAAGAATTCGCATAAATTAACCCGCCTTGGTGAGTCTAGCAGCGCGATTTTTCCTTAATTCAAATTCGAATTCATGAAAGCTGAAAACGTATTGTTATGAATAGTTTGTCAATCAGTCGGACAATTTTATTACGGCGATTTACAAGTCAAATTCCCCGCAGATAACTCATTTCAAAAAGGGCGAACGACTCTCTTTCCGTTCCCATTAATATGCTAAAGCCATTATCGGAATCGTCGCTGTACGGCCGCTTCTCCTCGATTAATTATCCTCGATTGTGCTCGAAAGTGCGGCGAAATGCAATATGTATAGGTGTAAAAATTTCGAAAGATGAGCTCCCAGAAGTATCGGGCGTCATTTACTATTAAACACGCCATTACTATTTATCATCTTCTTCAGGTTTCGTTTATGTTGTTTCGCCCTCATCGAAATTCGTCAATATTTCCATCTCAAACGCCTCGCCATATCCCGGAGTTTTATTTTATAAATAAATGATAATTTTTCTATCGATCCAGCGCCACACTATCGCACTTATACAGAGTGTCCCAAAATTTGTTTACAACCCTGTATTTATTGGTCTAAACTAGTGTCCTTCATTAAAGGGGGGGCGTAGTCCCCTTAGGGAATGCTGAAGTTTCGTCCACTAATATTAGAACATCCTGTATATATTAAACAATTATTCCTGCAATATTATGCGAGTTATTTAAAGTGGATTCCCTCGGTACTTCCTGCTGCGTGGAAAAGGGATCAACGCAGGACGATAAGTCGTCATATTTTATTCATTTATCCGGCGTATTTCTTTGATGTTGTTCCATCGCGAAATAATAAACCGGCAAAAATTGGCCCACTTAGCGATAATCCGCGCGAGATCAAAGGAATTTCACGGCGCATCGGGACCCGAATAATATATTTTCATTTTCGATGGCGGTTCTACCCCGTGGAAATTTCGACGTCTTCCACTCGGAGGGATAATTATTTGGGAGGGATTTTCGATTGGTATCCCCCAAATCCCTAAAATAAAAAAAAAGCTGTAGTGATTGGAGGCTGGCAATTCGACGTTTCGGCTTCATGAAGTTTCATCTTCAGGGTGAAACTATTAGGTACATAAACTCAAGCTAGTAGGTTAAATATGATGGTTATTATAATAAATATCTGATGATTTTTGGTCGATTTTTAGAAATATTTAATTGCATTATTAAATTTTTCATCTGAAAAATTCTAAATAGTTTTCCAAAAGAAGTTCTAAATAGTCCTGAAAGCGTTCTAAATGGTTCTGGACTTTTCTACTTAATCCTGGGTAGTTCCAAATAGTTCTGAGTCTGTTCGAAATAATTCTGGATAGTTCTAAATAATTCTGAATTCATTCTAAATGAACTTGGATAGTTCTATATAGTTCTGAATCTGGTCTATATACTTTTGGACAGTTCTAAATTGTTCTAAATGGTTTTGGATAATTCTAAATAGTTTTGAATCTGTTCTATATGATTTTGAATAGTTCTAAATGGTTTTAATACCGTCCTGAACTGTTTCAAATGGTCTCAGTAAATTTTAAAATGGTTCCAAATGATTCTACACAATTGTAAGTAGTTCTGAATCGATTCTAACTGATTCTGGACAGTTCTAAATAGTCCTGAATCTGTTGAAAATGATGGTTTGTACTTTATTAAATATGTTTTAAAAGATTTTTCATGTAAATTTGATGATTTTTAGAAATATTTGACTGAATTAGTCAATTTTTCATTTCAAAAAAAAAGTTCTAAAAAAAGAAGTTATAAATAGTTCTGAAAGCGTTCTAAATGGTTTTGGACTTTTCTACTTAATCCTGGATAGTTCTAAATGATCTTGAAAAGTTCGAAATGGTTCTAAGATCGCCCTGAACTGTTTCAAATAGTCCTAGTGAGTTCTATATGGTTCTAAATGATTCTCGACAGTTCTAAACAGTTATGAATCTGTTCTAGACGATTTTGAATAGTTCCAAATGGTTTTAATACCGTCCTGAACTGTTTCAAATGGTCTCAGTGAAGTTTAAAATGGTTCCAATGATTCTAGACAATTGTAAATAGTTCTGAATTTGATTCTAACTGATACTGGACAGTTCTGAATAGTCCTGAATCTGTTGAAAATGATTTTGAACAGTTCTAAATGGTAAACTAAATGGTAAATGGAATTTGATGGTTTTTAATAAATACAACTGAACCATTTTAAGGTGAAACCCTGAAGATGAAATTTCCTGAAGCCGAAACGTCAAATTTTAGCCTCCAATCAGTGAGTGGCTGAGTGAGTGGATGCTACAGCTTTTATTATTTTAGTGATTTGGGGATACCGAACGAAAATCCTTCCCACAGATAATTATCTGTGTGAGTGCTGGAAGATATCGAAATTTTCTCGTTAATATTTCAGCGAGAAAGGGGAAAGTTATTGGAGGTAAAACGGGCCACCCCGTCGACGAAATTGGTATAATTCTATTCGAATAAAAACTCCCATTATCCCGCGTCATTATTGTAGGTATTTTAATTAAAAATCCGCATTATTTATTAATGCTTACGATACAGGCGTGATAAATCGTGTCAAACAAACAATCACTATTTAAATTGGAAAATTCTAGATATACACCGAAAACCGGCAGTTTATATGAAAAACGGTTTTTCATTTCCGCGGATAAAAAAAACCACCACCGGAAAAATATTGACCTTGAGTAGATGAGAAACGTTCTCGCCTCCGCAAAAAAAATATAGATCATCCCCGGTACAATAGAAAGTAATATATAAGACCCTTGACCACCGATAGAACCGATAAATATCACTGATCGCCGCTAAAAACGGGAACGGATGATACATAATCACGTGTCGATGCCCGCGCTCCCGGCCTCCCTTTTTCTCCCGGAAATCCAGATTGATGACCGCACACTCCGAAATTCCTATCGCCCTCTCCATAATGTATTTTTATTGTCGCGTATCCCGAGCATAGCTCATATTTACTAACAGAGTGTTTAGGGCGGCCCGGGCTCGCCGTTCGGCTCGTATCGCAGTCAAAGGATGGTCTCCCGGGGGCGGTAAATTACCGCCCGCGGCTACCGCCGCTCGCCGTACCTAAGCTCCGGTCAATGCTGGATATTAAAGGCGCAATGGGAGAGGGATCGCTTACGGAGGTGTAAAAAAACCGCTAAAAAATATTTATTACATAACCATCAAATTCATATTTAAGCTACTATAGCTTGAGTTGATTTAATACCAGTTAGAACTGTCTAAAATCATTTACCTACAACTGTCCAGAATGATTTAGAACCGATTCAGAACTAACTGTCTATAATCATTTGGAAACATTTTAGAATTCACTGAGAACTGCATTTGAAACAGTTCTGGTGGTATTAAAACCATTTAGAACTGTACAAAATCATTTAGAACATATTCAGAAGTATTTTGAATTGTCCAAGATCATTTAGAACTGTTCAAATCATCATCTAGAACAGATTCAGAACTATTTAGAACTGCTGAGAATCATTTAGGGCATATAGAATTCACTTATAGAACTATTTGAAACAGTTCAGGGCGATCTTAGAACCATTTAGAACTTTTCAAGATCATTTAGAACTATCCAGGATTAAGTAGAAGTCCAAAACCATTTTTCAGAACTATTCAAAATCATTTCGAACCATTTAGAACTGTTCAAAATCAACTAGAACTATTCAAAATCAATTAGAACTATTCAGAACTATCCAGGATTAACTAGAAAAGTCCAGAACCATTTAGAAATATTTCAGCTTTCAGGACTATTTACAACTTCTTTTTTAGAACTTTTGGAAGATTATTTATGATTTTTCAAATGAAAAATTGACTAATTCGGTCAAATATTTCTAAAAATCATCAAATTTACATGAAAAATCTTGTAAAACATACAGGGTGTTTCCGAACTTCAAGCCATTTTTCTACAACAAAATAGGTGAGCTAATATTTCTTTTGAGTTGCATGTTTTTTTCTTCTATTATTTGGTAAACCCGGGTTAATTTTAAAATTTATCCATGATTCTAAAAATTTAGAGACCATAATACATTAAGGTCCTAATAAATAAATTTGAATGAGATATCTTTCTTAATTAATCAATCATTATTTCTACCGATTCTAAATTTTACCGCGCGAGTCGAGGTATTGCTGTGAATATCTGCTGTGCAGGCCCGCATTTCTGAGATTTTTTTTTACATATTTAATTACTTTTTGATAAACATTTTTCTTTGCGGTTTTGATTAAATAATAACATAATTCGGTAAGATGACCCGTTGTTACTTCATCATTAAAAATTGTACCCCGAGTTCGGAAACGCCCTGTATAAAAATTATACGAATTTCGTCGACGGGGTGGCCCGTTTTACCTCGAATAACTTTCCCCTTTCCCGCTGAAATATTAACGAGTTATTACGAGCCCGGAGTGTTCCGGGCGCCGTAAGTTATATTATTAAAATATTCGCCTAAACGAGCCCCGCCGATTGACACCAATTACCGCCGGCCTGAAATATTTAATCGCCCCGACAATTACGGAAAAATTAGCCGCCCTCTAACGCCTCGAATTTTATTATTCCCTATCAGATCCCAATCTAAGGAGTCGCGCAGTTCACTGAACCAAAATCGACTTTCTGCTTCGCATTTCGCTCGAATGGACCCATTTGAACTAACGTGTAATTTTCCGAGTGCATGTCGCGGGGTTGTAACGCTCCACGGTTATTATTTAGAACAAAAATCCGGGGCGACTTTCGCGAAAATCGCCGCTCGATGCAGCCCTTATTAAGACGCCCGCATCATCCCGGCCCTACGAGTTTCAGGGACTCCCGTTATCGCCCTACTTTCCCTTATCGTCCTCCATCAGCCCCCGCGATGCCTCCTCGAAGGGTTATTAGCAGCAACGAGTTGATTTGATAATGAAATCCGGAAGAAATCCAACGGACTAATATCGATACCTACTAAGTTTTACGAATCAATTTCGCCCTAAGTGTGATTCGCGATTATCGAGGGACTCGGAGAATTTCGTTAATATACGAAAGGGAAATTTTTGCAGGGTTGCAATAAAATTAGAGGAAGATATCTGGCGATTTATGCCGGTGCTGGATCTACATGAAACTAATCCAACAAAACGGGAGTGGTCCTCGACCAGTGTTTACTACAGATAGGCCGAATTAATTGTTCGCTTAATTTTATAGCCAATATGGCGGAGTTTGCGGGCCGGAAGCGCGGGGCCGGTCAAGCCCGAAGGGCCCCAGAGGGTCGCCCCCTTCGACTCGGATCCTACGTAGGCGAGAGAGGGTTTAGGGAAACATAATATAAAAATTGATTCATTCGTTTGTGCGCTGTTTGGAGAGGGTATTTGGGGTTCTAAATAATTCTAAGATCGTCCTGAACTGTTTCAAATTGATTCAAAGTTAATTTTAACATGGTTAAATGAATCTGGATAGTTCCAAATAGTTCGGAATCTGTTCTAAATGATTTTGGACGGTTCTAAATGGTTTTAAAGTCGTCTCGAACTGATTCAAATTGGTCTTGGTGAATTCTAAATGATTCTGTGCAGTTATAAATAGTTCTGAATCTGTTCTAAATGATTTTGGACAGTAATATATGGTTTTAATACCGTCCTGGACTGCTTGAAATGGTCCAGTGAATTCTAAAATGGTTCTAAATGATTCTGGACAGTTCTAAATGATTTTGTACAGTTCTAAATGGCTATAAGATCGTCCTGAACTGTTTCAAATGATCCTATAGTGAGTTCTAAAATAGTAGAATAATAAATGATTCTGGACAGGTCTAAATAGTTCTGAATCTGTTCTAAATGGTTTTAATAACCTCCTGATCTGTTTGAAATGGTCCTAGTCAATTCTAAAATGGTTCTAAATGATTTTGGACAGTAATAAATGGTTTTAATACCGTCCGGGACTGTTTGAAATGGTCCAGTGAATTCTAAAATGGTTCTAAATTATTGTGGATAGTTCTAAATAGTTCTGAATCTGTTTTTGGAACTTGTTCTGGACTGGTTTTTTGAAACTGTACTAGTTTTGGACTAGAACTCAATTGTATTTGAACTGTTCTGGGTGGATGACAAGAATTTATTATTTGACGATTTTATTAGAATATTTTGCTAAATTAGTCAGTTTTTAGATGATTTTAGAAGGAAATTGGACGATTTTCTTAGAATATTTAATTGAATTTAATCATTTTTCAGATGAATTTTCAAGATTTTTAATGAAAATTTAATGATTTTTGAAGTATTTTACTAAATTATACGATTTTTTAGATGATTTTAGAAGGAAATTGGACGATTTTCTCAGAATATTTAACTGAATTTGATGATTTTTAACGATTAATGATTTTAGAAATATTTCTCTAAATTAGTCGATTTTTCATTTGAAAAATTCTAAATAGTCTTCTAAAAGTTCTAAGATCATCCTGAACTGTTTCAAATGGTCTTAGTGAATTCTAAAATGCTTCTAAATGATTCTGGACAGTTCTAAATAGTTCTGAATCTGTTCTAAATAATCTTGTACAGTTCTAAATGGCTGTAAGATCGTCCTGAACTGTTTCAAATGATCCTATAGTGAGTTCTAAAATAGTAGAATAATAAATGATTCTGGACAGGTCTAAATAGTTCTGAATCTGTTCTAAATGGTTTTAATAACCTCCTGATCTGTTTGAAATGGTCCTAGTAAATTCTAAAATGGTTCTAAATGATTCTAGACAGTTCTAAATAGTTCTGAATCTGTTCTAAATGATTTTGGACAGTAATAAATGGTTTTAATACCGTCCTGAACTACGTCGAGCATCAGTCCTAGTGAGTTCTAAAAAGATTCTCGACAGTTCTAAATGATTCTCAAACTGAACATTGGTGCGTTGTTTAGAGAGTGCTGAAATACAAGTGGATCAAATTAAAGATTCATTAACCTAGTATGTTCTTCTCGATTTTTTTATGGTTTCAATAAAGCTGGAAATTAGGTTCTAATAAAAATATCCAGAGTTCCCTCGGGGTAGTAAATAGAACAAGTGGTGTACATATCGTCGATTCCACGCTCTTCCACTTCCACCATATTTCCTTTACTGGGAAAAGTTTGATGGTGCGCCCGAAAGTCGGTTTTCTGCGTCAACGACTGACCACGTCATCACTTCGGGACGGTTGTTAAGGCCGGCGGTCCCCGTCCCCGGCGCTCGCCCGCCGCTCGCCCTTCCCCGGCCCTTAATCAAGCCCTTTTATGGAGTTCGCAGCTAGTTATCTGCTTGGTGTGCGGCGCGGCTCTCATTTTTGACAATCCTCCAATCAGCGGTTCATTGCTGCGGTCGCCTTTTCTCTGTGATGTTTCTAAAGCCGGCCGGAGGATCGATGAATGGGATTAAAACCCGCTGGAACTCGATTGGCACTCCGGAGCCGATTTTTTACTGAATGGGGATATTATTTTTTACGGCTAAAAAAAGATGTTTCTCTGTAAAGCCTTTTTAATTTACTGTTTAATGTGTTCAGGATTATTATAAATATTGGACTGTTCTGAATACTTTAAAAGTGCTCCAAACTGGTTTTGGACTGTACCGAACTGTTTTTGAATTATTCCAATTGGTTACAGGATTTTGATATCTGAGGATTTTATTAGAATATTTAACTTAGTTGGTCAATTTTTTAGATGATTTTACAAATAAATTTGACGATTTTCTTAGAATAGTTTTTTCAATGTAAATTTGATCATTTTTAGAAATATATTACTGACTTAGTCGATTTTTCATTGGAAAAATTCAAAATAGTTTTTCAAATGTTCAAAAAAGGAACAGTCCTAAAAGCGTTCTAAATGGTTCTTGACTGTTCTAGTTAATATTGGATAGTGATTGTCAAGAAAATATCAAAAATTTGCAGTGATTTTCAAAAAAATATCAAAATTATTCAATAATTTTTAAAAAATAACAAAATTACGCAATAATTTTCAGAAAAATCAAAAATTTGCATTGATTTTCAAGAAAATGTCAATAATATTCAATAATTTTCAAAAAAATAACAAAATTATGCAATAATTTTCAAAAAATTAAAAATTTGCATTGATTTTCAAGAAAATATCAAAAATTTCCAATGATTTTGATTGATAAAAAAATGCCAAAAAATATGCAGTGATTTTTAAGAAAATATCAAAAGTATGCAATAATTAAAAAAAATCAAAATTATGCAATAGTTATCAAAAAAAATTCAAAAATTTGCATTGATTTTCGAGTAATATCAAAAATATGCAATAATTTTCAAAAAGTATCAAAAATTTGCATTGATTTTCAGAAAAATATCAAAAATAATCAATAATTTTCAAAAAATATCAATAATTTGCATTGATTTTCAAAGAAATATCAAAAATATGCAATAATTTTCAAAAAATATCAAAAATTTGCATTGATTTTCAAAAAAATATCAAAAATTTGCAATAATTTTCAGAAAATATCAAAAAATTGCATTAATTTTAAAGTAAATATCAAAAATTTTCAATGAGTTTCAAAAAAATGTCAAAAAATTGCATTAATTTATAAGAAAACATCAAAAGTATGCAATAGTTTTCAAAAAAATATCGAAAATTAGCATTGTTTTTCAGGAAAATATCAAAAATATGAAAAATTTCAATAATTTTCAAAGAAATACCAAAATTATGCAATATTTTTTTTTTTAAATTATGCTCAAATTTTTAAAAGTAGGAGAGCTATCTTTATAAACTTAGCACCACTACTTTCAATCGCAATTTTCTGCTCAACCAGGTGCGCTCTAAAATTATGAATCGGGCACTAAATAAGCACTATAAATAAAATTATATTGTATGAATTTTTAATTCTTTAGATGGTGGGGTTGCTATTATAAGTTTAGTTGCATCAGGTGAGTAAATATTTCATCGTCAGTCGTGGAAAAAACAAAGTGCGCTATCTCCTCCGCGGTCCTTTTAACTCTTGCTGTGCGTAACGACCACCGTTAACTACGGGGGTTCCCATAAATATGTAGATCTGCGGGCGGAGGCGGAAGCCGAACCTCGGCGTGATGGGACAGGGCCCGGCGCTTTCGGTCGCTTTTCCCCCGCGATTTTATTGCCCAGATCTATAGAAATACGTCGGCCGGACTCGTTTTCGTGTTTATTACTCGTAAAATATGAACACCCCGAAAAGCGAATGTGAATATATATTTTTTTATATAAAAACCCGCGGGGCCCAGATCGCAATTAAATGATAAGCCTAACGGCCGATGTAAATGTTTATGATTGTTTCGCGGTTATATAGTATACCTGGGGTATTGAAATAACGCGCTCTTAATGAAAATATGTTATTTTTTGTGTTGTATATAACTCGGCGATTATACGATGTAACCGTAGAGATAAAAGTGTCGGGTTTTCCGGGACGACGGGTGCAATATATGCGAATGCATATCGACTAATGGATCGACGAAGAACGTCGTTAAGTTGCAACGCCAAAAGGAAATCGCTCAAGCAATATGGCCGGGCGCTCGTCGTTGTCGCTTCTAAACTCTAATCAAGTCGAGAACGCACATCGGCTTATCTTTATGCAGACAGCCACTCACTCCGCTCCTACTAAACTTCAACGAGAGTTGGGAATTATTTTGGCTTTTAATGCCGTCGACAGATTTTCTCATTTTCTTACAGGAAATTGCAAGCAACTACGGGTTCGGGCCGCTTGATTACAAGTAATTCCGGCGAAATTTTCATTTTACTCGATGTGTCTTATAGAAAACGGGTAATCACTGCTGAGGTCTCGCTCTTTTTAAATGCTAATTAGCCCCGCGGTTTTTCCACGTCGATGGATTTCCTTCCAATCGGATATGCTTTGTCGTTCATTTCAATTTTCTTTAAATAATATATCAAACTCACTATACCTACCTCTATACCGATTATACCCATAATAACACTAACACAAGTGCTGGAAAGAGTATATTAACTATTTTTTTGGGTGGAGTTCAATTGGTCCCCGCGGTCTAATTTACCCAAATATAATCCTTTTTCGAGTCGAAAGCTATCAGTCAATTGGTCCCCAATACCGGATTAAGGGTTTCTAGGAAGGACCGATGGGAATATTTATAATTTCAAAATTCTCTGGCAAATTTCGGTTATGTATTTTCATTTCGCAGTACAATTTAATGAGGATTTTATGATTAGGGGAAATTTTTTGACTTCTGTCTTTTTTTCTATTTCTATATAGGGAAAATCCCATCCCTTCCATTATACTTCTAGAAAATTAGGTGTACTTTTCATAATAACAAATTTCGATATTGTAAAATATGAAGGTACTTTACTCTTGAGCAAAATTCACATTTTTGACATACCTCATATAAGATTGATAAAATTTGATTTTTGATGGTTGCATCTTGGATTTTTGATCATGCAGAACTTTTTGTGAAGAATAACTATTTCGTAAAATTAATAATAAAGTTTCCTACATGTTGCCAACTATTTTTTGAAATCCGTTCGTATATTAAAACTAAAATAATGCTTTTTTTGTACAGAATTTTTCTTTTAATATATATTGTACCAATTTGTATATTTTAAATTACTAATGCTTAGATATTAAATATTTTTTAACACTAAAAACTGCATTTTGTCCAAATTCTCTCAGCTATGTAAGTACACCAGAAGATGTTAGCCAAATGATAGTTATTCATGCAATGTAAAATCTTATCTAATCGGATTAGGAATATTTTGACCGCGGGGACCAATTAGCCCATTAAACTTTGAAACTGGGGACCAATCGACCTGTAGGATTATGGAAACCCGCTGACAAAAATGACCGTGGGGACCAATTGACCAACACCGTTTTTTTGCATATATTCCGCTTTTTACTAATGACACTTGTACTTGTTGGCATTTTCAATCACAATTTTCTGCTCAACCATTGAGTACTAAAATTAGCAATTGGTCACTAAATTAGCAGTAAATTATAATGTATAAAATATATTTTTTTTGATAAATGGGGTGCCAAGTCCACGTATGTAGGTGCACGTATCGCCGTAAATCGCTGCAATCGCCGGTAATAATTCGAAGTTAATGCGGCATCTTCGCCGGCCACTTTTAACTCAATCTCCGAAGGACCGTAGAAAGCGAAATCGAGATAATTATCGCGGATAATTACGAATTACTGGCGACAATGTGCTCCGCTCGCCCGAAAGGTTCGCATAAACTTCCCGGCGCTCGCCTCCCCCGAGGTCCGCAGCCATTAATATTATTAAGTTTTATTTCTCCCGCAGCTTTCGTATTTTTTTTTCAAATTCAACACGCGTTAACGACCCCGAATTACGCAGTATATTTATCTGCGTTCGATTCCTTTTTCTCCGCTACCCTCTCTCTATAGCGAGTCTAATTCATCAAATTTCGAAGATTACCTTTAATAATAAACGAGCCGCTCTAATGCCATCCCGCCCCCTAACGAGTCGCGTTGGGGAAATTGCGAAATCCATATAAAGAGAATGCCTAATTCGGATTTAATTAAGGCCGAGCGGACGTACGAGGAGCTTCCCCGTAGCGTCTTCGAACTTGCGGTCGCTCCGCGTACACACTCCGGGGACGGCGTTTTTCTATTTGTTCCGGTTAAACATTTAGGATAATTCGGCGCCGGATCCGGCGCGATCGGCGGGAGCCGCCGCAGAGGGACGCGCCCGCCCCCGGGGGGCCTCTAATGACAAGGGGAAGAGCATTGTAAAGTTTTACACATTTCGACGAACTTTATTTAATCACGATACTCCCGGGCGTTATCGAAACCTCGCCCTATTAATACGCCCGAACCGTAATTTTAATTCTTCTTCTATTTATGTACTAAGGTGGAAACTTTGGATGATTAATTAATTAGGGTGTATTAAGAGGTTGGTTGAAATATTCGAATGAATGCAGGATAAGTGTTGGATAAGAATAATACAGTTTGGAGTGGTTCCGAACGGTTTCAAAATAGTTCTGTACGAGTAGTATTGAATCGGTACCAAACTTTATAAGCTTACTTTACAATATTTTAATTCTTTATTACTAAGGTGGTAACTTTGGATGATTAATTAATATTTTCATGAAAATTATTGCATAATTTTGAAGTTTTTTTGAAAATCATGCCAAATTTTTGATATTTTTTTGAAAATTATAGCATATTTTTGATATTTTTTTGAAAATCAATGCAAATTTTTGATATTTTTTGAAAATTTACATATTTTTGATATTTTTATGAAAATTATTGCATAATTTTGATGTTTTTTTGAAAATCACTGCAATTTTTTGATATTTTTTTGAAAATCAATGCAAAATTTTGAAATTTTCTAGAAAATCAATGCAAATTTTTAATATTTTTATGAAAATTATAGCATATTTGTGATATTTTCTTGAAAATCAATGCAAATTTTTGATGTTTTCTTGAAAATCAAATGAATTTCTTGATATTTTTATGAAAATTATGCAATAATTTGTTTTTTTTTCAAAATCACTGCTAATTTTTGATATTTTTTTGAAAATGAATCCATATATTTAATATTTTCTGGTAAATCAATGCAAATTTTTGATATTTTTTTGAAAATCATTGCATATTTTTGATGTTTTCTTGAAAATCAATGGAATTTTTTGATATTTTTATGAAAATTATGCAATAATTTGTTTTTTTGAAAATCACTGCAAATTTTTGATATCTTCTTGAAAATTATTGCATAATTTTGATTTTTTTTAATTATTGCAAACTTTTGATATTTTCTTCAAAATCACTGCATATTTTTGGCATTTTTTTCAAAATCATTGAAAATTTTTGATATTTTCTTGAAAATCAATGCAAATTTTTGATATTTTTTTGAAAATCAATGCATATTTTTGATGTTTTCTTGAAAATCAATGCAAATTTTTGATTTTTTTGAAAATTATTGCGTAATTTTGTTATTTTTTTGAAAATTATTGAATATTATTGACATTTTCGTGAAAATCAATGCAAATTTTTGATATTTTTTTGAAAATCATTGCATATTTTTGATGTTTTCTTGAAAATCAATGGAATTTTTTGATATTTTTATGAAAATTATGCAATAATTTGTTTTTTTTTTCAAAATCTGCTAATTTTTGATATTTTTCTGAAAATGAATCCATATTTTTAATATTTTCTGGAAAATCAATGCAAATTTTTGATACTTTTTTGAAAATCATTGCATATTTTTGATGTTTTCTTGAAAATCAATGGAATTTTTTGATATTTTTATGAAAATTATGCAATAATTTGTTTTTTTGAAAATCACTGCAAATTTTTGATATCTTCTTGAAAATTATTGCATAATTTTGATTTTTTTTAATTATTGCAAACTTTTGATATTTTCTTCAAAATCACTGCATATTTTTGGCATTTTTTTCAAAATCATTGAAAATTTTTGATATTTTCTTGAAAATCAATGCAAATTTTTGATATTTTTTTGAAAATCAATGCATATTTTTGATGTTTTCGTGAAAATCAATGGAATTTTTTGATATTTTTATGAAAATTATTGAATATTATTGACATTTTCGTGAAAATCAATGCAAATTTTTGATATTTTTTTGAAAATCATTGCATATTTTTGATGTTTTCTTGAAAATCAATGGAATTTTTTGATATTTTTATGAAAATTATGCAATAATTTGTTTTTTTGAAAATCACTGCAAATTTTTGATATTTTTTTGAAAATTGTTGCATATTTTTTATATTTTTTTTTTTGAAAATTAATGCAAATTTTTGATATTTTTTTGAAAATCATTGCAAATATTTTGATAAACTTTGGATGATTAATTAATATTAAAGTGTAAAGGGGTGGTTGAAATATTCGAAAAAATGCAGGATAAGTGTTTCAATTTGAAGTTTTGCTCTAATACAGTTTAGTGTGGTCCCGAACGGTTTCAAAACAGTTCTGTACAGTATATTGTATCGGTTTTGAATCAGTACCAAACTTTATTTGCACCAATCACACAAATTACTCTACTATTGCTACAATATTTGAATGAAATCGTATCACATGTTGAATTTACCAAACATAAGTCACGTGTTGAAGAATGTATACTGTATTAAACTCCCTAGCGAGCTGCTAGAAATTGTGCAAAATGAAATATTCGCGTTGATATTGTACCCTTAACTATACGTGCTCGTCTGAATGGGATTAATAGAAATCGAATTGATTCATAGCGAAAACCAATTAAACTCGAGAAACGACAGCAAAGTAATTTTCTAATCACCCGGCGGCGACCGCCCGCGGGGCGCGGCGCCCTCCACCCCAGCGCCGAAATAATATATATTCGAACGTCACCGAACCATTCCAGCGAAACCCAAGAGTTACTGTTCCCGCTGAATGCCGTGTTCTCTTCCTGTCTGGAAGACAAATAGCGTAAATTGAAGGCATTCGGTAAATTTCGGTAATTCCGTGTACACGTATACACAGGAAGCCGGCAGCGGGGAATAATGGCTCAGCCGGCGCGAAACTTGGAGTGCTCTAGTTACTCGGATTGTCGGATGCTCTTCGATTATATCATATAGTGAGTTGTGTGGGGTAGCTCACGCATAAACGCGACGCTAAACGAAACCGATTAATAATTAATCCGGCGCGGTATTCCCCCGGCTCGTTGCCTAAAACGGGGTTTTTAGGTTCGCGATTAAATTCGACGTATTTTCGAACCAATTAATTCCCCGCAAAAGTAGATTTTCCATGAATACATCCAGAGCTTTATTGACTGAATTACGGAATTGATGCGAAATGTGATTTATGTTACAAGGCTATTGTTTTTTAATACCTATTGGACTTAATAAAGGGACGCGATAGTGACTTTTAAATTAATGCCCTTTGTTTTAATATAGCAATTATATTGATTGGAAAATTTATGCGGGTTTATTTAACGCCCAGGATGGAATATTTAGATGTGTTTTTTTGCGGAGATAAATTCGGATTAAACTCCGACGTTTCGTTTAATAAAATGAAAAAATAAACCCTTCCTTCGCGTATGCAAACGAGAATACGTCATGAAATATGTAAGTAGTCGCCACGAGAGTCGTCTTTTTCGGGCGCAAGGAGTTGATGTTAATCGGATTACAGAAACAAAGTGAACTTCCTCAGTTCTTGGTTGCCACTTGGTTTGAATTATTCAACTTTAAAGTTTGGAGAAATGTCCACGAGGATATTGTTCGGGGGCTTTTTGTATGAAATCCGCTTAAGTTTTGCTTTCTTTGATAGTTTCATATCTTCCGCGATCTCCGGTAGTAAATTTCCACCGTGCGCCGGGGATTCCCACTTGCCCTGCCATTCTACGAAATATTAATTGTTTGTTTAGTAAAATATTTACGTTACGGCGATTTTTCATCCGGTTATCGTGACCCGAATATTCCATTTTATAAAAAGCTCTTATACTTAGGGCAACATTTCTCAAAATCACTATTAATAACATCAAACCCGGAATGTCTTTAATGGTATTACCTTTTGCGTTCCCTAATCAAATGCTTCGCCGGGCTGGCACGCAATGCGTAAATTTTCATCGCAATCAAAAAAAGGAAAATGATATGCTTATGCCGGTGAATTTTCTCCGAAATGAAATTTATACCCTTGTGTGTTGCGCAACGCGCGGATAATTCACTGGGCGTTTTTACGCAGATATATTCGCAGCACAGTTAATTGAAGGGGACTTTGTTTTCGACAAATGGATGTTTTCCTCTTAGGTAAACGTATATCTCTATTTTTAGGCTAATTTACGTTTCGATTCTACTTCTGTTTCATCATCAGAGCGACGTACGAATAGGCCGTTTTCAATACCTGCAAAACATGGATAAATTCAATTACAGTATCGCTAATTGTGCGTTAATCATCAGAACAAACACGATATCCCGTTTCAGCTCAACATCGCTATCAGTTTGCTGTATACAGGGCCATGTTCTACCTATCCTAGTAAGGATGCCACCTTTTTTGAAACACCCTGTACACTGTGTCCCATTTTGGTCGCGACTGGGAGGTATCTCGGTTATTAGACTTGATAGGACATTGAGGTTTTCGCAAACCTGTACTACTTTTTTGTCAAACTTACAATGGCACAAACAGATTTTTTAAATATCTTTTCATTTTTGAGTTACAGGGCGATAATGAAAATTCTGACTTATTCAGCCATCCCCGTATCTCGTTTGCTATTGAAGATATTTTAAATGTGTGAACTGATTATTATAGATAATTTTACGTAGAATTCAGTGATGTCCTTAGTTTTTTATGGGGGTTACCATTTCTGAAATATGACACCAACTTGTAATTTTTTTAATGGGACACCCTATATTTTTATTGCCTATCAAATTTGTAATTTTTTTCTCATTTTAATGATATGGCGCATTCTATATTTTGAATTTTCTTAAAACGATCAAAAAAAAGAAAATCTATTTTGTTACAAAAATGGTTAGGGGGCTATGCGGAAAAACAAAAAAATCGTAGAAATGTTTTATTTAATATTCTCAACAACTATTTTTGTTCTAAAAGTATTTTATTTTGGTTTTCTGCATAGCCCCCTAACCATTTTTCGAATAAAATAGTTATTCTCTTTTTTGAACGTTCTAATGAAATTCAAAATATAGAATGCGCCATATCATAAAAAAGAGAAAAAAATTACAAATTTAATGGCCAATAAAAATACAGGGTGTCCCATTAAAAAAATACAAGTTGGTGTCATATTTCAGAAATGGTAACCCACATGAACAAAACTAAGTACGTCACTGAATTCTACGTAAAATTATCTATAACTATCAGTTTACACATTTAAAATATCTTCAATAGCAAGCGAGATACGGGGGTGGCTGAATAAGTCAGAATTTTCATTATCGCCCTGTAACTCAAAAATGAAGAGATTTAAAAAATCTGTTTGTGCCATTGTAAGTTTGACAAAAAAGTAGTACAGGTTCGCGAAAACCGCAATGTCCTATCAAGTCTAATAACCGAGATACCCCCCAGTCGCGACCAAAATGGGACACAGTGTACATATTTCATATCATACCTCTTACCAATTGTCTACAATGCTCCATGCCATTGAGTTTTTCTCACCCTGTACAACTAATCCTTACCTCAAAATGATACTCAAAACTTTCTTTTCTTTATGAAACTGTTGTTTCTTCAAAGCCTCGCCTAGCAGGAAAGACGCGTGTCTAGCTCTAACAGCTGGATGTTCGAGGCTTTCCATCGCCATCCAAGCGGCTAATCCGCTAATCATGTAAACGTAATCGGCGCCGAAGAGTCGCAAAAAAACGTACACTTGTTTCGCCGGGAAAAAATCCACGTCGAAAGGTAGCCGAGTGTTAAGTGAACAGCCCGCAAACTTCGCCATGCGGCCTTTTGTTTCGTTTTCCTCTCGACAGGCGGCCGCTTTGAGCCGATTAGAATGCATGCGACGATGCACTGCAAGTACCGATAGCGCGGGATGGAGTAGTTGTTGTGTTTGCCGTTGGTTTCGTCGAAGCTGATGGGTTTTTCCTATTGCTGCATGGGAATAGCCCCGCCGTAAAGTCGCGCTGCTGCGCCCACTTTCCTGGAGTTGAAGCAGATTAATCCGGATCGTAGGTGATGTCGAGCTCGGTGTGATTGAACGAGTGATCTACAGGGTGAACGAAAAATAGTATATAGTATATCCGTCTGTTTTGGATCACCCTGTATTAATATTTTGTAATTGCAAATTGTGACTAAATTATGGCGGTTAGCGATTATATTTTTAATCAAATGCAAAGTGGTGCCGATTAGTGTTAGAGAAGCGGCGGTGGCGATTAATGCGAATTTAACGTGGAACGTTTCGCGGGGATTTGCGAGTTTTCCTCGCGGTGGAAATATTCCGTAAAAACGGGAAATTTTTATGGAATTGGTCATGCATACAATCTCCGGCTCTTGGTTTGTTAGCTTGTTCATGTTGACGGTACGAGTGTGCAATTCGTGGAAGTCGCTCGTTTATAAACAGAAATGTTTTAAATGAATTATTAAGTGATTCAGTGAGGTACAGGGAAATTTTACACAATGGAGAAGAGCACGATTTCGGCAAAAGATACGATTAGAAATGATTTATTAGAGCTCAAAACCGTTTTCAGTTGCTCAAAATGTGTTATAATTAAAAAGATATAGCCCTTTGAAATTTAAAAATTTCGGGTTTTGACTCATACCTTATCAACCAATCATAAACTACTCACGTCTTGTTGTATAAGTAATAGTATGAATTTTCGAACGCAGTAACAAAGAATACACAAACGAACAAAAATCAAACTGTCATTTGTCAGATTTTTCTGAAAAATTCACAAAACAAATTACACGAATTGCAGTTCGGCATAAAACACTTTAATGATAATATTGACGTTGACAAGAATGTTGCCAAATAAATTTTTCAGGACCATTATTTGTGTTTTTAACAGGAAAATCGGTTACAATTTATACAGATGAAGATGTTATTTCTGTATTAATATATCGAATTATCCATTAGGTAATGGAAGAAATGGATAAATCAGAAAATGTTTATTACAATAAATATACATAAAACGCACATTTTGCGGAGTAAAGAAGAGTAATAGGAAACGTGGCAAACTTGCTAAATGTGACTTCTCTTTACAACTCTCGCTTTGATTGGAGCAGAGTGTATGACAATTGTGTGACGTTTTTCAAACTTTAAAAATTAATTGCGGCCTTATTTGGCCACAGAAAAAAATAAAAATTTCATTACGCGCCTTCTTAGAACAAACGGTTTTGAAAAAAAATAAAAAAAAAAGTCGTGGTCTTCTCCATTTGAATCTTACTCGATATGTGTAATTTGTATACACGATTTTTCTTCTTAAATAAATAAAACTCAAGTACTCCAAAGAAAACAATTAATCAATGTGCCTTATATCGAATTTAGAACTTATTAAAATTTATTTCACCAAATCTGCTACAATCATCCGAAGTTTAGCTTAGATTTTCCCAGGATTAATTTCACAGCGGTATGATTGATTGGAAAACTTTTTCCCATCTCTCTTTTTCCCACTAATTGTTCTAATACACATATTTATAATTAAAACATTTTTATTTCAACATACAGGATGTCTCCACAACGAGTTAAAACTACCTCTATAAGAATATTTTGACAGTCATAGGACTTCCGGTTGTAACTTACTTATTTTAAATTGAACACCCTATATATTTTTGCATTTTTAAATTCTACTCGACGAGCTGATTACTAAAAGGGGTCATACTTGGTATCTTGGTCTTTTAATAAAAGCTATACAGATACTCAAAAATCACAATATTATGAATTTAAGTATCTCTGAAAAACAATCAAGAAAATCGACTTACATATTCCTATCCTAACTCTTCAAGTACTATCCAATGACATGATATAAAATGCATACAGGGTGATCCAAAATTATCACACCCTGTATTATTTCATTAATAAAACGTGTCACTATCAAAGCTAACTGGAAATGAATTTCGTGCTGGTAAATGGAGCGTTCGTTCATTACGAAACAGCAAGGCGACCCAACTACTCGAATGCGGGATGCGAGCGCACAACTCCGTTGCGGGAAATTAATCCGGAATATTCCGGTATCGAATATAATAATAAGTACCTTTGGCTCGGTTGATCTTCAATTGATAAATTAATCCCGAAAGGGCGCAAATGTAGATATTTGTGTATATCAATATATAGATTTCACGCAGGATTATGATCCTCTGTTGTAGTTAGTATATATAGAGTGAATCGCTTTGTTAAATTGTGACTTAAATGAACTATTAAAATTTGTAATACTGATGTAGTGTATTTTTGGTTTAATCCGGGTATTTGCCCGGAGCATTCGTCGATTGAAAACGAATTCGTGACCGCGCATATGTAACATCATCGCATCCCCGGAGAACCGAACGCTCGTCAATATATTCAATAATTCACCCTCTGATTACAGAATGTTTAATAATTGCTGTTTGCAAGGTCTTAATTAGCATTTCAGTTCACATATCATTTCGGTATTGCTAGGAAACTGTATGTTTGCGGTCTCGGCGCAAATAATATCCGTAATACAATATATTGTTCGTTACAGTATAAACGTTCGAAATTCAATAATGCCGGTTATCGAATTTGCATTTGTCGTGTACACATCGATCGCGAAAGGAAATACTTCCAAACTAATTCGTTCGTTCGCGTAATTAACCGCGCTGGATGGCGTTATTAGCGAAAAACCGGCTCGCATGCACCGGTGCAAAAACCTCTCCCATTAACGATTCGTTCTCCGCATTTTGTCGAAACATAACGGATGGCGAATTTAGGCGTCCGGTAAGCGTTTTATAATTTTCCGCTTCGGATTTTCTAACTGGTTAACGAGATTTTACGGTGCCTTGTCACCCAGTTCGCTAAAGACAAATACGCTCAGTCGCTGTGATTGCGTTTCAGGCGATAAACACATCACCATTCACTCAGTTTTCTTCAACAATACAGCAAGAAAATGCGTTTAGTGTGCGTTGTAATAGTGTACATAATAACCTTAGCAGATGTCTTAGAGAGCGGTTTTTCCCCCAACGCAATAATCCTAGACGATATCCTTTCTAAAGACTACATGCCAGGCGCTCTACTCATGCTAGAAAACCCCAAAGAAATGGCACCAAACAACACCAATAACGAATCAACTCAATTGCATCACGATGGTACCCTAATCAAAGCTATATCAACAATGGACTACCACAGGTTTGTATTATACCATTAAATTATACTATTAACTATAAGTGGGTGTATTTGTAGATCCATGATGAATCAATACATGTGTCGCAACTTCCTGGCCGAGCAAATAGTGTCGAACATGTCGGTTCTTACGAGGGTGAAGCGAAAAATGGGCCACGTCACGTCCGGCGTGGGCGAGCCGATCGCAGCGCCCTCGCTCGACGCTAAAAAGAAATTGATATTCGACGAAGGTTCGTCCGGTTACAAGGATTGGTTAACCAAGTGAGTGTGTCAATGGTGGAGGAAGTTGGCTTTGATTGCTGCGTGTTTTTAGGAGCACCACTTTGGAGGATATTTACCGGCATTACGAGCAAGCTGAGAATAAAATCGACGTGGTGGAGGAGAATACTGAGGATTTTGATGATAGTTTTAGCGTGCAGGATGTTAACAAACAACCGGAACCTAAGGTACCGGTTAACCATCGGCATGAAGAAGTTTATTACCCAGGTTGGTTGTTAATTAAGTATCTACAAACTCTTACAAAAATATACTTATAGGTGCAGGATCCCCCAATTTTGCTTCAAATTATGGTTCTTCGGATTACCACTTTTCCAGCGGAGGAGGAGGAGGAAGCTACCCAGTGCACCAACCAGAGAGTAACTAACTAACTAACTAATACCCCACCAGTAACTAAACCTACATAATTTACAGCCCCAGTTCACTACGAACAACCCTACCACGAACCACCAACAAAGTACCACGTCTACAACTACTACACCAAAGACAAAGACCTAGCAGATTTATTCGAAGTCGCCCTAACAGCCCTAGCCTTCCTGGCGTTCAAAATGTTCGTAGTACACGTCATCATGTGCATAGCATCAGTGGTAAGTACTCATCACGCCCATCACTAGTACTCGTTACACATTAAAAAATTATTGAAGACCAACAACACGACAACTACGACTCCCGCGATGGCCATGAGCATGAGCCCCACGGCTACGGCGAACGACGAAACAGGTACGATGAGGCCCGATACAGATAATAACACAATGACAGGTGGTGGTACCGGCACTGGTGGTGGTGATAACACGGCCACGGGAGGCGGCATGACGGGCACAGGTGGTGGCGACACTGGTACAGGAACCGGAATGGATACTGGTGGTGATGATAATCCTGGAACTGGAGGTGGAATGGATCCTGGAACTGGAGGTGGAATGGATCCTGGAACTGGAGGTGGAATGGATCCTGGAACTGAAGGTGGAATGGATGGTGGTGGTGATGATAATCCTGGAACTGGAGATGGAATGGATGCTGGTGATGGAATGGATGGTGGTGGTGATAATCCTGGCACTGGAGGAGGAATGGATGGTGGTGATGATAATCCTGGAACTGGAGATGAAATGGACGCTGGTGATGGAATGGATAGTGGTGATGATAATCCTGGAACAGGAGATGGAATGGATGGTGGTGATAATCCTGGAACTGGAGATGGAATGGATGGTGGTGATAATCCTGGAACTGGAGATGGAATGGATGGTGGTGATAATCCTGGAACTGGAGATGGAATGGATACTGGTGGTGACAATCCAGGAACTGGTGATGGAATGGATGCTGGAGGAGATACTCCTGGAACAGCTGGTGACGATATGACAAATACTGGTGGTGGAATGGATGAAGGTAACAATGACACAGGTGGAGGTGGTGATACTGCAAACGGTAATGATATGGACGCGGGTAATACTGGTGAAGGTGCACCAGGAATGGATGAAGGTGGCACTGATGGTACCGCTTCTGGTAATCCGGATGGAAATTCTCCAGGTGCCTCTGGTGATGAAGATATGGATGCTACTGGTACGGGAAGTACTGGGATGGATGATGCTAGGGATAAGTTTCAGTTTAGATGGAAAAGGGCTGCTTCTAATCCGGATAATCAGGTTTTGAACGAGTTGGCGAGAAGAGTGTTGGTTACGATGGAGACTGCTTTGATTGCTGGTAATGATGATGGGGTTTGCTTGAAGAAGAGCATTTGCGAGAACAACAAATGGTCCAGAAGTCTGGATAGTAGGCATAAAATATTTATACCGTTATGGAGGTGAGAATAAAATTTGTAATTACACGCCCTTTTCGAAAGAAACTGAGGGCTTTCTGATTCATTACGGGCATATGTATTTTTTAAGGGTTCGCCCCATCTGAAAGCGTTTATATCTAAATAATTAATGCGCTCCAGCGCCTAACGAAAAATCCGAAAATGTTATGTATGTTACTGTTTCAGCTTGTTTAAATTTTCACGAATTCCATCGGAATAAAAAAGCGCAGCGCTCCGTTGTTTTTTATCTTTTAATTTCATTTCAACGGCCTAGCGATCTAAAATGTATGAGATTTTTTCCAGTTTGGGTATGAGCTGGTTGTCGGGAAGAATTGTGAAAAATGTGGCGCCATCTACTTCAATGCTCGACACCCTTAAAGCCTCTATATTGGGTTTAGGAAAAGCCAATTGTGAAATCATATATCAGAAATGCGATCTGAGAAAGCATGTTATGGAAAGGAGGAGGAGGAAACGACGAAAAAGGGGGGACCTTTAGAAAACGCGCATCGCATTTAATAATGCAGCAGTTTATGGGAAAATGCCCATTTAAAATGATGATAGAAAATAAAAATGTTCGGAAAAAAACTATTTTGTTTTATTCGATAAATTCGCCGTGTAATATTTTCTATTTTAACTGAATTTTAACGGAGGGTAAATAATCGCGGGCTCAGATGCGCTACGGAGGACCCTCCATTAAATAATCATTAGAACATTTCAGGTTTCGTTCAGAGGTCATCCTGAGGATTATGTATACAATTTCAACAGATGAGCAAAGGTTTCCCAAATAGAATAATAAAATAACGAGTATATAAAGGTGTATTATAAATTTCGCATACAGGGTGTTATTTAATAACATGCTAATACTTAAGGGGGTGATTCTTGAACCCATTTTAAGAAAAAAAACTTCATATAAACCTATGTCCTAAACTTCTTAACTTTTGAGATACGGGGTATTAAAGTTTTAAGAATAAAAACAATTTTTTACTGTCATTTTCATACCACTTTAAATATTTTTTATGAAATTTGGTGTACGGCATTATGGTTTTATGCATTAAAGAGCATTTTTTGACCCAAAAATCTTTTTTTTATTTCTAACAGTGGCGTACTGAACTCAGACTAGATATTTTTGAATAAAAAGTGATACGCCACTGCTATCTCTTAAAATCAAAATTATTTTTCGAATTATCGTTCAATTTAGAACAAATTCGATTTCTTGACTTTTTTTCGTACAACTCAACGTTTCGCAAAAAAAAATTAAATTCATTCATTTGCATCTCCCTGGACGAATGACGACCAAAAACCGATTTATCTAACTCTGAACAATAATTTATTTAAGCGGATAACTTTTAAACGTTGAAATTATGAAATTAAAGTAAAATAAAGAAATAATTTAAATCAGGTGTTGGAAATCTCCACCGAAAGTGGTATGAAAATGACAGTAAAAAATTGTTTTTTTCCTTAAAACTTTAATACCCCGTATCTCAAAAGTTAAGAAGTTTAGGACATTGGTTTATATGAAGTTTTTTTCTTAAAATGGGTCCAAGAATCACCCCCTTAAGTATTAGCATGTTATTAAATAACACCCTGTATAACGAGCATTTTTTCTTCTGGTCGATTTTACGCAACATTAGAAAAACTTTATTGTTTTCATTAATATCATTAATATCATCCATCAAAAATTCCAAATATCTCAAAAATTAATTGAGATAGGAACATCCTGTTTGTTTTGTTATGTCGCAAAAATACTCCTCTATAATTTTAGAAGAACCGACAACAAATATACAACTCCCACAAAATAATATATAACTTATTAATTATGTAGAGTTGGTTGTAAACATCTAAAGTGTATAGAGTTGGCATTAAAAATATAACAGTTAGTAACGCTAATAACCGTATTAATAAACATTTTTACGATCATCCCCGGCGGGTTGGGAAGCGACTGGCAATCGCCTGGCATCAGAATGAAGTCTCATGTCTCCCATAAAGCAAGAACTTCATCAGCTCGGCCGTGAAAGTGCATCGAAACGCTTTCATCAAGTGTGCGCGCACATGACAGCCCCATAAAAGCGACTCCGCCGCGCCAAATAAGAAAAATTTTCCCGGAAATATGTCTGCTGAATTATAATATGATGAAATTTTCACGAGATTGCGGTGTATAAACAGTTTAATAAAGCCGGGATGTGCGCCAATGGCCGCGCTTTAACTTCCACATTTTTCTTTCGCGAATAATTAATAGAACCGTCGTGCGTACGTTAAAATAACGCGGCGTTATTTAGCGTAAAATAGCGGAGTTTTGCATAAAATAGCGCCGCGGACCGGAATAAATAAATAGCAGTGGAACGTGATTTTTTCGATCCATTAACCTCGCTATCCCGATTTCGAATGTTAAACAATAATACGGTGCACATACACATGCACTCGAAACGTCGACGGGCAAAATTCGATACTAAATTGACGTATTTTATTAGGCACTTCTTGTCGAAGGGAGTGCATCTCTCCACCGTTCGAATAATGAAATTGAATTGGAAAAAACTCTCAGGATCTCGACTGCGGACATTAACGTTGATGCGAATTCTAAATTGGTTTCAAGTGTGCGTCGCTCCAAGTTTTTGTTTTTTGCATTTTTTTTTTCGACTCCTTTCTAAAGGCATGTGTGCAACGATAATGGAAATTCAACCAGCATTCATTTACCAATTCTATACTCCCCAATATTCTTCAATTCGATTCGAGCAAAACATCCAACCATATACGAAGAATCAATGAAGTTGATGATGGTTCTTTACAAACGAAACTTCTGTGAACAAAAATTGCCTTCTTTACTCACAATAATATCAAAAGTTCCGTTATCCTACAAACTCGCAGAAAGGTTGGAAAGGGCGCTAACGCGCCCTTTCTTGTGACCCTAATTAAGACCGTAATTAAGAATAAAAATAATAATAAAAAAATATTAGTTAATAGTATTTATGTATGTGTAGAAGCAGATGCACCTCCCTGAAAAAAATTCTGGCGGCGCCCATGGCAAAATACTAATGCACACCCCTCTCTCGCCCGCTTCGACACCGGTCGCGTTACATTATCCGATTAATTTATACACGACTAAGATTTATCCCCATAACTTTTGAACGGTTCAAGTTAAACATATGCGGTTTGTATGGTAAGTTGCAAAAAACTACGCGTAACAAATTTGTATTCTTGTAAAATGTTCGTAAACCTAATAGTTTTCGAGATTTGAGCGTGCAAATAATAATGAATTTAATTATAATTAAACTATTTTTCGCTACAACTCCGCGAAGGATAAAATTTCCCGAAGGAAAAATTTTGCTCAAATTATGAATATTTAACGCCTGAACGGTTAAAGTTAAAATGATCGGGTTCATTTTTGTTAACAATAAAAAAGCGCTATTGTATTATTGTAAAATTTTCCATTGCTTTTTTCAGAATTTTTGTTGTTCCAGTTTTCGAGAAAAATCGATAAAACTGTAAAAAAATGTTTTTTCCGTGAAAACTACCCTTAGGAAGCTTTTTGGATGGTTTTTTGATTCAATTTATTATACACGGCTTAACTATAGACTTCTGATACGAAAATAAGAATCTTGCAAAGGTATTATGGCGATTACCAGTCGCTTCCCCAACCCGCCGAGGATCGTAAAAATGTTTATTAATATTGTAATTAGCGTTACTAATAACTGTTATATTTTTATTGCCATCAACTCTACACTTTGGTTGTTTACAACCGAGCGTACATAATTAATAAATTACATTTTGGGGAAGTTGTAAAGATGGAAAATTCTTCCATCGGCGGTTGGTGCCGGTGGAAAAGCGGCGGCGCTTGATTTTTATAAACTTTTATATTTTAGAGGCGATTCCCGCTTTATTACTACCTAAGAAGGGCGGAGATATTTTCCGTAGTAAAAGATTTTCTCTCGTTCAGTTATCGAGTTCTTAAAAGCGTATCGCGAAGAGCTGGAAGGGATTTTTATTTTATGGGAAAAGTAAATTTGTTGACTTGCTTAAAAAGCAGTCGATATAAAACGGCGAGTGTCAGAAGTTCATCGGAAGCCAAACAAGAAGAAGAAAAAAAACCAACAACTAAAGATATATTTTATCGCGCAAACCTACCCTATTTATTTTTATTAAGTTCATCCCTAAAAAGAGGTATAGGGGATTTGAATGAAACGTAAACGTAAAGGTCGGATGTTCGGTAGTTAAGTGAATGAAAGGCGTTGATGAAAAGCAGTTAAAAAAACAAAATAAAAAGGAACCTCGAAACCCAATCAAACTGAAAGTTAGCATTATCCTCAGTGCCATTTCAATGATTGAAATTTCCCTAAAACCGCCCGAGTACGGCGGGCGAATCCCATCGCTTTATGCGGGAAAACGCTAAAAATGCATCCTTCTTGTATTTTATTACGACCTTTCCCGGACCAATAGCGGGTCTCTCATGCAAATAAAATCTCCTCGAACAGGTTCACTTGACACACAAACACGCACCCTTTACACTACAAAACATCCGAAAAATAAAACTAATACTGTTTCTTGCTCTGAAAGGTTTTCCGAATAAAACGTCTCAATTGAGCGCATACCAATTTGGAGTAAGTAGTGTGATGTTCGGATGCGAAACTTGAATTCACGAGTGGAAATTTTATTCCACCACTAAATCTGTTTCACTTTACAGTTTATGCGACATTCGCTATATTTACACCTCTATTTTTTTTTATTAATAACTTATACTTCATTCAAAAATTCTCCCTCATGACGTCACTCCTCGTTTGGGCTCAATAAATCACCTGAGCTAGTTAGGCGGCATTGCGGGCACCATTTTTTCCAAGCCGAAGAGTTTATTTATGCCCCGGAATCTTCCCGAAACGGGGTCAAACTTCTCGCGCCCCCCGAAAAAATTCCGGGCGATATATCACTATATTCCGGGCGCGAAAAAATCCGTAACGCTGATGCATCTCGGATACAAACACAAGGTATGTGATGAGTGTTTGACGCTGATAAGAAAAATGCAGGTTCGGGGCGCGCCAGTGGCGCCGCGAAAACAAACAAAAAAAATTAATTAATTAAATAAGCGAGCGCTAGCGGATGCAATTAGTGTTGATAAGTGCGTGGTATTAACAAAAATGGATTTAGCGGGTGTGAAAAGAGGAAGTTTAATGTATAATGGAGAAGACCACGATGTGAGATAAGCGGATTTCGGCAAAAGATACGATTAGAAATGATTTATTAGAGCTCAAAACCGTTTTCAGTTGCTCAAAATGTGGTATAATTAAAAAGATATAGCCTTTTGAAATTTAAAAATTTCGGGTTTTCACTCATACCTTATCAACCAATCATAAACCACTCACGTCTTGTTGTATAGTAAATAGTATGAATTTTCGAACGCAGTAACAAAGAATACACAAACGAACAAAAATCAAACTGTCATTTGTCAGTTTTTTCTGAAAAATGCACAAAACAAATTACACGAATTGCAGATCGGCACAAAACACTTTAATGATAATATTGACGTTGACAAGAATGTTGCCAAATAAATTTTTCAGGACCATTATTTGTGTTTTTAACACGAAAATCGGTTACAATTTATACAGATGAAGATTTTATTTCCATATTAATATATCGAATTATCCATTAGGTAATGGAAGAAATGGATAAATCAGAAAATGTTTATTGCAAGAAATATACAAAAAACGCACATTTTGCGGAGTAAAGAAGAGTAATAGGAAACTTGGCAAACTTGCTAAATGTGACTTCTCTTTGAAACTCTCGCTTTGATTGGAGCAGAGTGTATGACGATTGTGTGACGTTTTTCAAACTTTAAAAATTAATTGCGGCCTTATTTGGCCACAGAAAAAAATAAAAATTTCATTACGCGCCTTCTTAAAACACACGTTTTTGAAAAAAAGAATTAAAAAAAAAGTCGTGGTCTTCTCCATTCATTAATATAATTTATTCTGGTTGTGGCGCTGTCTATGTGTAGGAGCGCGAAAGGGAGCCGGAGTCCCTTCCAATCGCCTAATAGCTTTCCTCACGCATTTTCTGGGCTATATACGCACTGTGAACGACCCCTCGAGCCAATCTACCGCCACCCCCGGGGCCATATGCAAACTAAAAACGCCCCATGAAATATGTAGCCGACGACGGGATCGCGTTTTTTGATGGCTTCCACTCTCCAAATCTTCCCGAGGAAACCGCCTAATAATTGGCTCGATGGGAAGCCGTATTAAAAAATCCCGCGCCTAGCCGTTTGTTTTACGCGCGAGGAAACCCGAACATCCCGCACGTTCGTGCACTTGAGCCTGATCTCGTTAGGCTACGTCGAGCAAAAACATCGCCGGAATTTCAACGATTGGTTTCGCATTCTCCCGTATGGTAAAAACCAGCTGAGTAGAAAAATGCATCCCGAACGTCGGGAATATTTTATTCACGAACAAAAACCTCTGGCCCTGCTGAATAATCAATCGGCGGGTTGAGTTTGTTCGGGGAAACCCCGGTTTGCGGGACCTGTAGACACACGATGATAAGGATATTGATAAGGGTTCCATCGGTTGATAGAGGGTTTTTCGGTTTTTTAAAGTTGCGGAAATTCCACCGGGAGAAATTCGCGTTATATGCGAATTTTATAATACATTTTTATTCTAAATATCTCCGTCTATACGTACAATAAGTAATGTAATTGTATGTGTATTATAGGTACTCTCAAATTTTATTCAGAAGAAAATCCTGGATGAGGGAGCGGCGTTTCCGGCAAAAGGCGCTCGCAGCGGCTCAGAAACGAGTTGGAAATAAAAGTTTGGCGCGGAAATAAGAATGTACGTGCGTACTCCATAAATCTGCGTATTGTATGGGAAAGTTTCTGGGCCGCGGCGCGGGAAAAGAAAAGCGAAACCGGCGGAGATGCGGAAAGGAAAAGCGCGGCGCGCGGAAAGTTCCAGACGCCGAAAATGAGATAAGAACACACAACGGGAGGGGCCCTAATGACGATGTTCCAGATAGATTCAATAAGTTTTAATGGTTTCGGGCGCAAAGTGCGAAGGTAAACGCTGACAACACTTGTTCCAAGTTATTCATTAGGAAGTGGCTGTCAGATGATTTCGATATTTTCATCGCTTCGTTTTTAGATAGGTTTATTAACAGGATGGCTCTTATTTAATACTTTATTAATATCTATGTTACATCGAATTTTGTCACATTAATTACATTACTATGCGTATCAGGTGGTCAAGAATAAAGGGGATGTTCAAATAGGTGTTCATATATAAGTATCAATAGTTCTTTAATATCTCGAAAATTAAGAGATTTTGGAAAATTTTCGATTCTTCTAAAATTGTAGAGGAGTATTTTTTCTGTATGACACAACAAACAGGATGTTCCTGTCTTAATTAATTTTGAAGATAATTATGATTGTTCGTGGAATTGCACTAAAATTAATAATCTCGATTTAATCCTTAAAAAACTCAAAATATCTCAAAAATTAAGGGATATTCGAAAATTTTCGATTCTTCTAAAATTGTAGAGGAGGTTTTTTTCTGCACAACAAAAAAACAGGATTATCCTGTCATAATTAATTTTCGAGATAATTGCGATAGTTCGTAGAATTGCACTAAAATTAATAAGTTTGATACAATCCTTAAAAAACTCAAAATATCTCAAAAATTAAGGGATATTCGAAAATTTTCGATTCTTCTAAAATTGTAGAGGAGTATTTTTTCTGCACAACAAAAAAACATGATTATCCTGTCATAATTAATTTTAGAGATAATTGCGATTTTTTTATCGAATTGCACTAAAATTCGTATAATAACGACATAATCCATAAAAAACTCAAAATATCTCAAAAATTAAGTGATTTTCGAAAATTTCTAATTATTCAAAAATTGTAGAGGGATATTTTTGCTACATAACAAAGTAAACAGGATGTTTCTATTTTAATTAATTTTCGAGATAATTCCGACTTTTTTAACGAATTGCCCTAAAATTCATAAAAATCTCAAAATATCTCAAAAATTAAGTGATTTTCGAAAATTTCTAATTATTCAAAAATTGTAGAGGGATATTTTTGCTACATAACAAAGTAAACAGGATGTTTCTATTTTAATTAATTTTCGAGATAATTCCGACTTTTTTAACGAATTGCCCTAAAATTCATAAAAATCTCAAAATATCTCAAAAATTAAGTGCTATTCGAAAATTATCCACTCTTCCAAATTTCTAGAAAAACATTTTTTCTACCTAATATCAATAATTTTTTGAAATAACAAAAAAAAATACTCTAAATTCGTCCACCCTGTAGTTCCCCGAATCCCCCGAAATTACCGAAAAGAATAGCAGCGATTCCTCCTCTTCACTTCAACGGCCCGACTCCCCTAATTGAAAATTTCATTCCGAATCCCGGCAACACATCCACATCCAAAAATTACAAGCATAAGTAAAACTTTCGAGCGCCCCAATCCTCTTATGCCCGGAGCCGCCCCCATCGATTTTTCCGCGCCAATTCAACCGTGCCCGACCGACGGTTATCCTCCTCGACGCCGGCACCCGCCCGCATCGCGGCCTCCCGACCATCGAACGCCGTCATCATTATCCATCAGCCGCACAATAGTTGAGATTAATCAGCAAACACTTTTTGCCGCGCCGCCCGGGGGTGTATCTGCCGCTGAAGGGGGACGGCGCGGCGTCTTCGCATAAACACAATAGGATGAATAAACGTCCCTTGCAACTTTAAACGCCGGGAATTTGTCTTCTTCCCGTTCACCGTTGAGTTATAGTCCGGTGGTGCAATTTGCACAAACGTCTGGACTAAATTTATGTAGTTATGCACTATAGATGGACTAGTATTTTCCTGATGCTGATGTAGCTAATTTCATCGCAGGTCAACTCTGGAGGATAATTGACGGTTGCGAGGATAAAGAGAAAGCTTTTATTATTTCTTCCTGCATTAATATTTCCTGGAATAATAAAGTGTGTATTCTGCTTGATTATTCGCGGCACAATGGCGCGAGCTGTCAGTGATTTGTCTAATGAATTAAGGCGAGAATTTCGTATTTATGAAATAAACTCCCGCGGGACGAGCATCTCTAAAACGTTAGTATTCAGCGGGAGCGAAAGGAATACAATGCCGTTGCGGGAGAGTCTGAATAATTCAGTTTCTTAACGGTTTCGAACTGTAAAATAATGGCGGCGAAAAGAGGGACGTGTAGTGTCGCAAACGGCCCGACTTCATTCCTCTAATCCCCTATAATTGGGCGGCCAAACCGGGCTGATTGGGTCAAGAAACAGTCCGAATTAAGAGAGAAGTTCCGGGGCCCTTATCGGGTCGCCTGATCGCCCCATTCGGGCCTAATCTCTGCGGACTGGGACAGTCGATTAGGACCGCATTTAACGCGTGTTTTTTTTTCATTAACACTCGAAGTTCCGCGAGCGCTTCGCGAGTCTAAATCGATAGCGCTAGCGGCCGCCCTTTCTTCTACAAGAACGGACATCAATAACCGAAAACTCGGATCGGCATTCCCGAGGAACGTTTCCCGCCTAATCGGACGGGAACCGCATGATTGATCGTAATCTAATCCTCGACCTAATCTGTTTTATTGGCCGGTATGTAACCGGGAAATTTTCGTCAAGTCATCCCTTCGCCATACGTCACGATTAGGGCCCCTCTCTCGGCGCCTTCTACTCAAACGAGCACTGGAATTTTCGAAATTTCTGAAATCAAATTTGTTGTGTTGCTGGGTAATTGTATACAGTGTGATTGAAGGGATCGTTCCCCCCGCCGCTATCCGCGCCCTCGCAGCCGCCCCCAACCCTTTTCCGGCCCCCGTTCGCATCTAATTAGAAATGACACGTGAGAAGCTGTCGAAAGCGGCACGTGCTCGCATCTAACGCACCTGTAATTGTTCGATATCCAGCCCTGATGGGGAAGGCAATATAAACCCATCAGCTTATCGATACAACGGTATAATTAAGTAGATTTTGGATATTTCTCGAAGGATCTATATTAGTTTCCGATGTCCATCCTTATTTGATCACCCTGTACAATTCCGTTATCCTAAGTCGCAGGACAATAAACGCTTCCTTGTTTAACGCGCCCAACAGCTATTTAGATGTCTCAGCGTCTTGAGAGCGCATTGTAAAGATGGCAACATTGCTGTGGCTTGGCCAGTCGAACTCGGACTTGGTACTGTTCGTTTCGGGTCGCGTCTCTATTTGTTTATACCTTCGATGCAAGTCCGAGTTCGACTGGCCTGGCCATAGCAATGTTGCCAGATTTACAATACGCTCTCAAGAAACAAGGAATGGAGAAGACCACGATGTGAGATATGCGGATTTCGGCAAAAGATACGATTAGAAATGATTTATTAGAGATCAAAACCGTTTTCAGTTGCTCAAAATGTGTTATAATTAAAAAGTTATAGCCCTTCGAAATTTAAAAATTTCGGGTTTTGACTCATACCTTATCAACCAATCATAAACCACTCACGTCTTGTTGTATAGTAAATAGTATGAATTTTCGAATGCTGTAACAAAGAATGCACAAACGAACAAAAATCAAACTGTCATTTGTCAGATTTTTCTGAAAAATGCACAAAACAAATTACACGAATTGCAGTTCGGCACAAAACACTTTAATGATAATATTGACATTGACAAGAATGTTGCCAAATAAATTTTTCAGGACCATTATTTGTGTTTTTAACACAAAAATCGGTTACAATTTATACAGATGAAGATGTTATTTCTATATTAATATATCGAATTATCCATTAGGTAATGGAAGAAATGGATAAATCAGAAAATGTTTATTGCAATAAATATACAAAAAACGCACATTTTGCGGATTAATGAAGAGTAATAGGAAACGTGGCAAACTTGCTAAATGTGACTTATCTTTGCAACTCTCGCTTTGATTGGAGCAGAGTGTATGACGATTGTGTGACGTTTTTCAAACTTTAAAAATTAATTGCGGCCTTATTTGACCACAGAAAAAAATAAAAATTTCATTACGCGCCTTCTTAAAACACACAGTTTTGAAAAAAAATTAAAAAAAAGTCGTGGTCTTCTCCATTGCCTGCGACTTTGAGGAGAGCTGAATTGTACAAAGAGGTATTATTGAGTATTAACGTATTGCTAAAAAAATGTAGATTTTTTCCCGTCGTTGGAAGGCGTAGCGGAATTCCGTTTTATTATCTTAATTTTCGGGCACCGAAATTCCCAACTGAATAAATCTCGAACAGACAAAAACAATTCCGTCCCATTAATTTCGCGAATAATCGCCTATCAGGAGAAACAGAAGACCGACTTTATGCGTGCTCGCTTTTCGCGAATCAGTGGCGTAATGGCGTCGTTCGAACGACGATTATGTAAATGCCCGACGAAATTTTAATCTCGTTAATTTTCCTACACCATGTTTTCCGATCTATGCGCCGTTAGGGCTATAGTTTATTGCCTAATCGCCGCTCTATTAACCCCCTTTTTTACCACAATATTATTCAGAATTTATGTAAATAAACAACACTTTTATATTATAAATTTTGTGGTGTAGAAAAAGAATTAAATTATATACACTGCAATGGTTGTAAATTGAAGAAAGTTTTCGGGCTGTATAGCGGGGTAGGAAAAGACCGGAAAAATAACCCCCAATAAAATTAATCAAACGTACTTAATCTGTCTATAAATTCGGCATTGACGTTTTGTTTCCGAAAATCCCTCTCGAAATAAAACCGCCCGTCCTGATGCCGTAATGAGAGCCCCCTTTTCGACGCGTCCCTTTTTCTTTGTAATTCGATTACGAAATTGATATTTTATATGGGCATTCGTAAGTTTTCCCCGTTTTAAAGTTGTTTGCTTTGTATCTTATCCTATTAAACGAAAATAATTGGACAAACTTTGACGGGAATCCGCCGGAATTGGGGCGGACTCGCTTTCTCTCCGAATTTAATGAACCTCCAATTATGTGATTTGTAATCGGTGTTCTCGTTAAGACTCCTCTCAATTATTCAACGAGACGAATGATACTGTTAACCTTTATAACTCGAATGTCGCAGAAAAAGTGCAGTAATCGACTCTAATATTTTACAGGCTGGACCATAATGGAGAAGACCATTATGAAGACATTAAGAAGACCATTTTTTTTTCAAAACTGTGTGTTTGAAGAAGGCGCGAATGAAATTTTAATTTTTTTCTGTGGCCAAATAAGGCCGCAATTAATTTTTAAAGTTTGAAAAACGTCACACAATCGTCATACACTCTGCTCCAATCAAAGCGCGAGTTTCAAAGAGAAGTCACATTTAGCAAGTTTGCCACGTTTCCTATTACTCTTCTTTACTCCGCAAAATTTGCGTTTTTTGTATATTTATTGCAATAAACATTTTCTGATTTATCCATTTCTTCCATTACCTAATGGATAATTCGATATATTAATATAGAAATAACATCTTCATCTCTATAAATTGTAACCGATTTTCGTGTTAAAAACACAAATAATGGTCCTGAAAAATTTATTTGGCAACATTCTTGTCAATGTCAATATTAACAGTAAAGTGTTTTGTGCCGAACTGCAATTCGTGTAATTTGTTTTGTGCATTTTTCAGAAAAATCTGACAAATGACAGTTTGATTTTTGTTCGTTTGTGTATTCTTTGTTACTGCGTTCGAAAATTCATACTATTTATTATACAACAAGACGTGAGTAGTTTATGATTGGTTGATAAGGTATGAGTCAAAACCCAAAATTTTTTAATTTCGAAGGGCTGTATCTTTTTAATTTAACACATTTTGAGCAACTGAAAACGGTTTTGATCTCTAATAAATCATTTCTAATCGTATCTTTTGCCGAAATCCGCATATCTCACATCGTGGTCTTCTCCATTAATTGTTAATATTTCAACGGCAGATATTGAATACCCTGTATACGCGGTGCTAAGACTTTTTTAACCGATATTCCTCGGGTAATTCCCCGGAGTTCATTTCGGCCGGAGTGCATACAATTCGGAGCGTGGTATATACAGGATACATTTTGTACCGCCGACTTTGAATTTAAAATTTAATTCCAGAAGCAATAAATCGGAATCCGGGAAGACGCCAATTAGATTGGCTGCGAATCCACGGGAAATTCAAATGGCTTTCCACTATGGATGTATATATATAGATATAGGAAAAAGTAATTTATCGGCCGGAGGAGACAAAATTAGTTGTTCGGCGGAGATTTATGCGGGCGATGATAACAATTTGAGGAAACCCGGGAGGAAGTTTTATTTAGTACTCCGCTAAATTGATAAGTGAAATTCGAAAAAATTTTCTCCCGGTGACAATTAAACGGGCCGCCGCCGTATCGGACGCGGCTCATAAATATTTAATGCTCTCGAATTTGATTTTTATTCCCGCTGTTTGTTCGATCGAATCGCTTCGGCGGCGGCGACGCTTTTACTTTCCGAGATGGAGGACGTCTATTTATTCAAAAATAAATATTAATAAAGGGACGAAACATTTGCGAAGGTCGATTAAATATTTATGTGTATTTAAGGCCGGGGCTCTTTTGTGTGTACGGCGCATAATAAAATCCTCCATCCCGCATACATTTCAGTACGCAAATAATCAACAAAACGGTAAAAGATAAGTTTTGTTTTTTATATACATATACTGAATGTTTGGTTTTATATTCAATTTCATTCCCTTATTGTAAAAATTAACCAAAAATTAATTAGAGCTGTAATTTTTTTTAAAGAAATGCGGTCCTGCACAGCGATAAGTTTACGCAAATAATCAACAAAACGGTAAAAGATAAGTTTTGTTTTTTATATACATATACTGAATGTTTGGTTTTATATTCAATTTCATTCCCTTATTGTAAAAATTAACCAAAAATTAATTAGAGCTGTAATTTTTTTTAAAGAAATGCGGTCCTGCACAGCGATAAGTTTACGCAAATAATCAACAAAACGGTAAAAGATAAGTTTTGTCTTTTATATACATATACTCTATGTTTGGTTTTATATCCAATTTCATTCCCTTATTGTAAAAATTAACCAAGAATTAATTAGAGCTGTAAAATTTTTTTTTAAGAAATGCGGTCCTGCACAGCGATATGTTTAATAGTGTACCAATTAATAAGGTGTTTATTATTATTATGTAGATACAAAACTCGTTAAATATGAGAGGAAAACTTACACAAAACTTCCATTAGTAAAAAAAAGAGTGAAAACAAAGTTCCTAATTTAATTTATCCGCACAAATTGACTAACTTTTGATTGTTCATCAATATTTCGAGGAAACCCGGCAAGTAAATCCACGGAATTACGGCGTCCCCGGAGTAAGAGAGCGAGAGAAAGCGCGAACCGGCGAGGGAGTTGCGACGGGTTGCCTTGCCTAACTCGACTTCAAAGTCTTCTTGGCTCCTTGTTAGAAACTCGTTAGCGTGTAACAAAGGCCGTACGTATGTGTCTTTTTGTCGTTCGCATCGGGCTATATCGCCATTATTGCAATGCGTTTCCTTAATTATAATCTAATAACTATGGGAGTTTTGCATAATTGGGGGACCGATGCTTACCATCATGATGCTCTTGCGGCTTTTCCGGTCCCGCGTTTAACGGTCGGGTGCTATTTGCAATTCATCCATGGTAATTACTATCCAATTTCATCGCGGGTTCGGGAGAGAGAGCGCCCCGCTCGTTCTTTTCGGCGCTTCGCGGGCCCCCGGAATTAATAAATAACTAAGCCGGCTAATTTTTTACGCTAATTTTAATACTTTTTAGCCAGAATTCCGCCTTCGAGGTAGAATAAATTTATTTTGGGTAAATTTGCAATTTTTTTAAATTCCATCCCGGAACCACCATCAAGCTCGTATTACGACCAAAATACATCATACTTTTTTTCTCTTATACGCAGGATTTTCTCATGAACACAGTTTTGCTCAAAACTTACAATGAAAAAGTCAAAATTATACAAACCAACTTTGGCCTTTTACATCTCAGAAAACACATCAATTTCGTGTCAAAAAAACCAATCAAATGATCCATGTTCAAGTTAAAAATGTTCTATAACCTAAATAGTGCAAAATATACACCTTCTTTCACCATACAAACCAATTTTGGCCTTTTACATCTCAAAAAACAGTCAATTTAGTGTCAAAAACCCAATCAAATGATCCATGTTCAAGATAAAATCTTCTACCTTTATTTGCAAGTGCAAAATATACACCTTCTTTGATCATACAAACAAAGTTGGCCTTTTACATCTCAAAAAACAGTAAATTTCGTGTCAAAAAAACCAATCAAATGATCCATGTTCAAGATAAAATCTTCTACCTTGCAAAATATACACCTTCTTTGATCATACAAACAAATTTTGGCCTTTTACATCTCAGAAAAACAGTCAATTTCGTATAAAAACCCAATCAAATGATCCATATTCAAGATAAAATCTTCTACCTTTATTTGCAAGTGCAAAATATACACCTTCTTTTGATAATACAAACCAATTTTGGCCTTTTACATCTCAGAAAAAAAGTAAATTTCGTGCCAAAAAAATCAATCAAATGATCCATGCTCAAGATAAAATCTTCTACCTTGCAAAATATACACCTTCTTTTGATAATACAAACCAATTTTGGCCTTTTACATCTCAGAAAAAAAGTAAATTTCGTGCCAAAGAAACCAATCAAATGATCCATGTTGAAGATAAAATCTTCTACCTTGCAAAATATACACCTTCTTTTGATCATACAAACCAATTTTGGCCTTTTACATCTTAAAAAACAGTCAATTTATTGTTAAAAACCCAATCAAATGAACCATGTTCAAGATAAAATCTTCTACCTTTATTTGCAAGTGCAAAATATACACCTTCTTTTATCATACAAACCAATTTTGGCCTTTTACATCTCAGAAAAAAAGTAAATTTCGTGTCAATAAAACCGATCCTTGTTCAAGTTAAAAAGTATACATTTATTTGCGAGTGCATTGCACCTTCTTCAAATAATGTTTTTATAATTTGACAGGGTAATTAGACGATCCTGCGGGAATATCTGCAGTACTAACCGCATTTAAATTCCCGCTCCGCCGCTTCGAAAATGATGTAACTTTTGATATTAAACTCGGAGCAGGTTCCGAGTGAAACTTACATTATTATTGGCGCGTCGGAATGTGTACCTTAGGGATATACGCGTCAGTTCATTTGATGCATCCTAATTTAGTTTCTCCGTTTCCGGCGTAATTCGTAAGAACTTCCCCGTTTAATCATCGGATGCTTAACAAATTTCGGAAATTGCACGAAATACGGTTATAATTCTAATCCGATACCGCGAAAACTGTATACGCGTTTATCGCAGCCGCGGCGAATTTTATCGTCCTCTTGCATTGTATATTCAAATAATTCAAATGCTCAAATCTTCGAGGATCTGAATTAATTATTCGCGAGTGCATGCTAAATTTCGCTGACACATTTCACTCTCAATATTCCCCGTTAGCTATGCGGCCGGCTCGGATCTGCTCCGCCATGCCAGTTAAGCGAGAGCTCCGGCGTTGTATTTTGTATTAGTATTACGCTCTCGGTTCGAGGGGCTGCGGAAATTATTCCATCGACTCCCCGAGCTCTCTAAATATATACAGGGTGAGCCACGCTCGACGGGCCTTTTTACCAAGAGTCGTAGATAAAGTATTGTATAATCTGATTAGTTAGTGATTAGAGTGTGTGAAGAGGATTTGAATTGGGAAATTCGCCGGCGTTATTTAGGTGGGGTTTAGGAGGCGAAAAACGTACGAAAGAGACGTCGGAAAATGCGGAACAAAAAGGTGATGGAACTATTGGAAACAATAAAAATATCCAATTCGGTGTCTGAATTCCTCTCTGGCGGTGTTACTCTTACTGGCGCGCAATTTCTGGCAACTGCATTTTTATGCAGCGCCGCCATTTTCTTCGAAGGAAAAACGGTTTTTCGTCAGACACTTTACGACTCGGAACGCTTATCTGCGACTATACCGAGAGTTCGCTTGCGACTTTACTGCCGAGATAGTTTCGAAAGCGTAGCGTCACCAGAGGCACCATTCTGGCGTTTAAGCCAATTTTGATTCGGGAAAATTGATGAAACGTACGAAATGTTTCTCCAGATAGCGACCCAGCAGATCCCCCGCTTTACTTATTGAATATTTACCTGATTTTATAATCGCTATCAATTTTCTGCATCTATTCATACGATGGCCATCAAATCTAATTCAAATACGAAATTGTGCATCCAATCATTTGAGATTTGATACCCCATTAAATCCTTCTACGTATACAAAAATACTTACCTTCTAAAATCTTATTCAAGGACGAAGGACACCTAACAATACTCATTTTTAGATTGAATACTTAATGAAGAAATTAATGAATAAAATGAATGTGTTCAAAATTTGACGAATATGGCCAACTTATAATAAATGATCAAGTATTTTTTTAAACAATTTAAATGTGAGTTATACTGTACGACTGGAGTAGTATGGAGTAGTCTGGAGTACAGTGGAGTAGTGTGGATTAGATTGGAGTAGAATGGAGTAGAATGGATCAGAATAGAATAGAGTGAAATAAAGTGGAGTAGAATGAAGTAGATTGGATCAGAGTGGGCCAGAATAGAATGGAGTGAAATAAAGTGGAGTAGATTGGATCAGATTGGACCAGAGTAGAATAAAGTGGAGTATAATGGAGTAGAATGGATCAGAGTGGACCAGAATAGAATAGAGTGTAATAAAGTGGAGTAGAATGAAGTTGATTGGATCAGAGTGGGCCAGAATAGAATAGAGTGAAATAAAGTGGAGTATAATGGAGTAGAATGGATCAGAGTGGGCCAGAATAGAATAGAGTGAAATAAGGTGGAATAGAATGGAGTAGAATGGATCAGAATAGAATAGAGTGAAATAAAGTGGAGTAGAATGAAGTAGATTGGATCAGAGTGGGCCAGAATAGAATAAAGTGAAATAAAGTGGAGTAGAATGGAGTAGATTGGATCAGAGTGGGCCAGAATAGAATGGAGTGAAATAAAGTGGAGTAGATTGGATCAGATTGGACCAGAGTAGAATAAAGTGGAGTATAATGGAGTAGAATGGATCAGAGTGGACCAGAATAGAATAGAGTGTAATAAAGTGGAGTAGAATGAAGTTGATTGGATCAGAGTGGGCCAGAATAGAATAGAGTGAAATAAAGTGGAGTATAATGGAGTAGAATGGATCAGAGTGGACCAGAATAGAATGGAGTGAAATAAAGTGGAGTAGATTGGATCAGATTGGACCAGAGTAGAATAAAGTGGAGTATAATGGAGTAGAATGGATCAGAGTGGACCAGAATAGAATAGAGTGTAATAAAGTGGAGTATAATGGAGTAGAATGGATCAGAGTGGGCCAGAATAGAATGGAGTGAAATAAAGTGGAGTAGATTGGATCAGATTGGACCAGAGTAGAATAAAGTGGAGTATAATGGAGTAGAATGGATCAGAGTGGGCCAGAATAGAATGGAGTGAAATAAAGTGGAGTAGATTGGATCAGATTGGACCAGAGTAGAATAAAGTGGAGTATAATGGAGTAGAATGGATCAGAGTGGACCAGAATAGAATAGAGTGTAATAAAGTGGAGTAGAATGAAGTTGATTGGATCAGAGTGGGCCAGAATAGAATAGAGTGAAATAAAGTGGAGTATAATGGAGTAGAATGGATCAGAGTGGACCAGAATAGAATGGAGTGAAATAAAGTGGAGTAGATTGGATCAGATTGGACCAGAGTAGAATAAAGTGGAGTATAATGGAGTAGAATGGATCAGAGTGGACCAGAATAGAATAGAGTGTAATAAAGTGGAGTAGAATGAAGTTGATTGGATCAGAGTGGGCCAGAATAGAATAGAGTGAAATAAAGTGGAGTATAATGGAGTAGAATGGATCAGAGTGGGCCAGAATAGAATAGAGTGAAATAAAGTGGAATAGAATGGAGTAGAATGGAGTAGAATGGATCAGAATAGAATAGAGTGAAATAAAGTGGAGTAGAATGAAGTAGATTGGATCAGAGTGGGCCAGAATAGAATGGAGTGAAATAAAGTGGAGTAGATTGGATCAGATTGGACCAGAGTAGAATAAAGTGGAGTATAATGGAGTAGAATGGATCAGAGTGGACCAGAATAGAATAGAGTGTAATAAAGTGGAGTAGAATGAAGTTGATTGGATCAGAGTGGGCCAGAATAGAATAGAGTGAAATAAAGTGGAGTATAATGGAGTAGAATGGATCAGAGTGGGCCAGAATAGAATGGAGTGAAATAAAGTGGAGTAGATTGGATCAGATTGGACCAGAGTAGAATAAAGTGGAGTATAATGGAGTAGAATGGATCAGAGTGAACCAGAATAGAATAGAGTGAAATAAAGTGGAATAGAATGGAGTAGAATGGATCAGAGTGGGCCAGAGTAGTCCAGAGTAGAATAGAATGAAATAAAATGGAGTAGAGTGGAGTGAATTGGAGCAGAGTAGAACAGAGTGTAGAAGAGTGGAATAAAGTGGAGTAATCAAACAACAACAAAAATTTAAAAATTACATTAATCTACAGATAAAATCACATTTTATACTAACAAATATTGTCGCATACAAATCCACAGGAACAGCAAAATTTACTCTGCTAGTTTTATTATTAAAAAAAAATCAGAATAACGATCCAATCAATCCAATTAATATCGTTGGATTCTCGTTATTAATTAGTTTCATCGAATTGGCGTAATCCCTTCTGTCGCTCCCGTCGAACTGTATTTAATTATAACACAGTTTAGTAATACTACTACAATATTGTTCGCGATAAAAATCCTCAACAGACATAAAAATTGATTGCTGATTTTAAAAATTACGTATTTTTAAGAAGGCGCTACCAGGAATGATTGTTAAGCAATTGTTCTTGATTATTGCAATTATTTACTTACTTTTATAAGCATATAGGAGTTTTAGGTAGATTCTATTTTAAGTACGTCCATTTGCAATGCATCTCGCGCATTTAGGCCTTTGTCAAGTAACAAATATTTCTCATAAAATCCACATACACGAGGCCTGCAAGGACGTAATTCGCTAATTTAACCGATCCTAATTTGAGATCATTTTAAAACTTAAACAACCACCGATTAATTGCCACATTATACAGCGAGCCTCGTCAATTTATTGTTCGTCAGTTTTAAAAGCCGGGTTGTTCACACCATTCTCTTTGATATAGTAAATACCGTTTTCTACAACATCGTTAACATTATCGGCGTTTTTGTTAATAACGTTCTCAACGCTAACCTTGTCTTCTACCACATTACCATCTTCGATAGATTTAATTTTCCCATCGAAAGCAGGATTAATCACGCCGTTTTGATAGCAATTCTTCTTGTCGCTCAGTTCACCGGGGGTTTTCGTGAAGCCGTTCAATGCAGGAGAAGTGTTACCAACTGCCGGTTTGTCGCCATCTTGCGCCGATTTCGCCTTGGCCATTTTGCGGTTCTGGACGTACATCCACCTGAAATAGGACATAACACGCTGTTAAATCGATCCTTCGTGTTGTAGCTGTGTGGCTGGTTACCCGAATATGACGACAGCAGGAACCGTGAGGATGCCGCCGAGGATGTAGAAGGCCCCCGGCATGGTCTGCAGCGTCGCTGCGTAGGTGGCGTTGTACATGGGGCCGTAGAGAAGCGGCATGAGGGCTTCGCATACTCCGAATAGGGAGTTCACTTTACCTGAAAGACGCATTAGTAGGCCTTGTACTGCTTTGTACTGAGCGAAATTGTGATAAATAGTAGCGAGAATTTGGGTTATTTACCTAGTTCATCTGTAGGAACTAACTTGGATGCGATTGATCTCATTGCGATGAAGGATGTGCCGTTTAAAATTTCGACGATTGCACCTGGAATAAGCAGTTTTTTTATTATTAAGATGTCACAGGTGAACGTTGGCTCAACTAAACTACGAGTCAACTTTGAACCGAGTACATTTTGGTAATTGTTGTAGAGTGCAAGATCAACATTAGTTTGGTTGAACGTCGTTCAGGTCACGTTCAGTGTCCCATGCCAAAAATTGCAATTAATATTTGAACAGTGTTGATCCTATTTTGATGTCACTTTTGATATTTCGTTTATTTTAAATTATTTGGACTGGAACTATCTACATATGAGAAGTTCTTGATAATTAATATGTAATCGAAATCTACATATAAATTGAATATTGAACCATATTTCAAAATGACTGTCTATTTCTGAATATTTGTGGTCTTCTAGGTTGTTAAAAACAATTCAAAATTTGTAAATCTTTATCGTCGGTTAATTCTTCTAATAATACGTTAATTTTGAATAATGAATTGTATATCAGAAATTCAACCTCACTTTTTTGGGTTAACAACTCAACGTCAAATGTCAAAACCTTCTTGAACCCCCTTTGAACGCTCTTCAAGGTTCGTTCATGTAAACTTCTCTCTGAACCACAGATCAATTGTGACTGACGAGCTTACAACACAAATTTGCAATTAAACTCGGTTCAACGCAGAACCTCAGTTGAACTATGCATCTACAACCGGGCCTATAAGGATAATAAATTTTAATTAGAAAAATGTACCTAAATAGAAAACGAGGGATGTAGTGGCGAATCCGTAGACAAAACTAGATAGAATTTTGCTCATAGATGAGTAAATTCCAATAATAGCATCGTCGAATTTCAGAATGTGGCTGAAAACTCCTACCGAAAACGAAGTGCCTGAAAATTATAAAAATTATATCACAAATAATTTCTCTTTAATGAATTTTTCTTACCTATTAAATTAGTTACCATGCTGTAGGTGGAGAAAATACTGAAATCCACCTCGTCCCAATTAAATCTGTATCGAGTAAATAAATACCCAACGCTCATTTCACCTAAAAATTAATTTCGTGTTATTCGCAGTTCATTTGAGTTATTCAAGTGCAGGTGAATTTATTCCGAAATATGCAATTAGCATTTTAATGAGGGTCGCAAAAAAATCTAAAACTCTGGTCCAATAATTACCTACCTTCACCGAACAAATATGTCAATGTTAAAATTCACCTAAAAAAGCATAAGTATTGGAAAAATCGATAATTTGATTGATAAATATTGAAGGGAAAAAATAACCAAACATTCCTGTTGTATAACGAAAAATACCTTGAGCTTATTCTACCAAATTGTAACATTGCTACTCTATTATTATGCAATTTAATAATTATGCAATGCATTTAAAATGCGTATAGTAATTACTGGGAAATATTAACAATTTACCGTGCATTGGTCCGATAACAACCATAACAACCAGCATAAGCAGCATGACTTTTTTCCTGCGTTTGTTCTCCCCCTTCTTGAATGCGACTTTAAAGGTATCCAGAAGATGCCTGACATCGAAAAAGTCTCTAATAAAAGCACAAGGTTGGTCTGGAAGTGTAGGGGTATCCAATTTCTTCGGCTCCTTAATCGACTTGTAACCATAATACAACGCTATAATATACATAACCGCCGATATGGAAAACACCCCGTAAAACCCGATTTTTTTATACAGAATCCCGCTCAACGCCAGCCCGATGGGTATCCCCAGCGAGCAGAACACGTTAACGATACCGATTCGCAATGTCCTCACGTCCAGTGTTGTCACGTCCGCTATATAACTGAATATCCCCATGAACATGGTGAACCAACCACCTGTTATAGCTGGAAAGAACCCCTCGATGAAACCCGCCACTTCCATGGGCAGCTCGTAGAAGAAAAATGTGCAGATCATCAACCCCACCACTGTCATGAACTCCCCCACGATGGGGAACAGCATGCAGGGTTTCCTCTTGCCCCATCTGTCGCTCCAGGAGCCGATGAACATGATTAAGAAAGCTGGAAGAGCGCTCTGCAGCATGGTCTTCCAGACACCCATAGAGGCCACCAGTTGCTGCACTTCCCTTTCCTCTAGAGTATAATTCGCGGTTCTTCTCTCGGTTAGAGCGTCGCACACCTCCGTGGAGTAGCCTAGGTTCACCCTGCAGGCCTTCTCCAGGTTGAGGTTCTGGGTGGCCAGGCTGGCCAGCACGCTAGGGACTATGTAGCAGGCCAGCATGGGCTCCACGGTGATGTTTTCGATGAAGAATTTGTAGCGGCCCTTCCATGTTGTGGCGTCGATGGCGAGGGGATTGGCGCCCGCGTGGGCTTCCTTTTCTTTGGAAGGCTTCTTCTCGGGGTCGGAGGGTTTGTTGGCAGCCGCCAGGGCCATTTTTGATCTTCGGGTCTTGCGTAGGACCTGCGTGGAGAAAATTGGTTCGGTGTAATTCGATTTAATTACTGTCGTTGTTGTTTTATAGCAAGTTTCCATGGATGATGGACGGTTTAATTTATTTTCGAGGAAAAATCGTTACTTTTTTAACGACATTATAATATGCGATAAATTAACAATGAAGTCGAACGTTTATTCGAGTTATATAAAAACATTTTATTTAATTTTGCATTACTGCATTTTTGTACAAATTAAACTAGCAATACCATTCGTATAATTAGAAAAAAAAATTTATAATAATTTTAATGGCATTTTTTCCTGCTGTATTAGATAATGATCATAACTTACACCGAGGTCGCCAATATGGGGGAAAATTAACGCTCTCTAAGCGAAGTCCTTGTAGCAAGTGCAATGCTGTAACAGCTTATTCGACCACAAAATGTTTGAAAAAAAAAGAGTTTGGATTCGTTTACAAAACGGATTGATTGGCTGCCAATAAATCAAATAATTACCTATTTTGAATCGAATTACATGCGACCCATTTAAGGCGCCTCCCATTATTCGATTAACGTTAAAATAAACAAAATTAATTGCACAAAAGGTTGTTAAATAATATTGATTCGAAAATTAGGTATTTCATTGCCAAGGACGATAAAATCTCGTCATTATTACATTCCTCTTTAATTAGAACTATTATTCCTCGATTTTTGCGTATACATCATCAACACAAATCACTATTAGATTTACCTGGAATGAAATGATACAAAATAGTTTTATTTATGCTCCGTTGGGTTCTCTAATTGTAGTTTATTTGGCAGGCCATTGACTATTTTCGTAGGTTTTAAGCAATGGTCAATCAGTGTGGACATGAGGAGCTTTATAGTAGTTGGATTTTCACCGTTTGATGGAGTATAGGAATGCGTTAATAAAACAAACCAATTCTTTCGGAAACCTATGTGACATGGGGTTTAATCGATTCATAAAACAGCATTGAATAATGAATTAATCCAATATGCAAAACTGCGCCGGGTTGATTGATAGATTTCGGAAGCGGATGTAGCGAATTTAATATTCCGCGAATGTACCGATGACAGAATTCCATCGAGCAAGGTGGCATTAGGTCGGTTTATAGTTCACGAGGACGATTTATGCAAATAACTCGGGTCATAAACTTCCGTTTATTAAATACGTACAGTTATTAATCGCGGGTGATTAATTCCGTTAATAAAGATTCAATAGGCGATTTCGGGAAACTGCGAATCGATATTTTATGCGTCGCTCTATGTAACCCGAAAATTAATTTCCTAAAATGAAATTGTTTTATCAATTAACGTCGAGTTTTGTGTATTTAAACGAAATCGATTAAGCGCTAGGTAATTGAAAACGTTATTGAAATTTACAATGGATCGCCGTATTGTGAATTAACGTGCGGGATAATGTGGCATCATTTTTATCCTTCTGATGAACATCCTTTGCGTAATTAGCGTTGTCCGAGTAAGGACGATTTAACTAGCTAATTCTTTTGCGGATTTCGATAATTTTCGATAATTATTTAATCGCTTGAATTTTGCCATTTTTCCGCATATTCGCTATTAATAGTTCTCTTCAAGGTTTGCCGGCAATTTCTTGACGAGCCGAAACTTCTCTATTAATTAACCAGTTTTTTATATTATTCAATAAGCTTCTACATATTATTATGTTGTGCATTTCAACGCATTGAATATGACCTAGTAATAATAATTGCAGAAGCAAAGGCCGGTATCTCAGGGTTTACAGTTTACAACAAACTTATCTCATAAAATTAGATATTTAAATACAATTATTATCATGTGAATTCATTTAGTAGGAAGATTGTTCGTTGTTTTGTTATTTAAGATCGAAACAAATCAATTTCATATGAAAGTATCATAACGAATTTGCTTAAAAACAGCTTTCTATAACTAAAAATTTTTAAAGTAAACTATAAGGTTAATTTCACTTTCGATGTGCATTCGAAAGTGAAAATTGCACCGAAAACGAATAAAAAATCTATCGAGTCGTTTGGTTATTTAAATTTATTCCTGCTCGATGCCAAAGTAATTAGATTGTTTCGATTGAATTCCGAACGGGCCATCTCCCACTTTTATCGCCCATTACTCGTAAATTCCTCATAAAATTATCTAAATGCTCTTTATTATAGAAACTATTTTTCACCGATGCGAAATTTTTAGCAAGTTGAAACTAATCATACCAGCTAACTGCATTATTAACAATGAGAAAAACAAATAAATTTTATTATTTTTATACGTACAATTCGACAGGAATAGCTGCAAACGCCAAGGTCATATGCGCAACAACCAAAGCATATTAAAACAATTTAATAGGTAGATATTATTTGCAAAAATATACAATCGTTTTTAATTGGAAAATCAACAGAAATTTCGAATGAGTTTCCCGAAAAATATTTGCCCGTATCTAAGAAATTCCCTCCTGTTGACGGCGTGTTAGCCGTAATGTCAATTATCGATGATTTTATTTAATTATCGAATAAGTCGTGAAAATATAATCAATCGCCACATTAAATTGACGACCTATAAATGCAAACGTTCATAATTCTATGTAATAGAATTGATAATGCGATGCGTTTATTTCTTGCAATATAATTAATAATTCACAATAAATGTGCATTAATTCCAGATTTTGTATGATAAAATATTTATAAAAATCGATTTATTAATTAACGGGTACTTTTGTAATTGTTTTATTTAATGAAGTTACAGCAAACTCTAAGTAATTAAAGCACAATTCTACCCTAAAAATCTTACCTTTTTAAATATAACGCAGTTATTAGATTATGTAGATTGGTTTATTTAAAAAAAATTCAAATTGAACAACCGTTTGCGTACGGTTTAGTACGCCTCGCGACTTTCGATCACTTTCTCATCGGCCCAGTTTGCCGGTAACACTCTGTATGTAGAACCGTTAACGAATCCGCGTATACGTTATGTTACCGAATCAAAATAGTTCGAACGACAGTCGATTGTGGCGTTTTGTTGTACCTACACCTCTCCCACCATCCTGGCGATTTTTTTCGTGTGTTCAAATCGAAGCACGCCGATGGTACTGGCACTGGTACTGGACAGAGCGGATCCCGTAGTACCGGCGGATTGATTTTTTCGTTTGGAAAAATAGGATTTTTTAGAGGCGAAAATTTGGTACGGATCGATGGGTATAGCTGGAGACGTGAGATGCGCAACTATGCCCAATTCTTACATAGAGTTTTAGCTATTCATGTCGATCTGTAGAAGCGATGCTACAATTATATTATTCCGACTGATCTAATTGAATTATTTTGAAAATTTTTATATAAAAATGTCTACCAATTAGTATTTTTAGAATGAATTGTTGAATTGGGTGCTACCTCTGATACTATTATCTAATTACAATCAAGCTTGCATAACAATGTAGGAAAGGTAAGTATTGAAATTATGCAATGTTCAACTGGTGTTTATGTATCTACCATTGACTCGAGATGGCTTAGATACGGTGACTGATAGTTGATAAGTTGGTATTTTGTTACATTAATTAAATAATTTTGCTAGATTTGTAACTAAAAATTTCAACCGATATACGCGAATGATGACTGTAATTAGACAATTTTGTAAAAGACCGATTGTAAAGGGTAAATGCGGGTTTTAAAGTACGCATTAATAATTAATTGTAGTTTACGAAATAGCATTGGACTTAATCTTTAAACCATGACATCGTTCCGACGAACTGGTAAATTTTTAAAGTATCTAATACTTTTGATTTTTCTCAAATTATCTCAGATTTTATCCGATATTTTCCATTGAGGTGCAAGTTTACTGATTTTGCGAATAAAAGTTCCAAATTAAATTCATCTATTAAATGATTTAACGTTTGCAAAAAATATGAATAATCTGCATCGACGAATAAATTTTCGTATCCACTTAATAATCCTCATAATAGAATGAAGAAATCAATTTTTTATGCTTATTATGTAAAACGCGGATTTTAAAATATTCAAAATAATATAATAGCACAATGGAGTAAATATTTTTGCAATTTTTTACGCTTTATTGTTATTTTTTTTAATACCTATATTAGTAATGTAATAGGACATCGCAATTAAATATGTAAATGTATGTAGATGATCCTGTTTATTCTGGTAACACACACGAGTAAAATCCAATCTATAATTTTACATTTCACTATTAGTAAAAGCTAATTATCGCATATGATTTTATCACACCATCAAAAAGTCGCAAATTATCTCTATTTGTAATGCAACAAGCAATCATGCGTTATTCGTTTATCGGTTGTAATTGCGGGCCAGCTTTAATTCGCGAAATAGAGCTCAAATTTCTGGTAAAATTAACGTCGTTTTTTACCTGGCATGTCATCCCAGCTACGGCCTTTGCCTGTGTCTGCCTCATCGTAACCAAGATTTCACTCACTTAACGATCTAATTCACGAAATATTATACATACATCCGTTTTCGTCGTACGTAGTAATCACTCTATAAAGGAATAAACACCCAATAGGCCTTACACTTTGCCAGTTCGTTCGCGGAGTGTGCACCAAGATTGGGTTTCATGGTCCTCGTAAAACGATAATTATCGCGCCATTTTTCTTGGCCCAAGGAAAACAGTGCATTCGTTCAAGTGGTTTTAGTGGATAATTCGCGAGATAATAGCCAATTTACCAAAATTAGCAAATTCTAAAAAAAACAATTTACCCAATTACTCCATCTAATCTACATGCTACACACACGTCAACTTGGCATGTTTTTGTACAACACTTTTCCAAACGTTGATTAGAAAATGCCTAAAGGAAAGAATGCCAAGAAGGCCGCCAAAAAGGCCGCGGCGATGCGCCAGCAGTTCAAAGAGTTCTTCGAAAGGGAACGCACCTATGGACTCTTATCGATCTCCAGGCGCGAGAAGGAATGGAAGAAGATGATGATGAAAATAGCCGTTCCCCACATGCGAGAAGAACTGGACTTCGCCTGGATAAGCTTCGAACGCGCCATGGACAACAAGGACATGGAAATCACCCTGCTCCTGGAAGAGCTCAACCGCACCGAGGAGCAGCTCAACATGAACTTCAAGAACCACTTGGACCACATCGACGAATTCATCGCCACCTTCGGAGCCACCATGAACCAGCTAAAGATGGAATTCAACAATAACGTAATTTATATCATCAAATCTTCACCAAAATTTACCTAATTAATTGTGGAATTGATAGATAACAGAGCTGGAAAAGAGCGTGGACGACAACTTCGGCGGCATCTACGAGATCTGGAAGGAAGATGAAATCTACTTGAAGACAGTCATTTACATGCTGGGCATGGTGAAGAAGGAGCAAAGGGAAGTGATTTTAGCGGATTTCTACAACAAGCTGGAGCAGCTGGAAACGAAAAACGCTCAAAAATTGCAGCGAATTAGGTCATTTTTAACCGACACCCATCTAGCTCTGGAAACCGAATCGGAGAAGCTCCTCAGCGAGTACCAACAAAACCTAGCCAAAAGACGAGTATACTACGAAAACCTAAAAGAACAAGACGACGTTCTGAAGAAGATCCTAGCAGCGCAGATTCAGAAACTCCAAGACATGTACGACACTTCGAAGGTGTTGAAGCGCAGGCTCTTCGACTGCCAGAGCTACTTGGGCAGGAGGGTGTCCGACTTGGAGAACGAATGGCAATTCTTCAACAACGCCTATACTCTTCTCAAGCGCAAGCTGGAGAACGACAGGCAACTGGACGCTCGTAAGCTCCAAGTGCTCACCGTGTCCTACACGCAGACGGCGCAGAACCTCGAGAAGATCAAGCAGAAGGGCGAGCACCTGCTCAAACTGGCGGCTGTGTGCCGCAAGCTGGAGACACAGGAGGAGAAAATCCTGCCGTTCCCTTGCGATGATCTCGATGTGTTCCACAAGAACAAGAACACAGTTGAAGAGGAGGTGTATATTAAGGAGATGGATCTGTTTTGGCAGAGGGTAGCCCAGGCGGAGGCGTCCAGGGACGCTCTGATTGAGGAGAGGAATTTCCTGCGTAATGAAAATAGGGAGTTGAAGAGGGAGCTGCATAATTATTGCCAGTGCTTGAATTGCCCCATGCCACAGACGCAGTTCAATGCAGAGTTGAATATGGACAAGACAGCGCCGAAGAGCAAATCAGTTAATGTCACCGATGGGCTTAAGGAGTTGCGGAAATTCTCCATGCATGGTATCGATTTGATGAATAGATGAAATGGGAATTTTACGGAATGGGTTTATTTTATGTAAAATTATGGTAGTGTATTGTTTGTTTGATTATAATTTGTGAAAATGGTGCCTTTTGTTGTAAATAATTTGGTTTCTTATCGAAATTACTAAATGAATTAGGAGATTGGTCAAAAACGAGAAATTCTACCTACATTTTAAATAAATTTGAAAGAGGACATTACAGTTACAATAATGCCAACTTAAAACATATAACACAAAAGTTACTAAAGTGGCAAGTTTAACAAAACAAACAATAATAACTAACAACCCTATTTAACAAACGAAAACACATTAAACAATTTACTTTTCATCAACAATTTACCGCTAATTTAGAATAGAAACAAGAAAAACTTAAGATTTAGGAAAAATACATTTAAACTCGGAACGTACTCGTCGAAATGTCAATTCTGTCACTCTGTGGAATTTTTGAATGGGTTTATTTTATGTAAAATCATGGTTTTTAATGTATTTGTTCGTTTCATTATAATTTGTCAAAATAGTGCCTTTTGTTGTATATAATTTCGTTTCTTTTTGAAATTACTAATGAATTATTACAAAATAAGATTAATCAAAAAAATGTCATAAAACATACAATTTGAAAATTTGAAAATTTGAAAATACCTCCATTATTGTTACCAACTTAAAACATATCACAAAAGTTACTAAAATGGCAAATTTAACAAAACAAACAATAACAACTAACAATCGTGTTTAACAAACGAAACACCTTTAAACAATTTACTTTTCATCAACAATTTACCGCTAATTTGGAATAGAAAGAGGAATAAATTGAGTTTTAAGAAATTTAACATCGGAACGTACTCATCGAAACGTCAAATCCGTCACTGTCAGCTGGTGCCCTTGTCATGTCACTAGTGTCACAACAAAAACTTTAAAAATGGCTTCGCGCGAAGAGTGGTGTGCCGACAAATTGTCGAAACTTTTACAGGACGATTTGAGAATTTCGGCTTTGAACGAAATAAAGGAGCACCTCACGTCGATGCCCATATCCGAAGCCTCCCGCTTCGCCGATTGCCTCGACCTACCGCTCGTATTTGATTGTTTAAACGACTCGAACGTGTAAGTAAGGGAAAGTGCTGTGTTAATGCGACTTGCAATTTCACCATTGTTTCAGGGAAAACATAGATTTAGCTTGCGAGGTGCTGACTTTGTGCATGACGAGCCTGACGATAGGAGAAACGACGAATAGGTATGTCGTGCCGTTGGAAAGGGCGCTGATCCACCCCTATTCGGCTGTGAAAATAATGGCTTTGAAGGAAATCCGTCGGGATATTTCAGAGGAGAATTGCCTAAGCGAGCTGTGCAAAAGGAAATCGCTTTTAAATAGTATTATTAAGTGTGTTGGGGATAACGATTTGTCTGTTGCGAAGAAGGCTTTGGATATTGTTGTCATCGTGGGGTTATCGGATATTGGTCTAAAAACGCTCATAACCGATGACGTTTCCAATGAACTGCGAGAAGTAATGGCTATTAACGAAGTTTCGAGACTCCGGGTGTACGAGGTAGAAGAATTAATACTTACTTTTGTACGAGAGTTTACTAACGATGTGTTTTTCAGTGCGTTGTGCTTATAGGGAAAGAGTCCGAAGCCAACTTGGATTTGATAAAGGCCACCAATATTTTAAAACACTTACTAGATGAGCTGAACAATAACGATGTATTATTAAAAATGAACATCGTTGAACTATTAACTCAGTTGGGAACGAGTCGACACGGTTATAATTACCTCGAACAAAACGGTGTGATAAATAAACTGTTTTTATTAATTGAAGATGGTAATGATCGTTTGACTAATCAATATTGTGAGCCAGGTAAAATGTTCGCAGGGAAGTAATTATTTTTGTTGTACGTAATTATTTGTTTGCAGGTATTTTGAAGTTTTTCGGTAATATAGCGCATTGGAAGCCGCTCGAATTGCTGTCTAAATATCCGAAAATATTCGATAGACTGTTCTCGAACTTGGAAAGCGGTGATTTGACTATCGTTGCGATATCATTGGACACTTTAGGAATTATAGGGCTTACTAATCAAGGAAAAAGTGCACTACATTCTACTGGTATAATTAATTCTATGCAGAGCTTTTCACTGTAACCGTCCATTAAAATGTACCGGGCCATACTTGGTATCTTGGTCTCATAATAAAGGCTATACAGCTACACAAATATCACAAAATTTTGAATTCAGGTGATTCTGAGTTGAAAATCGAAAATTTAAAAATTTTATACAAATCCATTCACGAAATACTTCTAAAGGACGGTTACCGTGAACAGCTCTGTATATAACAAAACTATAACTTCAATTGAAGTTAATTGTTGCATATAATTGAATACAAAAATGCCTTTTTTCAGGCAATAAAATGACCTATGCGCTAAAGACAATCGTCAAATTACTCTCTTCATTCCCAACTGACGTGAAAATTAGAGCTCTCAACTGCTTGGAGCATTTGTTAAGCGTGAACGAGCCACAAAACAACGTTATGCAGATAACTAAGAAATGGTATTCGATTCTATGCGAACACCCCATGGATGTTATTCTGAGGTATGCCAAAAATCCATTCGCTGAGCTCAAAATAGCAGGTTTGGGTATCTTACTAGGCTTGGCACACCAACAGTGGGGGCAAGAAGAAATCAAAAATTCCCCAGGTAAAAAAACAATTCTTCATTTAAACGATTTTCATGTTTGTTATCTTGCAGGGTTGATCGAGTATTTGTTAGATAGAAAAGTGGAAAATGTTAAGGAATGCAAGGAAATAAAATACGACATCATACAGGCACTGGCGATGAGTAACATATTCGATGAACAGATTATTACGAAACTGCAAGAGTATGTCAAAGAAGGACCGTTTCACGTGGATCCTGTTACAGAAATTGCATTCGAAGGGAACGAATAACGATAAAATAACATCGGCTAGTATCTTTACTTACCTATTTTAAACAATACATACTAAGAATAGATGAATATATCGCATTTATATCTTACAAATTAAATTAATCGTCTTTTTAGATGTTGTAATTTATTGTTGTTTAAGTGCTTTTATGAAATATAATTGGTATGTTATAATAAAACGTCTTTTATTTCGAAAAATTTACCTATAAGAATTAGAATTGTATGTAAGTTTATGGAATTTATGAAATTTAATTACAGTTAAAGACATTGATGGTTGAGGGCAAAAAAGAAAAGATGAAGAGGAATTAGTAGCCTTTACAGTAAAAGTCTCAAGTTGCCAAAGAAGTAGTGATGAAATGTCAAAGCTCACAGAACACACAACATCAAATTGTCAATTGATCAACACAGAACCACAGAACATACATAAACGTCAAAGTCAAGAAACTGCTCCCTCTGTTCGTTGGAACTGGGATTAATAAACTTCAAATCGATACCTACAGAAGGAATCTTTTACCTTTGAAATTTAAACGCTTTTCTTACAGATTGTAGGAAAAATGCAACGCATAATTTATATAAAAAATGTATTAACAAATAGTAAAAACAAGCAAAGTAACAAACATCTACAATACATAAGTCTTTTAAAACAGAGATTCTAACGAATGGGATTCAACGAGTACCTTATCCCGGTATTCTCGTCAATAACAACACCCTCATCAGCATCAAAAGTCAACGCTTCCCCGAAATTCCTCGGCAATCTCCTCTCCTTCTGCTCCCTTTTCCCCCTAAAATCATTCACCGCCCGGTAATTCCCCCCGTGTTTCTGCGAATTCCCGTCCAATATCAACGACCTAGCCTTATCGTTTATAAATTCCACATCGCCCCGCTTATTCCTCAACACATCCACCCCCGGATTGGATTCCTCCCCGTACCCGGCGTACTCTTCGCTTTGCTGCGACTCGCTCTCATCCCCATCATCACCGCCCTGTCCAGCGTGATTGTAGTCCCAGTAGTGCTCTCCGTATCCTCCATGCTTGTCTCCCCATCTCACCTACAGGCAACAAACTCGATTAATGCACGATTACACGATTTGTATTCATACTTAAAGAGTTTATCCATTGTTACAATGCACCATCAAAGACATTATAATGTCGCTGTAAGAGTGTAGTGGATGAGATGATTAGTTGTAGTAGAAAGGGGTGAGAATGTTTGGGCAATTAAAGGGCATTATAGTGTCTTGGTATGTACGATATACAATGCATAAACTCGAGTTAGTGACAGATTATGAAGAGAAAGCGAATGAAAGAAAAGCCGGTGTAGAGTTTCAAAAGCGACTTTTTATTATGTACAGCACATTTCGAATTCAATCAATGAAAATTCTGACGTTTCTCCTCCGCGGTACCCGAATAGACCTTAAGATAGGCTGTAAGACAGGCGGTAAGGCCGGCTGTAAAGCGGGTAAAAAGGGCTGTATAGGCCTTAAACCCGGCGGTAGAAAGGCCGGCACCGGCACCGGTATATATTGAGTCGGGGGCGGGTCTCTGTATTCGTAACTAGAGCGTACGTTCGAATCGTAGAAAGAAGAAACATCCCTCTGAAAGAAAACGTTCAATTTCAGCAAGCTGCAATGTAAATAAAACGATGCATGCAGGAGTGTATATATAACCGTACGCCCGTTCGATATAGAACATTCTAATTGAAAATAATGGTGGTATTTACTTTGGTTTTGAATTCGCCGGCATGGGGATGCTCTTTTTCGTGGCGTTCGATAAAGTGGTGGTCGTTGCCCCGTTTGTGCCCGTGTTCTACGTGGTCTTTAGCGGGAACGTGGATATATCTGTTAGTAAGAATAAGAAAAGGAATATTAAACACATTTTCGTGATATGCTTCACCTAGAAATGTTAATAAAGAGAATAACAGATTCGCCAAAGATGCAGAAACACAGTAGCAATTTCAAAAATGTTCGCATCAAACGCGATAAAGCGACCGTTAAAACAACGCAAAAGATAATTATTTAGTCACGTAATACACGAACATCTTTAAAATAGAAATATATACAGGGTGGTCCACTATGGATTCCATTTTGAGAGAACTGGGCGTAGGATCGTTGTGAAAATTTGGTTATTTAGGTAATTAATTCTGCTCTATCGATTTAAAATATCTTCAACGCTGCGGCGTTGCCATATCTAACGAAAAGTAGCAACAGCTTTGATATTTTAAATGAGACACCTTGTATATTTTTGCATTTTTAGATTCTACCCGATGAGCTGATTACAAGGAGGGGTCGCACTTGGTATCTTGGTCTCATAATAAAGGCTATACAGCCGCTCAAAAATCACAAAATTTTGAATCTAGGTGGCTCTGAAAGCCACACAGTTGAAAACCGAGAAAAACGACTCGTTAAGGATCCTATCCTAAATTAGGATAGGAACATGATAGTCGTTTATCCCAATTTTTTTTTCAATTATTTAGATTTCAGAGCCACCTAGATTCAAAATTTTGTAATTTTTGAGCGGCTGTATAGACTTTATTATGATTCCAAGATACCAAGTGTGACCCCTCCTCGTAATCAGCTCATCGAGTAGAATCTAAAAATGCAACTAAAAATATACAAGGTGTCTCATTTAAAATATCAAAGTTGTTGCAACTTTTCGATAGATATGGCAACGCCGCGGCGTTGAAAATGTTTTAAATCGATAGAGCAGAATTAATTACCTAAATAACCAAATTTTTATAACACTCCCGTTCTCTCAAAATCTCTAATCCGTCATCCACAGTGAGCCACCCTGTATATAAAGATGGAGAGCGGAAGCGAGCAAAATTAGGCGTGAAGGTGGAGGACCTTTCCTTGGCGGCCCAACGTTCCCAAATTCAATTTTTCGAAACGCTGTTCCCAATCGCTCGGCGTCTCCCTCACGTGGCCGAACTCCAGCTCGCCCGGCCTGTCCATCGCCATGTAAATGTCTCTAGCACAGAAAGTCATGATTAAGATTAAACGCGCGGCGCCCCAGCGGCCGGGAACTTACTGGAAGAACTTGCTGCCCTGGTGCGCGGGAGCCGACGGGCTCGCGAAGCCGGTCTCTGCCGGCACGTTGTCCTCCTTCGACGCCTCGAGGATCTCCACTCGGGGCTTCTGGGGGAGCGAGTGCGCGGCCAGGCCGCCGCCCAGGCAAACCATCGCGATCACTGATAACTGCAAACATAAAGTTGTAACCATTACAAATTGACCATTAAACTTCGTTCAACGCAGAACTACAGTTGAACTATGCATACACAACTGGGCTTAAGTTGAGTAAACTAGTCTTTAGCGCCTCTATTTAACTTTAATGAGTTGTTTAGAGAGTCTCTAAGTTGAACAATGGCCATATAGTTACTCCATAACAACAATGTATATAATTAAAAGCGGATCTGTTTGTTTTGAAGCAAGCAACTTTAAGATGAATTATTATTATGCAAAATATTAAAATGTAGTTAGAATTTTTTTTATGTGATAAGATAATCCGTTGTGGAGTGTTTTTATTCCATTATATACGCTGAGTTGTTAAAGGATGGCTGTGTTAAATCGCACTGTACTAACCGGATTTACCTTGAAAGTCATTTTTCTATGCACTCGTCGGTCGTGTCTAATAAAGTCGCGTTTTGAAACTGTTTTGTTGTAGCAACAACAATTCCTTTTTATAGCGCGGAGACGCCGAGCGGCGTGCCAATGCGCTTATTTCTCCTGTTTTGTTCGCGTTTTTTTACTCTCGTTCTCCGAGCGATTTCTGGCAGGTTCTATGACACCGTGCGGTTTCCGCGATTTCCTGTTCTAGAACTTTAATTAGTCGCAGAAGGAGCGAGAGTATGAGGCGAGTAAAAAATCGGTTTGCTCGGCCCGGCGATTTCGATTGAATTTCTTAAGAAAGCGCCCGAAACGCGTCAGCGACCATCGAATTTCAATCAATCGGTCATGAAATTGTTTCTACTTTTACAACAAATTTTTTTCAAGCGACCTACAAATGTTTATTTTACAAGAATATTTTATAAAGCAACCTCGAATCCTTCGGCATACGTCCAAATAATACATTTTCTTAAGGCCCAGTTGTAGATGTCAAAGGTGAACGTTAGTTCAACTAAACTGCGAGTCAACTTTGAAGCGTGTTCATTTTGGTTTTTGTTGTAAAGTGCAAGATCTTTATTAGTTTGATTGAAGTTTATGAAGAGAGTTAAAAGACGCATTTTGTGGGCATCTAGGATGTAAAAAAACCATTCAAAATTTGTAAAAAACCATTCAAAATTTGTAAAAAAACCATTAAAAATTTGTAAAAAATCCTCATCATCGGTTAATTTTTCTAATAATACTTTCATTTTGAATAATGAATAGTACAGGGTGTTATTTAATAACATGCTAATACTTAAGGGGGTGATTCTTGGACCCATTTTAAGAAAAAAACTTCATATAAACCTATGTCCCAAACTTCTTAACTTTTGAGACACGGGGTATTAAAGTTTTAAGAAAAAAAACAATTTTTTATTGTCATTTTCATACCACTTCAAATATTTTTATGAAATTTGGTGTACGGCGTTTATGCATTAAAGAGCATTTTTTGACCCAAAAATCTTTTTTTTATTTCTAACGGTGGCGTCCCTACTGGTCTCAGACTAGATATTTTTGAATAAAAAAATGATACGCCACTGCTATCTCTTAAAATCAAAATTATTTTTCGAATTCCCGTTCAATTTAGAACAAATTCGATTTCTTGACTTTTTTTCGTACAACTCAACGTTTCGCTAAAAAAAAATTAAATTCATTCATTTGCATCTCCCTGGACGAATGACGACCAAAAACGATTTATCTAACTCTGAACAATAATTTATTTAAGCGGATAACTTTTAAACGTTGAAATTATGAAATTAAAGTAAAATAAAGAAATAATTTAAATCAGGTGTTGGAAATGTCCGCCGAAAGTGGTATGAAAATGACAGTAAAAATTGTTTTTTTTTTAACTTTAATACCCCGTATCTCAAAAGTTAAGAAGTTCAGGACATATGAAGTTTTTTTCTTAAAATGGATCCAAGAATCACCCCTTAAGTATTAGCATGTTATTAAATAACGCCCTGTATATCAGGAATTCGACCTCACTTTTTGAAAACCTTCTTGAACCGCCTTTGAACGCTCTTCAAGAACCGTTCACATAAACTTCTCTCTGAACCACAGATCAATAGTGACTGGCGTACTAACACAGTTGAATTATGCGTCTTTAGAATAGTGCGAGGAGCAACCCCTTACATTTTTACACCCTGTATAAGCATATGGTATGTTTGATACAAATTTTCCTCGCTTTACTTAATTGAAAACGCGTCGTTTCCCCGCTAAACCTCGGGAAATATAAAGCGTCCTTTTCGGCCTTTCATGTAGGACGTGGGTTTTAAAAAAGTAACTCGTCTACAGCGAACAGACGCCTTGTTTACTAAAGAATTCATCAAGATACTTTTGTGAATGACACGGCCAGATTGCGCGAACAGAGCGAAGTTTATTTACGTTTTCCAGATATCGGGTGGAAACGTCCGGGAAAATGGATACTTTATTCGAAAGGGAACAATCGATATCGCTACATAATGCATTGTGATTTCGAAACAAATATTTCCAGTTCATGAATATATTTTTATAATTTGGTTTGGAATTTGTGAAATACGCCCCTGGAGGTTCCGATAAATCGTTAACGCGATAGAGCAGAAAAAATTATTTTACGTTTGACCAGACATCCGGAAGATTTTAATTAACAAAAGGGAACTTTCATATTTCGCGATTTGTTACATAAATATAAAAAGCGGCCCGCTCGATATGGGTGTTTTTTTTTTCGAAGATTAATAGAGTGTGTTTAAGCCTTAAATACCAACGAAAATCGCGATATTTCCTACACAAATTTTTTATGATTCCAACTATTTAGTTATCTCGCAAAAATACGCTCTACACATCAATAAATCGGCTTGCGAAAAATTCCCAAACAAACTGGAATTCCCAACGCATTCTCAACACAACTCTAATATTTTGATTTCCCCAAACATTTCCTCAAATATCTTGCAATACATGAACTTAGCATCCCCACCATCAAAAAAATTAAGAAATTCATATTTAGTGCTATTTTATTGTTATTTTAGTGCTATTTTAGTACAAATTTGGTGCTAAATTTCTAGTGCTCAACTGGTTGAGCAGAATATTGTGATTCAAAAAGGGTGGTGCTAAGTTTAAAAAATTAGCACCTCTATATTTGAATATTTCAACAAAATTTAAAAAAAATATTTATCGGGATTTAGTGTTATTTTAGTGCTTACGAATGCACTAAGCATAATTTAATTTAAGGTATTTATCTTAAAGATATTTGATAAAAACGTATTAGAGACATTAGAATAACTGAAGAATATAGTAAAAATACATTCAAACATAGAGAAAGTAAAACGATTTTCATCTCTAATTTTTCATTAATTTTAATGCTCAATCCTTAGCTCAAAAAAATACGTTTTTACCATTTTCTATAGTCCGACCCTCAAGAGTAAAGTATCCTTAGAAATGCAGATAGAAAATGATTTTAGTCTCTAATTATTTTCTCATTTTTAGTGCTTCTTTTAGTGACCAAAATCATTTCTCTATCTGAATTTCTAATGATACTTTACTCATGAGGGTTGGACTATAAAACGTATTTTTTTGGGTTAAGGTTGGAGCACTAAAATCCGACCTAGGCTATTTTGGAAGCACTAAAATAAAAGAAAAATTAGAGATCAAAATCGATCCCCTCTCTCTATAACTCTCTCTATAATTCGTTTGTATCAAATATCTTTAAGATAAATACCTTAAATTAAATTCCTCTCAGTGCATTCGAAAGCACTAAAATAGTACTAAATTCCTACATATTATTTTTTAATTTTGTTCAAATATTTAAATGTAGGGGTGCTAGCTATATAAACTTATAACACCGCCATTAATCGCAATTTTCAACTCAACCAGTTGATCACTAAAATGGAGAAGACCACGACTTTTTTTTTATTTTTTGTTTTCAAAACCGTGTGTTCTAAGAAGGCGCGTAATGAAATTTTTATTTTTTTCTGTGGCCAAATAAGGCCGCAATTAATTTTTAAAGTTTGAAAAACGTCACACAATCGTCATACACTCTGCTCCAATCAAAACGAGAATTGCAAAGAGAAGTCACATTTAGCAAGTTTGCCACGTTTCCTATTACTCTTCTTTGTTCCGCAAAATGTGCGTTTTTTGTATATTTCTTGCAATAAACATTTTCTGATTTATCCATTTCTTCCATTACCTAATGAATAATTCGATATATTAATATAGAAATAACATCTTCATCCGTATAAATTGTAACCGATTTTCGTGTTAAAAACACAAATAATGGTCCTGAAAAATTTATTTGGCAACATTCTTGTCAACGTCAATATTATCAGTAAAGTGTTTTGTGCCGAACTGCAATTCGTGTAATTTATTTTGTGCATTTTTCAAAAAAATCTGACAAATGACAGTTTGATTTTTGTTCGTTTGTGTATTCTTTGTTACTGCGTTCGAAAATTCATACTATTTACTATACAACAAAACGTGAGTGGTTTATGATTGGTTGATAAGGTATGAGTCAAAACCCGAAATTTTTAAATTTCAAAGGACTATATCTATTTAATTATAACACATTTTGAGCAACTGAAAACGGTTTTGAGCTCTAATAAATCATTTCTAATCGTATCTTTTGCCGAAATCCGCTTATCTCACATCGTGGTCTTCTCCATTACGAATTGTGCACCAAATAAGCACTAAATGAACTTTTAATTTTTTCGATTGTAAAAGTGTTACAAACTCCACGCTTACCTACAACACACCTGATTAAAAAATCCCCCAAAACCCGCTGCAAACTACCCCGGATTCAATGCGAAAAAATCCACCGCAACCGCCTTAATAATCCCCAACAGGAACAGCGATCCTCTCGAAAGTGTGCGCTAATATTCCCTTACAGCATCCCGACCAAATGGACCGTCGGCTCAGTCACCGACAGACGACGACGGCGCTCGCACCGCGACGCCCGCTCCAGCGACGCCGGACGATCACGATCGCGACACAACCGTTCAGTTATCGATGGATTGAATCGATTGAAATCCCGCTGGAGAAGCGCCATTTAACCACACAGGTACGATAGATTTTAGTACTATACATATATAAAATTATTGAGTTGTATACAGGGTGAGTTAATTGAAGTAGCTTTAATAATTCACCTGGTATATATGTTTTTTGTGTGCGTTATTGTGACATAAACATGCCAGAGGGAAGCCGAAGAGCATGTCACTTAGGGAATACATTTTCGTGTAGAAGTATCCCGGATGTGTAGGAAAGAAAAGGTCGAATTTAATTTGAAAAACCGTGACGTACGAGCCTTCGGAGCGAGATGTATTGTAATATATATGGAATTGGTGATATTCCGGGTAAGTGGAATCCGGAATAAAAGCAAGTGTTTTCGTTTCCTAATCCAATAACCGGAATGAAGGGATCAACAGGAGGCGAAATAAAAGAACTACAAATCGCTCGAACGTCGATTTTATTGGCCGATAAATCGCAGTGTATGCATAATAGAGCGGAGTGTTCTCGGCGTAAAAAATGGCGAAAATATAACCGAACAGCTCCAGGCGATTGATTTTTGATTGCCGAAAGGAAATTTACTTACCGACGTTTCGAAACGATTTTCTACTTCTGGCTCGCAGGAAACGCTCCCTTTTTCCATTCAGATTGGCTTAATGGGAAAAAAAATCAAAGAATCCGAACGCTGCGGCGCGGAAAATTCTATTTTATTGCTAAAGGGCCATCTCCAGAAATATCTCTACCTACTCTATTAATTACACCCTTTGTGATGCTTTATTTCGTTTTGTACCTTTTCCATTATTTGCCTTCCTAAATTATGCATATAAAGCTATGCTGGTTATTCGATATAACGACCTCAGTTGAATCAAACTCAATCTCTTAACACAACAATAAACTATGCTAGTTCGAGCAACTATGCGTTCGAATGGTGCCCAGTTTAAGCACAATAGGAGGATCTCCTTCGAAACGAAAATTCTTATTTAGTAACTAATGGAACTCTCGATTAGGGAGGGACGAACTTCCACCAGCCATCAATTCCGATATCGTTCGAACAACCATCTACCTTTTTGCTCTTCATTCAAAACTCGCAATGTCGGCGATTCTCCATTGAAAACCCGATTAGCTCTAAACGAGCGCTAAAAAGCGAACATTGCTTTCGAAAAACTCTGTAGATAATCCTCGCTAAATTAATCAAGTAGTAGTCTTTCAAAATTGACAACTCGACAGGCGGCTACTCGATCTTGCTTGATCAATCGATTAATCGATGGAGGCTGCTCTGGGCGAATATTTCGCTCGTTAACAGGACGTCTCGCAAACACAACAGGTCATTCCATTAGTTGTGAACGGACGTGATTTCCATTTAAATTTTCACCAATTCGCCCGGTGCGCGTCTCTCTCTCCATTTCAATTACCGCGCCTCCGGAGCCTTCGCTCAGGTGTAGTTTACCCGGATTATCTAATGAACGAATCAACGCGACCCGGTGCCCGCGTTTCCATTCCATAATTCGATGGCGCATTTCACTAAGCCTATTAATTCCACGTGTACAGGGTGGTCTGTTGAAGTTACGGACCGCCCTGTAGGGGGATTTTTGCGGCCGGATCGTCCGTCAATTGTCGCTTTGAGCGCTCCGGGAATCCCTCGGAGACGGCGGGAATTGTTCATGTAATATTAAGCAGCAATCTGCGAAAGGAAGACAACGCCCGCTTTATTCGCGAGACGTTGATTATCCATCAACGCCGCCTCGGAATCCTCGGGATAGGACCTGCTGGGGAGCGGAGGACAACGGGCAGGAGGCGCCGTTTATCTCCGTAATTAAGCGATTAAAATTCTACGGGATTTCCTAAGCAGGATGCCTGGCTTTTTTAAATAAAACTGGAGGAGTTATTAATGGAGCTTTCAATTTTGCCACAATTTGTTCCAAATGTCGAGGCTTCCATTGGGTAATTGGCGAGCCGAGAGAATATGCATACGTGCATGAATATACATGCACCTGATCGATAAACTTGACCCTCGAATTAACGCAGCCCAACCGGAATATTCGATCGGTTCTAATTTCGTTTCTGAGCGATGCAGGAAGCAAAAGTTAGGCTCCTAATAACAATTCAACCCGTTTAATTCCGCCATTAGAGACTTCCGTCTTCGGTTCGGAATTCCTTGTATATATTTCAGGTTTGCGCTGCGACGCCGTCCTTCTTTGCTTCTTACGTTTAATTAAAACGAAATTTCCCGTTTCTGCTACTCCGAACTTCCGCCATGTAATAATACAATTAAACAGCGACGAGACGATCAGATGCTGTAATTGTATTTAAAAATTCGTCGAAACAATTCGCTTTACTGTATCTCCTTCCATTAGAACATAAATTGGGACTTTACTTCTTGCGTATATTAATATACAGAGTGTTATAAAATGGTTCCAATAAACGCACTGTATCTCCTTAAGGAGTGATTGGAGAAAGGCCGGTATGTAGATGTATGGTTCAACTGTGGTTCTGCGTTGAACTGAGTTTAATTGCAAATTTGTGTTGCAAGTACGTCTGTGGTGATCTTTGGTTCAGAGAGAAGTTTTATGTAAACTGTGCTTGAAGAGAGTTCAAAGGCGGTTCAAGAACATTTGACGTTGAGCAAAAAAGTGAGGTTGAATTACTGATATACAATTCATTATTCAAAATGAACGTATTATTAGAAGAATTGACCGACGATGATGATTTTTTACAAATTTTCAATGGCTATTAAATTGGTAATTTTGAATAATTTTTGGCATGGGACATTATTTCAGATTTTAAAAGGGAGTTCAGTGCAACCAATGTTACCTAAACGGCGTTCAACCACTATACAACACACAAACCAAAATGAACTCGGTTCAAAGTTGACTCAAAGATCAAAGTTGGCGCAGTTTAATTGAACTAAAGTTCACTTGTGGCATCTACAACTGAGCCTAAATCAATCTAATGTGGCATAACTAGCTGCATCTAGAATACTCCAAGGAACAACCCCTTTTAATTTTTGCCGCATATTTAATAAACACACTGTATATAGCTTGGTCTTGCGTTCGCTAATTATTCAGCTAATCCGACGCGATGTATAAAGGCCTCTGCCTGCGGGGCTTTCCAGTTTAAAAGTCGCGAATTCATCACCCCCTTTGCGCTTCGAACAAAAGCAACAAGTATGGCGTCGCAGGAGCTGATGGAATTTCGCCTGATAAATCGCCCTTTGAGCGTCCCGCTAACGAATCTATTGAATTAAGAGGGCGGGTGACGTATGACGCGTGACGTACGGCGGTGCCAACTGCGCCAGTGCGGCCAACTTGTTGAGAGCCGGAGGAAAAGTTCTGATGTGCCGTGAGGACGGTTTTCCGGGCGGCTAATTAGTTCGTTAGCGAATTTTCGAATGTTTTTCCGGCGTTTAATTGCGTAGTAAATGATAGCGGTGGAAAACTTCCGTAAATAATCCACTTTATTTCCAAGGGTAATTCGCTTTGGCGTCGGGATTTTTGCGCTTTATGCCGGAGATTCATTGTTTTGGGGCACACATTGTTTTCGCAGGATCCGGTTATCCCGCGGGATAGCGGGATACGCAACTCCGGCGTATTGCGGGTTCGGTTTTAGCAAACAATTCTTTTCCCCCGGATAATCTCCTCTAAATAATTGACCTACTACAGCAGACTTACTTGTTGACACCACTGGAAAAAACGTCTGGTATAAAACAAACAATTTAAGCCTGCTTAGATGAGCTGTTAGTTTATTTAATTTTGAAAAATCCCCCAAATATTTACCTTACTTAATTTCCCGCTTTCAAATAACTCCTCCAACACAATGAATAATGGATGGAACCCGTCCGTCCGCGCGAGAAAAAAAATACAAGAAAATGAAAATAAAGCGCCGCGTCAGCGGTTTCCCGTCGAAATTAATTTTATTTTTCGAATAAGCAAACCGGAATTCTATTTTCTACGATAATTAAAGGTGAAAATCTCCAAAAAGCGACATAATGGAGAAGACCACGATGTGAGATACGCGGATTTCGGCAAAAGATACGATTAGAAATGATTTATTAGAGCTCAAAACCGTTTTCAGTTGCTCAAAATGTGTTATAATTAAAAAGATATAGCCCTTCGAAATTTAAAAATTTCGGGTTTTGACTCATATCTTATCAACCAATCATAAACCAATCACGTTTTGTTATATAAGTAAATAGTATGAATTTTCGAACGCAGTAACAAAGAATACACAAACGAACAAAAATCAAACTGTCATTTGTCAGATTTTTCTGAAAAATGCACAAAACAAATTACACGAATTGCAGTTCGGCACAAAACACTTTAATGATAATATTGACGTTGACAAGAATGTTGCCAAATACATTTTTCAGGACCACTATTTGTGTTTTTAACACAAAAATCGGTTACAATTTATACAGATGAAGATGTTATTTCTATATTAATATATCGAATTATCCATTAGGTAATGGAAGAAATGGATAAATCAGAAAATGCTTATTGCAATAAATATACAAAAAACGCACATTTTGCGGAGCAAAGAAGAGTAATAGGAAACGTGGCAAACTTGCTAAATGTGACTTCTCTTTGCAACTCTCGCTTTGATTGGAGCAGAGTGTATGACGATTGTGTGACGTTTTTCAAACTTTAAAAATTAATTGCGGCCTTATTTGGCCACAGAAAAAAATTAAAATTTCATTACGCGCCTTATTAGAACACACAGTTTTGAAAAAAAAATAAAAAAAAAGTCATGGTCTTCTCCATTACTTTCACTCCACTGCCAGCTTTCAATTACCTCTTTCCCACATATCGTAATTGTGTTGGTTACAACAAGAGAGAAAATATTATCTCGTTGGTGCCCGGAGGAAAAATTATTGCGGAATAACGAAAGGAAACACTGCGGGTGATTTTTTAACGTCGATGGAGAACATCAGGTGAAGATAACAACGCGAATAACAAAGGATAAAGGACGCTAATGTGTGTGAAGAGGCGGGAAAAAAACAACATACTTCGGATGATGATAGATGGTAGCGTTAACGCAACATGATATCTCTGGATTAATGCTCGAGAAATATAAAGAACATCCATTAATAGATCAAAAAAGCGTCTGGATACTCCAAAACCTCCTATATTATATTAAAATCGTCGTTTTCTCAACACCTCCCCATACACCAATCAAGCCAGCGGAGCCTTCTCAAAGGTAAATCCTAATGCCGAGTGTCCCTTTTACCTCTTTAGCCATTCATTGGCCAATCTAACTCCTTCCTAAATTGCCCATTTAATTTGAAATTATAATGGAACACTCCGGCCGGCTCAAACGCACAAACTCGCACGTTAAATCCCTCCCGATGCCAGACAAATAAATAAAGGATATAAAAAATAACCCAAACCGGCGCGTTTATCAGGTGATTCCCCGGGTCTGCGGATTTAATTCAGTTGCCCGCCCGCTCTGTACGTGAATTATTAATTAGATTAACTAAACGCAGGACGAGGGTTGGGGAATAATTGAAGAAAAACACTCGACGTTGTTTTCCTTAACGGTCGGGCTAAAGGGCTTTCTGTTGGGGCAGCGGCGGGAATTAGTTTCGGGATCGATTTGGATCGTCTTAAAACTCGCTTGCCGGCGACAGGTATTATAAACTCGCGCTCGAATAATTCCGAATACCGCTCGAGATCGTTACAGGCATAATACAAGTGTATTTTGCATACTGATTGGACCGGAAGCTTTAATTAAAATGTTATATTGCCGCGTAAAATAATAATACTTTAAAGCGGAGCTTCGGGTGGTGCTGCGAAAGTCGCGGGAAAGACGGGAGAGAATTTTATTGGAGAAAGTTTTGTATAGAAATTTCCACCTGGTTCTAAATAGACTTGAAGCTACTTGAAATACTTAGTTCAGATGTAATTTAAGAAATTTATTTCCCAATAAAGGCGGAGAGAATTATTCAGTTTATTGTGAAAATTGGAATTCCTCAATTTTTAACTAGTATATAGATACTTGAAGTGCTTAACCCAGTTGTAATGTAAGAAATTTATTTTCCCGATAAAGGTAGAGAGAATTATTATTTTATTGAGAATATTGGATGAAAGTTTGTTCAGAAAATTCTTCTTGCTTCTAAATTAGTAAGTACTTAAAAGTACTTAAAACAGCTGTAATTTAAGAAATTTATTTTCCCAATAAATGTAGAGGGAATTATCATTTTATTGAGAATATTGGATAAAAGTTTGTTCAGAAAATTCTTCCTGTTTCTAAATTAGTAACTAGAAGTACTTATTTTATTGAGAATATTGGATGAAAGTTTGTTCAGAAAATTCTTCCTACTTCTAAATTGGTACTAGAATTACTTAAAACAGCTGTAATTTAAGAAATATATTTTCCCAATAATGGTACAGAGTTATTTATTAAGATATTTATTAAGAAAATGGGATAAAAGTTTGAATAGACAAAATCGTCCTACTTCTAAATAGCTCTTGAAATACTAAACTCAGCTGTAATTTGAGAAATGGATTCTCTCCAATAAAGGTAGAAAGAATTATTCATTATTGAGAATATTTTATAAAAGTTTTTATAAAAAATTCTTCCTTCTTCTAAATAGTTACTTGAAGTATTAACTCAGCTGTAATTTGAAAAAGTTATTTTTCCCACAAAGGTAGAGAGAATTGTTGGTAATTAAGAAAATGGAATGGGACGCTTTTTAATTAACATACTTGAAGCACTTGACATATCTGTATTGTAAGAAATTTATTCTTCCATTTATTCTACCCAATAAAGGTAGGGAGAATTATTGATTTTATTCCTGCTTCTAAATTAGTACCAGAAGTACTTAAAACAGCTGTAATTTAAGAAATTTATTTTCCCAATAAAGGTAGGGAGAATTATTTATTCTTATTGAGAAAATGGGTTGGGATGCTTTTAAACTACTAATACCTACTTGAATGGAGAAGACCACGACTTTTTTTTAAATTTTGTTTTCAAAACCGTGTGTTCTAAGAAGGCGCGTAATGAAATTTTTATTTTTTTCTGTGGCCAAATAAGGCCGCAATTAATTTTTAAAGTTTGAAAAACGTCACACAATCGTCATACACTCTGCTCCAATCAAAGCGAGAGTTGCAAAGAGAAGTCACATTTAGCAAGTTTGCCACGTTTCCTATTACTCTTCTTTAATCCGCAAAATGTGCGTTTTTTGTATATTTATTGCAATAAACATTTTCTGATTTATCCATTTCTTCCATTATCTAATGGATAATTCGATATATTAATATAGAAATAACATCTTCATCTGTATAAATTGTAACCGATTTTCGTGTTAAAAACACAATTAATGGTCCTGAAAAATTTATTTGGCAACATTCTTGTCAAATTCAATATTATCAGTAAAGTGTTTTGTGCCGAACTGCAATTCGTGTAATTTGTTTTGTGCATTTTTCAGAAAAATCTGACAAATGACAGTTTGATTTTTGTTCGTTTGTGTATTCTTTGTTACTGCGTTCGAAAATTCATACTATTTACTATACAACAAAACGTGAGTGGTTTATGATTGGTTGATAAGGTATGAGTCAAAACCCGAAATTTTTAAATTTCAAAGGGCTATATCTTTTTAATTATAACACATTTTGAGCAACTGAAAACGGTTTCGAGCTCTAATAAATCATTTCTAATCGTATCTTTTGCCGAAATCCGCGTGTTTCACATCTTGGTCTTCTCCATTGCTTTGACTCAGCTGTATCTTGGGAAACATATTCTCCCTGTAAAAGTAGAGAGAATTATTTACATGCATACGATTCAACACATATCCGGGCAGAAAATGCAGGTATACATAAACCGAGCTCTAAAGACTCTCACAGCATGCGTGATAGATATACATACTCGTATTTCAAGCGGGTTTCGTCTTGTTCCAGGCGGCCCCCTGGGAGTGAGCGATGGCACCATGGACGGCGAGAACCGCATCATTTTGAACGTCGGCGGGATCCGCTACGAGACCTACAAGGCGACGCTCAAGAAAATCCCGGCCACCAGGCTGTCCAGATTGACCGAGGCCCTCGCCAATTACGATCCCATCCTCAACGAGTACTTCTTCGACAGGCATCCCGGCGTATTTGCCCAGATACTCAACTACTACAGGTATGTGTAAATGGGAGAATTATTAAGGCTCGGATGGATTAGCAAGTAACTTTTGCGACAGTTTTTGCGATAGCGAATACGTCTGAGAGGTGAACCAGCAATTTAAATTTCTTGCAGCATTCGTTTTCAGGCAAGGTATTGGACATTTTTGGACATTGGAGAGAAGAAGTATAGGTAACTACTTAATTTAGGTAACTTGCTGCAATTTTTGCTTCAAGTGTACCTTCTTTTGGAAGTAACTCTCGCAAGTACAATCGCAATTTTATTGTTAGTTGACACAAGCATTTTTAAATTTACAGCACAGATGTGGATAAATCATGCCAATAAACGGGTGATTTGTTCAGGGTTTTATTTATCGCGAACGGCCTAATGGAAGCTGCATCGGCTTTTCGCAGCGTTCAATCCAAATTACCTGCGGATTTTTTTTTATTATTTCCGACGAGAGAGCGCCGGGAAAGTCCGAGTAGAGGTAATTTTCGCCCGGTGAATACGTGACGCTTTCAATTCGTTAAGATAACCTCGTAAGAACCCGAATTTTTGGAGTTTCCCCGGAGGAAACGACGTTCGCCAATTTCCGCCGTTCCCGCCACACGACCGCCTTCTCGCCGGAACTTTTCATTTAAAATATTTAGTTACAGCTATTCACTCACAAAGACAAATAGCGCTTATTTGCTTTGCTGAATACCAAGTCACTGTTCTAAAGCAATCGGTATTTTCTTAACAAAACTTTATAATTTTATTCCAACTCTAAACTTCACTTTTTTCGTAACAATAGGAGTTGGTAATAAACGTCAAAAATGTCAATAGGTGATTCACGCAGATATAGCACTCTTCTTTATTAGCTTCGTGGTCTTTTTTGTTTGCCTTATCCAGCCATCTATTCTATGTACTTGTTTGTACTGTCCTTTACTCATTAATTAAGTTTAGTGCTGTTATTCGATTGCAGTATTTAGTTACAGCTATTCACTCACAAAGACAAATAACGCTTATTTGCTTTGCTGAATATCAAGCCACTGTTCTAAAGCAATCGTTATTTTCTTAACAAAACTTTATAATTTTATTCTAACTCTGAAGCTCACTTTTTTCATAACAATAGGAGTTGGTAATAAACGTCAAAAATGTCAATAGGTGATTCACACATATAGCACTCTTCTTTTTTAGCTTCGTCGTCTTTTTTGTTTGCCTTATCCAGCCATCTATTGTATGTACTGTTCTTTACTCACTAATTAAGTTTAATGCTGTTATTCGACTGCAGTATTGAGTTACAGCTATTCACTCACAAAGACAAATAACGCTTATTTGCTTTGCTGAATACTAAGTTACTATTCTAAAGTAATCATTATATTTAACAACAAACTTTATAATTATTAAAATTATTAAAATGTCAATAGGTGATTCCCACAGATTACTACCTTCTTTAGCTATATGGCCTTTTGTGTTTGCCTTATCCAGCCACCTATTACTGACTAATTAATTTTAGAGAGCTGCTACTGGATTGCAGCATGGCGAATTTCTCGAGAAAATCTTCCTGGTGTACAAGAATCCGGCGCAATTACGAAAATTACCCAGGTTACCGGGAGGCCGCTATTTTTCCACGCTTAAACGGTTGTTGCTTATCTCCTCTGCGCTGCAAGTCGTCATTAGAACGTTTCGTATTCAGATTCCTAGATCGATATTCCGCAGCTGGTTAACTTTGAGAGAAAAGTGCTCTCTGGATGTGTTTCCTCTATAAATACGTCGGCGCTACGGTGAATCGAGCTCGTTTAAAAAGGTGAACTGAAAATATCTTATACAGGATGTTTAAGGAATACTTGTCGCAAATTTCCAGGGTAGGTATTATACAGGGTGTTTGTTAATTAAGATGGGCGATTTTAAGAAGAGAAATTAATATCAATAGGTACCATGAAGTTTTCAAATTTGATAAAAATAAATCAGAAAATAACCCTCATCTCCACCCAAATGAGACGCTTGTGTTTACTTTACAAAAACCATTTCTAAAGCTAAATAAACGATATTCAATGTTTATTAATTGTTGCCAATTTCAAGTTTATATCTGATGACATTCTGGAGATATTCATGAAATAATTGACACCATCTTCAAAGGGCTCCAGGTCCCAAACGAAACCTCCAAGTGCACCATGTTTATTACAACTTTTCGGTCCATTTTTACATACACTACCTACCCTATGAGTTTCTACCACATATTAATTAATAATCACCCAGTATAAACTTCTAATATGGAACATCCAGTTATCGTTAGCAAGGATCTATTGCTGGCATACGTCCTGCGGAGAATGCCGGCTATTCCCGTTCGAATTGCGGGAATTTACGCTCGATTATTATTACGCTCATACGTAATTAGGACGCGGAGGAGGGCGAAATGATAAGCCGGTATAACAGCCCCAAGGAAATGAGACAGAAGAAACTTCTAGCATATCTAATTACATCGAAATTAAACTTTTAGTAACTCAATTTGTTTGGTAAACAGAACCAGGAAATTTTATAATATTCTAATGGATGTACCGTGGAATAAGCATCAACAGGGCGTTCTAAATATACGAATTTTTTAACAAACATCAAAGAGCGTGTATAAATTTAAATTTGAATTTAAAATACACATTTATTAAATTTCGACGCAGCTAATGTATTCGCATTACGATTTCATAAACATGCAGCGAATAGAGCGAAACGCTCATCAGCGATAATGACAGAGCAATTAATTACCGAACGTTTGCGCTTTTGTTCGCCAGCCAATCGATATTTTAAACTATTGTGACGTGCCGTTTTTCTTCCCTTTCTCTCCCCATCCAAAAGCATCATCATGCCTCTACCTTAACGCTACAACATCTGTTTACGACCGCTTCATTGGGAGTCAAACGAGCGAAAGTAACGAAATAAAACGCCAAAAACCGCCTTTGAGCGGCCCCGAATTCGCGTGGATCAAACCGAAAGCATCCAGGTCGCCGGCTGGAGGTCAAGGAATATCCTCCGGTGAATTTACAATCTGCAGACGCGTCGCGCAAAGCAGCCGGAATAACGCGACGGCTAAGCTCCGGGATCAAAGGATTGTTTGAAGGGATGGGACAGAGTTCTGTTCGGATCGGTTTGCTAACGAGCCCGTTAATTTCCTCGAATCTGTATGGTATTTTTCAGGTTATGTACTAGCAATTACAGCGCGAGTCGTGAATATTTAAACGCTTCTTTGGGGCGCACGGGGGTTGATAGAGAAGCCTTGTCACTTTGGTGGGAGTACGGCGAACAATAGGGGATTATGAAGTATACTCGCGATAACAATGAGGTTAAATTAGGATTGAAGATATAACATCTATATCTCGGGAGGTATTTACAGCGGAGATTAAAGTTAATTATACACCTACCTACTAAGAGATATTTAATTGAGTTTCTAAATGTAGCGAGTGTGCTGGTTAAACAAAAAATTAGCGTGGTAATAAAGGTGAATGAAACGAGAAGAAACGACCGCTACTTATGAATTATAGAAGGAAATTGTGTGTATTAAATCCTCGTTAAAGAAAGGAGGGCGATAAAAAAAGGGGTTGTAACGGCGAGAAACTCCCCATTAATTCCGAGACGTAACCGATGTTTATTCGAGCGAAACTTCTCGGTGCTACGATAAAAGTGAGCTGGAATTCAAGTTTTCCACGGCGACTGGAAAAAGTGATAATAATTATCATCGCCACGACAAAAACCCCTTGTTGCTGGCTCTCGTCTGCGCGAGTCATAAATTAATTTCCAACCCCGTTTGTATTTATCCCAAAGACAAAGCGCTACCTGCAAGAAATCTACATAAAAGAAGTTCCTACCCCGCAAAGTTATCATCCAATTAAAGTTTCGGTTTTTATCCCGCCATCATCAGACCTACAAACTACACGCCAGCGCGAGTAAATTATTATTATCTCTCATAATTTAAAGATGGGTCGTATTAAGGGATTTCCACATGAATTATCAATTAAAGTTTCGGTTTTTTTTCCACCATCATCAGACCTACAAACTAAACTTCAACGCGAGTAAATTATTATTATCTCTCATAATTTAAAGATGGGTCGTATTAATAAGGGATTTCCACATGAATTATCAATTAAAGTTTCGGTTTTTATTCCACCATCATCAGACCTACAAACTAGACTTCAACGCGAGTAAATTATTATTATCTCTCATAACTTAAAGATGGGTCGTATTAAGGGATTTCCACATGAATTATCAATTAAAGTTTCGGTTTTTATTCCACCATCATCAGACCTACAAACTAGACTTCAACGCGAGTAAATTATTATTATCTCTCATAATTTAAAGATGGGTCGTATTAAGGGATTTCCACATGAATTATCAATTAAAGTTTCGGTTTTTTTTTCCACCATCATCAGACCTACAAACTAAACTTCAACGCGAGTAAATTATTATTATCTCTCATAATTTAAAGATGGGTCGTATTAAGGGATTTCCACATGAATTATCAATTAAAGTTTCGGTTTTTTTTCCACCATCATCAGACCTACAAACTAAACTTCAACGCGAGTAAATTATTATTATCTCTCATAACTTAAAGATGGGTCGTATTAAGGGATTTCCACATGAATTATCAATTAAAGTTTCGGTTTTTTTTCCACCATCATCAGACCTACAAACTAAACTTCAACGCGAGTAAATTATTATTATCTCTCATAACTTAAAGATGGGTCGTATTAAGGGATTTCCACATGAATTATCAATTAAAGTTTCGGTTTTTATTCCACCATCATCAGACCTACAAACTATACTTCAACGCGAGTAAATTATTATTATCTCTCATAATTTAAAGATGGGTCGTATTAATAAGGGATTTCCACATGAATTATCAATTAAAGTTTCGGTTTTTATTCCACCATCATCAGACCTACAAACTAGACACCAACGCGAGTAAATTATTATTATCTCTCATAATTTAAAGATGGGTCGTATTAAGGGATTTCCACATGATATTTTATGGTAATTAACGGCCCGCCATAAATCCTTGATATTTATTGTGGATCGGAGCCCGAATTTATCCAGGTGTTTGGAAATTATTCATGGGTTTAAGGAAAGCGCTCGAGCCGTCGACGGGCGAACTTTTCATCTTCTCACGCCGGCGGACAATGAGCGGTCATTTTTAACCTGCGATAACCGCGAAAGGAAACGTACGTCAGGAGCTTTAGCCAGGCAATATGTTCGTAGAAAAATCTCCACAAAAATACAGGGTGTCCTAAAATTTCCTGTACATAGAGCTACTGTACACTGTGTCCCATTTTGGTCGCGACTGGGGGGTATCTCGGTTATTAGACTTGATAGGACATTGCGGTTTTCGCGAACCTGTACTACTTTTTTGTCAAACTTACAATGGCACAAACAGATTTTTTAATTCTCTTTTCATTTTTGAGTTACAGGGCGATAATGAAAATTCTGACTTATTCAGCCACCCCCGTATCTCGTTTGCTATTGAAGTTATTTTAAATGCGTAAACTGATTATTATAGATAATTTTACGTAGAATTCAGTGACGTCCTTAGTTTTTTTATGGGGGTTACCATTTCTGAAATATGACACAACTTGTAATTTTTTTAATAGGACACCCTATATTTTTATTGCCTATTAAATTTGTAATTTTTTCTCTTTTTAATGATATGGCACATTCTATAGTTTGAATTTTCTTAAAACGCCCAAAAAAGAGAAAAACTATTTTGTTATAAAAATGGTTAGGGGGCTATGCGGAAAAACAAAAAAATCGTAGAAATGTTTTATTTAATATTCTCAACAACTATTTTTGTTCTAAAAGTATTTTATTTTGGGTTTTCTGCATAGCCCCCTAACCATTTTTCGAATAAAATAGTTATTCTCTTTTTTGAGCGTTCTAATGAAATTCAAAATATAGAATGTGCCATATCATTAAAAAGAGAAAAAATTACAAATTTAATAGGCAATAAAAATATAGGGTGTCCCATTAAAAAAATTACAAGTTGGTGTCATATTTCAGAAATGGTAACCCCCATAAAAAACTAAGGACATCACTGAATTCTACGTAAAATTATCTATAATAATCAGTTTACACATTTAAAATATCTTCAATAGCAAACGAGATACGGGGGCGGCTGAATAAGTCAGAATTTCATTATCGCCCTATATCTCAAAAATGAAAAGAGATTTAAAAAATCTGTTTGTGCCATTGTAAGTTTGACAAAAAAGTAGTACAGGTTCGCGAAAACCGCAATGTCTTATCAAGTCTAATAACCGATATAGTCGCGACCAAAATGGGACACAGTGTACGTTGGTGAGTAGCTCTATGTATGTACACAGAATTTTGGGACAACCTGTATAGCAATTTGGAAACCAAGTGCATTGGGAGTATATTAGGTAATTTCTAGACATTAGAGCTCACTTAGCCGGGGGAAATTCGATTACGCCGGTCGCGAAACCAAATCGAATTAAATTTTCAAAACGGCCGCGATTTCGAAACCGAACGGGCGATCGGGGGCCCCTTTCGAGACTCCGCACGATCGATCTCGACCTGCTTTACTTTTTTCTCGCGTTCGATGTAAATTCACGAAGTCTAGCCAATTCGCGATTGCCCGGTTTAATTAGATCATCGATCGAATTTTAAGCATTATATATAAATTATGACCCGCTTTCGATAACATTTGCACATACACACCGCGCTATTTAATTATTTATCTGATAGATTGATAGTTAACTAGGAAATCGCAAAATGTTTCTCTTTAATCCAACAATGCGAAATCAATTCGAAATCACTACAAAAGCGCCCTTTTCTCCTCTTCCAGGACCGGCAAACTCCATTATCCTACCAACGTATGCGGTCCCCTCTTCGAAGAGGAATTGGAGTTCTGGGGATTGGACTCCAACCAGGTGGAGCCGTGCTGCTGGAGCACGTACAGCGTCCACAGAGACACGCAGGTGAGTGGCGAATTTAGGGCCTCCCGGGTCACCTATATAAGTCTATAAGCTAATAAAAAAATCCCCTTTTCCATTCGATCTAACAAGCTAACTACAAATCAATGTATAGAGCCATCAAACCAAAATCCAACAATTTTGAGATTTGTCAGTTATTGTCACGTGTCACCTGTCAGTTGTCATGTGTCAGTTGTCATGTGTCACTTGTCATGTGTCGCTTGTGATGTGTCACTTGTCATGTGTCACTTGTCAATTGAATTTTTGGTTGGAAAATGGGTTAGGAAAAGGGGATATTCGTTGGGAACTCTTACCATAGATCAGGCTGGCATGGCGTTGCGAAGGCAGACGAATTATAACGCTCTATTCGAAACTCCCTGCGGTATTGTATGATAAATGGCCGGCGCTGCAGAACCGTCTGAAAAATGGATTCATCGACGGCACGTTCTCGGGCCGGTCTAGCGAAACAATGCAGAAGCAAAACCGAAGCTCGCGGGGGATGGCCCGGTGCATTTTGTGCGGTTTATATCTGATATAAATCCGATTTATTCGAGTGTATATCAATCTTCTACGCGTTTTTTTGCGAACAATGTTCCATAAAAATATCCTCTTTGTGCATTAACGTGGCGGAAATGAATTATAGATATCTGTAGCCCGTATATTTAGACAGTGACTGTAATTTTCCGTCGGATGAAAAATGCAAAATGAATATTTATCATCGGAGTTTTGATATACATTTCAAACGTTTTCCGTTCGAACGGCCGAATGGAAAGCGAAAAGCGGAACGGTTTTTTTGTGTGTGCCAGAAAAAGACTGGAAAATAAACATTACAGCGTATGAAAAATGATTAATAAAATAAATGTCGGGGCTTTTCAACGGGCGCATTAAAACGCTATAAGGCCGGTCGAATCGAGAAAACGTGCATTGTAAATTGTCTATTAATGTACTGTATAAGTTTCTATCGGTCACAAAACGATAAAAAATGTATAGAGGCTAGACTAAAAAGGATTTTGGTGAAAGCTGCAGGATCTTGTACTTATGCATATTGAATCCAGTGCTTATAGAAAAATGTAAAGTAGAGATTTTGTGTAGTATTTGTAGCTAATTTTATCCTGTTTTGATCGATTTATATAAATGAAATTTTTATTTTAAATTTTTCGAATGTTACGAAACTGCTTGTTTATGACGGCTTTCAATAAATTCGAATTTTATACTTCGCCTAGCAGTGGGATGGACAGGGAAAATAAATAAATCAATTTAAATTGAATGACAAATTCAATCCTCTCATACAGTTTTTGTGCAATAAATTCAATTATTTTTTGTTGTATTAACTTTTTAATTAATAAATAGAGAAGTTGGTGGAATAGTTCCTCCTAATTAACTACAGAACCTTTTAAAATAGCGCTAGAACTTCCGTTCGAAATTTTAATCCTCCATTTCGCAGCCCAATCTACCAATTTAGCAAAATATGGATAAACCGTTTCCCAACTTTGTAGCTCGCTCAAATACGATGTCGAATTTCCTTGTTCATTTAATTAATTTTCCTTACAAAACGCCACTATTCACAGCGAATTTCCCAGCTTTTTACACACATATGTTTCATATTACATTGTTCACTAAACACATAACATCATGGAGTTAATTCATGCAGGAACTATTTACAGGATGTTTATTAATTGAGTGTCGATACTTAAGGGTGTGAATCCTTGGTTGATTTTATTAAAAAAAGTTTATTTCAAATGCTCAAATGGAGAAGACCACGACATTTTTTTTAATTTTTTTTTTCAAAACCGTGTGTTCTAAGTAGAGGTGTGTAATGAAATTTTTATTTTTTTCTGTGGCCAAATAAGGCCGCAATTAAATTTTAAAGTTTGAAAAACGTCACACAATCGTCACACGCTCTGCTCCAATCAAAGCGAGGGTTGCAAAGAGAAGTCACATTTAGCAAGTTTGCCACGTTTCCTATTACTTTTCTTTACTTCGCAAAATGCGCGTTTTTTGTATATTTATTGCAACAAACATTTTCTGATTTATCCATTTCTTCCATTACCTAATGGATAATTCGATATATTAATATAGAAATAACATCTTCATCTGTATACATTGTAACCGATTTTCTTGTTAAAAACACAAATAATGGTTCTGAAAAATTGATTTGGCAACATTCTTGTCAACTTCAATATTATCAGTAAAGTGTTTTGTGCCGAACTGCAATTCGTGTAATTTGTTTTGTGCATTTTTCAGAAAAATCTGACAAATGACAGTTTGAATTTTGTTCGTTTGTGTATTCTTTGTTACTGCGTTCGAAAATTCATACTATTTACTATACAACAAGACGTGAGTGGTTTATGATTGGTTGATAAGGTATGAGTCAAAACCCGAAATTTTTAAATTTCGAAGAGCTATAACTTTTTAATTATAACACATTTTGAGCAACTGAAAACGGTTGTGAGCTCTAATAAATCATTTCTAATCGTATCTTTTGCCGAAATCCGCATATCTCTCATCGTGGTCTTCTCCATTGTAACCTGTACACTTGCCCCACTCTCCCCTATATTAGTTGTATGAATATACCGGGTGTTGCAGGCGACTTTGGCGATTCTGGATAAGCTGGACATCGACTCGGCGCGGCCCACTGACGAGGAGGTGGCCAGGATGTTCGGCTACGAAGAGGCCTTCCACGCGGGCACCCTCAGCAGGTGGCAGAAGCTCAAGCCGAAGATTTGGGCTCTGTTCGACGAGCCGTACTCCTCGTCGCAGGCCAAGGTACCGCCGTTCAATGTGCAGTACCGAAATGTGATTATTAACTTTACTTAACTAACGTTGGTGTGATTTGTTTCGATTCGAAGTAGACGTTTTGGGTGTTGCTTTGTGCGGGGGTTTCGGACGGGGGAAGTTTGTTTTATGTAAAAGGGTGTTTTCCGGTCGAAAAAAATGTATATGTGCTCCATGCATAATTCAACGTTTTCATTCATTAGTTGTTCAAACAGAAAGGAGTTTTTTATGGGGCAAATTTAATTAGTAACGGCGATAAAATAAGCGCGAATTTTTAATTCTAGTTTAATGATTATTTGAACATGTACGCTCTCAACGTTCTAATAAATTTTATTAAAACAAACTTTGTCCCCGTTCGAATGTTTGTTTTCGAATTTCCATTACCTAACTGCAATTGCAGTTATGAAATTGAAACTAGTACCTGTTGTAAAACAAAAATATAGTCCACCAAGTTAGTTGAAGCTTTAAAAAAAAATCTAAACTAACAATTAAAATTACCTAACTCTTTCTGAAATTAACATTAACATAAAACAGGTACCCTGATAACATAATTGCACAAGTAAGTATGTATTTAATGGAAAAATTATTTTACAACAATGTGTTATATTATTAATATTACCCAATTGTAAAGTTTATATAGTAGATAGATGTTTAGTAGGTAGATTTTTCTATGTAATCCTTTTTATAGCTAGTTAGTAGATTATTAATAAATTCTTTTTGAATGCTTATTCTTAGGTAGAAATATTTATACGAACACTTCTAGCATTCGCCGACAATTTAATTATACACTAGTCAAAAAAATTTATTGCATACCGGGAAGAGATGGTGTATATATTTATTTGGATTAATATTGCGTAGATTCGTTAAACAAATAAATCCGATCGACCCATTAAAAGCGATTAACTAAAAACTTCTACTGCGCTTGTTTACGTTAGATTCGAAGATAATCCAGATTTAGGTGCGCTATATCGAAATGTATCGGATTAGCGCGGACAAAAAACACGCAGGGCCGTACCCGCCCGAAGACAAAAAACCTCAATCGATAAAAACGCTGATTGAGTTCGATTTCCCGATCGCTGATTGGCGCGTTAACCGAATTCGCTCTAATTTGAATTTCCGATAAAATTTCATTCAGCACGTCTCCGATTCAAATCCGTGTTTGCCCCTCTAATTTTCGATTGTTCCAAACGGCGAATTGTTTACAGGGAAAGTGACTGAAATTTTCCACACGCCGGAATTCTATTAGACTATTTATTTGCTCCAGGAAATCAAACCCGAGCGCTTTTACCAGTGTCATAAAATAATGTAAATTTCCTGTTTAAAAGCATGATGTATTTGTTGTACTATATACCAATAATTTTTTTGTCATGCATTGTTGTTGTATATATAGTTTATGCAAATCAAAGTTAGATGCACGTCATCATAAATTTACTACCTCGCGAATAGACAGTGTTGCCGAACTTTTATAAAGTTTACAAAATCTAAGAATTTTCTAAAATTGTCAAGAAATATTTCTGGAGATGAAGTACATTTAAAGATAAATAATTCGTTCAATCAACGTTTAATTTTTATAATATAGTGTGTCCACTTAAGTTCGCACCATATGGGAAACTTTTTTATTGTTAATATTACGAAAAAAAGTTATTCTTCATAAAAAGTTCTGCATTGTGTAAAAATTAAAATACAACCATCAGATATTAAAAATTTTCAGTCCAGTCGTATACGAGGTTTGTCAAAAAATGTGATTTTTGCCCAAGAGTAAAGTACCTTTATTTTTGAAAATATCAAGAATTAATATAAAGAAAAAATGTTTAGAATAAAAATAACTTTCAAATATTCAATATTGTTTATTTATAAAAATATTTTTTTCGTCATTTTTTCTTGAAAAAATTTTTTGACAAACCTCGTATATGACTTAAAATTTTTAATATCTGATGATTGCAGTTTAGGTTTTGGACAATGCAGAACTTTTTATGAAGAAAAACTTTTTTTCGTAATATTAACAATAAAAAAGTTTCCCATATGGTGCGAACTTAAGTGGACACACTGTATATTTCTCTTGGATGATTTAATTCTGCTTTTTAACATTTTCTACCATCCCTTTAATAAGGGATGGTATAATGTAATAAGTTCTATTAATATCGAAATTTAATTAAATTCTGTAGGTATTAAACCTATTTTATTTGATCATTTTTAAAACTTGGGTATGCACAAAACTTGGCAAATATGCCGACATTAGTGACAAACTTTGTTTTGCATGAACTTTAAATATTTTTTAGCATTGATGATATTGTATTTCGCACGTTGTGTAATCAAATTACAGTGCTAAAAATGCGGTATGGCACGCGAACGTATGCGACAGGGATATAATAACATCCCCTCGCACGTTCGCCCTGCGTATTTCCCCCGAAATAACCGCCCCCGGATTTTTTGCAGATGGTCGCCGGCGCTTCCGTGTTGTTCATATGCGTCTCGGTGTTCTCCTTTTGCCTGAAAACGCACCCCGGCATGCGGGAGAAGTGCCACGTGGACGACAAGACCAACTGCACCAAGCCCTACGTGTACTTCCAATACGTTGACCATCTTTGCAACGCTTGGTTCACCTTCGAATTGTCCGTTAGATTGATTGTGAGTATCACAAACATCCCCAAAAAATCCTTTAATAGTTGATGATGGCGGTGTTGGTCAATTGGTCCCCACGGTCATTTTTGTCAGCGGGGTTTCATAATCCTACAGGTCGATTGGTCCCCAGTTTCAAAATTTAATGGGCTAATTGGTCCCCGCGGTCAAAATATTCCTAATCCGATTAGATAAGATTTTACATTGCATGAATAACTATCATTTGGCTAACATCTTCTGGTGTACTTACATAGCTGAGTGAATTTGGACAAAATGCAACTTTTAGTGTTAAAAAATATTTAATATCTAAGCATTAGTAATTTAAAATATACAAATTGGTACAATGTATATTAAAAGAAAAATTCTGTACAAAAAAAGAATTATTTTAGTTTTAAAATACGAACGGATTTCAAAAAATAGTTGGCAACATATGGGAAACTTTATTATTAATTTTACGAAATAGTTATTCTTCACAAAAAGTTCTGCATGATCTAAAATCCAAGATGCAACCATCAAAAATCAAATTTTATCAATCTTATACGAGGTATGTCAAAAATGTGAATTTTGCTCAAGAGTAAAGTACCTTCATATTTTACAATATCGAAATTTGTTATTATAAAAAGTACACCTAATTTTCTAGAAGTATACTGGAACGGATGGGATTTTCCCTATATTGAAATACAAAAAAAAGACAGAAGTCAAAAAATTTCCCCTAATCATAAAATCCTCATTAAATTGTACCACGAAATGAAAATACATAATCGAAATTTGCCAGAGAATTTTGAAATTATAAATATTCCCATTGGTCCTTCCTAGAAACCCTTAATCCGGTATTGGGGACCAATTGACTGATAGCTCTCGAGTCGAAAAAGGATTATATTTGGGTAAATTTGACCGCGGGGACCAATTGAACTCCACCCGATGATGGTCGTGCGAAAAATCGAAACGTTTTGTCTGGTGAATTTCGCGGTGGTATGAAATAAAAAATGCGTGGCGAGCTCTCGCTAAAATTAACAGGAAATGGAACGATTTGGAGCTTATTCAATGGCTGTGGCGCGGTAAAAATAAAACCGCTCGTTCTGTTATTAAAAATTTTTTGATTAAATATACGAGTTTGTTATAAAACGGCGATATTAATTCGCGCGAGTCCGCAGCACCTATAAAACGAGCAAAAACCAACCCTTTTATTGTTTTCGTTGGGGGTTGTTCCGAGTTCGAATTCGCCCCCGAGACGATTTATAATTCCATTTCACATTCGAATTTCCGGTCTCCTCTTCTTTTAATTTTATAGTGAATCGCCGACAGCTCGGTTTTCGGTCGATACTTCCTCCGGGATTCCCAAAAAAACTCCCCGCGTTTTATTCCATCAAAGCGCAAAGGAGCAGTGGGTAATTTAATTTCGTTACAACGTTACAACATAAAGCTTCGCGAATTTGAGGTATTTAATGTAATTTCCAGGTGTCCCCGAATTTGGTAGACTTCATAAAATCCCCTGTGAACATCATAGATTTCGCAGCCACTGTCAGCTTCTACATAGATTTAATCCTGCTGTCTGAAAAGAAGAACCAATTGCTGGATTTCTTCAGCATAATTCGAATATTCAGGCTGTTCAAATTGACTCGGCATTCGCCTGGTTTGAAGATCCTGATACACACCTTCAAGGCTTCAGCCAAGGAATTGGGCTTGCTGGTGTTCTTCCTGGTGCTGGGGATCGTCGTCTTCGCCAGCTTGGTGTACTACGCGGAGAAAATGCAGGTACTTAATTGCCGCCAGAAGAGCATCTTATTGGATTTTTCTCCCGACGGTCGGGAATAATTAATCTCGCGCGAAATAAATTGCTCGAAAATACAATTTCTAGCGACAATTACCGCCCGACCGTGTGCACCTCTTACAAATCGATTTCGAAGAGCTGGTTTCTAATTTCGCAAGATGAATGGGATGGCACGCGAGATTTACAGCGAATTTTATTAGGGCTCGCGTCGATTAGCAAGCAACTTGCGACATTTTTTGCTCGCAATTTTATCGCTAATCGACGCGAGCAAACACGTCCGAACAAGTCCACTTGCACCGGTCACTCCGGCGTAAAAATTGTATATCCGGATCGATAATAAACGAAAACCCGTCGTTGGCTAATGAAATATTCACGGGGAAAACTTAGCTCGTGTACCGGATGATAAATTGCAAATGAAAGTACACTTAGCGTTTCGCTTCCTCTTGCATTTTCAATAATTCACCGGGGGCGTCCATTATCGTTGCGAAGAATAATGCATAATAATGGAAGCGGAGCGTTCTGATTGTAGGCGAAATTACGTTACGTTTATTTCCAGGATAATAAGGATAACAGTTTCAAAAGTATACCGGAGGGTCTGTGGTGGGCTATAGTCACGATGACCACCGTAGGTTACGGGGATATGGCCCCGAAAACGTACGCGGGAATGTTCGTTGGGGCTCTTTGCGCTCTAGCAGGAGTATTAACGATAGCTTTACCTGTACCAGTTATAGTTTCCAATTTCTCCATGTTTTATTCACACACGCAGGTAAATAATTCGTTCATTAAATTCGGTATATTCCCATGATGAGGATTAAAATTCCAGGCTAGAGCGAAATTACCGAAGCAAAGAAGAAGTGTCCTACCAGTAGAGCAGCCTAGAAGGAAGAAAATCGAACAAGGGACGAATAGAAGGATGAACGCCATCAAGCATAATCCTGTTTTGTTCAAAAATGTTGTAGACAATTCGAAATTAGGTAACTACATTTAAGTTTAGCAAAGATCTTTGCATTACTAGCATACTCTTCCAGATAACGTAAACGGAGTAAACGTAGTCAGTTTAGCGTTACAAGGCCCTTCATTGCCCAGTATAGCAGTCCTGCATCACAATGGACCCTTCAGCATCCAACCAACAAGTACATAAATATTATTAATTGTATATTATTATACTAATTGATGAATTCTAGCGCCAGCGTACGGTGAAGTCCAAGAAACCTTCAACTCTTTGGAACCTCGACCGGCCACCACAGGCAGCGTTGATGCCCTGCAACTGCAGCCCAAATACCTCCCCAACTTCGAACGGGAGTACCGCTCCGAGCCCAGGGACCTGCCCAAGAGCGAGGAGTACCTGAACACCATGAAATCGCAACAATTTCCATCCAATTATTTCTCAGGTAAGAATTTCTAGGTCACTGTACCAGCTATTTGAAGATGGTCCATGTCAATTCATCCAGATATTCCATGTAGGTCTGTATAGGTGGTCCATTTAGGTCAATGCAGATGGTCCTTATAGATCTATGCAGCTGGTCCATTTAGGAACATGTAGAATGTATTTATAGGTCCATGCAGATGATCTATTAAGGTCTGTATAGGTGGTCCATATAGATCTATGCAGCTGGTCCATTTAGGACCATGTAGAATGTATTTATAGGTCCATGCAGATGGTCCATTAAGGTCTGTATAGGTAATCCATGTAGGTCCATGCTGATGGTCCATGCTGATGGTCCATGCAGGTCTGTATAGGTCTGTATAGGTCTGTATTAGTCTATGAAGCTTGTCCATATAGATCTATGCAGATGGTCCATGTAGGATTGTATATGTGGTCCATGTAGGTCCATGCTGATGGTCCAATGTATGTCTGTATTCCCTGAGACTACATCTTTGTAAGAGCAAAGAAGGGGATTATACCTCGTATATACTGAAAATTGAGATGGTCTAGTTTTGATTGTAGGCAAAAGTTCATCGAATTTAACGGAAGCGGGGATCAGCCTGGCGAGCGTTCCGGCGATGGCGATCGGCAGCTCGACGGAGGTGCTGGTGAGCATCGTGGAGAACCAGGCGAACCTGAGGAGGAGGTCGATGATAGCTGGAGAGCCGTTCTCCAAGCAGCCGGAGGAGGCGGTGTCGCCGGATTTGGAGAACCTGAAGTCGCCCAGCACGGAGTTCACGACTTCTTCGGTGCATTCGGTGGAGGAGGATGAGGGTGCGAATCGACCTGGTGGGGATAATTGTGATAACGATGATGAAACGTATACCGTTTAGCGGTTTGTTTTGTGTTAGTAGATGATAGTTCGGAGGTTTTATAATCTGTTTGTTGATGGAATTCGTGGAGTTTTAAGCCTCAAAACGAATCGAATTTGTTGTTAATCGTTCTCGTTTTTGTAGTGTGAGACACGCATGTAGTCTATCTGATATTGTTGAATGAATCATCTTCGAGATCAAAAGCGAGTGGATAATTATTTTTGCGTGTTATTTTATTATGTATATAATAGCACAGTAGTGGTTAGGATTTTATTATTCATTATATTGCCGGTAATTACACAAATTCTGCATTAAAATTAACAGTATTATCACTATAATTGCCAGTTCAATGTGGAATGTCCATTGTAATTGATCAACCGCCTATTCAGATGATCGTTTTTCGAGAGTTATTTTATTTTGTTATTATATAGTCTAACTGCTAAGCAAAATTTATACGTTAGTTGAATTTTTGAGATTAATCGTTCGTGTGTTTTTGGCCCCTTTTTCTATACAGGGTAAAATCAATCCTGGAACCAATAAAGTCAATCCAGAAATTACAATTATCATTAGATGAATAAAACCAAGAGTAAAAGCTTGTTACGAAAATGCTTTATTTCTAGTTATTCTTCCCTCTATTAACTGTAGAACATACCTACTCTTTAATTTAATTACTAGCGATCATAAATATATTTTACATTTTCAAGAATGTTACCAATTTGATATTGTTGTGCCAATTATTGTAATATTTATTATAAATACCTATTAGTAGTTCTTATACAAATTCAATAAAAAATATTTTTATTACCGTAACTGCGTTTTCATTGAAAATCTTTATTCAAATATTTACTTCAAAATGACAAATTTTGAAAATTCTACATTTTTCTTATATGACTACTTTACTTCGGTTATTCGGCCACCGAATTTTAGTTAGTAAAGGTTGGCAACGGATTTTGACATCAATTGACAAACGACAGTGACAGTAGGTGTTATGTGGATTTGACGTTTAATGTATCGTGTGTGTGTGTAAATAAACGGAGTTTTGAATGAAATAAAGGTTTAATAAAGGCATTTCAATTCATTGTATATGCGTTCCACGTAGTTAAAAAACTCGATCGAAATGGGTTGTTGTTACAGCTTCTTCTGCAAAGACGATACCACCTCGCAGGTAAGTTGCGGTATTTTTATCTGTAGTCTAATGACTAATTATTCCAATGTTTTTGTAGTCCGGTGAACCCAATGAAAGAACACATTTACTAATAGATCCTGTCTCGAATAGCACAAACATTCAGAGAGCGAACAGGTAAGATTTATTTCGAACAATTTTGTGCGCTGTTATTACTATAGGTATCGGATTGTTGTTTCAGCGAAGATATTTTGAGCAGAAATTTAAATAATTTACCAAAGAAGACTGATGAACAATCTGCATTGAATAGAATCCTACAAGAAACCGCTACGTAAGTAAATTTTATAAGGCTTAAAAAAATGATTTACCGATTTGTTTTTTAGAAATGTAATAGACGTAGCAGCCTTAGATTCTCACAATTTGCAACAGCATGAATATATAGACAGAATGAAAATATACAATTTTAGAGTACAACAGGTGTTGGCCTCTAATAAACACAAATATGTGAAGAAATCTAATTTCATTTTGCAAGATATTCCCAATCCCGATAAGGCTCTGAACACGGAACCCATTACAGCTGAAGATTTAAATATGGTAATTAAATACAATTTTTATTATTCACATATCTTACTTGCTTTTGCCTTTATTCTTATTCCATCTGCTACAATATTGTAAAAAGTAAACAATTTTTATTGGAATTAAGTCATTGATAAGGCTGTGTTTTTAATGAGATAAACATTTGCGATTAGATACATTTCATTGTTAATGGTATTGCTATTTAAATATTTTTTTAGATAACGACTTCAGTGACATCAGCCGCAGCAGCAATTAATGAGATTAAGGTTGAGCACAAAGAAGATTTGGTCGTTCCTTTTGGTCTCAACAGTTAGATCTAATATCCATATGTTTCTCAAATTCAACAATTTTATTACTTTTATTATGGAAATATGCCTAAATTGGAAATGAAATAAGCGGCTCTCTGGGCGATTTTGTATATATAAATGTATATAACTCTATTGTTGTACCCTCTAAGACAAATCCAAAATGTTTATATAGATACCATTACTAATGATTTTATTTGAAGTAATTTCTGGCGTTATTCTAATATGTATTATTTTATGAAGTATTGTAAATATGTTTCCTTTTGTGAATAAAAATTCAATGGTATTTTTATTACTACTCTAAATTTGGAATTTTCAATCAAACAACAACAACATATTTATATTATTTTTAATTAAACAGATAAGTATAAATTTGTAACTTAAAAATAACTTATAGGTATTATCAATTTACAAATTAAATTAGGAAACATAATTTTAGGTTTTAGTGGTAGAATTGACAGCCGGTTGAATAGTCGGTTGGGGTACAACCGCATCATCTGATCCTTGGAAGAAATGCACCATAAAACCCATAGCCATTAACAGGTGAAACAGTACAATACCAACGGATATCAAAAACTTGTGCTTGGAAAGCCGCAAAGACGGAGTCAGGGTAAGTAATAACACCGAACCAGACACAAACGTACCAAACAGCAGCAAACCCCATTGCAGCCAATTAATTTGCACGAACCACAACATCGATACAGGAATATAAATAAAAAGTGAATAACCATACACACATATTATTTCTAGAATACCAGGACTCAACTCGTCATCTAACCCTTCGATATCTTGTACTGGTTTAATGCTCCATTTCAATAAACCCCATAATAAGAAAGGAACGAGTACTACGTATAAAAAGATTACTGTGGCAGCTACTGACACGGCGTGGAAATTGTATTTCCAGTGGTAATCGGTGTTGGCGTGTTGTAGGTAATTGGCAATGTTACCGCTAATGGCAATACTAAAAATTAGTGTTATGGATATCCAAATTGGGCCGTACAAATCGGGCTTTTCGCGCAAATGGCGCTTTAACGTGTTTTCCCATTTTGGAGTTATCGAAGCCATAATTCTTTCTATGACGTCCGTTGTGTCTACGTCGAAATATTTTTGGTAATACTCTAGTGTCCAAAAGGCCTTCTCTGATGGGTTACCTGTTAATGTTTGTATTTTAATTGATAATCAAGGTGGGTATTGAGATAATTACCATTCTCATTTGGATTGCCTTCGGCTGTACTTTGTACATTTTCATTTCTAGCTAGGTTTCCTTCGACGTTGTCTACGTTAATTTGCGCTTGAGATATTGGAATGGTCGTATTAGATTCGCTTGCATGATGGACAGAAGGAAAATCCTGAAAATTTAGCAATTCATCGGTAGGTACCTCTTGAAGATTCGTCATTTTTTTAGTGCTTATTTAAGAAAACATTTCACACCCATAGAAATATTTTGAAAAATACTATATTTTGGAAAATTTGACTTGACGTAATTGACACGTCGACATGTCAATGCCACTGTTGTCAAAAATGTCAATTGAGCAATGGTAGCTGAATAACAATGTTGTTTATTTGGACATTTAAATTAAGATTAAAAGAAGATTAAATATTTTGCAATAAATTATTTAAAAATAATCTTTGGTTGAATGTGAAATATAAAACCGCTAAAAGTTGGTCGTTTTCCTAAATATTTACATGTCGCTTTAATTTGCGTTTCCTTAGTGATTATTTTTGTAGTATGCTGATAATTTCTACAAAGTTTGAGACTTTTCAGTTACTCTGGCAACGGGGCATTTTACTCGAGTCACGTGACATATTGATTCTATTTTTATGTCAAGTTTTATCCTTCAAGCGGACATTTTTTGAGTGGTTTTCGTCGGGAATTTTTGTTAATCGCACGTTCAAATGTGAGTATTTCAAATTTACCATATTTTATTCGAAACGCACGTAATCTTTGCAATAATTCTATTGTATCCAATTATTTATAGATAGAAATTCGCTTTTTCCATTTTGTGATATTTGTATTTAAATTCAAATTACATTATGTTGGAGGTTTATGTAATTAATTTCGTTATAGCTCTAACGTGATTTTCATTATTGAATATTTCTTTAAAAGCCCAATATAAAGACTTAAATTACGTTTTTCGAATGGTTTATCTGACGTAAGGATTTAGCCGGCTGCGACCTTCATTGACCTTGTATCACACCCTATTCACTCAATGTTCTTCAATTTATAAAATAAATATATTTTATTGATTAAAGCGGAATATTTGACCGCAGTATTTGTCTTTTCTTCTCAGTTTATATCAACTATTTGTCTTTGAAAATATTAGATAACATTGCTTAGATTTTTTGAACACATTCTTGGCTAATGTTACCTTATCTTACGAAATTAGTTAACTCGAATATATTCATTTTTAATCATTAAAATGTATTCGTTTATTCTGGAAAAATTTATTAAAACAACATTTATTGCCTGATCTGGAATATTTTTAAAAAATTGAAAAGTCCACCCCAATTGACATAACTGTCAATAATTGACACCGGCTTACTAGATTTTTTTGGCAACCAAAAACTTGAAATAGTTACTGTAAGTTTAAATCAAACTTAAAATCATTTTATAAGAAATCCCAATTGCACCATGTTTCGATATGATTTGTATAATAATCGTGCTTGTTTTATTTCAGCCAAGCATCCAAAATGGTGAAGATGGGAATAAACGGCTTCGGCCGAATAGGCAGACTGGTGCTCCGCGCCGCCCTCAAGAAGGGCGTGAGCGTGGTGTCCGTAAACGATCCCTTTTTGGACGTCGAATACATGGTGTACTTGTTCAAGTACGATTCCACCCACGGCCGCTACAAGGGCTGCGTCAGCTCCGAGGGAAAATTCTTGGTGATCGACGGCCAGAAAATCAAAGTACACAACGAGAGGGACCCCACTGTAAGTCATACAATTAGCCTATATTTTGAAATTGTTCCTAATCGATGTTGTTTTTTTTATAGAAAATCCCCTGGGGTGAGGACGGCGCCAGCTATGTAGTGGAATCCACCGGCGTGTTCACCACTATCGACAAAGCCAAGCAACATTTGGCCGGTGGTGCTAAGAAAGTCATCATCTCTGCCCCATCCGCCGACGCTCCCATGTACGTATGCGGAGTCAACTTGGACGCTTACAATCCATCAGATCCCGTAAGTATTATCTTGTTTATTGCTCGATATAAATTGACCTCATTCACCTTGTAACGCAGGTTATCTCGAACGCATCGTGCACCACCAACTGCCTGGCGCCCTTGGCCAAAGTTATCCACGATAACTTTGAAATCGTCGAGGCTTTGATGACTACCGTGCATGCTACCACTGCCACACAAAAAACTGTGGACGGTCCTTCCGGTAAGCTGTGGAGGGACGGCCGTGGTGCCGGCCAGAACATCATTCCCGCCGCCACTGGTGCCGCCAAGGCTGTAGGTAAAGTCATTCCCAGCCTTAACGGTGAGTTATCTTTACCTCTTTACTACTAAACGAAACGAGGGCTAAATTCTTGTGGTCGATTTATTGTAGGTAAATTAACTGGTATGGCCTTCCGTGTGCCAGTTGCCAACGTTTCTGTAGTCGATTTGACTGTTCGTTTGGGCAAATCGGCCACTTACGATGACATTAAGGCTAAGATTAAGGAGGCGTCCGAGGGGCCGATGAAGGGTATCTTGGGCTACACCGAGGACGAGGTGGTGTCTTCGGATTTCATTTCCGACGATCACTCGTCTGTTTTCGATGCCAAAGCTGGTATACAGTTGAATGACAAATTCGTTAAGCTCATCTCATGGTACGACAACGAGTTTGGTTACTCTAACAGAGTGGTCGACCTCATCTTGTACATCTCTAGTAAAGATGCTTAAGGATTCAAAACGTTGTTATGAATAACGTACTGTTACAAAAAAAAATCGTACATTATTGAAAATAGTATTCATTTGATGATTGGTGTTTTTAAGAACACATTAATTTTTCAGTGGAAATGATTTTTATTTTTAGAATTTATTAATATACAATATACATTCGTGTTATTCTTTGGTCATCTGGTTATTTTCCTCGAATCTCAAAAGCTCCTTTATCCTTATCTCACTTCCCATTTGATTAATTTTTCAGATTGTGTATGAAAATCGTTACATTTACAAGCACATGTATTTAAATTTTGCTTATTTTAGGCAAATTAACCGGTATGGCATTTCGAGTACCTGTGCCCAACGTATCTGTAGTCGATTTAACAGCCCGATTGGCGAAACCAGCCCCATACGATAAGATCAAGGCGGCGATTAAGGAGGCCAGCAAGGGGGCGTTTAAAGGTATATTGAACTACACCGAGGAAGAGGTGGTGTCTACGGATTTTTGCGGAGATTCTCATTCGTCTACGTTCGACGCCTTGGCCGGGATCGCTCTGAACGATAAATTCGTTAAATTAATATCTTGGTACGACAACGAATACGGTTACTCGAACAGAGTGGTCGATTTGATCATGTACATATCGACGAAAGATGGATTTTGCTAGTTTGTATTTTTTACGAAAAAATTTTGTGGTGTGTTATTAGCAATAATTAAAATTTTCGTGGATGTATTATTTAATACAATAAAATCTCCAGCAACGATTCGTTGTTGTGGGTCAAATGAATATCGAACGTTTGTAAGTTTTTTAATTTTATAAGCTAATAATTTATACGATTATGAGGTATCTCTAAATGCTAGCGCAGTGATCGCTTTTTGATGTCCTGCGTATTCTCTCTCCATCACGCCAGTTTCTAGATTCCACAACCTGGCGAAACCGCTGGAGGAAGCTAAAAAACATTAATTGTAAATATAATATTGTCCACATTAATTTTTGATTGTAGAGAAAATGACCCGTATTCAGTGCATCTCTTTACGTTTAGAGAGTCGATAAACATAAACAATGTCCATAGTTACTCCGTAACAATATTGTACAAATGCCAAGTTAGTAGCATGTCTTTAACTTTTAATTAGAAACTCTGAATACGGATCAGTGTAATGGATGACTCGCCTGTAAACAAATATTGCCCGTTTGCACTAAAAGCTGCGTCCCACACCCATCTTTGAGTTTCAGGTTGCTTGATTTCTCGCATGAGTCCAAAATTCTCATCGACTCTCCATATTCTAGTAGTGGTGTCCGCGGAGGTCGTCGCTAATAAGCTGAAACAAACTCGAATATAAATGGACCAAAGGACAGTTTACACTGTACCTGGAATCTGCGCTAAATTTACATTTCAACGTATGTCTAGTATGGGCTTCGAATTTCTGCTTGGGCACCATCTTCGTCGGTGTATCGACCATTCCTGTCACCAAACTCCATATGTAACAACGCCCCTTGTTGTTAACTGACGCCATTAATTGGCTATCTGGGGATATTTCCACGTCTAAAATCACAGCGTCGTTTTCGGGAATCTACAACAATCTCAATTAACCTCACTCCTCGAGGCAATCGCAAACAACTCGTACTAATTGTTCGTTATTATCCGTACGAAGATCCCATCTGTAAATAATCCCGTTCTGATCGCCCACGAACAACTCCACTTGATTGGGGTGCAAGGCCACGCAGTTGATCGGCGACTGGACTTCGAATATCTTGGGGCATTGGTTGTTCCTCGACCGCAAGTCCCATATCCTGGCTCTGCTGTCTTCGCCTCCGGAATACATCCATTTGCCGTCTTCCTGGAAGCCCACGCAGGTTACGTTCTTGGAGGTGCCTTCGTAGTTGACGATTGCGTTGTGGTTGTTCGAGGCCAGGTCGTACATGTAGATGTGTTGGTAACTCGCTGCGGCTAAGTGCTGGCGGTCCGGGGTTATTTCTAATGCGTTTACTTGCTGTACAAATGGTTGAAATTAGAGGGAGAATGATGGGGGTTTAGTTACGTACTGATTCGGCGTGTTGTAGGGTTCTTGTGCAAATTCCAGTGTGAGTTTGCCATAATTTTATTGTGTGATCGTAGCCGCCTGTGGCTAATATAATGCTGTCGCTTTCCAAGTTATCTATAGTCATATTGTTTCTTGTAATTCGTTTATTTCATATAGCTAGAATAAAATAAAACTAGGCTCACGACTGCTTTATGTTATTATTTTGGTTGTTTTTTTATAGAAAATAATTAAAAAATGACATTTTTGTTATGTTGAGGTTATATTGTTCTTCTTTTTAATTTATAACTGTCAAAAAACAATCTTGTACTACGTTGCTCTACTGTATAATGAAGTTAAAAAGAAGAAGAAATTAATTTGACAGTAAGTGTCAAATTACACCCAAACGTCAACAAATTTGTATTTACAACAAATTCTCCAATATTTACCATAATTTTATTAATTAGTAACAGTATTAAAAATGCAAATTTAAATATACATTCGTTGCATTTTAAAAGCTCGCATATGAATTTGGGATTGTTTAATCGCATGAATTTGAAAGTGAGCAATCCCACTCAATTTACATGAACTTCTGTAGGTCTAGTATTTATTTTTTAGGAAGATAAAAGAAAAGGTATGTACTCAGAATGGACGTCCCTGAATTTGTTCGCCCAAAGGGAAGACGAGGACGGCTACAAAAGCGTATTAGAAAAGTTTGGATTTCCCATTAGTAAAGAAATTACATCGGTTTTGGTTCATCAGTTAGCTGGTAATCTAGGCATAACACAGCCAGCTGAACCCAGCCCATTACTGTCTGATAAAGATGTAAGTTCTGATTATTTATGAAGACTGGTACATCTTCAATTTTTGCAATTCTAGGTCCAGTGGTGCATGGAAATATTGTGTTTCGGATTGTCTCTTCCATTGATTGAACATGAAGCTATAAAAGATTGCGTTAATGTGTATTGCGAGTGGCTTACAGCTCTATTGCCCATTCCAAAAGTGTGCGTTCCACAACCGATTTTAGATGATCCTAATGTTTATTGCAGGAAAATTATAGGCCATTTGCATTACCTGTTTGTTCCTCGCAAAGGAGAAGGTAAACCTCTCTTAATAAATTCTAGATAAACCAAAAAAATGTCTATGCACTTTTTACATTTTTTTTCTACTAAAAAATAGTTAATTAAAATTCTTTAGTTGAAATAATATTTTGTGTATTGATATTGTATTTTTTTATTCCACTACTGCATTCTGTACTAACTTGATTTTCACTTTTTCAAGACTGGCCATTTCTTTATCAGGATTTAGGTAGGTTTAGAATACTTTCTAATATTTACACTAATCAACAGTCTAATACACTTTACTAACAATTTTTTCGGCTTCCCAGGGAGTTATCTGCTAAATACATAAATTTAACGAACTACGATTCACCACTAATAGTTTCCAAAAACTTGTAATTGAATTTTAGCTGGTAAATTCCCATTTATTCTTTTTAATCGAAACTCATTCAATCTAATCAAGCCTCCATGTTTTCTAGGTTTCGACACAATTCACAGACAAGCCGTATTTTGTCACAGAGTGCTAAGAACTCTACAGCAAATCGCCCACGAATCCAAAATACTCGAAAGAGATACATGGGAAGCCCTCTTGCTATTTTTATTAGGTATAAATGACACTTTATTGAGCCCACCTACAGTGAAAGATGACGTTGCTGATCAGCTCTGTGAAAGAGTACTTAGCGTGCTGTTTGAAGTAATTATAAAGCTTATAATAATAATTTGTATTATATGTAATAACATTTGTTTAGGTATGGTTAATAGCTTGTGCGCAATGTTTCCCATCGCCTCCTTTGTGGAAAACTTTAAGAGAATCCTGCATGAATTGGAGACACAGGGTAGCTTTGATCGAGCAATGGAATAGAGTGAATCTTGCATTAACTTCTAAAGTTCTGTTATTTATGTACGGTCCTGCTTTTCCAGAATTAAAAATTGGTAAACATTGCTTATTTAAAATATTCTAGAATACCAATTTTTTCTTGTAGGTGAGGAAGAGTTGATACCAGCAGGGATGTCGAATGATTGTGTTGCACAAAGTTGGTATCGATTTTTGAATACCATTGGTAATCCTGTGTGTCTCACGAGACCCAAAGTAAGTGTTATAACATTTCTATGAAGAGTAGGTATACATTTTGTTTACTTGTAGGTGATTAGCCAAACAGAAAAATTCCTTCAATTCGCTATAAGTACAGACAGCGTAATCGACCCATGCCAACATCCATGTTTGGAGAGCTTGCCTTTAATCTTTCTAAAGGCCATCAAAGGCATAGCCGGCCAGGTCGACGCCTTCTTGGGTTCGTACTAATCCCATTAACAATCTTATACACGAACTAACTCGTTCGCGAAATGTACGTTATAAATGTTGTAATAATTAACATTTTGCGTACGTATTAACTGTATTTCATGCGTCTTCGGCTAACGCGGCGAACGGCCCCGTTCGCTTTCGAATCACTTCTCTTTGGTGCAGGTATTGCACAGCCCATCTGGTGGGACAACGTAGTAACCGGCGTTGTCGGTAGCGATAAGAACAAGGAAGCACCGTCGATCACGCATTCACCCACACCACCTACTCAACGTCGGCTAGCTAAAAGCTTTAGTGTTACACCATCTTCCGTCAATAAGGGTAGAGTTTTGTGGTTGTTTCTGTTTCCTATATGTCTTTTTTTTTTCATTCAACAATTGCTTTATACATGCAGGGAGTTCCTTAATGACATGCTATTATTTAAGGGGGTGATTCTTGAACCCATAAAAACTTCATATGAATCTATATCATTAAGGAACACCTTGTATAATCGATACAAGTGAAAGCATTCTGTGATTTGTACATTTGTAGTTATCTCGATTAAATTAGTTTACACGTAAATAAGTATTCACTTTTAACGTAGCTTCTTATTGTAAATGTAAGCATGCTTAGTTTCGTTTTTTGTGCTTGTAAATAACCGTTTTTTATCCTTATCTATAAATAAATATTACGTAGGTATCCCGAAGACTTCGTTGATAGGATTAACTACAAGCCGTAGCTCGGTTGTACAGCCACCTGTTTCTAGTTTGGGGCAGTCTTCTGCTTCAAGCACTTCATGTACGTATCATAATTACATTTTAATTCTTCGATTAACTTTTTGTGGAATATTTCAGCTTTAGTATCCTTTGGTTCAGAACCCAGAACACCGCTAGCACCCGGAAGAACCAAATGCAACACCATCTTACATCTATTCGGCGAATGGCTGTTCGAAGCAGCTTTCATCGGAGCTGAATTACCACAAAGTACAGTCCACTCAATACATTAAACCACAGAAACATTATTAACTTCAACTTCTCCTCTAATTTTAGAACATACTAGTGATTCCAAACGTCCCAATTCGATTGTAATGGATTCGAAGACATCTTTAAATTTTTCACAGCCTGGTTCTATGACTGACAGTAGCGAAATACCTTTGCATTTAACCATTGATAAATACGAGAGCGGTAAAGCCGAAGCCCTGGGTACTTTATGCCGTATAATGTGTGCTAAAAAGACAGCCGAAGAAATTCTACCGGTATATCTTGGAAGGTATTATAATAAAACATTGTTATTTGTGTAAAAAAAACCATCTTATTGTAAGATAACAAAGTAATTGACAGTTTGACAGTTGATTTTTCGCTTTTCGCACTCTTGATTAATTTATATTTTCAGATTTTATCTGGCAGTTCTGCAAGGTTTGAAAGTGCCGGCGAATCGAGAGTGCGGCGAATGCATGGTGGCCATTTTGACGAATTCGACGAATCTCTTCCATCTGGATTTAGATGGCGCTAGAATATTGATCCCGGCGTTCGTATCCGCTTTGGAGATAGTACTTCCGGATAAAGATCTGAAATTGAAGAACGCCTGCATAAACAAAACCGAATTGAGAAAGTGCTGTATACAGTTACTTCTGTCTATGCTGGTGTTGCCGTTGCATTTTCAAAATGTCGCCATTAAGGAGCTCATCAATACAGGTAAAGTCCTTGTCCCGTATTCAGCGCATTTAATGTTGAAATCGCTTTAAGAGTGACTCTAAGTCCTAACAAAGTCCATAGTTACTCCATAACAATGTAAAAATGTCAAATAGTTAGCGTGACTCTAACTTTAAAGTGAGGCGAGAAATACGGGACTTTGGCCTTGGGCCATTGGCATATTTGGCCACGTTGAATACGGGTCTTTACCCTTGACAAAAAATACCCTTAAAATCATAATATCATCTCATAAGTCGGTTCATATAATTCGTAATTTTATAATCATATTATCAATTTTTATAATCATCAGTTCATTACTTTTTTAGTTAAACTGCACGAAAATGTGAATAAAGTCATTCAGAACTATTTAGAACTGTCCAGAATAATTTAGAACCGGTTCAAAACTATTCAGAACTAATCTAGAATCATTTGGAACCATTTTAGAGATAAACTGTTTGAAAAATCTCTACACGATACCCACTCAGTTCTATGCTCATAAAATCTAAACGAATGCGAATTTCGTTTTGAAATTTCCACAGCATATTCTTGAATAATCAAACTAACGATTTATGCAATAAAAAATCCTCCTAATGTGGTTTCCCCCCTTAAAACACTGATGTTATTAATAATTTTGCAGGTTCTAACGAGAAGCCGCTGACTTTCCTCCAGCTCAAACCGAAGTTAATGAACCTGTTGATGAACGCTTTGCAAATCGAATCGGACCCCCACAACACGCACATGCTGCTAGGGGGTTTGTTTTTGTGCGTACAAGATTCAGCGATATTCGAAAAGGTCGAGCAAGTAACGCAAACCTCCACAGAAGGTTCGAATCTCCTAAGTTCAGGTACTTTCTATTAAACTGATTTTACCATAAGCACAAATTTAATATCAAGACGAGAACTTGTGTGTCCCTTTTTTTCTCCTATAATTAAGTTATCGAATCGGTACGTTTTATTTATTTGGATATGCCGGCACTCTTATTATTTAGTTGTGTTTTTTGATTAATTTTGTATTGTATTTCGCTTGTATTTACGGCTTGTGTAGCTTCTGACACCGCAAGTATGGCGAGCATGGCTAGCAGTGATCGTTCGACGACACCCGATCAGTTCAGTTCCAACGAATATGATCCGTTGTTCTTACCTTTAGGTAGGTGTTTTCACGTTTTTTTTTGCATTACATTCCTAACACTGACTTGCTCAATCTATTTAATTTTATGTATATTACTTAAAACATTCGTTTTAGATTCAGCGCATGCTCTATTCGTTAGGGCCACTTACCTGGTGTGTCACCGGTTAATATCTTCGTGGAAAGCGGATTTGAACGTTTCTTTAGCTGCGCTGGAACTTTTATCCGGTTTGGCGAGAATTCATATTAGAGGATCCGGTATAATACTACAATTATTAACAAAATCACTCGACTAAATTATTATTTTTTAGATGCAATGGAATGTAAAAGAGCAGTTAAATGGTTATGCGATTACATTGTTTCGCAATGTTCGAAACCTCCACCAGCCCATTCGAAAGACTTACATTCCACAATAGTAGCAGCTTTCCAATGCTGCTGCGTTTGGTTGCTGGAACATCCTTATTTACTACGCGATAAAGACTGCTTAACAACGGTAAATCCGCACGTACATCAACTAGCAGTATCTAAATCGATTAATGCAGGTACTGGAGGTGGCGGAATTGGGCATCTCCGGCACGAAATCCATCGGCAAGCCGGGCGAGCCGGTGAAGATGAAGGAGGAGAAGGACCTGAAGCCCGCCTCGATGCGCGTGCGCGACGCCGCCGAGAACCTGCTCGCCTGCATACTGGAGCAGGTCGGCTACTTCCCCAGCGAGTGCGGCCCCGAGTCCATATCGTCGCTGCTCGACGAGCTGGCCCTGCTGAAGCACTGCAACTCGTGGCCGACGCACTGCAACGACCAGACCGTGGCGGTGGAGAAGTTCCGCTACTTCGTCACCGAGGGTTCGGTGATGGTGGCGCTGCTGGAGGAGCCGCTGGGGAACGATCAGGTGGGAGGATTTGTTTGTAGTGAAGTTTGTGTTAATTTGGGGTTGTTGGTTAGGATCCCCAGCCGACGGTGACGCTGTTGATTCGAGGTCCGTTCGGAAGGCATGCTTGGACGATGCAATTGCGCCATCTGCCTAGGCATAAATCGGGTACCAAGTACCATCCGCCTAACGCTTGGCGGCCCGTTGTGATGCAGGATTCTCCAGTGAGGTCTACGGTGAAGCAAAAGTATTTTCCTGATAGCGTTGAAAGAGTCATGCAATGCAAAGTGTATGTAAATTATTTATGTTATCCTTATCAGTACTATTTTCGTTTTTAGTGATCAATCTATTCCTTCGTTGGATTCTGTGTTAAGAGGCGATGAAACGATAGTGAAGGAAATTAACGCTATCTCCCAATTGGTCAGTAAACAAGTTTTAATCGAGAATAATATAAATCAAACGAAGTCGCAGCAAATTTTGAACGAATTTTCGCCGCCTCCCGTTTGCCACGATTTCCAAACGGCTCGCCTGTTTTTATCCCATTTCGGATTGCTACCTTTGGACGAACCACTGGTAGGAAGATTAATTTAATATTTCTAAGCATTTGTAACGAGAATATCTTGTAGAATTTAGACGATACGACGCGATTAGCCGTTTTGGATAACACCGCTGGCGACTTCTGCAAAGACCTCAACATCTTAGACAGCATGAGCCCTAGAACTTGCAATACCGTTCACATTTTCTACGTGAAATCCCAACAAACCCACGTGCAGGATATAATAAGCAACGTTTCGAACGAAAATTGTTTATCACCGTATTTTTCGGAATTCGTGCACAGCTTAGGTTGGCCTGTTAGAGTCGACACGCATCCAGGTACAACCATTGTATTAACTTTTACTGTTAATAAATCGCAATGTTGTTGTTAGGTTGGACCGGTTACGCTTCCACCAGCTGGAAAATACCTCCCAACAGCCAAGAATCGCAACCATCGGAGAAACAAAAATTCTACGATGGGACTTCTCATGTGATCTATTGGGCTGATGCTTGTACAGAAATAGCCTTTGTGATACCATCGGAGTACAAACCGGTAGACAACTCCGAACAGTCGAGTTTCAATGCGAATAGTTTGTCATGTAGGAACGAATGTAAGGTAATTTTGCACTAATTTACTTTATATTAATCGATCAATTTTAGCCTGGGGCGAAAAGAGCTGGTCAGACAAGCGAGCTTTGAGTTTAGATTTGGACAAGCAGCCAATTCCACCTAAAAGGAGCATACATAAATCTAATTTACACCCCCACACGAATACTAAAATAATGGTGGTTTGGTTAGAGAGTTACGAAGACCATTTAACCCTACCAGTAGGCAAGTTTACATCTGCAGTACCCCAATTTTATCTTAATCAATAATTTTACTATTGTAGACGATTTACTTCATTGCACGAACACCGGTTTAGAAAAATCTGCAGTTCACAAGCACGAGGAAGTGCTAATTATATTTTTGCATATAATGTCAGCGGGGCTGCTGCGGGTGCATTTGCGGGGCCCCACTGGAAGGGTCGGGCTGGCTTCGCCTTTGATAGACGGCATGGTGGTGAGCAGACGGGCTTTGGGGCCTTTGGTGAGGCATACGGCAATAAATATGGCGAGGCGGAGGAGATTGGATAGCGACAGGTTAGTTATGTTTTTCTTTAAGTAGTTGTAATTAAACGTTGAGACATTTGTAGTTATCAATCACCGCATCTTAGGAGGAGGATAAAAATTCAAGAAATCGTGCAGAAATATAATAGGCAAATGAGCAAACCGGAATTATTGACGTACTTGTTTAGTAATTAGCGGAGCTTATTTGATTGTAATTTATTGACTAATATTAGCGTTGGTATAAATATATTTATAGAGAATTAGTAATTTTTCTTTTTCTCATTTGCGATAGCCAATCTTCCAGTTGTTGTTTAGGTTCTGTGGGAGGTTGGTAATAGTGTTTAGGAGGTTTTCCTTCCTCCAATCTGACGTTATAATGACAATGGCGATATTCTACGATTCCAGGCCTGTTTCTGGCGTGTCTCCGGAGACCTTTTATCACCCTCCCTTTGCTTACAAAAGATTCAGCTAAAAAAACATTGTAGTTCAATTTTAGCCATTACTGAGGCAAGTTAACTTACCAACCCACATGTTACTCGAAAATTCTACGTTATGCTCTTTAACCGCCAACTCTTTGGCCTCCTCTAAGACTTCCCTTACGTCCTTGGCCCCTTTTTTAAGTACGAATTTCAGCTGCTTTATAGCCTCGTCCACTGGCATTCCTCTAATTAAGCAGGCTATGTACCACATTTTCCAAGGACTGTATTTAATATTTGTTCGTTGATGGCATACAAACTAGAAATTAAGAAAACTTGTAAAATCATTAATTGTATTTAGTATAAACCGTACCGCTGGTCTTGGTTCTTCATCAGGCATCTGCGGAGGATACATTTTATCGTTATATTTTAGCCATCTAGTGTTGGACTTTTCATCACTTGCCCAAGCTGCATTCATCGGAGAAGTATGAATTTGACTGCATTGTGTTATTATTGGGAAAAATTTGGTTAAATTTGAGTTAATTGATGTGCAAATAACTTTTAGAGCCATTTTATTAATTATTTGTATTCACAATCCACTACAAAATACAAGTTGATCGTAACCTCTAACTTTCCAGTCAATTTAAAAATAGCAGAATTCCCCTAGGTATTGGTCTAGGGGAATTTTCCGATGCGCTGTTGGCATACCTTTAAGCTCCCTCTAATATAGATAACCAGTATTACGTTTATTGACCTATATTTGATTAGACACTGAAAGGTAGGCAACACAAAATACAAACAATGAGAATGGTCGATCGAAGGAACGAAAATTTCTTAAAATGCGAGTTCGTATTAGGAGAGCAGCTCTGCGAGGAGGTCTAATCCTGACATCTATTACTCGGGCCTCGATAGGCAACCAGTTTTACAATTATAGTTAGTCAGTGACATACAGCGCCATCTACTAACCAACCGTTTAATTTCGATCAGACGAACGAAAATTTCACGAAAACGCGAGTTCGTATTAGGAGAGCAGCTTTGCGAGGAGGTTTACTCCCGCGTTCCCATATAGACAACCATTATTACATTGATCTACCGAAATTCGATTTACCGACACTAATAGGTAGGCAACACGAATAACGAATAATAAGTTTATTTAATGTTATATTGAATATTTTGAAGAGAAAATATTATATTGGTGGCTAAGGAATAAAAATCAAATTAACAAAAACTATTTTACTCTTTAACATAAGACAATGAACAAATTTAATGGTACAAAAAAGAAACTATTCTACATACTAAACTAACGGAAATAGAAACTCTTAAAAACCTACATAAAAAAACTCAAAGGCAAAACTCCTCAATTATTAACACTAATTTCTCGGCGATTCCCTCTTTGACTTGATCAAACCTTTCTCAATCAACCACCCGTAACACAAAGTATTACCGTCATCTTCGTACAAATCCACACAAAGCGGCTCCCTTCTAACGATCCTCGCCATCTTCGTCTCACCGCAGTAATTCTTAATATGCTGCGTCACGTGCTGCACGTTGTACGCAGCCCGTTGTCCGTCCACCTCGATATCCAACTGGGCCACGTGGCAACACACCGGCTCCTCGAACCACTCGGGCCGCATCATCCTCACCTCGTTCACCGACACCGATTCGATGTTACCGAAGTCCACGAACAGCACGAAGACGAACGCACAGGCGTCGGCGTCGGCTTCGTATATTTGCGCCCTGTACCATTTGCCGTCTTCGAAGAACCGACAGGTACAAGGCATGCCGACCTTCGGAGCGTCGACGACCGGCTGCAGAGGGGCAAGCAATTGCATTTGATCGGTCATCGTGAAGAATCCTTTGGTCATCGTGGTGGATTCTTTTATGGCGATTTTTTGGTAGCCGAACGTGTACATTATGGTGACTTCGATGGGGTCTGTGGTGTCTGGTAGGTTTACTAATTTGTATTTGTAATTGGTGGTGTCTATAAAAGGAGGAACCTGAAAATATATATGATTTAGATTGTTGTATATTGAACATAAAAAGAAAATATGTAATTACATTTTCCTCCGGTTCATCCATTATAATAATTGCGTCCTCTTCATCGTCGACGCATTTATGTTGAACGTTCAATTTTCTCGTCAAATTCGGACATTTCTTTACTATCAACTCGTTAACATTCGTATTGGTACTGGTATAGACTTCGGCTAACGGAATACCATCGTTATTCGTGCAGGTAACCACGATTTTCCCGAACTCCGTAAGGCTTTCCAAGAGTGCCTGATTATCCGAGTCCATCCAAACGCCCGATTTTGCATAAACTCTATCCAGTTTCACTTTCGAAGCGAATGCTGGTATTTCCGGGTAGAGTATTTCACGATAGAGCTGTAAAATAAAATCACAAATTTATATTAATGAAACTAATGGAAACTAAATGGACTTAATGGAACTAATAGAACACATGTATTTTCAGAACCAGACTATATGATATAGGCATTTTTTATATGAGACATTTTGTCATAAAATTAGGTATAACAATCACAAGCGAAGTCCTAGTAAAACTATTAAAAATTGGGTATGTTGGAATTAATTACAATAAATCTGTTAAACTTACTTCATTTCTTGTGACTTTATGGTCGCTACCGAAATCGATCATCACCACGGTGATATCATCGGGAGCTCTTATCTCGTAAACTTTCGCTCTGTAAAAATAATCTTCATAATACATTGTGCATATGTTTCCCTTTTTCCACATGTAGTCTTTGTTTTTGTTGGGCAGGTCTACGAAGTACTCCTTCATGTGGTTTTTCATTCCTTCATAGGCCGGTTGCATATCACTAGCCCTACAAACAAGTACATTAAACAATTAAAACCACTTTTTCGTACTCATCATAATAACAAACTTTATATACGAATAAATTACGAACCTTACGTAAATAATCCCATCGCCTTCTGCGCACGTTATCCAAACATCATGTTCCCCTTCGGCGACCGGAAAAGGGGGCAACCAATCCAGATTCTTCACGGTTTCCACGGAGTAATTTCCTTTCTTCTTCGCCCGTCTCTCCTCCTCTTCGACGATGTCGCTCCAATTTAACTTTTGATCGACTTTCATCGACACGTCCTCGGAGTTGGAGTCCGATTCCGCCAACAACGAATTGGATTTTTTGTAGGCGAAGCCGAAGTTCACTAGCAAGGAAGATAACGAGACGTATTTGGTGACGGGGGGCTCCAGGGCGCCGACGATTCTGCTGTACACGTACCACATCTCCATCGGTACGGATTGTCCTGTGGTACCTTCAGTGGGATAGCGGATGGCGCATATTTCTCGATGCTTTTCGAATAATCTAGCACAAATAAAGCTTATAAAAAAAACTTCCAAGGGATCGATTTACACAAGTACCTTTCGAGAAGTTCAATGGATGATAAACTCCATTTATCACCTCCTGCTGGAACGACGTTAACCAAATGCGCTTTGTACACGAACCGTCTGCATTTCTTAAAATACGGGATACATTCGAAAATGCTCTCTAACGGCACAATGGCTTCCGTTACTTTATCGACAACATTCACTTTGTACGTAGCTGAATCGATTTCTTCGAGTATCTTAGCCCGATAGTAGCTCCTGTTGTACAATACAATGCACATTTCGTCTTTGCACCATTTTTCCTTAGTCGTTCGTTCTTCGTTGTAGTGTATTCGAAGTTCATTGAACATCTTCAGCTCTTCTTCTTCGCTAGTCAGCGATTTCACGTAGATGAAATCGGGGGATACGAATTTTACGATTTCGATTTTCTCCCTTGAGCCTCCTTTCGAAATATCGAGAGACGAAATGCTGTCATCGAAATCCTCTTCTATGGCTTCTTCGATGTTCTTCAACATGCTGTCTATTAAACCGTCGTCATCGCCTGGATCTTTCATTTCTACGTTGTTACGGGACCATTCGACCACTTGAGACCTACAAATAGAGTTATTTAATCCATTATACACTATGTTTACTATTAGAAGAGAGTAATAAAATCTGTCTCTTGATACTATACAAAGTAAAATCAATTTTAGTTACATTTTTCCGGTGGATCGAACGAATTTTTCCTCGACTAGAAGAGCATTTAGGCAAATATCGATGTCTCCGATTACTTCAAACAAGGCTACCTCCAAAGGTTCAATGTTAGAAACGATCATTTTCAATGTATTTCGATTTTCGTAATATTTCTGGAAGTAGTTGATCGCTGATTCGCACCAAACATCGTTCTCTAATGGTTCCACATCGGCCAGTTTCACTAGAATTGCCTAAAAATAAAAACTAACATTAATATCACCATTTATCTCAATTTTCAATGAACGATACTAAACGATTTATTGCAAAATAATTCATTTTATGTACAAAACTCACTTGCATGAACCATTGCTATAGTCTATTCATAAATGAGGCTAATAAACCAATCAATCGGCCAAATTCCATCCTACACAGAAGCTATATATAATATTACTTGAATGGTTCATCCTGTATTGGTTTTGCAAGTATCAAGACGGCGGATTACTCCGCCTCATTTATGAATAGACTATAGCATAGTTTACTATCCATTTAGAACTTACTTGGCTTTCGAATTTGACAAATTCTTCTTGTATCCGTTTGATGCTCGACCAACTGACGTTGACGGTCAAACTCCAATCGACCAATAAAACGCAACAAGTTTCATTGGTAAAATCGACGTGTTTAACGAGACCTCTGTGCCAATTCCCTCTAATGTGATCTTTGTGTTCCACGATTACATATGTTCCTATAACAACAAATTTTATTGCCTATAGTACCATTTTACACTAAGCTTTAGGAGCCAACTATCATTTTAACTACCGATTGATTCGTTTATTACTAATTATTTACCTTCGACGGGAAGACAATTGTCTTTGTCAGAATGTTTGTACATCGCTTTGATCGAATCGCACAGCCTTTTCAACGTCTCCGAATTACTGGCCTACAAATCAATTATATTAAACCTTTAAATTTTAAACTGTAAAAATTAATTTACCAATTGTATGTATATCCGGTGAGGATCCAAAACGTTGGCCAAAACCACAAATTCCTCTTGTTGCCTCGCAAATACTTTGCTATTGACGAATATTTTGTGAGCAGCGCTGTAACTTTGCTAGAAAAAAAAAGGATTTTAATACAGCATAGGGAATTTACAAGATCCTTTCGTTTACCTTATTGTTAGTATTTGAAGTTGTACTTTCGTTGTCGCTTTTCAAAGTGTTATTACCAGTGTGAATTAAGATATCAATAATCGAAGCTGATCCTCTATCTGATGTAAACACCATCAGATCAACCACGTGCACACCGCTATGCATGGTTTTAACCAACATGGAAACCTGCTGGCTGTTAATAAAAAAACAAATATTACTAGTACAATATTGCGTTATTATTATTATTAATAAATTACCCGTTCAACATTTTCGCCATGTAAATGTGCGCTTCCTTGCTCCAAGACGCGTTAGACGGATTGTACAGTTCGCATTCGATTGCAAACGATTTTTTCGATGAAAATATCGGTGTTATTTCCCTCATTCTAAAATAATATTTACTATTAAATAATATTCCTAGCACACTCAAAGTATATACCAAATTTGGTTGTTTTAAATCGAAAATTTCATACTCTATTATAAAGACTTCTAATAACAATTCAGTGTTCATATTTTGTGTGTATAAAGCTAAGTTGTGTTAAAATACAGTATTTTAGGCTCCCCAATATTACGATTCACTACTTACCTAGATGCATCAACGACCTGTTTGCTGCCGAAATCATTGAAAAATACTTCATACAGTTGGGTACCATCTTTTTTTACGACATCGTTCACTCTTCCCCTGGCCCATAATTTATCTTTCTTCGTTTGGTACAGCACCAAATACATATCATCTAAACCAAAACATACAATACTGCAAAACTGACTGTATACTTTAAAAAAATTACATTCTAGAGCCTTAATAGCAAATTAATTCCATATAGACAAAATTCTTACGTAATGTAGGCGTCTCCACAGGAGAGGCCCCCATTTTCACGAAATCCTCGATCTCTTTGCACATATTGCGAAACTGCTGTTGGGACTTTTTCAATTGAACGTAGAAACAGTAGAGACTTTCGATGTGTGTCACTTCTACGAATTCGTTTTCCAACGGAACACAATGGGCTGAATATTATACAATAAATTAATCAATCAGAAATTATTTCAAATCGCAGTAAATTTATATACCTGTAGAAGAGCGTTTCTTCTTCATCTTCCGGTGAGCCAGCTTGAGTTGATCCACAATTTCCTCTTCTTGTTGAGCTACAAAGCATAATTTTAATTGATCATATAAATTAAATAAATATCCGAGATTTACATGTTAAGCTCGTGCTTATGCTAGTGCTGCTCTCCTGATCGCTTTCGTATTCTTGTTCCAACGATTTCTCATATCCAAGCGGCAAGTCCTTTTCAGTAACTAATCGAATACAGCCGGATTCTCTCTTCTTTAGTTTAAACAACTCATCGAATCTATCGACGATTTCATCGACTTTAAATCTAAAATTACATAGTTTAATATACAAGGTGATTAATACGAAATTACTACATACTCGACGGGTTGTAAGTCCTTAGTGTTGTCGAAAATCAAATAACTCGGCATATCTTCTATATTTTCCAACAAATCGGAGAGCCTTTTCAAGTTGAGTTTCTTGATGTCATTGGTTTCGCAGGTGACTAATATACCAGTTAGTTTTTCGATAGAAGCTGCAACTTTACCATTAATATCATTGAGATCTGGTGTAATTAAACCGGCCGTAGAATAATTGTTTAATTGTCGCTTTAAATCGGCTTCGATCGATTGCAACTTGGCGTGATGATTCGTGAAGAAATCGGTGATGTTTTTTTCAACAGTTTGTGTACAGGAACCATATATTTCACTTAATTTCTAAAAAATCGAGCAAACAATTCAATGTACTGTAAAAGTAAAGTTATACATTTAACTTACTCGTCGAGATTTCTGTAGCTGCTTAAGCAATCTCTTGGCATGAACTTTATTGATTGTCAATTTCTTCATTTGCTCTTCGGTCTAAAAAACACGAACTTATAGCCTATTCGAATTAAATAAAACTTGTAACTGGTCTCACCAGCTTGCCCAAATGCTCCTTGTCATGATTCGCATGATCATCCACGCAACAGTAGCAGCAAACTTCCACTTCGCAGGTGTTACAAGCATACTCCATGGCCATGTCGTGCTCCTTGCATTTCTCCAGCACAAACGAAACCTTCGCATCATCGATCAAAGGCACTTGTTTGTGAGACCACAACGATTTAGCGCTCTTGTGAACGATCGTGCAGCAATGCTGGCAGTATACGTCGGAGCAATCCCTGCAACGAAGAGTGGCTTCGTTGTCGCAAGACAGAAAACAGCAAGCTTCTAAAAATTAATTAGTTAATTATTCGGTAATTACTCCGGTTAAGAATCGAACTAACCGCCCGTTCTTGGTTGGTGTACGTTCAAATTCCCTGTGGGTTTCCGAGCTGGCACCAAACCAATCGAGTTGGGATCCTCCCCGCGGTTTTTCCTGCACAGCAGAAGGCCAAGCAGGTAGTAATTGGGCGCAAACTTGGCTTGCAATTCTTCGGCCATGTTCTTGGACGGGACAAACGACGAGGCTATCGATGGTTTTTTGCATGAGCCGCAGACGATCGGTTTGTTCTCTTTGATGAATTTGAGTATGCATTCCTGGCAAACGGTGTGCTCGCAATCGAGAATTAAAGGTACCCTTCCCGTTACGAACAGGCCTCTGACTGCTAAGGAAAGGAAAATAATGAATTTATTTAGTAGATAAAATTGTAGATTTGCACTTACTGTAGTAGTCGAATTGTAGGAAGCAATTCGGGCAGCTGTACATATTTGTTTCAGCTGATTTATTTATGCTGATGCTCGCAGTTGGAGTTTGTTTAACTTTCTCGTTTTTTCTAGCATTAGCATTATTCCTCTTATCGCGTCTTTTCGGTTTATTATCCGAATTATTGTTCTCTCTAAGTGGCAAATTCTGTTTACGGTTATTCGAGTAATTGTTATTCGGATAGTAATTCTGGTACTGCTGAGCGGGTAATCTCTGGTAGTAGTCGAAATTCGAGAAATTTGTGGTATTCATGTGGTTCGCGTTCCCAATTGCGAAGGATCCCCTGGCGGGTCTGGGGCCCATTGTGCGGAGCCTGTCGGCTGCTGTGAGATTAGGAGCTGGGGGATAGTCGAAAGGACGGTAGTTTGCCGTGTTTTGCCGGCTGGGGCCGGCGTAGTTGTGGTCATAGGACATCGATGGGATATGTTACCAAAATGGCCGTCACATTAACTGGAATAATCTGAATACTTGTGGTTTGGGAAACAGCGAATACTTTGATGGAAAAATTGAAATTGAAACATGAAAAAACGGTAAATTACAAAATTACCTGTCGAATGAAATCTATCTATTGCTGACAAATGACAGACAATCAGGGACAATAAGATAATTCTACTTTTTTTGTTGTTAAAATGGCCTTTGCTGACTATATTATTCAGCTAATTGAAGAGTGTCTGATAATCCCAATAGTTAGATGTCGCTAACTGTCAAATAAAAAATCAACAAGTAATTTTTCTAACCTCAATCCTCAATAAAAACACAACATAAACATTAATTATTTAATACATTCAAACAATTGTACATAAATAAATACTATAATATTCGCAATATCGAGTGATTCATGAAAATATGGCGGTATTAGTGCTTTCATTCAAAACCTGAGTCAGTTATTGCGTATTAATAATTATTATGTAAAGTGCATTAACCAGGTAACAATACAACATTTTAGGTACGTATTTACATTTCCTTTACATATTAATAAAAATCTACATCATCATTAACCATTTAATGTCTTTATATTTTATTGAAAAACTTCATAATGAAATAGTTACGATGAACTTCGGGCACAACATTAAACACTAAATCTAACAATTCTTTGACGACGCTGTCTTTGAACTCGGCCACATTATTTTCGATTTGTTTCAAATGGATTTCGGTGTCCCTTTGGATTTTCATGGCGACGTCCTCGCTTCGACCCAAGTACCTCTCTTCGTATTCGGTGAACTGCTGCTCCCGATGCCACCGGTAGGCTTCTATTTCTAAACAAAATTTAGATTGTTGCGTTTATTGTACGGCGAAATTGTTGTTAGGAGTTGTAGATTTACCTGCGGCTGCTTCTTCTCTGGCTTGTTTGATCCTCTTGGTCTTGCGTTTTCGGGCTTCGGCCACTTTTTCAGCGGCCCTTTTTTCGGCGAGCAGCAATTGCTGGATGCCCTGGGTCTGGTGACTGGCGGACATTGCGCAAGTCGTCGAATGCTGGATGTGATGGTGCATAGGCATGATTTTTACGCGGTATTAAAATCGGATTTTTCGATGAATTTTAATTAAATCAACTATTGTGACAAGCTGTAAGTTGACAGTTAGATGATGAAGTTGATATTTATCGTATGAGAACATATTCGGGGTATATCGCTAAGTTAGCAGTGGTCTCGCTCGCTGCGCAAGCTCTAATAGATTTGGGAAGCGAATAATTATTATTTTTATTTTGATGAAATGTCTATTTTACAAAACTATGGACTATGGTTGTAATAAAATCACCAATCATTGAATCATTCAATCAGTTTCAGTTCTATTATTATAGTAAAATTAATTATTGTATAGTATTGACCTTATTTAATAGCTGCTTAAACATTACTCGAGATTGAATCATTTGCATCATGTCTATTGAGTCTTAATGTTCTTTTCGTTGTTTATCCAATAAAGATATTTGTATTGTTGAGAATTTACGAATTTTTAAATTGAATTCGTTTCTTAATAATAATAATTGTGCTTCTTTGATGATACATATTATAATTAATTGGGTAAGTTTTTATGAAAACATTTTAATCTCATTGGCAGTCTTTATTTAGAAAGTATGTTTATTATTTGTGAATTAATTAAAAATATTAAATTGCATATTTTTAAGAGTTATCTAAATTACATCATTTAATCTTCCGCGGCCTAGAAAGTTTTTTTGCTTATTTGTCCTTGCATAGTGAAAGTATTTTATGATACAATTATTCGCACAACTTACAAACCTGTTTTATTTATTTTCACCCCAGCAAAAAAATATTAAAGTTATTTTATTAGTTCAAACAAAATAAATAATATATAGTATATATAAAAAATATGAAAACACTTAACATATTAATTTACAACAAAACACATAACAATACACAATATAGTGAATACAATTTTCATATTCTACCAAATTTTGTTACCTTTAAATACCGCCTGCAGTACGGTCTTTCCGTTTTTGTGCTTAGCAAACAGAAAATGCCGGTTATCTAAAGTAATATCTTGGATACCTTCGATATTTCTGATAGTCGAGCTGCCAATTTTTCTCACAAAACCGGAAACTCCCTGATAGAGGAACAGCAGGAAATGTTCAGAGGCGGTGCGTGTGGTCGCATACAGGGCGATCTCTTTTGACGGTAGCTCGGAGAATAAAATTCCTGCGGGCTCTTTTAGTTTCAACGATTGGAATTTGACGAATTTTCCGGTCGATTTTTCGTATCTGAAATAGGAAATGTCAATTTCAATGAACATCACTTTCGATTTCGATTCAATACAAATCAATCAAGAGAATTAATTACCTTCTTATTATAATTTTACCGAAGTCTTTCGTATTCGGTAAGTATTTGCATGCCACAGCTAAAAAGGTTCCTTTCTCTGTTGCCACCGTTGTTAAATCGATCGGATTGCCATCTGAATAACTTTCGAAAATTTGAAATTTATTATCTCCATTGAGTTTCCATATCAATGTTCTCGGGTCGTCGGCTTTTTGAATTGTAACCAGATGTGGAACTTCATCAATTGTTATCACAGAAGCCTGTAAAAAATTTAATTAAATTTAAAATAATTAAAAGATTAAATTCAATTTAGAGTCAAATAATCGAATGTGTGGAGCTCATGTTTTCATATTGTTCAGGACAGTTCAAGAATCATTTAGAGCTGTCCAGAATCATCTAGAAATAATTTAGAACTGACTAGGTCATTTTGAAATAGTTCAGAACGGTCTTAGAACAATTTAGAACTGTCTAAAATAGTTTAGGACAGATTCAGGACTATTACTTTAAGTATTTAATGCATTATTTACCATTATCGGATGCTCGTTTTTGATAGTTTGTCGAAGCGCAGGTTTCTCATGGGGTCCAGAGCAAAGTATTTCGATGGTAAATTCAAAATCTACGAGTAGCAAGCAATTTGAATCTTGCACTGCGAAAGATGTCGCGTATCTGGTCCCTTTCGTTCTAAAATCTCCGTAAAATTGTATCGTAATATTATTTAACGACATAAATCGACCCACGTGAGTGTAATCTAAAAATAATAAGAGCAAAAAAGATTATTTATAATACAACGTCTTTATGTGTATGTATAAGCGCATAAAAACTACAATATAAAAAACAAATTTGTAAAACATTCAAAATAAATCGAAGACGGGCATACAGAGAGACACTTTTAAGATGAAAGCATTCTTAAAAAATAAAAAAAAACGTTAAATTAGAGATTGTTTGTAAATTTTTACCATCATGATCATCGGATGTCTTAGGGTGCTCCATGTAAATAACCTCGGCTCCATCAAAATCTTTAATCTTCTTCGCGTAAGTCGGATACATGCCCAATTCCTTCGTATAATCTGAAACACGCGTATATTGTTTTATAAATTTTAGATAATTTGATTGTATTTTAGCCACAAAATCGATTCAACTCGAGAAAAATCGGTACTGATCAGTTACTTACATGGTTTAAACAATTCCAAACGCTCGTGCCAATCTAGCAAAGCCATTACATTCGAACTGCTATCGTTCTCGAAACTTATTATTTTGCCATTGATCGCGAATATTTCTGTGACAGGATTCGTGTCTATCACAGGCTTGAAATAGTCCAAATAGAAAGCTCGTTCTGTAAAAAAAACACATTAAAACTCGAAAAACAGTCAACTTACATTGAACCTTAAATTAGTCCTTAAAGTACTAGTATTATTATTTGAAATTTCGAAAGTCTCCCTTATAGTTTCATCTACTTACTCGTCAGTGATTTTTCCACATCGCCAATCATTTTCAACAGATCTTCGTACTTATCTTCGATATGTTCCAACGTTCCGATAGCAGTGATATTTTTTAAAAGTTTCACCACGTCTATACCGTTGTACTTAGCGTTGAAATGCACGTTGTTTGAATCGATGATATTAGTAAATTCCAGTGGGGAATCGAAATAAGTATCCTCTTGCTTGTTAGCCTGTATAAAACCAGTCAAGTTATAAAAGAGATCCTTTGTTCAAGATTAACAGTAGTGGTACTTACTTGATTGTTTAGTACTTCCATCAAATCGTCTCCATTGAACAATCCTTTGATTTTGATAGATTTGAATTCTAACGCACTTTCCACGAAAGTTTTCCTACCGGTGATATCTTGTGGGATGTTTTTAATCAGTACACTATCGCTATTTACCTTTGCTATATTTTTTAAACTCCCCATTAGGCTGAAAATCAATTATCGTTACATTTTTCAAACATTTCATTGGTAGCAAAAATTGTGAATTATTGGTAATTCACATATTTAATCAATTATTATAACTTACTTGGTACCATTTCTGACGAATACGTTCCGGAAGGTTTTTGTACCGGTGATTTTGTAAGCCCCTTCATTGAGTACGCCACTGTCGAGCCACTGGTCAATAAGGACCTCTTGCACAGCGGCGCCGGGATGCTCTGCTCTTAATAAATCAACGTCGAGCTCGCGAAGCGACTTGATGCCCGTTATCAAATTCGTTCGATCGTATCTCATCACATCCGCGTTCAGATTGAGTTTGTTCACCTGGTAATTTCCTTCCAGTTCTGCTGAAACAAAGCCACAATTAGAAATGACTAGGACTATTTGGAACTGTCGCGGACATTTTAGAACAGTCCAGAACCATTTATAACGTCTCTTGAACGTTTTTGAAAGGTTCAAGACAATTTAAAACGTCTTTTGTTACAATTACCTTCAACAGTTACTTCATCGAAGTACACGACATCTTCGAATAATTGCGGCCTGTGCAGAAGGATGGTTTTCGGAAATTCCTTCATATTAATGTCGTTTACGAAAGGCGCATCCAAATTCGTGGTTGTCACGTCTCTAAGAAAAGCGGCTCCATCGAGGAAATTCATTTCGGCCACGACGTTTTGATCTTTCGTTTTGCTCAAGTAGTTCTCTGATAAATACTGCACATCGCAGGCATTCAGCAACCCCTAAATTATGTATATGGAGGTAAAAAATTGGTTAGTTCGTGGTATATTTTACTTACGTGTAAATGCACTTTATCCCTTATGGTTGCGTTGCAATCGAATTCAAAGTTAGATCGTAATGCGACCGGTCTATCGGTAAACCAAAGATTATCGTTGATTTCATTTACGTTTAAATTATTAAATTGCTTCACGTGTGGTCCTCTAACGAAATGGACATCACCTGAAATTTTCGTAGCAAATCAATTATGCAATTTTGTATGCAATTTCGGGGATGGAGGGTGTAATTAATTCGCCTACCTTCGATAATGATGTTCTTTTGAGGCATTGCATTTGCTAGTGCGCATAATTCGGACATGTTCAATCCGTTGAGGTGGCCTTTGACTGTGAGAGTATCGGTGACGGTAAGATCTTTCCTGAATCGTAATTTATCCAAAATATTTTGTGGGTTGGTTTTGTTGTTTTGGAAAATTTCATCCAGGTCCACGTTCTCGATTTGACCGTCAAGAGTGATAGAAGTAGGTACGAAAATTTCGCCTAGAAATGTGTAATTTAATTGCTATTGATTGGAAATGAATGAATTATTTATTATTTTACCGAATTGTGCGTTAACAAAAATTTGCTGTTCATCAGTTTTGACGCTATTTTCTTGGACATCGTCCAAATCGATGTTGTTTATTTCGTTGCTTTCGATATAAACATCTCCTAATACAGTTATTTCCTCGAACTCGTGATCGCCTTCCACTATTATTTTATCATCTTCCGCCGTTTTCTCTCCAATTTCGAATTCTCTCACATCCACACCGTTCAATTTACCACCGAAATAAACGTTCCTAGCTTTAATACCGTCAGTTCCATCCAAACTCTCCAATGTTAAATTCAAATTCCCCATCTCCTCTAACCGCTCGGCCAGCCCGAAATCGCTCGCAATCGTCAAATTCTCCACCAGCAAATCCGCGAAATTCTTCACCCCGGAAATCTTCACGGACTCATCTTTCGAAATTGTATCGCGTATCATCCTAGCGAAATCCACTCCGTTAATTTCCCCGTCGATTTCCAAATGTTTCACCGATGACCGGTTAGCTTTTACTTCGGAGGCCACGAGAGCAGAATGGATGGTTTGGTTGCCTGTGGTGGTTAGGACGCTTTTCCAAGGCTGGTCTCCGAATTCCACGTTGTTAATTTGCAATCTGCAAAACGCAATAACATCTATATTAGAGGCTCAGACCAAGTCGAGCTCGCGTAGCTAGCCAAGAACGCCAATAATGACATTCTATGATGTGGCAAAATTGAAACTCTGCAACTGCAAATTCTCTAAATACTCACTTTCCCAAAGAGATAGCATTGTCTATTTCATGTGTGCCGGTAATGACTTGATCACCTTCGGTTTTCAGAACGTTTTTCTCGAATTCCGCTGTATTGATGTTGTTTATTCGCTTCACCTCCGTATCTCCAGTTATTTCCAAATCTCCACTGAAGGTTTTCCATCCTCTGATAACCTGGGTGTGCTTGGCTCCGGTAACAACCTGTTAAAATACCCAATAAGAAGACATTAAATTGGTCAATTTACGTCATTTTACAGAGATGATAAGAGCACTGATGATAAAGTAATTGCATAGTAATTGCACACTGCAAAACTCTTTGTAGATTGCATATTGAATATAGTGAAAAATCACTCACCAAATTATCCAGATCCACTCCATTAATAACATCAGCTGTAAGTTCATCTACATTTAGATGCTCCAGGAACATCACAGGTAGATTTATGTTTTCATCATCTAGTTTTACTCCATTCTGGATTAATCTGTTGAAAGAACGCTCGATTGTACCTGATGTTGTGATATCGGCCGATTTTAATAAAGCTTCCACGACAGTATCACCGGTTATTTCCACATTTTTGTCAACAGTGATATCCTTCTCGATGCGTTTAAGAGGATCCATCCTTTCGAATTCCTTGCCGGTTAGCTTTCCTCTTAAGTCAATGGGGCTGGTTACGTGAAGGTTTACGAAGGTTTTGGTAGATGTAACGTGTTGTGTGGTCGTTGTGTTCTTTAGCAGAAGATCTAATGTCCCGTCCCATGAGATTTTTATATTGTCTAGTTGTTTTGTGACCAGTAAATTGTTGATTGTGAGAGGTTCGGTGAATAGTAGAGATTTTGGTATGGTGAAGTTTCCGGTTTTTGTTAGCACCAAATCGTTGGGGATTTGAGAATCTGGAAAAAGAGTGAAATTGGTTCAAGAATTTTTTAAACTCTTGATTAGAGGATTCCAAAAAAATGCATACTACGTTAAGCAGATGAATATTTACCTGATAACCGATTAGTATCCAGAAATTCGGTTTCCAATTTATCGAAATAATACGTCTCTGCCGTAATATCCTGTTTTCCAGATTTCCTTAAAGCGTATTTTTCCAAAGTAGGAACATCGACGTCATTTAGATAACCGCCTACTATCAAATTCTTCGTTTTCAACGCTTTCAGGTTTTTCACTGGTCCCTTTTCACCACCTACTAAAATGCAAGCTTATTATTTACTTTATTTGCCTCATGTAACATTTTTCTATATTTTACTATACTTAGCAACACTATATTTACAAGAATAAAATAAGAAAATTATTTTTTCTATTGTTATGTTAACTTCATGAACATTACCTTCGTCTGAGACTTCACCTTCTTCAACTTCTGGATCACCGGATATTCTAAGTTTCAGATTAGGGGTGTTAAGTGGGACATCATCAGACTTGATTTTCGCGTTTTCCAGGGTCACGTTTTCTTTAAAAATGGCGCTATCCAGAATTTTAACAGCATTTAAATCGTTAATTTCCCCTTTGCGTATCATCGAGTGAATCGAGTGGTTGTTAATCGCCTGCAAATCCAGCTCGTCAGTTCGAAGGAAATCGATTTTAATCGATACTGAATCGATTCTGAAACCATCGTTGAGGTTCAGGGAGTTTTCCAGAATCGGATCGATCGTTTCACCGTTGATTTTATCTGTTGATATTAATAAGAATTTGCCAGAATCGTTTAGATAAATCGATTTAGCTACTAGTTGGTGTTCAATAACGTGATCGCCGGGGAATTGTAGGGAATTTCGCAGGGTTTCCTCGATGTTCGATAATTTCGACTCGTATTCAGCGAGTTTTCCGGAATTTTGCGATTTCTGTAAACGAATTATAACGAAAATTTAAGCTCTGGTTAGTACATATTTTTGAATTAATAAAATACAGAGATGTATTACATACTTCATTCCTTCGGACTCTTTTAAATGCATCAGAGTATTTTTCGTTAATTTCAACAGTTGTAGCTCGACACCAATTCAACAATTCATCGTAGATTTTTTCGTATTTACCCTTGCTAGTGAAGTTTACTTCGTAGAGAAAACCTTGATTTGCAGTCGAACTTTCCCTTATTATAGCTAAAATGATGCAATAATTCTTAGAAATGTCTATATTAAAGCGTAGATTTTAATAAAAATTTAAAACATTATTATTGTTTAAATATCTTTAGACCATTCTTAGGTCACCTTAGAACGTTTTAGGTTTTTGAATTATAATTTTGGATAATGTCCCTATAAATATTTATATTTACCTAATACATTTCTGTTATCAATTCTGTAGGCTTTTACAGCTTTGATGCCATTTTGATCGAACGTTTCTTCTAATTTTATCTTACTTTCAACAAACTTCCAGCCATCGTAAATGAACGTTTTCAAACCTTCTAGTGTTAAAGCAACTAGCAAAGCATCGCCATTTTCATCCTAGAAAAATATTATTCTCAATGGAAAATCTTTAATAGCAAAACTCTATCCAACAAATTTCTATCCAGATTCATTGGAGATATTTACCAATATTTGGTGTATACAATATTTCACTTTTTGTGAACAAATTGAATAATGCAATTGCAGATAAATTAGAAGATATTTAGCCGATTTAAATCAACTGAACTTACATGAATGACCTCGAATTGATAGACCCCAACCAGGCTAAGAGTTTGGAAAGGGACGAAATAATTATCCAAAACTTTGTAAATTATAGATGGCACTTTGTAGTCGATTACACCTTTAGAATCTAAAAATGAATCATAGTAAAATTATTCATAAAAATATAACTATTCAATTGAACTGTACCTTTCCTGCGAAAATTGGCGACGATCAGGAAACCCTCCTCTTCTCTACCCGTCTGGAAATATTTTATGTCCTCACAGCCGTAGGTCAGTATCCTCTGCAAAAGCCCGTACTTCTCGGTTTCCACGTCGTATTTCCATATATCCGCGTACACATTCTCATCACCTGAATGGAGAAACCTCTTTTAGAATTTACACTGTTATGGAACAATAACTTTATCGCCTTGAAGGAAGCAATTTTTGATGGCTTACCTTCTGCCGGTCTATTTCTGGCGACCGCCAGGAATCCAGCATCTAGTATCCGAAACGTGGTAGTGCTGCTGATACCCGTAGCGCTGATGTCCTGCAGGACATCAAAATGTCCGCCGCGCCATTTGTACAAATGGAAAATGGACGAAGGACCACTCGAATTCGACGAGAATCCGATGAGAGACATGAAAATGTGGCCGTTTTCCTCCCTACAGGATAAATTCATTAGCTAATTGTCAATATAAATTTTAATTTTTTCCCTGCACCTACCGTCAGATAATAGTATTAAATTATTTACCAAACATTAGCATCATAATAGCCCGTGCTGTTGACTCTCTGGATGATTTCTAACGCTTCTGCAGCATTAAATTTGTAAATTGTTGTAAAATTTGAACTTGTCGAATTTTCTGCGATTACCAATAAAGTGGAATTCTCCACAGGGAAAGTCGCCAAACTTGTACCATTAGTAATGTTCACTTCCAATACTGTATGAAGTCCCTTATCCTGCAAAAAATTGTTAATTTCAACCTGCTAATGACAGACAAATTGGTTTTTAGGCTGCAGTTCTCTATGCTCATATGATCAGCTTATGTCTTGTCAAAATGAATCCTAGCATGACGTCCAAGATGGCGTCCCAAAAATGACAATTTAAAATACCGAAAACTTTAACCTACTTGATATCTCGAAATCCTGAGCACCTCCTTTTCTGGTATTAGAGCTGCCAAATACCATTGCGAGTTTTCCTGGAAAAACCGCACGTCCCTCGCTCGAAAACCTGGAATATCCCCGTATGCAGCAATCTCTGGAAATCAAAATAATAAATTAATCTTTTCCATTACAGAAGATGATGAATCAGCTGCAAAGCAACCTCAAAGACCAACTGGCAGAAGTGGAGAGCCTGCAATCCATGTTCTACAAGCCTGGAGAAATCAAAATCGATGACTCCACCATTTTGCGGGATATTAACGATTTCATCGACGAAAAGAGCGCCATGCCTCCGCCATATTTGGATTTCGTCATAAATCTCGTTATAGATGATTTTAAATTCGAAACCTGCGTAACGCTATCTCATGAATATCCCCAAACCGAGCCAGAAATATTCGTCAGGAATCACAAATTAAACAGGTAGAAATGATGATTATGAAAAATGACATTTACAAATGTCAATTTGTTATACACTTGCGATGTTGCCAGATTTATAATTTTGAATTAATATTCAGACAACAGCACGTCCAGTTGAACAAAGACCTGAACGAGTTCATCTCTAACCAGGAAAGGGGCGAGCCTTGCGTATTTTCGGCTGTTTCATGGCTGCAGGATAATGCTTCAGAGTACGTTCAAACTGTTAAAGAGGAGAAATTGCAGGAGACGCGGACGAGGGACGAAAAATTTGTGAGATATTGGATCTACTCGCATCACATATACAGCAAAACCAAGAGGAAAGAAATCGTTGATTTAGCGCATCAGTTGAAATTGACCGGGTTTTGCATGCCAGGTAATTGAATACGTATAGATTAATAACTTTTCTATTATCTAGTTTTTTCTATTATAGCTTATTTTTCTCAGGTAAACCAGGCGTAATCTGCATAGAGGGCGCCTCCAGCGACCTGATGGATTGGTGGCAAACAATAAAATCGATGACATGGAAGAAGATATTCGTGAAAGTGGAAGAGGAAGATAACGATGAAGAAGGCGAGAAGTTTTCCAAATTCCAGAATTTCGAAGAGGTGTATTTCCAAAACAGTGGTGTGAAATTCAATCATATGGACATGGGGGAGTTTTACAGGTTCCTGGACGTGCGGGGGTTGGGGTACATTTTCAAAGATCTCTTCGGTGTTGATGCTAAGGCTAATTAATTAAACTAATTTTTTAAACGTATGTTTTTGTAAGTAATTTACTGGTTGTTTTTTTATTATCCCAAAATATTTTTTTATATTAATAAATAACGCCTTTTTGTTAGTAATATACTGGTTGTTTTTTTTCTTTTACCTGTTACATAATCCTGCCATTCCTCCTCTATTTCCTGTAAACTCCTCTTCAATCTGGAGAACTTCTTTCTCTGGGAAGTTAGCACGAGCTGCTTGTATTGTTCAACATGTTTATCGATGAATTCTTTGGAAGTTTTTGATAATTTTCCAGATTTTGACTCGCCTGCGCAATACAATAAATTTTCTTCAATTATATTTTGACCTCTTAATACGCACGCTCGAATTAATTCGAGCACACTAAACCGGCTAAATTGTAAAAAACTACGACAAAAATCTATTTTATTGATATTTATCATTTATAGTATATTCATAAATGAGGCGGAGTAATAAATCAATCAATTGGCCAAATTCACTTGAATGATATTTACAAAGGTATCAAAATTGTCCGCTATTTCAAAATAAATGTGCATTAAGCGATTTCATGATAGATACGTTTCTTTTTTTTCATAAAAAAGTGACAAAAGTTTAGGCTCCTAAGAGGAGGTATTTTTTTGGTAAATTTATTAATTAAAAATTTTTCATACGGCATATATTAAACTTTTGCAATAAGGTTTTTGAAATATTTCTAGCAAATTTTTGGAACTTACCGCTTAAAAACGGATCAACTCTTAAATTTTCTATGAAATTTTCACTCAGCACGTCCAGCTCATTTTCCCATGCGAAATTCCCATTTATTTCGAAAATCGCCAAGAACAACAGGAAAAGCCACATTATCACAACCAAACACCTTCGAAATGCTTCTAGAAAAGAACGCAAACGAGCAAAAACTTGCCTTAATATCTCACCAATGGCGTACGAAATGTTTTCCAAAAGTCTCGAAATAAATTACGATAGTAAACTACAAGACTAGTTCTGATTATGACGAAATAGCTACCATTAATCTAACTCCAGTAATTATAAAAAGAAGAAATATTGCAACAAGAAGAGTACACGTCAACTGTACCCTTCAATTTAACCAGATTTAACAACAAACTTTTTTGCTGAAATTCATCAAACATCAGGAAAATGGTATCCAGATGCAGAAGATACACCAGAGAAGTGGAAAGAATCCGCGCCTTAGCCGACGTAGGCGAAGAACAAGACTACCTGGAGGTCCTCAAAGAAAAGGAACACGCCCCGATAGTCTGGGGCGAGCCCATGCCAGGCGTAAAAATCATCGACCTCCAGGAGAAAAGATACAAAGAAGCTTTCCAGTTCCTATGCGACGAAGTGGTCCCGGAGGACGTGGTGCTGAAGAGCACCCGTCTCCTCGACGACCCCGAATCGCTGGAAGCCTTCGAGGAGAAGGTGATGTTCATCATGCACGACAGGACCTCCATGATAGCCGTCAACGAAGAGGACGAAATCGTCGCCATCCTGCTGATGAAGGTCGTGCGCAAGTTCGACTTCTCCAAGACGTTCAGCCAGCTGCAGGTGCGCAGAGGCAGGATCTTCCTCACCATCATGAAGTTCTACAACAACGTCTACAAAGAGATCGACGTGTTCGAGCAGCTGCAGGTCGACATGTACCTGCGATTGTACTGGATAGGCGTTAAGCACAGCTACAGGAGGAACAAGATCGGGCACCAGATGATGTGGTGCAGCGTGGATTTGCTGAAGAGTCTCAATCTGAACGGCATAATGGCTCTGTTAACGACCTCCAAGCTGCAAGCTACCGCTCACTACATAGGCATGGACTCCATTTACACGTACTTCTACAGCAGATGGCGCGATCTCTCCGAGACGCTGGTCTTCCGCGGTATCGGAGGCGGTAACTACTGCTGCGCCCTAATGGCAGGGTACATTAAATACGATAAAGTCGTTGTCGACAAAGATTAAATAAGCATTTTTATTTATGGTTACTAGTTACTAGAAATTGTACTCTCCAATTAAAGTATGCCGTATTCTATGAAAGTAATATAAAGGATGTCAATTACAAACCGGCAACGTTGCAAGAGGTTGGCTCGTGACGTCATTGTCTTTTAAGAACGGATAAACTTTAAGCTTGCTGGGATTAGATCTACTGGAAGGAGATCTCTTCAAATGAATAGATGGCCAGAGAGCCTTTTCTATCGAATCTTCTTGATTTTTTTCTGCATTAGAGGTTTCAATCTACTAAATAATTACAAATAGTTACCAGCCGCATGTCATATTGGTCAAGAATCGGCATAACTTTTGCATCTGTCAAATTTGACATCCAAGGCCAACATGATTAAAAATTCACTAGATTAGGGAACAATAATAAATTTAATTTAATAATACTGAGAGGAATCTCTTCCAATGAATAGATGACCAGAGAGCCATTTTCTTTCCAATTTTCGTGACTATTATTCTGCGTTAGATTAGAAATTTTAATATACTAATTAATCGCAATTAGCGACCAGCCACATGATTGGTCCAGAATCGGCATAGCTATAACTATGTCTTACCCAAAGTAGCTTGGCAGTTGGAATATTTTATCAGTTTATTAGTCAATGAGACCTCAATTGAAACGTATCGATCGAATCGTAAGATTTATATTGGAAATTTATATCATCTGACATTTCTCAGGAAGTTATAGACTCCCGTCTTTCTTTAACAACGTTTATCTCTCTTTCCCGATTGCGCATCTGATACGATTTTCAACTGCCAAGCTACTTTGGATAAAGTATACTTACAGCTGTCAAATTTGACAACCAAGGCCAACCGGATTAAAAATTCACTAGATTAGGGAACAATAAATCACAATGAAAACACCAATTTTTAATAATTTTACATCTAATAAACACATTCGTACTACACGCATAAACTAATAACGTAGTAATTACTAATCCGAACATTTGGACGTCCACAGCCAACTAGATTAGCGAAGGTACTTATTCATAATCCAAAGCTAACTTTAATCCAATCATTTTGACAGTCCGACAAATATATACCAAATACGAAATCACACGACTTTCATATGAACCTCATTAACCTTGAAGTACTCCCCCCTCACCACTCCATCCACGAAAGCCTCCCAATCTCCCTTCCACTGCTTCAAAGCCCCCGCCATCTCCGTCTCGTTCAAGCTGCTGTACACGATCGAATTCAAAGCCAACTGCTTAAGGAACGCCAACCCAGTCCCCCTGCTCGTCATCCCCATGAAAGCCACGTACCAATCGTACGACAGCCCCCTGGAGCCCCAGAAGGTCGGATCGTCGGGCGCCACCACCACCGGGTACCCCTCGGCGATCATCACGGCCGCCGGATGGTTGCGCAGGTCGTCCACCAGCTTCAGCACCTGGTTGGAGATGGGGCACACCTCCACGGCGATGCCGCCGTTCTTCACCGCCTCCGCCAGGGCGGGGTGCTTGAGCAGCGCGTAGGCGTGGCCGAGGCGCGTGGCGTTCAGCAGCACGGCGTCGAAGAGGTCCTCGTCGGAGGCGAAGCCGAACCAGTTGGTCTCGCCGGCGTGGAAGTAGAAATGCCCCCCCACGCGCCGGATCTCCTGCAGCTGGGGGATGTAGTCGCCCAATGGCCGGCCTGCGGAATTAATTAGTCTCATTAGCCTTATCAAAAGCCTCACCAAAAGCCCCATCAAAAGCCTCACCAAAAGCCTCATCAACGTTCTCCTGGGGTACTCACCTTTATCCTCCTGCCCCACTAGGTCGAACCCGACCACGAACTCCGGATGGGCGCCCCTTATCTTCCTGTAGACCTCCACCTCGGCCTCCATGGTGGTGTTGGTGACGCGCCTGTTGGGGGCGTAGATGAACTTAGCCCCCACGAAATCCGGATGGTCCGCCTTGAACCTCCTGGCGGTGTTCTCGTACATTCCCACCACCTCCTCTTCGTCATAGAGGCGGCCCTCCAGGTCGTACACGTGGGGCAGGTAGCCCCTGATCTCGGTGTACTTCACGTTGTCGTCGCGCAGCTCGAGCAGGGCTTGGTAGAAGAACTCCTCGAAGACGGGCTTGTAGGTAATAAGCCCCACGACAGTGTAGAAGGTCTGCTGGAAGCCTCTCCACACCTCGTTAATCGTGGGGTAAGCCACCACAGGGTCTTCCCTGACGATGCTGAGCTTGGATTTGAGGAATTCTTCGAAACCTGGTCGGGTTGAGCGCAGGTGGCTGAGTAAAGTCCATTCGCAGGAGGCGCTGATGTTGTTGGGGCTGAAGAAATGTAGGGTTAGGTCGTCGTTGGTAATGCAGGCGTACAAGTTGGCTCTGAACGTTTGGTTGTAGAGGTATTCTTGAGAGGTGAGGGCCAGATCGTGGGAGTGCAAGGAGGAGCCCTTGGGCAAGCGGGTGAGGATGCGGAATATTGGGGAGGTTTCTATGATGGGGCGGGATTTGAAGAAATGCAGGGCGGAGGGGAATTTTTTGGGGTCGTCGTAGCCTACTTGTAATTCTCGTTTTTTTAATGTCACGATAATGGCGTCGGCCACGGTTTCTTTCTCTGTCAGGTTCAAATTCGAGCCCATGTTTCTCGCTCTGTCCAGCTTGATTAATTTCTCCCTATCTGTCCAGTAGTCGCTTGTCGTAAATTTTATTAAACATACGAGCACTAGGATTAATTTCTTCATTATTTCTGTAATTTAAAGTGTTAAATTAAATTATATTGTAATATAAAAACGTACTTACTAGGATTAATCGACATTTCTGCACTTTATACAATTTGCTATGTAATTAAAAAGATATTATTTCCTACAAAGTCAGCAGTCTAATCGCTAATTAATTTTATATCAAAGTATTACATTAACAAAAATAATCAGCTTACTTATTTTAGATTAAACACTTCAGACACTTAATTTAAACACTTAAAAAACGTTATATTAACAAAAGCAGCACTTACTGTAACTGTTGCATTAAGATTAATAGAACAAAAATTTATATGATGTCGGGCGAATTAAAATTTAAACGGTTTTAATCGATTCCGATCGATATTCAAAGAATCGAATTACGCCAATAATAAATCGGAATTCTTCGAGTCCATTGGCGCACGTTAAAGTAATGGCCTCCTATAAACCGAGTATTAAAAAAAATTCTTTGATAATTCAGTTAGAAATATTAGCTATAGAAATAATCGAATTTTTCCTGTAGTTTTTTTGGCATAATCTCTTTGATCATTAAAAGTTGGTATAGCTTTATTATTAATAACAAATAAACTAAATAGATATAATGAAAGAAACTTTGGTAATCAACTAAATTTGGGGGCATCAAAAGTAAAAGTATCCATTCAGAAGTTTGGGTGATTTTCTAGAAAATAATAAATTTTAAACCAAATTCTAAACACAATTCAATAAGTAAGTACTGTTTTGAGTGAATTAAAAATGGTCCTTCGCAGAAAAATAAACGACTTTTTATTTGGTGAATTCGATACTTTTGAGGGTAAGTTACAAAAAAACTAGTGGTCTAAAAATTATCCCACTTCTGATTTCTTTTTCTGATCATACATGCGTTTTTTATTTCGTAGTTTCCAAAAATTTTCAGTTTTCCAAAACTATCTAAAAAATAGGAATCTTAAGGGAAAAGTCCTGAAAAATTATAGAAAAAGCAGGTTATTATAAATAAATAATTAAAAATTCTTTAAATCGCATTGAAAAAGATCAGAAGTGGGATTTGAAATTGAAATCAGAAGTGGGATACAATAGTGACATCACATTTGGGATCAAAATTAATTTTCGATGTTGCAGATGATGCATTTTACTGGTTAGCCGATTGGAGTACGATGCTTTTCAGAAAAGATTTACAAAGATTGCTCTCAGGATTCGTATTTTGGTATCTAAATTTCACCAATTTTATCATTCTATCGTACATTTATTACAGTAATTTGAAAACCGAACAAATTGTAGATTGCTTTGTAACGATCACGTTGATTTTTCACGTACGAATCTTTCATACTAATGCATATACAGGTTGTCCCAACAAAATATCCATATTAAAATAAATAACAAATATTAGACCTTTGGAAGAGAAATACAACTCTTCTCAACTATTCCTGGACAACCTGTAGAACGTCTATCGCTGGCTTATCTGCATTTTTTCAGATATTGGTAGTTTATGGAAGCATCATGAGAAATTTCACCATAATCAACAGCCTTTTTCAACTGGTCAAAGTCTTATCGGAAAATTGGACGAGGCCAGTGAAAAAGCGAATACAAGAGGATATGGCATCGTTCGGAAAAATTTCCAAAACGATTTTCTTCCTCTGCACCATCCTATCGATAAATTGCTATGTCTTGTACATGTTCATTTTTCTGAAAGACAACACAGCGTACACCTTAATGGATTTGTTTCCTTATAACAGGTACCTTTTCTGTTTCACCTTCGGCTTCATCATTTCCCATACGTTCTTCTTCTTCCCCGTCCCGTATCTCATCAGTTGCTACGTCAGTTTGCATCTCACGTACAGATTGAAAATGCTTAACGACCATGTGGAAGAATTGATGGAAATGGAGAAACAATGGACGTTGGAAAACGGTTTATTTCCAGAGGAATGTCAGAATTTAATTGCCGAGGAAATCGCTTATATTTCGAAGCAATACTGTAACGTACAACAGTAGGTAACATTTATGTTTCTTATTAAAGTATGCATGATACAAAATAATTCTTCAAAATTCCAGAAATTTTTATTTTAATTCATTGGTACATATTTTAATAATTTTATAATAAATTGTATATTTTTGAAACTTTATTCAATCGACTCTAGAAAACTGGAAACATTTTCAAAATTTTTCGTAATTTCCAGGATAATAAACGTTTTCGGCGAATTATCAAAATGGCGTTTTTTGGAAATGTTCATTTCCGGGGGACTGACAATATCCGCTGCTGTGTGCAATATTCTGGTAAATTTATTTATTAATTTATACATTTATTTACATACATATTTTCAAGACAAATTAATTTTCAGGCGATAAAATCCATGCGATGCATTCCATATGTAGCCATGATTATGTACGTTTTAGTTATTCTGTTAATTGTGACAGAATGTGGACAACAAATTCAATTCAAGGTGGTAGAGATTTGTAGAATGTATCTATTCTTAGAGTAGGATCAAATAGAGTAGAGTGTTAATGCCCAAAAAGCTCGCTAAGAATCTCTTTTATCCTTTCATGCGCGTCACTAATTAGATGACGAGGCATTTGGCTACTTTTAGTACCTATCAGAGCAGAGTAGTTTAAAGTAAAGCATAGAAGAGTAGAGGAAACTCTATTGTTGGTTTGTGTTTTACTTTGCTATTAAGTAAACTAATTTATTTTAGTGCGAAGATATCCATGCAAACATACAAAATTTAACGTGGTATAGATGGAACCAGGCTAATTATAAATCGTTGATAATTTTACTGATTCAAACGAAAGACCCGTTTGAAATCAAATGTTGTGGACTTGTTATTCAAAATAGGATATTATTCCTTAAGGTAATTGTTATATTAAATGTGTTGGTTTTTGAATTTTTATTTTTTGCCTTTTTCAGTTTTTCAGAATGCTGCATAGTTACGTGACTTATTATCAATCAGTACAATGAAGATTTTCTAATTAATAGTGTCATATTGTGTAATTTTAACTTTCGCTTCATGTCAAAAATATCAAGTAATTCAAAGAAAAGTCAAAAAAGTCATAAATACCTAAATAAATGTAAAATTTTATTTTATTATTCATTTAGGTACACATGTAATATTTTATTTTTATTTATATAAAAATGCATTATAAATACACAAATATATATTTATTTTATCAATATTTCATCACATTTAAAACACATAAAAATTAGTTAAACAATTTAGAAAAAAACGCCTTTTCTTTCTTCAAATAGCTCAATTTGGATTTTTTAGCTTTATTTAGCGTATATATTATTTGTTTATCATTCGGGAAAAAAGTCAAAGCTTCATTTAAATCATTTAAAGCTTTATCGTATTCTTTAAGTTGCAACATCGCTTGAGCCCTTCTGTAATAGACTTTCCCTGACGTGCCCTTCTCTTCCTTTATAATCTGGAAGAAATTTAACAAAAAAATATTACAAAAAAACTGTAATTCGTAATATAAGTATCAAAATGAAATTTCGCAAAAAACGAAACCTCCATCTTACCTGCGAACACAACTTCACAGCCTCCTTGTACTTCCGCATCTTTAACTGCGCAGTCGCCAAATTCATCAATACCGTATTCTTAAAACCCGCCCCCACCGATCTTCCATCTCTCCCCATAACCTTTTCATCCAATCTCCCCTCTCTCTTCTTCTCCTCGCCGTTTCCTAGCGTTATTCTTACATCTCCCTCCTCGCCATTATCACCGCATTTACCATCTCTCTCCTCGCCATTATCACTGCATCTACCATCTCTCTCCTCGTTACCATCGCAATCACCGTTTCTCTCTTTCTCGTTCTCGCCACCGCCCTCTCTCTTCCTCTCGTTGATCTTCTTATTGAACCAATCTATGTATCTCAGACACTTCAGGTATTTCCGCTCGGCCAGCGGGAAATCCCCGGAATTAAAGAAGTGATTTCCAGAGTTTTTAATGGCAATTAGAACGTTTTCCATTTCGACGGGATCTTCAGGTTGTTCCTGTTGATCCCAGTCGTCGGGCCATGGGGGAAACCGGTCCTCTGTGCCGTCATCATCATGATAATTCCAAGGCTCACCGGGTTTCAATTCACCACAATCGCCTATGGATAGGTTCTGGAATACGCAGTAACTTATGTACTGGTAACTAATTAACCCGAGGGTTATAAATTGGTAATAAATGGTGTCAACTTACCCCTAAGGGTACGTCATTGTACCTTGGCTGATCGGCCATTTCCACTACTAAATTGAGACCTTTGACTACCTTGCCGAAGGCCACGTTGCAATCGTCCAAATGGAAACAAGGCTGCGTGGTTATGTAGAATTGGGATTGGTTAATATTCTTGCCCATGTTTACCATGCCTACTATGCCTTCTGTGTCGTGCTGGAAAAATAAATAAGGGGTTTTTAATTAATGAGCTTTTTAGAGGTCTCTTAAGAGATGGGTCCTTGCCACAACATTACAGCAAAGTTTTAATTTGATTTTTTTCTAACAGAGCCTTTTACTGTTCAGTGATACAGCTAATTTTTAATTTACTTCTCTCTGGCCTTTTGCCATTCTGCAATACAGCCAATTTCAATTTACTATTTCATATTACAGCTATTTTTTGATTGAATTAAATTAAATTGGAGTAAAAACTCACTTTAATTGTGTAATTTTCGTCTTCGAAAGAATCACCGTAAATACTTTCTCCACCTGTTCCGTTATTATTGATAATATCTCCACATTGCACCATGCACATCGGAACAACTAAAAAATTATAAATAACAATAAATATACTAATAAATTAATAATAAATTCAATTCATAAAAAGATTGGAATGATGATAAGCCATTGATGACAAGCAAAATTCCTTAGTAAAAATCACCTAAGTAATCACAATTTTGTTATTCAACACTCTGTTAACTCTCTCATAATCTTCTGATATCTTCAATTTTCTACAAATTCTTCCTTAATCTAGTCTATTTTCATTTTGCAAACCCTCTGACAACCCTTCGATTATAGACCAGTTAAACTTAACCCCTGATTAAAATCCTAACTAATTACCTTTGTGGAATCTTATCCCTTTGTAATGAAGAGGTTTTCCACGTTTTCCCATTCCTTTTTCTCCGGTGCAAAGGGCCCGAAAATTTTCCACAGTCTTCGGAACAACATCATCGAACAGCTCGATAATAACTCTGCCAGCTGGTTGATTAAACAGAGAATTAAAGTTAACCAATGGATTAATTGATAAATTTGATTAATGGTATTTAAATAGCAATAAAAGTGCAATGAAAAAAGCAATTTTGCATTACCTTTCACTCCGTCGAAGTGCAAATCTAGATAGGCGTATTTGTGTTTCGTTTCGGCCGCCATTTTGTCGAATCGTCTTATCAAAGCGATCTGGATTTTCAATTTTCAATCAATTTTAATTAGTACTTTGTTTTTTCTTTTTGGCTTTATAATTAATTTTCTTTTGTTATTTCACCGAGATGATTTGACATTTGATTTGACTTTCGATTTGACATTTTATTTGACATTTCTTCTTTTTTATTGTATCTCGAAAAAAAAAGTTTCCCGACAATTGCGCCAGATTTAAAATTTAAAACTTGATGGATATATTTTAGAAAATATTGATACCATCCATAAAAGAACTCAAAATATCTCCAAAATTCGATGATTTTCAAAAATTATAGAAAAAAATTATGAAATGAGCTGGTGGTCAATCACGCGATATCGCGTGTAGTATTATTTTATTTACCGAACAGCCGAATTAAAAATTAAATAATATATTAACTTATTTAAGGGCAAAAACAATTAAAAATCATCTACTTTTTGGAATTTTTTACCGATCCAATTTCACGCGTATCGACAAAAGGTTGGAGGTTATTTCGAAATGTTTTGCTTTTATTTTTCTCAATAGAATTATTAAGTAAGAGCATTGATAAATGAAATTTAATTTTAAATCAACAATATATGCGTTACTGGCCAGTTTATCGAATAATCTCTTTTAGTGCTTATTTAGTATTCTTTGTGCGTATTTTATATCAATAATTACTTTTGTAGTATTAAAAAATATGTTAATATAATTTATAATTAAATATACTATATAAATATGTGGAAAGCGAGAAAATTCATTGGTTTAGCGCGGAAAACTCCTATAAGAAGATATGTAAGTTTTATTCCATCATTTCACCTCTTATGCATTTTCCCTTCCATTTTATTCCACAATATTTTATTATCTTCCTCTACATATTTTTTTGTGTTATATCACCTTTTTTTAGATTTTCTACATATGGTTAACAATTATTCATGTCGTCGTGTTTAAACAAATTATCTGTTATTTAAACAATAATTTCTCAACGAAAATTACGAAAATGCTATTGCACACAATCAACCATCTATTATGTATTTTATAATTTTATCAATATCGCTTTTACGTATCCAAAAACATTCGAATATTTAAAAAAAAAAATCAGAACCATTTCAGAACAATTTCAGACCCATGTTCTGTCGGGACCATGACCATTCAAAATCATTTAGGACCATCCAGAATCCTTAAAATAAGCCTTTGTAATAATTCCAGGGAACGTCTAAAGACAAGATAATCGCCATAAGGCGCGAGGACCAGAGCATATGGGAGAGAAGGGCCCCTTTCGCCCCAAGTCATGTTAGAAAACTGGTCAAAAAGGGGGTAAAAGTGATAGTCCAACCGAGCAATCGCAGGGCTTACCCCATGCCTGCCTACATAAATGCGGGGGCCACAGTGCAGGAGGATATCTCGGAGGCTTCGGTGATATTCGGAGTCAAACAAGTAAGTTTTTTTGCTTGTTTATGTTGATTGATTGAGATCACGAGCTTTCCCCAGGTGCCTGTGAACCAGCTGATACCTGATAAAACCTACTGCATGTTCTCCCACACGATCAAAGCCCAGGAATCCAATTTGCCCCTGTTGGACGCCATTTTGGAAAAGCGCATCAGGCTCATCGACTACGAGAAGTTGATGGACGACAAGGGAAATCGAGTGGTAGCCTTTGGAAAAATGGCAGGGATCGCAGGCTCCGTGAACATTCTACACGGGCTAGGTTTAAGGCTGCTTGCCTTGGGCCATCACACGCCCTTCATGCACATTGGACCAGCTCATAATTACAGGTAAGAACCTCCTTCATAGAACTCCTCAAAGTACCAGGTTTAAATATTAAACATTCATATGAATTTGCAGGAATTCCAGCATGGCCAGGCAAGCAGTAAGAGACGCCGGCTACGAAATAGCCTTAGGCCTGATGCCTAAGTCCATTGGACCTCTAACATTCGTCTTCACAGGCTCCGGTAACGTTTCCCAAGGATCCCAGGAAGTCTTCCAGGAGCTCCCGCACGAGTACGTCACCCCCGAGTTCCTGAAGAAGGCCGCAGAGCACGGCAGCCTCAACAAGGTCTACGGATGCGAGGTATTATTGTAGTCATCTACATTTGGCTGAATTCGTAAACAGTGCAAGGCTTCCAGTTACATCGGTATTTCCCCTTTGTGTAGGTACGAAGAAAGCACTACCTGGAGCGAGCCGAAGGCGGGGGCTTCGATGCAGCGGAGTACGAAGAGCACCCGGAGCGCTACGTGTCCACGTTCAGCAAGAAAATCGCCCCCTACGCCTCCGTAATCGTCAACGGCATCTACTGGGCCGTGAACAGCCCCAAATTGCTCACCATACCTGACGCCAAGCACCTGCTTAAACCGGCCCACGCCCCCTGGCTGCCCACCTCGTACGGGGCCCCTTCGTTGCCCCACAGGATGCTCGGCATCTGCGACATATCCGCCGATCCAGGTATATATTGCCCCTGTTTAGCCTTCACTGTACAAGTCAACTTTTTAAAATGTCGATCTGGCAACGTTGCATGTGTATCCACTTTGACAATTGTAAATGACATTTGCCAATTATAACCTTCAAATTTAAATGAATTTGTAATTTGTAATTATTGTTATTTAAACTAATTATAATTATTATTCCTTTTTTTGAATTGAAATTACAAAAACACATTGCTCCGTATTCAGCGCTCAATTTTAAATTTAAAGTCATGTTTACCGATCGCCTTTAACTTGACAGTTCTACATTGTTGTTATGGAGTAACCAAGGACATTGTTTACGTTAAAGTCGATCGCTTAAAATGGGTTTAACGTTAAAATGGGGCGCTGAATACCGACCATTGTTTATATTAAGTCTACGCATTACAATTCTCAAGTGTTCATTATCAGTGGAAATTGCTGTCAAATTGTGTTGAATTTATTTGAAAATTTAATCATGTAAGTTTTTATTTCGCAATTTTGTAATTTTCCTTATTTCACCCAGCATTTTATCAAACCGGGCATATTATAGAACTTATAGAAGCATAACAAAATCGCAATATCAACAAAACCTTTCGTTTGGTACAAAATTTACATTTACTCAAACTGTTTACAATTCATTAATCTAGGCGGCTCCATCGAGTTTATGAACGAATGCACGACCATCGACACTCCATTTTGCCTCTACGACGCGGACAGAAACAAAGACACGAACAGCTTCAATGGCCCCGGAGTATTGGTATGCAGCATCGACAACATGCCCACGCAGATACCCCGAGAAAGTACCGATTTCTTCGGGGATCTACTGTACCCCTTCACCTTCGATATATTGCAAAGCGACGCCAAGGAGCCCTTGGAGAAGCACCAGTTTTCACCGGTCATTCACGGAGTAAGTGCTGTTAATTTTTATCTAATCTTATCCATATAATTTACGATTGATGTTGCTGTTACAGGCGATAATAGCTAGTAATGGAACTTTAACGCCGAATTACGAGTATATTCAAGAGTTGCGGAAATCTGTTGGGTACGTATTGCGTTTATTCTATTAAATTTCGTTAATTGTTGTAATTGTGCAGGAAAAGCAGGAGTAAAGTCGAGAAAATGGAGAAAAACGTGCTCATTTTAGGAGCTGGAAGAGTAGCTTCTCCTCTAGTTGAATATTTGTACAGAGACAAGTCCTTAGGGCTCAGGATAGCTTGCGAACAAAGGGAACTAGGAGATGCTATCTCTAATGAATATCCAGGTGTGGATAGTGTTTATTTGAATGCTGCAGATAACCCTTCTGCTCTACAGGTAGACATTTTAAAATGAATTGTGTACTGGAGAAGGATGAACAGCTTGGGGATCTGGGAAACTGTAAGAGATAGAGGAAGGTCCCAGTATCCAATATCCCAATGCTATTTATCCTCATCTAGAGCACAACATATAATAGCAGAATGTACTACAACTAACAGACAATTAATTAACAGGAACTAGTAAAGAACGCCAACGTAGTAGTGTCCATTCTACCAGCATTCCTCCACCCCCGCGTAGCCAAGGCTTGCGTCGAGGAAAAGGTCCACATGGTCACTGCCAGTTACATGTCTGATGAGATTCGAGATCTCCATGAAGCGGCCCGTTCGGCCGGGGTTACCATCATGAACGAGGTGGGTTTGGACCCGGGCATAGACCATCTGCTAGCATTGGAGTGCATGGAGGAGGTGAAGAGTTCCGGGGGCAGGATACAGTCGTTCGAATCGTTCTGCGGGGGCCTGCCGGCGCCCGAGCACAGCGACAACCCGTTGCGGTACAAGTTCTCGTGGTCGCCCAGAGGGGCGCTGTTAAACACTGTTGGATCTGCTAGGTGAGTTGGGGTTATGTACATTTTTTTACGTTTTTTACATTTTATTCTTGCAGGTATTTGAGGAAAGGTCAGATCGTGGAGATCAGCGAAGGCGGCGAATTGATGCGAGCTGCCAGACCGTTGGACTTCTTGCCAGGCTTCAACCTGGAAGGGTTTCCGAATAGAGACAGCATCAAATACGCCAAGATGTACGGCATCGAAGAGGATGCCATTACAGTCCTGCGGGGTACTATCAGATACAGTGGCTTCGCCGAAGCCGCCAGGCAATTGCAATTCCTGGGGCTCTTGGACGCCCAAAGTCATCCCACTCTACACCAACAGGTAAGGGATGGGTTGTTAATAATTTTGTTGTAGTATTTCCTGTATTTAAATGAGCATATGGTGGTGTGAGATAGGAGCTTTTGGGGCATTATCATGCTTCTTTTTTACTACATCTGGTGAGTTTTAGGGACCGGAGGTGACATGGAGGAAGTTGATGTGCGATTTGTTGGGGCTGGACGATCACAATATCTTCTACGATAATTTGAGGAATAAAATCACCGAGCGAACGGGAAGCGAGACGGCCGTCGATATTTTGGAGGAGTTGGGGCTTTTGGACGAGACGAAAATCGTGAAATGCGGCACTCCTTTGGACACTTTGACCCATCATTTGTCCGCTAGATTGGCTCTTGGTAAGTTTGCGAGTATTTTCTCGTGAAATTGTATTGTATGGGTTTCGTTTTTTAGAGAAAAACGAGCGTGATTTGGTGATTTTGCGGCACGATGTAGGTATATTGTGGCCGGATAATAAAATTGAAAATCGAGGAATTAATTTAGTGGTTTATGGAGATTCTGATGGTCATTCGGCTATGGCCAAAACTGTGGGATATCCGACTGCTATAGCCGTTAAAATGATTCTGGATGGTAAGAATATAGAAAAAGGTTCTTGGGCATTAAATAATCTCGGGGTTTTTTAAGGTGAAATACAAGAACGCGGGTGTCTACTGCCCTTCGCACAGGAAATCTACAGGCCGATGTTGCAGAGGTTGCGAGCCGAAGGTCTGACAAGCACCGAAACTTCCAAATTTTCGTGATTCAAATATGTATTTTAAATAAGTAAATAATATTATCAAATTGATTTTTTTTCTTTGGATTTCAACACTATATAAGTATAATGGGTTGCCTATAGCTTACTCGGAACCACGGAACGTGTATAATCAAAAAGGAACCACGGAACACGTAGTTGAATTGACATAACTGACATAAATGAATTTGTTTGTTTTGAAAATACAATGTTTTCTTAATGAACAATAAAATGAAGTAAATAGGAAACAAGAATCGTTTTATTTTAAGAAAGCAGTAAAACACAAATCGTATAAGACGATACAATTTGATAAGGACATGAGTTAAAAAAAGAAAAAGATATAAATTATATTGCCGTCCTCCTCACTTTAAAAATTACTTGAGCGATTTTCGACTTTATAGGTCTTACAAATAGGTCTACTAGAGTTTACAAAATTACATAAAGTAAATTTTATTGTTAATAATTAATAAATAACTCATAGACGCTTCGTTCAGTCAGTAAAAAGATTATAAATATTTTCGTAAAAAAGGAATTTAAAATTGCAAACTGGCGCCATTTTTTCGAACAACACAGCCCAGCAGCGCCCTCACCAGGGACTAGCGCAAGTAGTACGAACTATTCTACGATTCCACACACAGGACGAGTCGAAATTCAAACGGGGGGAGTAACGTTTTCTAAGGGGTTTTTGAGCGATTTTTATCAAAAAAGATGACGTTTCTTATCAAAATAAGCTCAAAAACGTTAATTTCGTCAAATTCCTGTCGTTTTTGACGCTTCGTTCGCTTCACAGTAGAGATTTTGAAAAATTCAAACGAAAGGCCACCGTCCCCGCGGAGGAATGGACCGTTCCAAACAAGCTTTGTGGATTCTGAAAGAGGCAGGCAGGCAGGCGAGCAATGCGAGCGAACGGCCAGTCGCCAATCGGTTACCGTATAAGAAGGTTGAACATAATGTGTCATAATTTCCTTTTTATGAATTTCAGTGTAAAATCGTTGGTTTTTTGTGGAAATTTCGCGTTGTTATCGGGCGGTCGTGCCGCGCCTTCGGAAAACGCACACATAGTGAAATATAGCGCTACAGTGGCTTTTTCGAGGTGAGTGACATATTTTTAGTTTCCCAACGCGTAAATATGGTTCCTGCGGTGTTCGCATTCGACTGATTCTATTCGAATAACTCTTTTTTTCGGGTTTTTTTCGTTGTAACTTTTTTAATTATAGCAATAGACCGTTTCTGTTGGTGGTCTAAAATTAGTCCTAAAGCGGGAGGCAAATTACCTGTTATTCGTATTGTTAAATAACTCGTGAAATAATCGCGTTTTATTGTTAATATTCCGAATTTGGCGAGATGTTTTGTTTGTCGGCACCATCGGGAACACATCGACTTGGCAACTCCGTAAAGCGTGTTACAAAAGATCGGATCGCAGTTAGCTGTGCGTGAATTTACTTTTTTTATTATATCGCTACTCTTCGTTCTCTCGCAGTCCCAAAAACTCGCATTTTTCTCGTTCGCAACCAAAACGTTCGAAAACGTGCCACAAGAAAACCTTACGAAACGGTTCTCGCATAACGTAATTCGTGTATTTGTTTACTCGACGAAGGTCCGGGCGAGCGAATCTCGCCTTTACGGGGCGAATTCGTTTGGCGGCAACGGCGCCTTCGGTGCGCGTCCTGTTCCCTTTACCCTACTCCTTACCCTTCCACTCGCCTATCGATTGCCAGGCCGACCAATCGGTGGGGGGCCCGTTCTCTCCTACTCGCTCTATCTCTCCGTCTCGCTCCCACTCTAGCTAAACGTTACGAGTTTTATTATACGCGTTGTCACCAGTAGAGTACGGTTTATTTATAACTAACCATTTATTCGAACTTAATACGACATTATTAACTATTAATTGCAGCTCGCGGCGACGCGCACTCGGTTTTTTAAATTTGACAACTCGATTTGACGTTTGACACATGTCAATATGCCAAATGATTATTGATCGTCGATCCGAATGCTATCGGATTCGATTCGGCAACGTTGCGAGTAGGCATAATTTTTCGATTCGGAATTGTGTTAGTCAAGGTCAAAACGGGAAAGTTTAAGCTCGACTGTTGCTAATTGAACGCACGGTATATAATAATAATGTCGTGCGGTTACCGTAGTCTCGTCTTCTTCGGACTTTCTTTCTTATTTTCAGGTGCAACATCTCGCACACGTACGATCCCGAAAATCGCTCGCAGATTGCGGTACATCGCGCGAATTGCGCAACCCGGGTGACCCGCGTTGCGCGTGCGCGATGATTTTAAATAATTTACCAAATTGTTTGGACCTTTTTTCTTTTTCTGCATAATTTCAATAACGAAATGTTGATTGTTATGATTTTTGTCGCCGTGGAACGTGGAGTTCTATCGGCACGGAACGCCTTGGAAAACGGTATTGTTTATGCTTGGAAAATAAATAAGTGGGCGTGTGTGTTTTTGTGTGTATGTGATTCGAATCAGCTGAACTACGCCAGTTCAATTACGTTTGTGTAATTTATAAATGGAGCTTATGTTATTTTTATACATAACGCTGTGTTTGTTTACCTTTTTGATGCTCTTGTCAAATTTGACAGTTCTACCAACCTAAATAATTACTAATTCATAATTCGTATGTAATCGATTTAATCGATTGGTATTTTAATACAATCGATCGACTGCATCATCGACTTTTAAATGACAGTTTTCGACATTTTGAATTTGCCGCGACGTTTGAATGTTTGTGTCAAATTTGTGTTAAAAGTTTCTAAAGAAAAATACTAATTGAACTGTTTAAATGTTTAGTGGGTTATCATTGAAATATATTCGTTCGTTTGTGAATGCGTAGCGAAAATGGTAATGCGTATTTTATCGTTTGTTAAAGAAAATTTATCGCACTTAATTGTTCCTTTAATCCTTCTATCACGAAGCCTATTAGTAAATATAATTTTAACGTTCGCCGTTTTTTTTCTGTTATAGCCGCCCAAATGTAATTTGAAATGAAACGTTTGCGCGTGGATGAGACTGTAAAAGAAGTTAGCGAAGCCCCATTGGGAGGCAGCGGGCTCTATCGACAATCCTTGGCCAACGTCGTGACGGCCTCGTTGCCCTACTCCACCAGCAACAGTAGTTCCGTTAAAGTTGTTAGCGAAGGCATGCAATCCGGACTGTATCCGCCGCCGCCGCCGGTCAGCTATGGCCATTCCCTGCCCGCCGTCGCCGCCCCCCATTCCCTCAAGCCCCCGCCCATGGCTCTGCCGGTATCCGGCCACTCGCAGCTGAGGACTCCGTCGGGCGGCTCCCCTTCGAACCAAGGTCTACAGGAGACCGTGCAACAGCAACAACAATCGCCCGGCGCCAATTTCCAGCGATTGAAAGTCGAAGACGCCCTATCGTACTTGGATCTGGTGAAGTACAAGTTCGGCTCGAAGCCGCAAGTCTACAACGACTTCCTCGACATAATGAAGGAGTTCAAGAGCCAGAGCATCGACACGCCCGGCGTGATCCAGCGGGTGTCGAACCTGTTCAAAGGTTTTCCGGAGCTGATCGTGGGCTTCAACACGTTCCTGCCGCCCGGCTACAAAATCGAAGTGCAGCGTAACGATCAGGGTTACGCTTTTCAAGTGTCCGTTAGCATGCCGAGCCCGACGGGTACGGTGAATTCGGGCCCGCAAGAACACCGCTCGGCCATGATATTTAAGGGTTCGGGCACCATTAACGTGTCGGGACAACAGCAACCGCCGCCGCCCGCCCAAGCGCTGCCGCTGGCGCACGTGGCTCCCGCGGTCGCTCCCCCGGTAACCCCGCCGGTGCCCCAACCGCCCCCGCAGCAGCCGCCTCAACAGCAGCAGCAGCAACCGTCTATCGTTCATCATACGTCTTCGTACGGGAGTAATGCTGCTAGTGCTGCTGCAGCCGCCGCCGCAGCCGCTCCCGCTCTTACGTACGGTTCGTTGTCTCTATCGGCAGCTCAGGCGGCCGTTACTCACGCCCTGCAGGGGCATACGGATACACCGCAAAATCAACCCGTGGAATTCAATCATGCTATTAATTACGTCAATAAAATTAAGGTGAGTTTTTTTTATGTTTCGCCTGAAAGATTACGAGTCCGTGCAACAGTGTTTGTTCCGGTTTTTTTTGTCTAGATAGTTTTAATCAACATAATGGTGTTGGTTTGTTTTTTTTTATTTAATAATACAGTAAAATAAGTTATGGAAACGCTTTGAAATCTTGACGTTAGACGAGAATGTCAAAAAAAATGTTAAATTCGACCGAGCTCGAATTAAATTTCTACATGCTGTTCCAGAATCGTTTTCAAGGACAGCCGGAGAAATACAAAAAGTTTTTGGAGATTTTGCACACGTACCAAAAGGAGCAACGCACGCTGAAGGAGTCTTCGAGCATCGGCACCGGCACGAAGCACCTCACCGAGCAGGAAGTGTACAGTCAAGTGGCCAAGCTATTCGAAAACCAGAGCGATCTCCTAGCGGAATTCGGGCAATTTCTACCCGATGCCACCAGTCATATCAATCAAGTAAGTTGTCTTCGCCATTTATCACACATTTACAATAATATTACGTTTGTTTTAAGGCGCCGGTATCCGAACACGCGAATTCCTCCGTGAAGAAGGCCCCTTCGAAACCGTACCATCGAGACCACATGCTGGAACGGCACGGGGGCGTCGTGCACAAGACTGGCCACATTTCCGGGAATCCCGTCAAGCGGTCTCCGCCTTATGCGGGTTTCCAGCACCACAGGGACGCTCCGCCGCCCAAGAAGCACAAAATCTCTTCGACCTGCCGTGATGTTAGTCTCAGCGAGGCGGGGAAGTATGGGACTTTGAACGATTACGCGTTTTTCGATAAGGTATATTGGTTTTTGTTGTTAGTGAAAAAAGCGAAAGAGATTTGTTTCTGTAGAAGTATCTTGAACTCTTTTTATTGCGTAAATATAGCTATATGATTGATTTAAAAGCGTATTAGTAGCGTGAAAATGATTGTTAGTACACAGATGTTTATCGCGTTGATAATTAACGTAAACAATACAGGGTTATAATTAAACAATTTTTTCGCACTAATCAGTGTAATTGATGATATTGTTTTACGTATTTACCTCGATTTGTTACTACTAAAACAACGTTTTTGTGCGTAGGTGAGAAAAGCTGTTCGTTCCCAAGAAGTCTACAACAGCTTTTTGCGTTGCCTGATCCTGTTCAACCAAGAGATCGTATCGAAATCGGAGCTGATCCAAATCGCCACGCCGTTCTTGGGCAAATTTCCGGAGCTGTTGCGCTGGTTTCGAGAGTTTCTCGGCCAAAACGACGCCGAGTCGGCGCCCTACAACGCGGCGAGGAGCGAACGCCCGCAGGGCGATCACGCCCTGGAGATCGACCTGGCCACGGCCAAGCGATTGGGCGCCAGCTACTGCATCATTCCCAAGGCGCAGGAGGGATTGAAGTGCTCCGGCCGCACGCCGCTGTGCAGAGAAGTGCTGAACGATCAATGGGTGTCGTTTCCTACGTGGTCCGAAGACAGCACCTTCGTCAGGTTAGAAAAATGACAATCGTGTTTTCAAGATATTTGCGATTTTTCTCACATTGAAACTGTAGACAGTTTTTTCGTTATATTCCACATACGGGGTAAATTTCGTTTCATAGAAAAAACAGTTTAATAACACAGCTTTTTGCACACTTGTCAGTGCTAATTGTACTAGATAATAACGATAATAATTGTTGCAGTTCGAGGAAAACTCAATACGAAGAGTACATGTACCGTTGTGAAGACGAGCGTTTCGAACTGGACGTGGTAATTGAAGTAAATGCTTCAACTATAAGGGTGCTGGAAGGAGTCAACAAGAAGTTGAGTCGAATGAATCCCGACGATATGGCCAAATACAAACTGGACGACTGTTTGGGCGGCAACTCGCCCACCTTGCATCAAAGGGCTATAAAAAGGTACTAGTGTTTCCATTCGAAACATTTCTAGCACTGTCATATTTAGTCATATCACATGAAACATAATTGATTGCTAAAATATTTGCAACTTTATAGGATATACGGTGATAAAGCGCAAGATATAATCGACGGTTTGAAGAAGAATCCAGTGGTGGCGGTGCCGGTGGTATTGAAGAGACTGAAGGCCAAGGAGGAGGAGTGGCGGGAGGCGCAGAAGGGCTTCAACAAAATATGGCGGGAGCAAAACGAAAAGTACTATTTGAAGAGCTTGGACCATCAAGGCATCAATTTCAAGCAGACTGACGTGAAGGCGCTGCGATCGAAGAGTCTCTTTAACGAAATCGAAACCATATTCGACGAAGTAAGTATAAAAAAAATAAGAATACGTATACAGTGTGTTTCAGATGAAGATGAATGGCTTTATTATTGTCGCTAGAAAATAGATGAAAGCACTTCTTCATCGTCACTTTAAGAATCTCCGTGCTGTTCATCATCTAGGACAAACTGTATATTATATAACTATAAATATATTTAGCATACTATAATCTGTAAATTTTAAACAGAGGCACGAGCAGAACGAAGACGGCGTCGAACCCATGATAGGTCCTCACCTGGTGCTTCACTATAAAGACCGTACTATATTAGACGACGCCGCTAATCTCCTCATTCATCACGTGAAAAGACAAACGGGCATACAGAAGAGCGAAAAGCGGAGAATCAAGCATTTATTGCGACAATTCGTACCGGATTTGTTCTTTCATCCCCGACAGCAACTCAGCGATGATGAAAGAGAAGATGATGGTGGTAAATATTGTAATTTTTATACAGTGAAGGTGTTTTAATTTATGCGTTATTTTAGATGAGAAGGACGACGAGGAAAGCCCGAATAGTTCCCCCAAATCCGAAAAGGAGTCGAAAAAGGAAGGTAATAGCCCCGGCAAATCTCCAGTTAGTCCCGTCATCAAACCCGAAATCGAAACGAAAGATGACGATGCTAAATTACCTCTACACGCACAAACAAACGATCCTGTAAGTGTTTGATTTTCCAAAAAAATAGCCTGTTATTAATGAAAATATTTATACATTTAAGGACGAAGCGTACACGCTGTTTATGGCCAACAACAACTGGTACATATTCCTACGACTACACGCCATTTTGTGCGAACGCCTGGCCAAGATCTACGAACGCTCGGTATCGATGGCCGCCGAGGAGGCCAAGAACAAGTCCAATCGCAAGGAGAGCACCGCCGTGGCGCTGAGACTGAAACCGAAGCCGCAAATCGACATCGAATACTACTACCCGGCCTTTTTGGACATGGTGAAGAACCTGCTGGACGGCAATATGGACGGCAACACCTTCGAGGACACGCTGAGGGAGATGTTCGGCATTCACGCTTACATCGCCTTCACTTTGGACAAAGTGGTCTCTTACGCTGTGAGGCAGTTGCAACATTGCGTGACAGAACGCACAGCTATAGCTTGCACGGATTTGTATCTGAAGGAGGAGAAGAAGGGGGCCACTGGGGGACCGTGTAACACCGCTTATAAAAGGGTATGTACATGTTTGCAAGGCCTTTAACTTGTAAGGCGTACAGCTAAGATTATATATTTCTTTTTGTAAACAGATGCACCAGGAAATGGCGTACCAAAGGGCAGCGGAGCGGGCCGTACAAGAAGACAGCTGCTTCAAGTTCTTCGTCTACAAAGAAGACTGTCGCATGACCATCGAACTGCTCGATACGGAACCCGAAGACGACAAGAAGATGGACGAGGCGAAGAAATGGAGCGATTACAAAGAGCGCTACGTCGACGTGACGGCCGAGACGGCCAAGCCTCGATCACCGGTTTATTTGGACAGGAATCTGCGGTTGTATCAAAGGCGGGTGGCTAATAATGCGAAAAACAAACGTCCGGCCAGGAATCACCAGGCCGGCGAGCAGCCGGCGGAGAAGAAGAAAGTGGACGGGGAGAATTTCGATCTTTTGGAGGCGATCGAGAGGAATTTGAACGATAGAACGGCGCCGGAACGGGACAATACCGAGCACACCGGTTACGAGGTGAACGACGACGAGGAGTGCAAGTTTAACGTGCAAGACTCGAAAATTATGTTTACCGTTACGAAAGACAGTTATTTGTACAATATAAGTGCCTTCCACAGAGCGAGAAAGGTGAGTTATGTTCCATTATTTTAATTATTCATCGTTCTTTCATCTCAACATCTCATTCATATGAAATGAGTAGGTTTGAAGGAACCTTTTTAATTTAGCCCTGGGTCTTCTTTGGTTCAGATCCATCACTGGTTATGGTCCCAGTTTTTTTTTTGCGCCAGTGCCTTTGGTTACCTACTTATGCCTACTCTCTCCATAATGTAATATATCTACAAAATAATAAAAAATCTATTGATCTTCTGGTTGTTAAAATGAATGATCTGTTTCAGTCTCACCCTATGGTAACGAAGAGGAAAGCCGGTCGTTTCAGGCAATGGTTGAAGCGCTGGGCGGTGGAGCACGTCACCGAGAATCAAACGAAACAATGCACCGATTGGTTGATGGGCCGTTGCGAGGGCGTCGTGGCGAACAGGACTCGCGTCCTGGCCGACAACGATCTGTCTAGGACTCCGTACGCGCCCTATAACAGGTATCGCGTGGAACGTTTCGATGCGGCGGACGTTGCGACGGCGACGCCGTCTTCGACCGGTTGAGAATCGAAAAATCAAAAAACAAATTATTCGTGGTTTTTTATTAATTTTTTGTTTTTGTGGACGTACGAAGACGGACGTGTTTGTTGTTGCGGTTCCTTATGAAGATGCGTTGTGACACGGGGCTTTTTTTTATTTTATTTTTTTGTTATTTATTCGTAATAGATCGAGTGTGATGTTGGTGAACTGATTTTAGTACTGATTGGAGTTAGTTCGTTTTAATGGGAACAAGAGTTGTTTATTAATATATTAACAGACTTAAATAGTAATTAATACTATTGGCACATCGAATCGATGAAACAGTTAATTATCTTGCAATGTATCGAACAAAGATAGCATATGTTGCTGTAACATGCTGAAGCCACGCCTGTTTTATGTTGTAGTATTGAAAGTATTTTCTATTCCTCACTATCTTACATTTTGATTGAGTCTCTTTCTACCGGCAAAAATTTGCCACTCTGTATGGTAGATTTTTTGATTAAAAATTTGATGATTGACAATATTTTGTCATAATTGTTAGTAGGCATGAAGTTTGCACTAAAAAAAAACAACTCTATTATTTAAAATGAACTTGCAGCTTTAAGCAGAACTAAAATTTGGTTTCTAACTCTGTACCAATTCTGATAGATCTCGGTGGGTGTTCGAAATATTGAGTCAATTTGCACGTAAACTTAAGTCTTCCAAGTTGATGTTTTTATATGGAATGGTCTCTTTAACAAAGGGATTATTCTGTAATTTCTGTGCTTTTTGATTTTATCCTATGCGAAGGGATCGTTTTGAACACTTTGGACAAAAATCGTTGATCAGCAAATTGTATTTTGATTGTTTATATTTTTTTGTGCGTGAAAAAGCCCTAGCAGTGATACTATTTTTTATACATGCGTACCTTTATTTAAGTATCAAAACTCACACGTACTTGTTCAGTTTATTTTTTGTTTCTATTACGTTAAGACTGGCTTTTGTTGATTGAGATGCGCCTTATCAATCGATTTTTTTATCATCTTTACCTGTTTATTTTAGTACATTGCACCTTAAACGCCGCTATTTTGAGTTTTAAAAAGTATTTTTTATTCGATTTTTTATTGTTGATTGAAACTCGTATTGATTGATCTGTGCATAATTCAATAATTAAATGTTTGTTACTCAAAATTCAGTAATGTGGCATTTTGTGTTGCATTATTGTTTTGCAAAGCTGGTCGTTATTTTTTTTTATTTACTTTAGAGAAGTATGCGCTTTTTTACGATTTTAATGTTGGCATATTCTTTGAAGCATTTTCTAGATAAAAGTGTACATAGAAATTGATGTTTTTAAAAAGAGAAGCAATGGATTTTTGAATATTTAAATAGTCGTTTTTTAATTTATTTTCTCAGAACTTGTGTCTCGAAAAAATGTAAAATAAACTAAGTACAAACTATATTTTTCTAGATAACGTTAGTTGAAATTAGTGCTTTATATAAAAAATATGTCAGCATACGAGCCATCCATGTAAATAATATATATAAATATAAATCAGACTCGAAATGGGAAAATAACCAAATAAAAAATAATAAAAATATTTTCTATGTTGTAAAAACATTCCATTTTTTATGAACTTTAAAACGTTTAATACGAAATAATTGAAATCGTTTGGTTATTTTCACATGGTGAAAACTCGTTTTTAATCTTTGTAAAAATAGTCATAATTGATTAAAGATGGGCGCAATATGTAAACATTTAAATATCTTGTACATAAAGTTTATATAAAAAATATTTAAATTTAACGTATTTCATTTTTATCGATTGATTACAAAGTCGCAGTCTTCATCATCAAAAAAAGGATACTTATAAAACATTTTTCAAAATAAAGTCAAACTACATGAAAATTAAATTTAACACTAGTTCATTTCCCTACAGGTTACAATTAAAAAAAACCAAGATCGTATATAAAAATTTTATTTACAATTGTAAAGAGTACCAATAATAATCAATCCAGATTGTGATTTCCTTTGTTTTTTTTTTATTACTAGAGAGGCAAAAATCGAAAAATCCCTATTAAATTTGTACTAAACACAAGGACAATTCACTCATTCCGGATTGACCTATCCAGAAATGTGGATTATCCAGTTACAAAACGGCTTAGAAAGGTCACTTAAAACATTCAAGCCAACAATATTCAGCTTTTACAATGAGGTATAAATCGGTGAAATAACTTTTTTCGCTTCTTTTTCGATGTCGATTTAGAAAAAATCCAATTACAGCATGAATCATGAGCAATAGTCTCGGCAGAATCTTCCTACAGCTAATGTGTGTATTCTAATAAAATCTACACGTACTTACATAAATAGCGACTTTGGTGTATAAATTATCGGTGAGCATAAACTTGTTCATACGAAAAACTAATATTTAAATTTTATATACAATTAATACGTAAAAATTATGTGATACAGGCCGTTCCTGAATTAATAGCTTATAAAGTAATAGTTTTTAGTAGTACTTTGGTTAATAAATAAGGTATAAAACAGGTACAAAAAGTAAAGCATCTGAGCCAATATGTCTATGAAAAAATTATGTTTGAATTGATCAATAAATTACTCATTAAAAATGTAAGATATCAGCTGCAGACGTGTAAAAGAAACCTGGAACAACCTGCACCTTAAAAACTATGTCGAAATAGACAAAAATTCCAATAAATCGACTCTATACAGTTAATACTGATTTATTTCGCCATATATATTGGAACTAAAAAAATGACGATACCTAAAATTAAATAACGAAAATATAAATCTAACTTTATATAAATATCTCATACAAAAAAAAACCGTTCAACAAATAATTTGTTTATCGAGTACTTCCTTAAATTCAAAGACTAGTTTATAGTTTCGTTTATTTTTAGTGATTATTGTGTTCATCGTGTTTCTGTTCCTTCCAAACCCAGTGCAGCGCCCTGTTCAACTGGTAGACCATCCAAGGAAATATTCCCACACCGTTCACCATTTTGCTACATACAAATTTTATGTAATCGGTAAGCTTTATTAAGGAAAAAACTCGATCCAAACCAACAGAAATATCACCGATTGCATGTAAAAAAAAGGATATTATATCGTCCACGGTGGATGTCCTCCGTTTATATATAAAACATACATAAATCCATCTTTGCACTTGCCTTTTATAGAATAGTAATACGGTAAAAAGAAGTGTAATCTAAATCTAAAATAGACAACAAATTTTATTATTGTAACTAGATGTATAGAGTAGTTTACTTTTTTTGTTCGTAGAACATAATGGCAGCCGAATTCGTTGTTAGTACGTGTAGAAACACCGCCTTGACTTTCCTCCGTTCGGGCGTAATGAGGTGATTCAAAAGGGAATCCAGCAGTAACGAGGCTATGCCATTTCGACGGTATTCTTTGAGAACCCCCAACGACAGAATATAAGCCACATCGCAATCGGAGAGCGACTTGGCCAGAATTCCCCTGTCCTCTTCGTTCAAATGTACGTACGGCTTGATTTTGGCCACGATCAAGCCGATGATTTGTTGCTTATACACGGCAGCCAATGAATAGAACTTTCTTCGGTTGGATAGAACCCAAAACGTGTGTTTATTCGTTAATTTAGCGGCGATATTGTTGATAACTTACCCGTTACTAGAGGTGATTTGTTCGTACCAATAGAAGGGATACTCGATGGGAAACCATTCTTGGCACAAAGCCCTGACTTCTTCCAAATCGTCGGGGCATAGAAACCGCAGCTGAACGTCGGCCAAGGAGTACAAGGAGATCGTTTTTTCGTTCTTAGTGGAAGATCCATCGGAGCATTTCCCATTCGATTGGTACCTTAATTGAAAGAAGGCATTAGTATCCAAATACGTCAATAGGTTAAGTCGCGGGTACGTTACCAATTTATATCGGCCATTTATATTAGTTAACAACAAACCCGTACGAAACGAAAATTCCCCTTCATTATTAAACAGAAAAATTTTGATGATTGATAATATTTTGTCATAATAATTATTTTGATCTTGAATAACCTGTCAATTTTGACGTTTCGGGTGTGTCAAAGTTGTCAATAAAAATTCTCGAACTGTCAATACTTTTTTAATTTTTTGTAAAAAATAGTCTACATTTACATAAAAAAATACAATAATTTGCTAATTAGCATGCATTTTAATTACACAAACACTAAACATCACCACAAAATAACACAGCATTGTTGGCCTAATGCCTATAAGATAAAGGCTACAAACAAACTAAAAGAGAAGCTAACTGCCACATTTTTAGGTTATGTTATGAATCAACAAAACAATAATCTTACATTTATTGTAATCCAATATTAATTAATAATGGTTATCGCATTGGGATTCGAAGGTAGCGCCAATAAACTAGGCATAGGCGTAATTAAAAATGGCAAAGTGTTGTCAAATTGTCGGCGAACGTACATTACACCGCCAGGTGAAGGTTTCCTACCCAAAGAAACGGCGCAGCATCACAGAGAAAACGTCCTGATCGTTCTAAAAGAGGCCTTAGAAGAATCCCAAGTAAAGCCTGAAGATATCGACGTTATTTGCTATACAAAAGGCCCTGGCATGGGGGCTCCTCTAGCCACTGTTGCAGTGGTTGCGAGGACTGTTGCTCGATTGTGGAATAAGCCTATACTGGGAGTCAACCATTGCATAGGACGTATCCTTACATATTAATAATCCTTATGCATAAAACAATTGCATTATATTCCTTAAGAAATCGTAGATATCGAAATGGGTAGGTTGATAACAGGCGCAAACAATCCGACTGTATTATACGTTAGTGGAGGTAACACACAAGTAATAGCTTACGCTCGAAAGAAATATAGAATATTCGGTGAGACGATAGATATAGCTGTGGGTAATTGCTTAGATAGATTCGCTAGGGTTATTAAGATATCCAACGACCCAAGCCCTGGCTACAACATAGAACAACTAGCCAAGAAAGGCTCGAAACTAGTCCAGTTGCCTTACTGCGTTAAAGGCATGGATGTCAGTTTCTCCGGAATTTTATCTTTTATGGAAGAGAAAACCGAGCAACTTTTGAAAGACGGATACACCCCAGAGGATCTTTGTTTCTCATTACAAGTAATTACATTCAATTAAGAAACGATTTAACGTTGATATATATTTATATTGTAGGAGACCATTTTTGCAATGCTGATAGAAACCACCGAAAGAGCCCTGGCCCACTGCAATTCGAGCGAAGTGCTGATCGTAGGCGGGGTGGGATGTAATCTGAGACTGCAAGAAATGATGGGTATCATGTGTAAGGAGAGGAACGCACGGTTATTTGCGACAGACGAACGGTTTTGCATCGACAACGGCATCATGATTGCTCACGCCGGAGCCGAGATGTTCGCTGCAGGCGTGAGAACCAAGTGGGAGGATTCGTTTATAACGCAAAGATACAGGACTGATGAGGTGGAAACGGTTTGGAGAAGCGATTGAGTAATTCAAGCGGTAGGTATAAGGAATATTTTTAATGGAAAATATATTAATGTCTCAATAAGTTGGTTGGATGGAGTTTATCTTGTTGGTTTTCTATCTGAACAAATGAGTTATTAATTGTAATAAAACATCAAATTTTTCGATACTCTCAATTTAATATTCGAACTCCCAAAAAATTTAAAAAAACTATTACATCCACAATTAAATATTAACAATTAATTACATCATTTTTAATTAATACATAAATTCCAAAATCAATTTCGCAATAATACAATCCTATGTATAACAAGCCTTACTCGTCCTTCCATTAAAAACCATTTACTTATAAATATTTACTGATGATTAGTCTGATAATAATGCCTTCTTAAGCAGCTCTTATCGGTGAACGATTTATCGCAAACTCTGCATTTAAAGGTTTTACCGGTATGCGTCACCAAATGCCTGCTGAGACCTGATGCATGGCAGAATACTTTGGGACAAAGGGAACAGTAGTGTAATTGAATGTCCGTAGGACTAGCAGTGGTCGTCATGTGAGTCCTCAAATGCACCCGGAAGGATTCCTTCTGCGAGAAACCCATCTCGCAGTGCGGGCACATGAACGGCTTGGCACCGGAATGGGTCATTAAATGCCTAAAAATACAATAATGAACAACTTTTACTACCATAGACTATTTTGTATAGGCTTACTATTCCTACAATAATTGCCAAATGTTCATACCTGAATAGGATTTCCTTTTGCGTGAAACTCTTTTGGCATACTTCGCATTGGAATGGTCGTTCTCCCGTATGGATACGTTCGTGTCGAGTCAAAGCAGAACGAGTGGGAAACCATTTTTCGCATATGCCGCAACTGAAACCTGGTCAAATACTTGTATCAGTTCAATCAATTAGATTTGATTCACTCAAGCAGGTATTATTGAGTATTTTATATTTTGTAGTAGTTTTCTGTATATTTTTACCTCTTTGTTGCATATGAACTGACGAATGTCTCTTGAGCTGTATCCTTCTGTTGAACGATTTAGGACAATTGGGACATTGGAATATATTCAATTCACCGTCAGCGTTAACTATAGGAGCGACATCAGGCCTTACAGCTTCAGCATCTTCTTCAGTTAGTAATTCCATAACTATAACCGAACCGTCCTCTGTGGTTACTTCTACTTGAGTAGATTTTCCCTCGGATTGGTTGAGTTTCATCTGGACTTGCCCTTGCAGGTTCAGGCCAGTTTGGTTCGTCAGCGTGGCCTTAACAGCGTCGGCTATTACGTCCATGTTAGTATCATCTAGACTGCTCGATTGATCCTCTTCGATATCGTAAATTATCTCCTCTTCTATTTCTTCATCGGTTTTTAGTAGATCGCCGCTTAGCGTACAAGCTACTTTATCTTCTTCGTCGTTTTCTTTCGGTAGTGTTATGTTTTCGGGATCCGGTTCGATTTCCTGGTCTTGTTGGATGTAAGCTACTTTCGTTACACCTACAAGAGAACGCAAAAACATATTTAAAGATAATACTTTCATTTGAGATTGAACTTACCGACTAAATCTTGTTCAGTGCTGGGTTCGCATTCGGTTTCTTTGACTTCAGCTAGCTGGCTGTCCTCGTTGGCCGAGTCATTGCTGGTGTTGATCTCCTCGTCGCATTCGTCGTCCGGTAAGTCTCTCAGATGCAAACGAAGCTTCAAGTCGGTGCCTTCGCATTTCTTTCGGAAGTGATAGGATTTTTCCAGCTGGTATTTGCACGGGCGGCAAATTTTATCCGGAAGGCCGTCGCCTTCGAAAACCTGTTGGATTTAAGAAAAATGTACCACTCTAACCTACCAATATTTAAATAGCCCCTATCTACCCCACACTATAAAAATATAAGTTATCCTATTAAATTAACAATTTGGCAACAACGCATATGTATACACTTTGTCATTTTTCCAATTATAACCTACTTGATTCAAAAGAAATTGATTATAAGAATTTGATTAATCATTTTTCTTAGTTTGAATTAACAAAAACACATTGGTATAAGTTAAACTTATTCCTTAATTTTCAAATGTACATCAAAGTGCCAAATTTTGTTAAAATCCTTTGAAAAATTCGATATTGCAATTTTTTAAATTTCCCGGTTTTCGCCAGTATTTTATTTATATTAAACCGGGCGTGCCTTGAAAATACAATTTTGCTAAAAAAATTCATAATAACAGAAGCCTTTGTTCCGGATAATTAAAATTACTCAAGTAATTATTAATATTACTGTTGGAAATACCTCAAGAGCAACGCAAGCCATGATTTTGAGCGTAATGGGCACTGCATCCTCCTCTTGGTAAATGGGCACCAATTCATCCTCCTTGCTCATGCACAATCTGCAGATTTCATTCAAATCTATGATTACTTCCTCGCTGTCGGGTTCTAGACAGTCGGTTTTCTTTCTGCTGTACGTTTTCATTTTTGTTGAAGCGATAATTGATAAGCTAGGTAACTATTTCGTTCGATTGTAAGCGATCGCTGCTTTACCTTTTATTGCGCTGTCTCTGTAACGGTTAAGTTATTGCGAGGGCTTGACAAATGGCGTCGCTAGTGATTCGATTACAGTTCGAGTTGTTGATGTCAAACTATTCGAATGGTCGAATCGATTTTTTTAATGAAAAATGATCGAGATTTATTTAATTTTCTTGCATTTTCTTTCATTTTTTTAGTAGAAATTGCTTCCTGTAAATACAAATCGAACTTCTAAACCTTTTTGCACTATTTAATTTAACATTTTATGCATTCTATTCGATTAAGAAACGTAATCGATTGTATTCGATTGTGCTAATGAGAAATCGAAATGACTTCGTTCCCAATAAATTGCTCATTATTACCTGTACTTTTTTAATACTGAATTGAAGACAACTTTACGATTTTCTTAAATGCCACAATATTAAAAAAATTGGCAATTTTTTATTTTTTTTTCAAGTTCCTAAACTCAATAAAAGGTGGCAGTTTTGTCGAAAACTTTTGTAAGTATGGCGACGCTGTGCTGTGAAGTTAGCGCCACTTTATAATTTGACATTAAACAAAACATAACCTCTCGATTTAAGCATGGTACAAAAATAAAAATGGGTACTAATGTTGATATTTTGGAAAAATCATTATCAAACTTTCAGCAAGTTACGAAAAACCCTGAAGTATTTTTAGAGTAAGTACTAACATAAATGTTGTCATAAATACCATACAATCCGATGTTTTTTTAGATTAGACAAGGCCTTCGTAGATTCGATTAAATGCAATTTAAAAGAAATATACGATTATACTAAAACACAGGAAATTGCAGGCCATTCGAAAGGCTTAAGTAAATTACTTATAGACAAATTCGATACTGAGCAAATATGGCAACAAATTGATCTCCAGAATAACGATGTACTTTCCAAATCATTGAACACTGTTACGAGATTGGTAGTAAACAAGAATAAATTAATTTTTTCAAATTTAACTGCCAATGAAGAAGAAGTAGAAGAAGAAAGTGAAGCTAACAGTACATCAGAAATTAATGATGACATCGAGGACCAAAATATAGATGAAATAAATGAAGATGATGATGATGATGAAAGTAATAACGATGAAGATATGGAGGCGGAAGATTCCGACAATGTTGCAGCAGAAGAAGAAGAAAGTCCTTCTAAAGATAAATTTTTTAATTTAGAAGAAATGGAAAACTTTCTTAACGATGAAGACAAAAAATTCAACCAACCAGAAGTTAAAAATAAAAATGCAGAAGAAGAATCCGATTCCGAACAAGAAAGCATAAATTTGTTCGAGGAAGATGATGATGAAGATGAAGAAGAGGAAGTGGATAAAAGTAGAATAGCCAAATTTAAGGATTTCTTTAAATCAAATCAACCGCAGAAAAACGACAATCCTAAAAGGAATAAATTCCTTAACGAATTAAGCGAAAATGAAAATGATGAAGAACCAATCAAATCATCTTTGGAATTGAGGCAGGAAAGACTTAAAAAGCGAATAGAAGAAATTGAAGAAAATGCTATTTCTGAGAAACCGTGGGCTCTTAAGGGGGAAATTCTAGCTGATAATCGACCGCAAAATTCACTATTAGAAGAAGTTCTTGAATTCGATGTAACTTCAAGACCAGGTCAGTTACAATTCATTAGAAATATATCAAAAATTTAAAATTTATTTTCAGCTCCTATTATAACCGAAAATACCAGTTATCAATTAGAAGACATCATCAGGCAACGAATAAAAGACAAAGCTTTCGATAGCGTGATAAGAAAAGAAAAACCCATAGAAACCCCCTTGGAATACAAGAAAAAGTTGACCTTAGACCAGGAAAAAAGCAAACATTCCCTTGCCCAAATCTACGAAAAGGAGTTCCTGGATCAGCAAGCCGCCTTGGATCCTGCGAATGCTGAAAAAGAAGAAGAAGAACCCGCTTTGCACAAAGAAATAAAAACCATGATGAACCAATTATTTAATAAATTAGACGCCTTGTCTAACTTCCACTTTACACCCAAACCAGCTCTACCCGAACTGAGAGTCATCAATAATTTACCGGCTATAAGTATGGAAGAAGTGGCTCCTGTCACGGCCAGTGACGTCGCTTTGTTGGCCCCAGAGGAAATTAAAAGCAAACCGAAAGGAGAAATTTTGGGTAGGTTAATCATTGGGAAAATAATATGGAGGATTTACTAATTGTTTATGTTATTTTAGGTGATTCGGAGAAGACTAAAACCGATAAAAATCGATCGAGAAGGAAGAAGAAACTAAAACAGAAACACCATAAAGAAGCGATTAGTAAGAATACTAAAGTGGCTGATGTTCTTAAAAATCGAAACACCCAAAAGGTAGCTTATTGGTGTTTTTTGTAATATCATTGTTAAATTTGTAATTTTGTAGATGGAAGAGACCAGTGGAAAGAGTCTTAAATCCTCGAAGGCCTTCTTTACGCAGCTACAAGACCAAGCTCAAGCTCATATAAACAAAAAACTTGATACATCAGGGAAGAAGAAAGATAAAAACAGAATTAATGCCAGAAAAGTGAAACTGTAGTTTTCTGTACGTAAGTAATTAGTATGGAAAGAGTTCGAAACTGTTGAAAAGAATATAAACGTTAATTCAATTTGCATTGTTTATTTTTATTGGAGATTTATTACAATAAATAATGAACATTTGTTACCTATTCTAGTTTTATTCAACTAGAAATTTGTCAGTTACAACTAAATAATCCATCGAAGACAATTAAACGACGCCTTCTTTAATATTTTAACAGATAAAAATAAGTATATTTGCTCAGTTAAATAAAATATTTACATTTAAAAAATTTTAACATACATATTGATATTTTGTAATAAGATTCATTGAAAAAGAAGGAAAACATCCGATCCAATAGGTGCCCAATATTAATTCGTTATTCTAAATAAAATATTTAAATTTCGGAATTTTTAATATACCCTTTAATTAGATAATTACATATAAACTCCACGTTAAGTATTTAAGGTGTTTTAACAAATTTCGCATTAACAGTAGGAAAATATCACAGTCAATTGATTACATAAAATTATTTTAGCGAATAATAAGGAAATTAACGCGAATAATGAAGTTCAATAAGATATGTAAATATTTGGTTATTGCGAAGAAAAAAGACGATTTAAAGCTATCTGATGCAGTGTTGTGCCAATTAATTCGCCCGTTCCAAATCTTTCAACTGCACTTCGACCACGTCTCGACAATTTATTTGCGAATAACACGAATTCTTGTCTTTCAGCCACGATTGATTCTTCGCCACCTCCTCACTGACCACCAAGAACAATTCCTTATCTAACGAGTCCATTTCATCCCTCAAGTAACACAAGAACTCTGAATCTTCTCCTATCTGCTGCGGATTGTCCAGCTTCGAGTCCAAATTGTAGAACGTACCGTTGATCTTTTTAAGCGTAATCCAATGCCTCCGTTTCAACGGTATGGTGATAAAACTTATTTTGTAATCGCTCGGTATGTTCAAAATGAAGCCATCAATGCGTGCTAAATCCAAGCAGCCCGGGTCTTTCCGTTTATCGAACCAAATCGCTTCGTACCCTCTATTCTGCAGCGCCTTCATGATGACGTTAATATCATAGTTTCCCAGACCTAAGGCTGACCTGTGGGGGTTTATCCAGTTATCTGGCGATAGAGAATTACAAATCGAATCGAACTCGTCTTTTGTAAAGGCTCCTTTCGATTGAAATAGATTGTTCAAGGCATGTAGGGCGCAGAGTTCTCGTATTTGCTTCTCGTGATATATAACGCTCATTTTTATGCTACGCTTTAAATAATTTGGGTGATTTCTAGTTTAATTTGTTGCACATTGTAGAAATAGTGTTCTATTTTTTAGATAACCTTATAAAATTTAACCTCAAACCTCGATTATACGAACTGTCAATGTCAAATGGCAAGAATGTTGAGCAGGGTTGCCAGGTGTCAATGAATTGAGAGATGTTCGTTTGGCAACATCGCAGAGGCTTTGTCTGTAAGGTTGACATTTGACGTTGACAATGACATTGGCAGATAAATTCGGCAAAGAAAATCTAAATGTCTTTAAGTTTGATTAATTAACGTAATAAACTGGTTAAAGTGTAGTGCGTTGGTATATTTGCGTTGATTAATTCGCATTTTAATAGTATTTTTTTTAATATTGCTCCTGAAGGCGCGACGACCACCCGTACATTTTACTGTTCTTTGTGTTGAAAGCAATGATTGGACTTTGGCGCATGCCCATTGGACTTGTCACATACGGCAGGGCAGGCTGAATCGTCGATCTCTACAGTACCGTAACACAGTATTGTTTTTTTATAGTTTTTTTTTTCGCATTCAGCAATGGTGCATGTAGCGTATTTATTAGCAAAAGTGCTCGGTGCGGCGTTATAGTGGCGTGAAATCGACGCAGTGCCCCCGAAACGAAGACTCTGGTATTATGGAAAACACCTCACAATCGTCTACTAACCCCATTTCCCAGGGGTGTGGCACGAATACACAAATAAACGTTCACGTGAGCCCCACGACGGGGGGCGATTTCTTCCTCAGCGTAGACTCGGATATATCCGTTGAAAATCTGAAAAAACTGATATCGAAAAGACTCAAAGTGCCCAGAGATCGAATATGTTTACTCTTTAGAGATAAGTGGGTTTTGGAATCAAAGTACAGTTACTTCTATATTGTTTAAATTTTGTTCGTTTTAGGCAATTGCAAGACGGTAATTTGCTGCAGCACGGCATATCGGATGGATCTAGAATAACTTTATTACCGAACGTCGAAACGGGGCTCATTGTAAGTACACTAATTTGTACATTTTATTACTTAATCACACTTCAATCTCCCTACCTATATTTCGATTCTATTGTTATAGTATTCATATTATTAATTTCGGTTGCCTTTTTAAAACAATGCTTTTTATATTACCTGATTGTATTGGAAAAAAACATTAATTTTCAATTTTAATCTTGTACCAGTAAGGAATTACTTTTTGTACTCAAATAAACAAACAGTAAAACCCTTTTTTCCTAAACTGTTCTATTTGCTTCTTGATTAGTAATATTTAAAGTTTGCTCTGACTCTTTTACTCCTTTCTAAAATTAATCAAATGGAAGTTTGATTTTCTATCATTAATCATTTTTAAACAAATTTAAAATGTAGTTTAATTACAATAGTAATTCGTGTTATTTCCTAAGAAAGTGAATAATATACCGTATTATTTTCCAATTAGACAATAGAAGTGTTATAAATATTTGTACCTGCATACTCTAACTATGCATTTAATCCGTGGATTATTCATTGTAAGAACACTACAAAATGGTTGCTTAAGTTGCATGAGGTTTAAGGCAGGTTTTTACAATAAAAATGATGTAAAATTGCGAATAAGCTCTACTAATGGTTTTTTATTAATTTTAGACACAACGTCCAGAAATCGGAATAATGCAGGCACTGGAGTCTCTAAATGATACGCAAGTAAATGAATTCCTCTGCGGGAAGGCACCGCTCAATTTAAGCATGCGTTTAGGTAATATATTTTACTCATTTTAGTCGTATACTAATCCTATTTTATTTCTTTTATTAACAAATTTACTTATTCGAATGATAATATACTCTTTAGTTTGTTAATGGATCACGTTTTGATGTTTACGAGGATTATTTTTGAAGTTATAATATTCTAGAATAGTTTTTCATGTTATTGTTCCAAGATATTTTGATAATAACAAGAGGCGCATTCTATACAGTTTGTGCAAAACAAAGTTAGATGCACGTCACTAATGTCGTCATATTTGCCAAGAAATGTGCCGAACTATTTAAAATAAACACATAAGACAGATTAAGTTTATTACCTACAGAATTTAATGTAATATTAACATAGGATGATGGAAAATATTAAAAACAGTTAATTAAATCATCCAAGAAAAATGTATGTTATAAAAATTCAACGTTTGTATATAAAATAATCATTTTTTTCTTATAGTAGGTTGGTAGGCTCTCTGACTGTCAAGTCTCATAGTTGCCTCAAAGTGACGTGAATGTAACTTTGTTTTGCACAAACTATAATTGATTAATAATTACGAACATATTTTAGGTGATCACATGATGCTTATCCAATTGCAACTTAGCACAGTTTCCGGCGTGAAGCCCGTGAATTCTTCGTCGACAAACGCGGCCCCTTGCGGGCCTTCACAACCACAACATTCAGCCAGTCCCCCCAGTTTGCTGCAAGCCTCTCGTAATCTGCAGCATACACTTCGAAGACTGTCAGCCGACGTTTTCTCCGGAAAGGACAGGGGTGAGTATTCAATCGAATTTGGGCCTATTTGTTTGTTTGTTTTCTATTCTTAATGCTGTTTCAAATTTAAATTTTGGCTGTATAACCCAAAACGACAGGCCAAAAGAGGCCAATAAGCTGTCGCTTATACAGAGTTGTGTACGGTAGCCGAGCATTAGAAATTTTAGGAGTTTCTAAAATATTTTCAAGCATATGTGACTTCTGATTATACAGGAAGTAGAGGTCAACTTCAAGTACAATTTTTGGATTCTGTGGCCCTTTACTAGGCTTTGACAATAACACCATATGCCAAAATTGTCCCGTTCAATATTTTTTTGAAAAACAGTCGGGTATATTTTCTATGGTATCTCTATTAATAATGCACCTAGAAGTTTGAAATTTGGTATCTATAATGTCCAGACATAGCACTAAATGGTACTAAACTGAATTTTAATGGTACATTTACAGGGTGTTTAAAATGCTCTTACTAATTTGGGCAACTTAAAATGGTCATAGCTTCGTTATTTCAAATGGATCACCCTGTATTTTATGGCATATGGCATAAAATAATCGAACTTGTATAATTTTCATATACTATACTATATACTATAATTTTCATCGTGAGTTATCTAAATGGCTATTCCATATCTTTAATACACTGTGCTATTTCAAATCTTCTAATTTAACTGTAACTATTCAGGAACTCCCAAAATTTCTAATGCACTGCTACCGTAAATAACCCTGTATAACCCTTAAAAATTCACCAACTAAACCACTAATTAATTAATGAATTTCAGGTCGCAGAGAAAGCGTATATTCGGGGACGTTCAGCGGCGCCCTGAACCCGGCGCTGCAGGACCCGAAGGGGCGGCCGCGTCGCGACGTCGCCACCATCGTCCACATCCTCAACGATCTCCTCTGCTCGGTGCCCGAGCTGCGCCGGGTGGCGTGCAAGGGGGCCGAGGAGCCGGCGGGGCGGGCGCCCGAAGGCCCCCAGGACGAGCCGATGATGGTGTCGGGCTCCTGCAACGAGGATCAGAACCTGAGGACGCGCGGCAAGCTGGAGCACCTGCGCCTGGTGATGGGCGAGAGAAGGGAGCGCCGAAGGCAGCGCAAACAGAAACCGTATTCTCTACCTCAAAGTGACTCTGATACTGTCACCGCATGAGATGTGACTTGTGTGTACATATAGGTTATTGATTTTTTTTTTTTTATTTTGACAAAGTTTAGCAGTCTGATTATTCGTTTCCTGTTTGACGGAGATGTTTTTTTTTGTTTTTATTTGACTGAAATTGTAACCTTGTATGTTATAAACGATGGCTTATTGGTGTGTGAGGAGTTGGAAACCTAATTTTAGTTCTGATGAAAGTTCTGTTTTTTTATATACTTTGCAATTGAAAGATTTTCATTCATTCACTTATGCTTTTGATTTGTTTTTATGTTTGTTCTATTAGGGCAAATTATAATAGACTCCGCTTCAGGGCCCTCGTGTACTATGTATACGAGGGTTAATAAGCAATTATGGGTTGTTAAATGGTAGAATTTTTTATTTATAAAACAATTTACAATATCTAATCAGACTTAAGGTTGAGTTTCCAATTTCATCCGCTCGGTTTATTTACAGTACGGCGAGTCTCCTAGGATTTTGAACTTTAAAAACGTTTTAAACCGATGCTTTGAGAGCGTAGTATGAAGCAGGATTCTACTTCCTGTTTAATGTTTTGTTTATTTTACCACCGAATATCGTAAATTGTGTTTGTTTCCCATCGAGTGTGGTTGTTTTAGGCATATAGAACAGGATGTATGAGAGCGGTTTTTTATGTTCGTTTTAGGCATTTTAGTGAAATTGCACGTACATTTACGTAGGGAGATTCGCAAAAGGTTCACAATTTGAATGTTTTTAATCATTTGTAGGCCAAGGCAGAAGCTATTTTCAATTAAAACTATTATTGTTGCACAAATATACGAGGGCAATCGTATGGAATATTCTAAACTAGTAAACTTATGCCTTCACCTACATAACACTAATGAATACCAAACTCGATTTTAGTTGAATAATATTGTAAAAACTTCACACTCCTTGATTATCGTCTTCGTTGTAGTTGTACGTGCATTCGTAATTAATTTTTTTATTTGTATAAGTAGTTTACATTACGTGTATAAATTAGTTATCCGTTTAAGTTCTTCCTATCTGAAACGTTTAGGTGTTTTCGATTGCGATTTTTTGACGAGTTATTTTACGAAAACGGGAATATATCGTGAATAATACGAGAGAATAAACTAGCGCAAATTAATGATTTACTCGTTCGAATTAAAATGTAAAATTTCGTGCCGATAGAGAAAAATGTTTTGTAAACGAAAGGAGCTGTTTGAATGCTGCGTTTTTGTATTAATTGTTTCTACATGTCTTTAAACTAGATCAATTCTATTAATTTTTAAACTAAGAAAGAAGACTATTATATTGTAATAAATTCCGATTATTTAACGATTAATTTCAATTAATTAAAACGCTTTTTGGGGACGAAATAAATTGAGAGCTTCTTTCGTTTCATCAAAACTTAGTTGGATGTTACAACGTTTTTTTTCTATTATACCTAGATGTTAAGAGTTTTTTCTTTATAATTACATTGATGTGATCATTTGTTGTGATCTAATTTTGAAATATTGTTTTTTGTTTCCTTATTTAGTATATAACGAAAATAATCAATTATGTTAATAAAGTATTTTTAAAAGCGAATCATTTGAGATTATCATTTTCTACCCCACTTGTAAATTTTGTAAGAATGTATTGATGGATAATGTAAAATCATTAAATAGCATTGAATGTAAATGTATGTTTTTCTATATTTGAATTTAGTGTAATGTGAAATAATTAAAAAATGTAGTTTTTGAAAGAAATCACTAGATTACGACATGAGGTTTTGCAATGCAGAAATATTTACCCTTATGATTTGAGTGGCCTGGTCCATTTCGATAATTTCGTCAACCTAAATCAAAATAAAAAATCGATCGATTAACACAAATAATATTTATGTTTGCACAATATTTCGAATTTACAATGTCAACAACTATTTACGGTGTAAATAGTAAATATATCAGTAACAAAAGTACAAGTTTCGTGAATGGTTTCAAATGTTTCTCATATCAATTATAGGCAAATTTGAGTGAGTAAACTTACAGTACTTTTAAATTTATCTAAAATTTTCCTCAAGTCTTCAAAGCTTTTATTGCAGTTGCTTAATCACACCTTTAAACTCTCCACATAGAATATTAAATTAATCTAAATCAATTTCTGATTATTTTGTAGTCACCAACTCCAGATATCAAAGCGGAAGTCATCAAATTTAGTTACTTTTGTAGTGATTTATTTAAGTTGGCAACACTTTTTCCACCAAACGAAACGTCACAAAAAAACCTGTCAAATCTAAAAAAAAAATATCTACACGTAAACATCCGCTTAGCAAATCAATGCCGTACATTTTTAGATAGAATCTCCATTTTAAAAATACATATATTGCATATTATATAGCCTAATGTAATGAAATTAACCCCTAAATGTGCATTGGGAGCCTCGCAGGGTGCAATCACAGTCCGTTTGTAAATTAGTAGTTTTTTCTAGAAGAACGCCCTTTTCCATTTCGTTCATTTCCTCGTTATTACCGTTCAAATTATTGGCGGAATTTCTTTGCCTGCATACGTACGGGGTGTTGCCGGGAGACGGTGACTCCCTACCCTATAAAAACAAACCAAAAATTAGTACACAAAATTGTTAAATCATCACCAAAAAAATAATACAGTTGGTAACAATGATGGTAAGCTCCTCATGAGGGGAAATTGTCAGTTCTGTCTCATACTTTTTACCCAAATTTTTCTCAAAAGTTTACCTAAATTTTATCCGATTTCATTTAGTCACATTAAATTTTTGGGGGAAATTTCACGATGGGAAAATTGTTACATTCCTATCTCATAGGAAACAAAAAGCAACCGAAAAAAAACCGCCCATCATCATCCTTTCTCTTCCGATACTTCAATTTTCGCTATCGTAACATTCACGTTCAACTCGGTAACATTTCCATCTCCCGTTACAGCCTGTCCCTTTTCCATCAACTCGTTGGCTTCGTTCAATTCTTTCCCCGACAATCTCGCCCCTTTTCTCCTATTCATTTTCGCCTTGGCCTTCAACTCTTTGGCCAACCGTTTCGACTCCTTCATTTTCGCCTTGGCCTCCTTCGCCGCCTTCGCCCGCTCTTCCTGCTGCCTCAAATACTTCATGTACTACAAGAAATCGAAGAACTGGGTTAGAGAAAAACGGGTTGCATTGTTTGCGTTATAATTCCTTTCGATCTGACTAACAATTGGTGAAATAAATGATGTTTGGGAAAGAGGGCTGCGATTTAGACGTGTAACCGAATAGCAAGTGGCCAATAAAATAATTTACTAACTTGTTTGGAAGGTCCACAGCAGGTGTTCCTCACGCAATTATCTATGTTACTGCCTTTGGGGCAATCTAATACGCAGTCTTCTGATAGATCGGCCTGTTCTTTGGAAGTTGTCGGTATGTCAGAGTAATCGATGAATTCGGGTTGGATTGTCGTAGAATGGATTCCTTCATTGTGGAAAAACTCCTTCACTTTTTCGGCTATTTTCATGTACTCCGAGAGGTTTCTACATCTGCAAACGAAACAAAATTATGCTATTAGTTTACCAATGAATTTGGTACATTCTGTAAAAACAACAACGTTTCCCTCTTTTCTCCACTATTTTCTAAATTAATCGTTACCCCACGTTATTATACAGGGTGCTAAAATTGACAGATAAAAAATAAATCAGAAAATAACCCTCGCCCCCACCCAAATGAGACGCTTATGATTGCTTTACAAAAACCATTTCTAAAGCTAAAAAACCGTTATTCAATGTTTATTAAATGTGTCCAGTTTCAAGTTCAAAAGTGATGACTTTCTGGAGATATTCCAGAAATTATGACTCTAAGACACCATTTTCAAAGGTCTCCAGGTCCCAAACGAAACCTCCAAAGCCACATCTTTATTAGAACTTTTCGGAGTTTCTAACACCTATCCATTAACGCCCTGTATAAACCATCCAAAAAAATCCACAATTCCCACCTTATATGAGCCGAAGCAATGATCCTATCACCGGCCAATTGCCACACGTGGAATTCGTGCACCGCCAGGACCCCGTCCACTTTGGCCAGCAGCTTGTTCTGGATGGCGTCCACCTGGATATGCGTCGGCACCGTTTGCAGCAGAATCAGGGCTGAATCGCGCAAAAGAGGCCACACCGAGTTCAGAATCAACAGCACCAGGAGGATGCTCAGGGCCGGATCGATGTAGTACTTGTACTTCCAATCGGTCAGCCAAAATACCTGCAATTTAAGGCGCAATATTCAATGCAATTGTTTGTTTTTTTTGTGGCGAACCAGGACCTGGAGGAACCTTCGAAGATGGCTTCCATCGACTCGTTATATGAGTTGTATTAAGAGTGTGTGACGAATCGAATCGATGGAAGTCATCTTCAAAGGTTCCTCTAGGTACCCAGCTATCTCCGGAGGAAGCTGATTTATAATATGACCTACCAGAGCGGAGACGATGACGATGACGGACCCCAAGGCGTCGGAGAGCACGTGCAAAAACACGCCCCGCATGTTCATCTGACCTGCAGAATGGCTGGGCTCCACCTTCTTGGCTTCCTTCTGGGCCGGGGGAGGACTGGGAAACGTTTCGTCGTTTTCGTTATCATCGGTGATCGCCAATTGCGTCAATCTGTTTCTGCTGTGCGACAATCGGCCGTGCGAATGGCCGTGAGAACTGCCGTGCTCTGAGAAAATGTACATAACATAAGCTTATAACATAAGGTTTTTCTCCCTACTTTTATCGACAGATTTTCTCCCTACTTTTAATTAAACATTTTCCTATCCTACCCTACCCTACTTTTATCGATAGATTTTCTCCCTACTTTTAATTAAACATTTTCCTATCCTACCCTACCCTACTTTTATCGATAGATTTTCCTCCTACTTTTAATTAAACATTTTCTACCTACTTTTATCGATAGATTTTCTCCCTACTTTTATATCGATAGATATTATATCGAATATATTTATATTCTCCCTACATTTGTATTGATAGATTTTTTACCTACTTTTAACGAAAGATTTTCTCCCTACTTTTATATTGATAGATTTTCTACCTACTTTTAATGATAGATTTTCTCCCTACTTTTAATTAAACATTTTCTACCTACTTTTATCGATAGATTTCCTCTCTACTTTTATCGATAGATTTTCTCCCTACTTTTAATTAAACATTTTCTACCTACTTTTATCGATAGATTTTCTCCCTACTTTTATATCGATAGATTTTCTCCCTACTTTTATCGACAGATTTCCTCTCTACTTTTATCGATAGATTTTCCTCCTACTTTTAATTAAACATTTTCTACCTACTTTTATCGATAGATTTTCTCCCTACTTTTATATCGATAGATTTTCTCCCTACATTTGTATTGATAGATTTTTTACCTACTTTTAACGAAAGATTTTCTCCCTACTTTTATATTGATAGATTTTCTACCTACTTTTAATGATAGATTTTCTCCCTACTTTTAATTAAACATTTTCTACCTACTTTTATCGATAGATTTCCTCTCTACTTTTATCGATAGATTTTCTCCCTACTTTTAATTAAACATTTTCTACCTACTTTTATCGATAGATTTTCTCCCTACTTTTATATCGATAGATTTTCTCCCTACTTTTATCGACAGATTTTCTCCCTACTTTTATCGACAGATTTTCTCCCTACTTTTATCGATAGATTTTCTCCCTACTTGTATCGCTATGGATCTCCTCCCTACTTTCATCGATAGATGATTTCCTCCCTACTTTTATCGATAGATTTTCTACCTACTTTTATTGATAGATTTTCTCCCTACTTTTATATCGATAGATATTATATCGAATATATTTATATTCTCCCTACATTTGTATTGATAGATTTTTTACCTACTTTTAACGAAAGATTTTCTCCCTACTTTTATATTGATAGATTTTCTACCTACTTTTAATGATAGATTTTCTCCCTACTTTTAATTAAACATTTTCTACCTACTTTTATCGATAGATTTCCTCTCTACTTTTATCGATAGATTTTCTCCCTACTTTTAATTAAACATTTTCTACCTACTTTTATCGATAGATTTTCTCCCTACTTTTATATCGATAGATTTTCTCCCTACTTTTATCGACAGATTTCCTCTCTACTTTTATCGATAGATTTTCCTCCTACTTTTAATTAAACATTTTCTACCTACTTTTATCGATAGATTTTCTCCCTACTTTTATATCGATAGATTTTCTCCCTACATTTGTATTGATAGATTTTTTACCTACTTTTAACGAAAGATTTTCTCCCTACTTTTATATTGATAGATTTTCTACCTACTTTTAATGATAGATTTTCTCCCTACTTTTAATTAAACATTTTCTACCTACTTTTATCGATAGATTTCCTCTCTACTTTTATCGATAGATTTTCTCCCTACTTTTAATTAAACATTTTCTACCTACTTTTATCGATAGATTTTCTCCCTACTTTTATATCGATAGATTTTCTCCCTACTTTTATCGACAGATTTTCTCCCTACTTTTATCGACAGATTTTCTCCCTACTTTTATCGATAGATTTTCTCCCTACTTGTATCGCTATGGATCTCCTCCCTACTTTCATCGATAGATGATTTCCTCCCTACTTTTATCGATAGATTTTCTACCTACTTTTATTGATAGATTTTCTCCCTACTTTTATCGATAAATTTTCTCCCTACTTTTATCGACAGATTTTCTCCCTACTTTTATCGATAGATTTTTTCCCTACTTTTATATCAATAGATTTTCTCCATACTTTTATCGATAGATTTTCTCCCTACTTCTAATTGTAAAGCTACGATTTTTCTTGCTAAAAAAACGTCCAATAATACCTTACCGTGGAACAAGAGCAATCCGACTAAGTTCACCAGGAGGCCGATGCCGCCGACGGCGACCAGCAGCTGCGGATCGTGTATGGTCTCCATTTCGATGAACCTTTTGCACGCCTCGACGGTGATCGAGAAGCACAGGGCCACCAGGAACACGGCGTTGACGAGGGCGCCCAAAACTTCGGCCCTAGCCCAGCCGAACGTGTTTTTCGACCATTTCTTGGGCGACATCTGCAAAATATTAATCACAGTGAAATTGATAATTTCAGTCGATGTAAATGTGTGGTATCTACGGAGTTAACTGGGACCTGGGGGACCTTCTGAAGATGGTTCCCATGGATGCGATATATAGGGTGTTTTAAATAGGACAAATTGTACTCACCTTAACTGATAAAAATGCTACAACTAAGGCCGCTACGTCGCTGAGCATGTGAAAACTGTCTGCTACTAAGGCCATTGAATTTGTTATGTATCCTACGACGATTTCGACGAAGAAAAAGAAGGTAGTCAGCCATAGCATCGACAGGAGACGGCATTTTTTGCCGGTAAATTTACCCATATCAACTGAAATAATAAATGCAAATGCTTATTAATTTTAATTATAAATCCTCTTCTCCCTACTTTTATTAAACGATTTTCTTCCTACTTTAATTCAACGATTTTTCGCCCTACTTTTACTGAAAGACCTTTGATCATACATAAAATCAATCACGATCATCAATGATTCTTTAGAGAATTATTTCTCTATTTGAAAAACTATAAATAAATTATACCCGTAATAATAAATTTAAATATTTAATCACAAGTAACGCTGAATAAGTCTATTATTTTCTAGTAAATAAAAACATTTATCTAGTTCCGGGAAATGAAGCGATGGTAAAAATCCTTGATTAGCTTCAACAATTGTTGTCTTCATAAATGAAATGTCCTAGTTTTTAATTATAATACAATAATCGAAAAATCTATCCACATATAAAGATTTTACGATGGAATATAAAATAAGAATATTTATATTGAATAACAATCCATTATATTCTTTATTATATAAGTCTATAATTTTTATTTTTAATCATAAATTAATTGAATTTACCTACCAACTTTTATATTATAACCTGACAAAGTGATTTTTAAAAGAATTTATATAAATTAGTACACTGAAATAAGCCATCAGTTATGTTTACATTTCTCGATAAAGTAATGTTTTTAATATCTAAATACAACTGAATATAAAGCAGATTAATAAAACAGTTAAATAAAATTAAAAGTAATTTAAGAAGAATTAACATTAAATAAATTACGTCATTACTATTTATACTATAAGATTAAGAAATTTATGTGTTAGTGAACTGCAAATTTACAAAAAGATGTTAAATATGCGTAATTAATATCTACATATACAAAGTTAATAAAAAGATCTTACATTGTAACTAACAAAACTTTCGAATTATCTAATAAAATTAATATTCATAAATGAAGTGTACATGGGTATTTACTTTAGATTCTTCTATCAAATTATATCTATTTGATTTAAAAGATAAATGCTTGTAACTAAAGATAAATGAGTCTACAAAAAAGAACAATTAACTAAATAAACACTCAAAAATATCGAAATTTGAAATTAACACTGCAACATCATATTCTCCACATTTAGAATTAACGCTATCAATGTTTATCAATCTTATCAACGTTTAAACTTTCACGTGTTACTAATCCTTTATATATTAATGGTAAAATTCCAAATTTTCTAATTGAATCAAAGATAGATAAGTAAATTTCAGGTCAAAGTTGTGTATAGTCTTTGCGAATGGCACTAATTTTTTATCACAAGCTATTAACAGCTCGGTTATTGTTCAAGCATGAAATGCACGTTAGGAATTCATCACTATCAATGCAATAATGAAATTCGATCAACAACTAAATCAGCACTAATTTTCAAAATTTTTACACCTATTTACCACAAACAATCCACAGATAAACCTATCAGTTTAACGCCACCAATTTCCTTTTTCCCTTGCTGAAAACAAATATTTTGTTTGAAGGATGCGGTCAAGTGCACACGACCAAATTAAAAATAATCCCATCCAATCGAGGCATCTCGTGGAAAACGTGAGCAAAATAACAAGCATTATTCGTTCGATTAAGAATTTTAAGTACACATTCAAACGTCTCGAGGCTTCGATCGATGATTGCTTTAAAAAATTTATTCCAAATCATTATATTTAATAATCAGAGCGGTAACATTAATGTGTGTTTGATAAGAAACGAATAACAATATGAGCGTTTTGTAGAACAAATACGAATCACAAGGGCGTTCGTAATTTACTTTAAACTATCGAAAGAGTGTAAAACTTATCAAACGATACTTAATAATATGTTTAATGAAAAATGATAGTGATTAAGATAAAGGAGTTATTCAAATTGATGAGAAAATAAGTGAATATGTAGAATAAATTGAGTTATTAGAAATATAAAACAAACATTATAAGGACAGCAATCAATTCACCCTAATTTCTCCACTAATTTGTAAACAAACAAAAACGTCTGAAGGTGTAATTAAAATGACAAGATCATTACAAAGAATTGTAATTTTAAAAAATGTTTGTAAAAACCCCGATTACAAAATACAAGTGAATTCTATCTTACCTTGAATAGACGAATCAATGCGTTCTCATCGTTTCTCTATCGGTATCTCGGAAGGAAGAATAATCGGCGAACAGGAAAATCCGATGAATATATGGGCAGGTAAATCGTACGTAAAAATAGATTCTTCAGACGACGTTGAAATCGAACGACAATGTCCGTGGATTCCGAAAAGTGCTAGGTTAAAACGAACACTAGGTATTTTCACGCGCGACTAAAAGCTGCTGGGGTTGATCACGAAGCGAATTTCATTTCGACGACAACTCGGAATTTTGCTCGGACCGAATGGAGAATTTCCACGAGAATTCTACGCGAAGGAAAAGGAACCTCCTTTACCCGTCACCATCACGTCTTAAAAGTCAAAACTGCGAAACCAAACAACACGGGTTGACGTTTGTAATGTCATGTAATGACAGTCTTGACGTTTATATGCTGCGTTGCCAAATGTCAAAAATTTACGCGATTGACAGAACAATTCTATTCAAAAATGGGCTACCGATACTCAATAACGATTAATTTATTAGTCCAAATATCCATAAAATTTACGTTAATGTATGGTAATGTAAGTAAATAATTAATTTGAAACCATTAGTTAGTTTTTTTTATCAAATAAAATGTATTATTAGAACCTGCCAATACGCACGGCAACATCGCTAATTATTTGGCCAATTTAAAATACAAAAAAAAAAATACCAAACAATTAGCTAATTTATTTTAACACTGATAATTCATACTTAATTATAGTTTAATTTGCAACTGTTTATCAATAATTATTATTTATTTATAAATTGTTTGAGGTAACTGTATGCTAAATCAATCAAAGTGGCTACCGTATAGAAGAAAGAGAAGAAGAGTTTTGATTTTGTTATGACAGTTCAATCGTAAATGTCAGAAATTCGTAAAAGGAAAATATTTTGGTGAAATTTTGCGCATATTTTTTAAATTATGTGCCTTTCGGACGAAACGAACAAAGGTATCGTCCATTCTGATTAGTATTATTTAGTTCCACGTTTTATAAACCATGGAAATTGCAAAGGATCAAACGAAGGTAAAGTAAAAAGTTTAAAGTATATTGTTTATTGACCTCAGTTACAATGGTAATGTACTGGAAACTTTGCATTATTTGTTGTTTTCGTTTAATTTGTGAGATTACGTAGTAATGAACTTATTATTGCTTCCGTTAGATAAAAAATGGATTTATTTCAGGCATGTAATTTAAATGCATACAAAGCCATATTTACTAAATTTGATACTGCTTATCACAGCGGTTTTTCACCGTTTATAATTATACGTGATGTTTTAGAAAAAGAAGAAAAATAAAGGGAACAAAGCGAGTACTCACAATCAAGATTATTCTCCCACTGATAATCAGGAATATTTTGAATCAGTCGCTACAAGCTCAGTCGAATGCATTCCTACTATAGAATGCAGCACATCCTCTGACAAAATCAAATTAGAAACGAATCATTCCGCAGAAATTTCAGGCATTCGAGAAACTAACGACAATGGGGAAACAATCAATCGGAATGAGTCTACAGCCATAATTAACGAAAAGATGCCAGATAATCGAATCGTGTCTATAGAGAGTGATGCTGAAACGACAAAAAACGACAAAGTTTTAGAATTGCACATCAGTGAAAATTCCAGTAATTTAGAAACTTTAATAATAGACGAAGAAAATGCTGAGAAACCCATCGGGCTCGAGAAAGTCCTTAACGATAGCAAACAATTAGTTAAAGAAATCAAAATGACTGAAACAATTAACGAAAATGACACAAAAGAGATTCAATTGGACATAAAACCTTATACAGAATCTCAGCTGAGTGCGCTCTATTTCAATCAGGAATTAGATACATTACAAACCTTCATTGATCAATATGTTAACGCTGAATTGAAAGGTAAATATCATTTTTACTGTAATAATTACTTTTGTTATTATTATTAAATGTTTAAGGCACTACAATGAAACAACATCCTCTACACGAATTATTAACAAACTACCTAAGAATTCGCGAGAAAATAACAGGAAACACGTTGGAGCTGGAGCAAATCCGGAAAGAGTACAAAGCTAACCAAGAAAATTTATGGACCGGGGAAACTGTTACAGTCACAGGGAAAGGAATGTGTCAAGATGGAACGGCCGTTTCAGCTTCACATAGTTACAATCGTAGCATTTTCCACAGATCTGTGTTCCAGAATATCGTCAGGATATTGGGAAACGTTCAGGATTTGACTTACGAAAATCACACACTTTACACTTACTCTGCTGAGGATCTGAGGCTACAGATAGAACTGTATCTTCAAAGTGTAATGTACAACTGCATGAATATAACCCAGCTATCGAAAGATGCTGCTGTTGCTTTAACAATTCAAGAAGAACCGCCACATTTGAAGCCATATTTCGGGGAACTCCGCATGTGCATTTCTATTCTATTTTCGTTCCAAAGGAAGCTGATTAGAGAAGGCCAGTTCATCAAGGAAACCAGATGTTGGCTATCTCATTTAGTAGCAATCTTGTTAAGAATCGCCAATTATCAAGACCATCTGTTTATATTGAATCATATTTTGAGGTTTGCTCTCAACACTTACTGCTTTCGCAAGATATATATCCTGTTTTATTTTACAGATGTCCTGCTGGTGTAGGATCCTGGGCGTCCTCGTTCATTCAAACTCCTTTGGAATTAAATAGCAACGATTCTCCTTTCGCTAACTTCCAAATCAACCATCTGTTAACGATATTTTCAGCTATTCTAACGCCTGTTATTAGCAGAGAGCAATTTCTGGAGGATTTATCTGTTAAAAACGAAACGTGTGCCGAAGCTATTTGGGTTATGGTGGATTCGGATGGTGAAGAAGACGACGATGAGGCCTCTATTAAACCTCTAAAAGAGAACGATTTAGTGGCTTTGTTGAATCAGTTGCCTTTAGACGATCTGTTTAGGAATATATTACTCATCAGACAGAAGAACTTCCAGGTATTTACCTCGTTATTGTTAATAATTTAACGCTTATTTTATTAATTTTAGGATGTGTATGATGTAGAATTGGTGACAGAACACCACATTTTAAGATACTTCGCTTTTTCTACTGTAGTACTCAAGCTATTATACAAAGGTATGCAGACATACAGTCAGCCTAGATACAATCAATTTTCGAAGAGGCTGAGTCGCTTCATAAGGCATGTAGCTCAATACGCCACCGATCAATGGGAACAATTTCTAATGGTAACTCAAATAGAATTCTATAGAATGTTTTTAACACTGTATCATTTCACCAGGTGCAAAGATTAGAAGATAAAGCGATGTTGCAACGTCTCCAAGTAGAATACGATGCTTTCTTCCTACGTGCCATTTATTACTTGTATTCATCTCAAAAATTAGGAGCTTGGCAATTCCTTGCTGTTATACCATACAACATGGTTTCGATAAAAACTCTGTGGAAGGTTTTCTTCTTCCTCCACAGCACCGACGATCAGGCCGAGGACATCCTGAACCCGCACGTAAAGGATGATTACAGCAAGAAAATTTGGGAGAAGGAATTAAGGGGGCAATTCGAGGAGAAATTGGGGTGTTTAGAAGACGCTGAGGTTTACTATTTGCTGAACACCTTCGCTAATATGGCGCTGGCTCGCGGTGATGGCGACATGGGCTTCATTTACTCGGCTACTTTGGATTTGTTGCATGTAAAATATAGCATATATACTTGTGAATAATGTATTAATTTAATTATTATTGCAGGTGGGATTTTTGAACGCGGTTACGCAAGAAACTTGCTCGAAATCGGCGAGAATACTGCTAACTCACGTCACTTCGAAACATCCCCATTTGCTTTCGAATATTCTAAAAGAAGTGAAAGATAACATGGATAAAATCGGCGCTTCATCGCTCTATTTGTACGAAGAACTACCCTTATCGATATGGAAACTCAGCGATAGAGATTTGGAATTAATTTCGAGGTTTGTTTCAAGAAACATTTAACTTACTCCTACATTTTTACCTTACATTGTAGATTGCTTCTGAACAATCCCATTGCTAGTTACGAAAGCAAATTATCTCGTATGATACTATCGAGATTGAACTGGGATCGAATACCTTACGAAATCCATTGCGAAGTAGCCCTGCTGGTAGTCCAATGCGTGTTTCAAGAACCCGGCATCGAAAATTGGGCTTGGCAAACCGTTCTAAGACTGAAATTGCACATCAGCGACAAAGCTTTCACCGACATCAGCCGAGTACAAGACCTAGAACGTTTCGACGTACTCTTAAAAGGTACACAATAACAATCACCCTCTATATTATTACAAGTTGTTCAATTCGCAGGGGTACGAGAGCAAAACTGCCTGGCCATATTCGTGTCGCTTCTGATGACCTCCTGGGGCCACATGGTGCCGCTGATCTGCAGCAAGGGACTCTCACAGTTGCTCTACTTGCAGTCGCAGCAAAAACACGAAGCTGTACTATTCGCTCTCTACCTCATCGTGCCGATATTCGTGCACTCTCAAGAGTGCATGATAAACTTGGAGAAGTTCCAAGAGATTCTAATGAACCTACTGAACGCCGATAGGGGATATGTATCAATGGCTAAGAGTCTGGTGTATTCGCAGAATACAGTGCTGCAACAGTTCGGTAATATGATAGAAACGCAGATCGTAAATTACAGTTATTACGGCTTGGATAGTCCACGTTATCTCGTCAGATTGTGGACTAATTCGTTAGTTTCTGTATCTGGTTGGAACAAAGATATGGGTATTATGCACCTAATGGATGTAATCGTTCGAACTGCCTTCCTATACAGCGACTCTATCGATGCTGTTTATGATATTTTAAGGGATCTCTCGCAGGTAATTATTAATAGAAAGCGCGCTCGCTGCTCGAGCTCGGCTAGTTTACTTAATAACCGTTTTTGTTTGGATCAGGCGAGCACACCGCAGGAGAGTCCAGGGGCGATAAGTTCCCTTTTCAAATGGGTGTCCAGCAACAATACTAATGGAAGTTTAATATCGAATTCGCTATCTGCCTTCACTTGGCTGGCATATTTGACTATATCAGTGGAGCACGAGGAACGGGAGAGGCGGACAGGCCTGTGGAACGAAATCTTGGTGCAATTGAGCAAACAAAAGGGGAAAATTAACGTAGATGTAGCCATTAAGGTAAGCTGTTTATGCTCTAGAAACTGTTAATTTTATATTAATTTTGTGTGTTAGAAAGCTGCGAGTTCTTTGAAAATACCATCGTTTGTGTCGAGTTATCTTAGCATATACCGCTGGGCCCAGCAGGCTTTGGATACGCCGTTGGATCATCCGCTGTTGCCGCTTCTTTGGCAGAAATTCTTCACTTTGTTTCTGGCACGTATACCCAATCCCAGTATAGTGGATAAGTCGTGTGTGGGAGAAAAATTCTTTGACGGTTTGGTGAACTTTGGTTTCTTCAAGAGGATAAAGCGAAGATTGCAGCAGTCTATCGAATATTTCAGGTTTAGTTTCGTATAGAGAAGAATTTATTTCATTTAATGGTGGTATTTTTTAGGGATAAAATCGATGTTAAAGACGAGGAAAACGATGAACTTTCGAAGAAATCTTTTTACCAGTCCTGCGAAAGGATATTCAGGGCTTATTCCCTGTGGCTGGAAGAGCCTAGGCTGCAAGAGAACAATCTTTTGTTGAAAAATCTACCGCCACAATACGAACCGGATCGCTTGATTAGGATAATGCAAGGGGAAAATGTACGTTTACTCTTTTTTCTATATAATATAACAAAACTGCATTCATTTCAGACGCCTTGGATGGACTTCCTAGACATAGAGAAACTAACGCGCCAGCAACAATCCCACATCCGCGTATGGAGAATAAACAATTTCAGGGAAAAAACGAATGTAAATCGACCGCTTTTGAACCCCGAAAGCAACGATCCCATCCAAAGAATCTTCACCAGATTATCCTCCTATGACAAACCCAAACCAGCCCCTTCTATCACCTTCTCCGCTCCTGTTGTCCCTAATATAGAATTCGGCAACGAAGAGGAGATGTTCAAATCCCTCGAACAATGTTTTAAAACACTAAAACAATGCGCCCACAATCACGCATTGAAATTATCCGAACAAAAAGCTCTGGATAGTGCCTATAAGGAACTAGCGCCTCAATTATATAGGTCTGTACTCAATCGGGTGAAGAAGAAAGTGCCGTGCAAAGGGAGGAATCAAACGTGTTATTGCGCCGGCGCTGCGGAAATCGTGCTAGAAATGCAGGTAGGACTTTTAGAGTTGATTAATGAATCGAGTTGATGTATAAAAATGCATAGGAAGCGAGGATTAACGAGAGGATTGATCATCAAATAACATCGAATAGAAGCACTTATGAGTCTCTTTTGAGTCAAGCCCTGCAGCCAGCTTCGTTGAATTTGTGCTCGGCTTCGGTGACTCTCCAGAAAACCATCAGGTGAGTCTTTAGATATAGATTATGTACAGTTAATAAATCGTTGATTTTTGCTTCAGCACGCTGCAAGCTCAACTTCATTGCAATCCCTGTACTGCTGAATTGGGTGTGGAGCTCTTCTACCGCATACTAACGATGTTAAACGAGGAAATCGAAGCCTATCCCCCGACGAAGACGCTGTTTTCTGTTTGTCTGGAGCGATTGGGCCAGTCGCATATTCGTGCAGTTGAGCGAGAAATGCCCAGGCTATTAAACAAAATCCTACAAGACCCGAAAGCCAGCGAACATTTGGCCCCACATTTTTCCCCAGGCGATGCTGGTACAGCCAATTTGCTACTCATGTACTCTACCATAAGCAGGGACATGGGGCGTAAACACGATGTAGCATTCGCTCTCCTCTCTAAAGTATATTAATTAGAATTCCAATCAGTATTAGAGTGTAACATCTCGTTTATTCTAGTTCGAAATCGAGAATTGGCTGACGCGCAAGAACCCGAAGATAAGCCAAAGATCCCAATTGATCCAGCTCGTAATAGAAGCGTTGACTAATTTGGGATACGATCCGCCTATGGAAGCAGCGACTTTGCATTGCCTCTACCGCAGACACTTGTTATTTATATTCGAACACCAATTCCCCGAACACTACGGCGAGGTATTAGTGTTGCTGTTGAAAGCCAGCTCTGGAAACTCTGAAGCGAATTCGCTGTCGGAGAGCGTGTGGATGGACGTGTTGAACTTCTTATCGCAACCATCGCCATTGAATTTGAAATCTCCTCTGAGGTACACGTTTAATTTTATTTTGAATACAGTACATGCATAGCTTAACCTTTTAGGGATCAATTGAGACAATATGCGCAGCACCAGAACGTTTTGCAGCATCAAGAACTGCTCGATACTGCCGAATTACTGGCTAGGCACTTTACGCAAGAACGTTTACAGTATGGAATTTATGGCTTATATCCTAAATGCCGGGTTTACATGGACGTGTATACGTTGCTTCTTGGTACTGTTGGACACGGTATTATAGTTAGCATGTTGAACACTCATCAAGGTATGTATTTATTTATTACAAATTAGCCCAAAGATAAAATTGCCCCATACAAAATAGCCCAAAGACAAAATTGGGTTGTTGACGGGTCATGGTATTTATTAGTAGTCTACAGGCTAGTCGAGCTTGCGGAGCGAGTGAAAAGTTATAACACCCTTTTTTTTGTTTGTTAGGACTATTGGGTGATAAATTGTGCGAGAAAATATGGCCTTATATAAGGGATATGTTCGCTCCATGGCTGGTGCCTTACTCCATGCAAAATCTCAAGGAAAACATGGCCTCGTGGATTCAGCAATTGGCTGACGACAGATCAGTGCTGCTGCCTTGGATACCCGCTGATACAGGTTTCGCTCAGAAAATCCTGTGCGCTTTCAGGGAATGCATATCGTTTGTGATTCACACACTTCCTGGTAAGCACGCTATCGCAATACTATCCTGGTGTTGTATTTAATGATATTTTATTGTAGCATCGAGTAGTATTTTGAGCTACATTTGGCAGTGGTATGTAACCTGTTACGCGCACAAATCAGTGAAAGATCACGTATTAATCTCGGTGCACAAGACATTTCTGACGTTTCCTTGGCACAATTTCTGGCCTTCTGTGGTGGACGTTGAGTGCATGCTAAAAGTACATTAATAAACCATCAATTAAAACCTCTTTATTAAAATATAATCGTTTCAGGTTGTTGACCAATACTTACCGGAGTGTCACGCTTTCTTGGGACACGTTTTCACTTCGATACCTTGGTCGAATTGGTTGGGACATTTATCTACAGCGCCCGAGAAGCTGCGAATTCTAGTACACCAATGCTTCTTTAATCTAATTGTTAAATTATGCAATGAGCCTAACGTTCGAAAGAACCAATACGAGCAAGCTAAATCGCTGTTGACGCAAGCCGAGCAATTCGATTGGACCATTTTGGACGGGCGGTACTACCAGTACGTCATGGATTGGTTGGTGATGAGCTGTGATCCGTCTGTGATATTCAAAAACGATCCACTTGATTTGGATTATAGATTGCTGCAGTAAGCTATAAAAATTATTTACTTGATTTGTATATTAACGCGAATTCGTTGCAGTTTTCTTAAAACAGCGGCCGCCCCATCGCCCGATGGCACGAATAAAAGGCTGATATTCCTCAAAACCACCGTTAAATTGCTCTCGGTTTACTCGAATCGCAACAAATCGAATATATCTAGGAAAGAGCAGGATATAGCTGTATTAGTAACGCGTCAGTTGAACGATTTAGAGACGACTGTAAACGAAGAAGAGGAATTGACAATGTTGCTCTCAGAAATATTGTTCACTTTAAATATAGAAGATGTAAAAAGCTTCGCTTTAGGTAGCTTTATCAAATGGATTGAGAACAAACCAGGCAATGGGATCGTCATTAGGTCACTGTTGAAGACTTTAGGAACTGTTGTGACTGATTATGATATTTTAGCTGGTCTCCTGGAAGTTACAATCAGCAGCTATTTTGTGAATACAGGTAAATTTCTACTCAAATCGATATATTAACGAGGCATTGAATAGTATATTAATTTTTTAATGCAGTTTCAGATGATTTTCAACCCAATTGGAGGGAAATAGGCGAATTACTGAACATATCGTTGCCAAAACAAACCGAATTACAACAATCTGTTTTGAACAAGAGCTGCTTATTGGCTTTGAACGCTATTTTAGTGCAAATGATGTCTAAACAGAACAACACAGAAATCCTGTTAAATTTGTGCCTAGATTGGCTAGTCAACGTCAAAATAAGGTACTCACTAATCCTTTTAAATTCCTTTGAACGAATTAATATTTTGTGGAAACTTTCAGCGAATCAACGGAACCGAAAATACCCCTAATTTGGTGCGGATTTTTAATGCTAACATTACAGCATGCTGAAAAAGATGAACCCCACAGTGGAGCTGTGCTGCACAAATTCGCCAGAATCCTGCTGCAGTTATCCGAGGAAAAGGGCCCCGGTAAATGGGGCCGGGGTATCCTCAGTGCCATAGGCCTCAGTAAACAGGGACCGGTGTCCTCAGAATTCAAGTTTCTCTGTCGAGCTCTGGCCGGTAATGAATTGTTTACTCTATACTCTACCATTTAAATTGTAATTTTTACTGTTCTTTTAGGGTATGTTTTGGCGCAATTGCCGGAGATGAAGGGCGAGCCGCAGGCGGTGAGAAAATTCGCCAACGCTCCATCTAAAGTAGGGCAAAGCGGGGGAAATACGGAGTGTGTTAAGGTTTTGTTGACTATGGATTTCGGGCAATCCCAGGGGAAGATTAAAGAGTGTGCTGAGTTGTCTTTAAAGCAGGTAGGTTGATTAGATTATTTGCGATGTTTTTGGTAGAATAATGTTTGTTTTGCAGATACAAGACTCGAATAATTCGTTGCACAACGCGCGAAAATTCGTAATGCTTCTAGTTAAACAGTTTTATACGAAGCCGTATTTAATTGATATCGGTTAATGATTATTGTAATACATTTTATATTGGTTACCATTCGGCGCCAAAGATTTCGCAGACTTATTCGTTTTTTTGCCGAGTTTTATTAGTATTTAGTATATTATTATTTTATATTATAAAGTTATAGCGAAATAACTGATGGAATTTTAAGTGTTAAGATTAATTTTTTTCGGTTATCGTTCATTATATATTATTTTTCTAGTATTGAATAAGTTTCAATAAAAATATATAGTGATTATTTTGGTGATAAATCGTTGGACAAAAGTGTTATCTGAATTAAATATTTTTTACATAACTAGTTTTTTTATTTCGGAGTGCTTTTAATTATTTAAGGTTTACGAGTTACTATAATTATTCAAATACTTTAGAATACATAGTATTTAATCCGCATTTAATTACATTTTTCAAAGTACGTATAATCGTTGTAATTATTGTAGTAAACTACAACCTGATAACTAGTTTTAACAACACTAATGGCCAATAGTTTTAATTAATATTTTGATGGATGTTTCTCTATTCAATTTGTATGTAATTTTATTTTTTTCGGCGTTTAATTGAAATTTTGCATTAGCGATAAACTATAGCCCCTCAATATACTCAGATAATCAACGAGTTTTCTAAGCACAAACTGCAACTTTTCATCGTCATAGTGAGAAAGTGTTAAGCAGTGCTGATACCAGAATTAAAATGCTCAAACGTTTAGCCGGAAGAATAGCCATCGTGACTGGTTCAACGCAAGGCATCGGCCTTTCCATAGCCGAAAGGTTCGCCCAAGAGGGTGCTAAGGTTATAGTTAGCAGCCGAAAGCAAAACAACGTTGATCAAGCCTTAGAAACGCTTACGAACAAAGGCTACCAAGTCACTGGCCTCACTTGCCACGTGGGCAAGAAGGAAGACAGGCAGAAGCTGCTGGAAGAAGCGAACCAACTCGGCGGACTGGACATTTTAGTGTCCCATGCCGGCGTGAATCCTTCCATAGAGAACATCTTCGATTGCTCAGAGGAGGCTTGGGATAAAATATTCGACGTAAACGTAAAAGCCTCCTTCCTGCTGGCCAAAGAATCCCTGCCTTTGCTGAAAAACAGCAAGGCCGGGCGGATTATATACACTTCTTCGATATCCGCGTTCAATGCTTTTCAAGATTTGGGAGCTTACGGGGTCAGCAAGACGGCTTTACTGGGACTAGTCAAGGCGGAAGCTTTACATTTAGGTTCTTACAATATCACTGTGAACGGTATAGCTCCCGGATACATCGACACGAGATTCGCTGGAGTTTTGACTCCTAAGAAGGAGTATTACGTGGACCAAATGGCTATAAAAAGGTATTTTTTGATACAATAAGTTACGTAGGTGTGTAATATATTTGTTTCTATTTCAGACTCGGTAAACCCGAAGATATAAGCGGTATAGCAGCTTTCCTAGCATCTGATGATGCAGCGTATATAAGTGGCGAAACTATTGTTGCGGCTGGCGGGTTGAGCGTCAGATTGTGATTGAATTTACCTTGTTATTGCTGCTTTGGGGATTTTTATATGTACAAAATCTTAATATTAGAGCATTAAATAATAGAATGTTTGTAACAATCAATAAAAATATATAGTGGTTATTTTGGTGATAAATCGTTGGATAAATGCACTATCTGAATTAAATATTTTTTACATAACTAGTTTTTTTATTCGCTTAGCACTAATACGGTTATTGCTGTTCGGAAATTGAAAATTTTATATTGCAGATAAGTTGAACTTCACAACCTAACTAAGTGGAGGCCATCAAAAAATAGAAGATTTTGAAAGTTGACATTGAGTGACACATAAACATGATTTTGATTCGAATGGAGTTTGTTTTTGAAAAAAGTTATTTTACTTCGTGTAAAAGTTAATTTTTCGTGGTGAAATCGTAAGGAAACATGGACCAACCTTCGAACGCATACAGAAAAATGCTAGCGGCAGCCGCATCTAGCGTGCTATTAGAAAACGGCTATGATTCAGTCGAAAAAGACAGCCTAGGAACTCTTACAGAAATGATGCAGGCTTGTGAGTATAGAAAAACTGTGAATAAATTAAAACTAATTTACGGATTTTTAGTTATCACTGAAACTGCCTACCTAACTAAATGCTACTGCGAATTATCCGGCCGAGTTGAACCCGTTTTAGGCGATATTATTTTGAGCTTCGTGGAAATGGGTAAGCAGCCCACTTTTTCTCTATTATTATACTCTTATAAAAGTGTTGCTACATTCAATTAACTTCTGTATACACTATAAACATCAACATATTTAATTTTTAGGTTTCAACTTCCAATCGTTAGAAAATTACGTAAAATCATCGAAACACGTAGTATTACCACCGTTACAACCACAACAATCCCAGAAACAGCTAAACATGCTAGCAGCAGGATCTAAACAACCTTTGTCTTCGCACATTCCGCAGCACCTTCCCCCTTTTCCAGACCCCCACGCTTATGTTAGAACTCCTGTAAGTACATTAATTAAAGGCTAATTAAATATCCGCTAATTTAATACGTTTTAGACGCACAAACAACCTATAATCGATTACGAATCAGTTAGAGAAAAAGCTGCCATCCAGAAAAGGGACATCGAGAAAGCTCTAACGAAATTTTTAGCTAAAACGAACAGCACTCACAATTTGTTCGATACAGACGATTCGAATATATTTCCACGTAAGTAAACATTTATTTATTACAAATTACAGTACTCAAAATCTGTTTTATATCAGTAATAGCTTGCAAACCGAGTACACCAGCCTATCTCTCTGCCCTGCTGCCCCAGGACCAGATCTTCGATCCAGAAGATCTGGATGTGGACCCGAAAAGCCAGATCCTGCAGCAGCAGAAGCACCACGACAAAGCGAAGAACCAGAAGAAGAGAATAGAAGAGGGCGAGGAGGTTAAAAAGGAAGCGTTAAATGAGTCGAGGACTAGCGAAGAAGGGGGTGGTAATTCGAATTACATAGACAATCCGTATTTAGCGGCTACTAAATTACCCGGTGGGGAAGTAATGGAAACCTCTTGATTTGTGGAATGTAATGTGACAAGCGATTAAGTTAGGTTTTATGGTATATTAATATTAATAGCAAATTTTTTTATTGTCTGTTCATAAATGATGATAATAGGAGTAATAAATCTTCATGATCCTTGCTAAAGCTATACAAGGTGAACCATCCACGTAATATTAAAATATTATCTTTATTAGTAGGCAGAGTTTAGGGCCTTTTTTATTCTCAAGAGATTAAAAATTAAGTTATTACATTAGTCAGTGACGTAGCTTGAGAATAACAGTATAATTTGAAAATAATTGATTTTTTGGCTTATTTTGTGTAAATAACGGAATTTGCTGAATTTTTATCTTAATTCAATTTAATTCAATATATTAAATAGAGAACACATTTTAAATCGGAACGATTCATTCTTAAACTCAAATTAAGTACGCTTATGGAATTGGCCAATTGATTGATTTATTACCCCGGCTCATTTATGAATAGACTTTTACATTATTTTTATTAATAATGTTTCTGTATAAAATTTATTTGTAATTTTACCTTTTCCGGCGTTTAATTGAAATTTCGCATTAGCTATAAACTCTAGCAATCAATATATTCAGGAAATTAACGCGTTTCCTATGCACAAACTGCAACTTTTCATCGTCATAGTGAGAAAGTGTTAGGCAGTGCTAATACAAGAATAAAAATGCTAAATCGTTTAGCCGGAAGAATAGCCATCGTTACTGGTTCAACGCAAGGCATCGGCCTTTCCATAGCCGAAAGGTTCGCCCAAGAGGGTGCTAAGGTTATAGTCAGCAGCCGAAAGCAAAACAACGTTGATGAAGCCTTAGAAACGCTTTCAAACAAAGGCTACGAAGTCACAGGCCTCACTTGCCACGTGGGCAAGAAGGAAGACAGGCAGAAGCTGCTGGAAGAAGCGAACAAACTCGGCGGCCTGGACATTTTAGTGTCCCATGCCGGCGTGAATCCTTCCATAGAAAACATCTTCGATTGCTCAGAGGAGGCTTGGGATAAAATATTCGACGTAAACGTCAAAGCCTCCTTCCTGCTGGCCAAAGAATCCCTGCCTTTGCTGAAAAACAGCAAGGCCGGGCGGATTATATACACTTCTTCGATATCCGCGTTCAAGCCTTTTGAAGATTTGGGAGCCTACGGAGTCAGTAAGACGGCTTTACTGGGACTAGTCAAGGCGGAAGCTTTACATTTAGGGTCTTACAATATCACTGTGAACGGTATAGCTCCTGGATACATCGACACGAGGTTCGCTGGAGTTTTAACTCCTAGGAAGGAGTATTACGTGGACCAAATGGCCATAAAAAGGTAATTTTTGATACAATAAGTTATGTAGGTGTGTAATATATTTGTTTCTATTTCAGACTCGGTAAACCCGAAGATATAAGCGGTATAGCAGCTTTCCTAGCATCTGATGATGCAGCGTATATAAGTGGCGAAACTATTGTTGCGGCTGGCGGGTTTAGCGTCAGATTGTGATTGATTTTACCTTGTTATTGCTGCTTTGGGGATTTTTAAATGTACAAAATCTTTACATTTTTTAGAGCATTATGTTTGTATCAGTCGATAAAAAATTTGTTGAAAAAGTTTATTGTTTAAAATAATCCAATGTATTCCTTATTTTTAAAAGTTGGGCAGAGTGCTTGGCAAATATGACGACATTAGTGACGTGCATCCAACTTTGCTTTGCACTAACTATACAATATAAAACAAGTGTTTAACAATTTTCATTTATTAGGTAATATAAATACATCATGTTTACCATATATCAATCAATATAAAAAAGATAGTTTATAAATTTGCAAGTACCAAAAAAAATATATGTTTTTCCTTTTATACATTTATAAAATGTTCCCGTTTGAAACTATTGTATTGAATTAAAACCGACTCGTCTAGGATTCGTGGCGGCCTAGTGAAATTCGCGATACGTCCGAGTCGAACAAGACGATAATGAAAAATTACGCTAAAAAATTATGCAACACGTCGTCAGCCTGGCGGCCTAAACCTTACGAGCAGAACGGGTAGTTGGGGCACGAGCGGGCGTCCACGCCAGCCGGTATCTGCCCCACGCCGTGGGCGTTCTGCGGCGCTCCCTGGTTCCACTGCTGCTGGCCTTGCGGGTTCTCCCAACTGTTGATTATCTGCTGGTTCTCTGCGAACGCAAACCAACGTTACTTTCAATCCGCCAGACGCTCAAAACCGTTACTAACCGTATCCCGGTGCAAGAGCCTCAGCGAGACCTTCACCGTGGTAATCACCGTCTCCTATGTACTCGCCTCTGTTCAACCTGCCCTGGGCGTCGTTGTTCCATTGCTGGGGCACTGGAGCAGGATTGTATTGACCCTAAAACCCAATCTCAATCAACAATACTGTATATAACACCATTATTAATTACTCCACCTGGTTCCATTGGTTAGGCTGGGGGTTCCACTGGTTGGGTTGGGCGTTCCATTGGTTGGGCTGGGCGTTCCATTGGGGCTGGGCGTTCCATTGCTGGGCGGCGGGCTGTTGGGGGTTGGCGGCGACGGCGGGGTTGTTGCAGTTGGGGAAGTTGGGACAGGCCTGCGGGCTGACTCCTGCGGGGTAGAGGTGGGCCGGCTGGCCTCCTGCTAAAGGGCCATTCCACACGGCCTGGCTGACGGCCAACGAGCAAGCCAAAACTACCTGCGAAAAACGGTTTTATTTTATTACAATTTCTCCACTGTATTTTTTCACTATAATATTAGGAAAATTTATTTGATTATATTTCCAATAATTGGTAATCCTGTTTGGAAAATTCACCGAAAATCTCACGCACTTTTTTCGAAACAACAATCACTGAGCACTTGTTAAAGGTCCTTCAAATCACTACTTACCAGTTTTACGAACATGTTGCAATTAATTAGAAAAATTATGTGAAGGAATTATAACCTGTCCGATCTATTTATACTAAGACACCACACCCTCCTCCCAGATATGTAACAGTATAAAGGTATTTTTAATACCGATCCCACACGTTGCAGAAGAGAATATAGATCATTCGATGGAGGGTTATTCCATTAGCAGCCGTACTTTCTGTTTCCTTGGAAGCAGAAATTAGAATAGGACCGATCCTAGGTATGCGTTTCAACAGGCAAATTACATCCTAAAAACTTGCCTGTGTCATAACAAATTCGATTAGGTAAATAATTTGACGGCATTTGGCGAAAAAAATGGAATGTAATGAATAATTTTGCCTAATTAAAATCGGAATTTATGCCTTTAAATGGTCTTTTGAAGGATGATGTGTAGCGTAAAATACGTTTCGAGCTGAACCTTAGTTTATAAATTTGCGATTGTGATCTAAATAGGTGGGTATCTTGTGTCGCAATATTTTCAATAAGTAATTCCTTTAATATTTTCCGTTAAACCTTGATTTGCGGAACACTCGATTTACCTCTTTCACTACATAATTTACTTCAATTTTTAATTCAGGTTTTGTCATTTATTGCTCCAATTTAGCTATTAAACATTTTTACTAAAAGGTAAGTTTATATGTATTATTTTTTATCTTGGAAACTAATCCTGTTCTTAATTTTTATGTATTAGTCAAATGACTTGTTACACAAGTTGATGTAAATATTAAGGACACTTTACTATTCAATTTTCTGTCATGACATTATAAAATTCTCTTGTAATAAGGAAAAATAACTGTATTTCAATCGCATATTGACATTATTGACATATTTAATAGATTCTCATTAATTCAAACTAATAAAATCTCTTAATTATAGGCTGGGCTAATCTGCGTAATTATTTTTGGTTCCTTCAATGGTCTTTCAAGGCTCGTTTCCTAAAATTTCTCTTCCAATTTTTCAATTAATGTACAATAAAAAATTAGTAGCAAGGCTCTGACACCTACCTGATACTCTTTAGTTTCCTTTAAAAGAGCATTGCAAGGTCTATAACATTTTTCACGAATCACCGAGTAATTTATGCGGTAGTAAAGTGCAGATTTTATTATATTTTTACCACTGATCGTATGAAAAAACTTTAAAATATTTAATTATTTTTCCTTATGCGTGCTCTTTTAAGTTCTAAACAATCCGTTTAAAAATTTTGTTTGGGCTCAATTTTAGATTAACCGGTCAATTACTTGATCAAATTTAAGTCACGCATTTCAACAACGTGATTGAAAAATGGTAATTAATAATTACCTACTCTAGTTATCAATTTCTAGATAATGAGTGTGATATTTGTCATGCTTCAAGTTTCAACTAAATGCCAATTTCTCGTGGACTTGCGAATGCAAATTACATATCAAATTAATCGAAAAACCCATAAAACTTTTCGCTTTTTACTAGTTCAGATTATTTTTCAATCACTTGATAATGTTTTAGTTTATTTGCAATTGCCGATTCGATTTAATTACGTGTACTTGTCGGGAGATTGTTTATTTAAATGTGTAATCTGAGAAATTACTGTTAAACTAGCCAGCGGAATCGATGACTTCGAAAGCCAGACTCAAAGATAATTACTGTTAATTATTTATCTCATTAACAAACAATGAGCATAGTGGAGTAATTAGAACCGATTTTTAGGAGTTTAAAAATCAGTTCTGGGAATTGCTTTAAATTTAGCAGAAGTTTGCTAAAGTTACGCAATATTGGGGCAACTTCAAGATTGCTAAAGACCTTTAAAGAAGCCAAAAAAGAACTATTAGAGGACTGCAAAAGGAGCCAGAAATAGGACCATTAAAGGGTTATAAAATGAGTCAAAAAAGGGACCATCAAAGAACAACAAAAGACAAGATGTAATAAATGAAACAACCGAATATATAATACACATACATAAAACCTGTATAATCTTTATAGGTCGATATCGTATCTGAATATCACAATCAGCCGTTACCGTCGTGTAATTGCAACAATGAACGAGAAATAAAAAAAATAATCTCCGAGTTCTCTGCACAAGTCGCCGTCTCGTAATGTCTTATAATAAGGAAAGCCTCGCCTACAACAGGTATGTCAGTTTTTTAGCCTGATATATGTTGTTTTTTTCCTCTAACTGAATGCTCGCCATGGCAATGAAGTGTAACAAACCTTGAGAGCGCTGTCGCACCGAAGCTAATTACTCGGGAAATAGTTTTGACCCGCCTATTTCACCGTGCATTTTTGCCGTTTCCTCGTGATATATACAGGGTGTTTCATCATTATTGTAATCAACTGATAGGGGTTGTAGAGGGTATCAAAATTAGCAAGTTTGCTCTATCTGGAAATTAGCAGTTTGGGTTCCAGAAAAATAGCGATATTTATGGATACAGCTTATAAAAATGTGCGTGCTTTTACATGATCGCATAAGAAAAAATCCAGTAAGGTCAAGTCGGGCGACCGTGCGGGCCTATATCCACTTGTTGGGAAAAATGGAACGCCCTGTATACAGTATGGAGCATTTATTGCCCGCATGATTAGATATCTGAGGTTGTTGTTGGTCTGTTAAATGACGGGGATTTTCTGATTGATTATTGAAACAGGACTGAGACTGTGAAGGGCCACAGAGGGGCCTTAAAATGACCATATTCTACATGTTCTGGCATTAAATTTTATATAATAAAATGTTGTGTTTTCTTACGAAATGAGAGTTCAAAGAATGATCAGCTAGCTATACGGTGATATTACAATTTAAAAAAATATTCTTCTGTTGAAAAACATGTTTTTAGGTTTTTTAAATTCGATAGTTGGAAGGAAAAACAGCCGGAAAATTCGATATAACGCGAAAACTAAGCGAATTACCAATTTTTCCAAAGAATCGAAAATTATAGAGTAAATTGTTTTCTACAAAAAATTGCAAATTTCATGTTTCTATCTTTAACAGTTTTCAAGTTACAATTTAAATGAAATTTTCACACATATTAAAAAAACAACAGTATTTTTCCATAAACAAACGCCTCTCAACAGAAGATTATTTCAAAAAAGTTTTATTGAAAAAAATGTACAATCATTCTTCCTGAAGGGCTTTTCATACAAATTACTCGGCGAAAAATTATTTATAAAAACGTACAAAATTATATACAAAGACAATACAATCGTATAAGTACACAGCCTTGCGTTTGAGTTAAGTCTTTGAACACTTCGACTTCTACGCAGCGAAATGTTTTTTTCGTTAATAAAACCAAATCAGTTCGATCACAAACACTTATCAGTCCTTCGAAGTAAACGTACGAAAAGAACAAAAATTAAGACTTATAAAGTACTCTTTTAATATAAGACCTTTAATATAAACGATAAAGAAGCACTAAAAAAACGTCCCAGTCGATTTGATCCTAAATAAATACAAAACAGAACACTGAGTTGCCTTTCGACACCGAATTCCAATCATACTTTTCCACAATTAAAATACTAAATTACATCGACTTAAACTTAGAACCTCCCTCATCTCCTGCCCCTGTACCGGTGCCTGCTCCTGCTCCTCTCCCTATCCCTGTGCCTGTCTCTCGAGTCCCTCTCCCGATCTCTATCCCTCGAACGGTCCCTCGTCCTCCATATAAACTCCTCCACGGACCTATCGTAAGACCGCTTCTCCGAATACGACCCCAACCTGGCCGAAGCGTACTCAGGAACAGGCAGCCCATCGTAGTACCTCGGAGGAGGCAGGTTATCGAAACCCGATGCTCCGTAGAGCCCTGGCGGCGCGACGTATGGTAAAGGTGGTAACTGGTGCTGCATAGTCCGCATGTAATCGGCCACGTAGGCCTCCGCTGCGGCCGCCGTGTACGGCCGGTTTTCGTAGAACATCGAGAACCTATCCCTGGCTCGAGGCGAGGCCGATCGCCTGGAATTCAGCCCTCTGGATAGGAAGTATTTCCGTCTGGAGTACGAGGAGCCCCTTCCGCGGAAATTGAAGCTGGAAGGGCGAGCTGCTATGGGCATGCGGGTCTTGGGGTGTCGATGGCCATCTCTGCTGCGTAAAGTGGTTTTCTTCGAAGCTTCCTTGGCTAGTTTCAGTATAGGTAGTAGTTCGATGCCATCGTCTTCGGGGAAGAGGCGACAGAGTTCTTCGGCTACTCTGGGCTCGATTTCCTGGCCGTCCCGGCCGATTTTTACAGGTTTCCCATCGTTCCACGGGTTGTATAAATGCATGGTGTTGGCGAATGGTAGTTCCTTACGGCAAATCCAGTCGACTTTGAAGACGCCTCCTAGGGCTTTGGCTGATAATCCCGGGGGTAGGACCCAGGATATGGGAGATCCGTCGTGCCTCGATTCGCCGTGTAATCGAGCGAATCCAGCGAATTTACCGCTTTCTTTTACAGAAAATACGAGTAGAACGTTCCTAGACTCTCTGAAGGCTTTGTTTAAATTGGCCTCGTTCTGGGGTAACGTCGACCACACGCCTTTAGCTTTTGATAGTATTATGTTCTCCGAGTTGTTCGATTTGATGACGAAGAACCTGGCGTCGCGAAAGAAGTAGTTTATTTTGGTGATATAGTCGTAGGATTTGATTTTGTTGTCTTTCTCCTTCGAAGGGGAGACGCTCTTGTCCTTGGAGCGGGCCCCCTTGCGCCGCGAGCGGCGGGCCTTCCCCGAGGAATCCGAGCTGGCGGAGCTGATGGAGGGGGCCATGGAGCTGGCGGAGCTCGAGGAGGAGACGTCGCTCTCGTAGTTTACCTCGTCTAATTTCATTTCGTCGCCAGTGTCGAGGCTCAGGTTGAGGTTTTCGGCGTCCAAACTGCCGTTCTTGGCGGCGGAATTCCGGGAGTCCATCGTGCCTTCGGGAACGGTGCGGCGGCCGCACGGGAAATTGCTTTAATTCCGCTTTGAATTCGGTGTGCTTTAATTAAATTTCATTTGTAATGAATTAGGAATAACCAAACAAAAACACCATTGATAAGTTGGCATTATTAGATCTGTCAGCTGTCAAATGTCTGGTGATAAATTTAGGGATTTTCGTTTTTGAGATTTGACAGTAGCACCCAACCTCACTTTATTTGAAAAATAAAAATATTTCAAGTATGTAATACGTGTTTTAAATTTTAAGATATTATACATTATTTTGCATGTTAGAATAACTGAGCAGTTTGACTTTTTCGCACAGCGCCAGAGATGAATTTTTTCAACAAATTACTGAGTTACATGGTGAAAGAAATGTTCAATGTTGATTTTATGGCTATACCGGACAATGAAATAGGAAATGGGCAATTCCAAGGTAATTATACCATGATACATTATAGAATAATTTCGCTAATGGTAATTTGTTGCAGGAGAAATATTCTTTGATAATTTGGTGTACCTACCTACTTGATAGTGCCGTTTATTTAGATTATGATGTCTTGGCTTCTTGATTTATCTGTTATTTATAACGCAAAGACCTGCTTATGTAAGTTAATTGAAAGCGATATTATTTTTGATAAGAATTCATAAAAATGAATTTTTTAAATAGTATTCGAAGTTTCCATTAGTCATTTTCTGTACTTATGTCAATGGCAATTCCGACTTAAATTTACAGATGGCGCCACCCGTTTCTAGAACCGCCGCGAAATTTGAAAATTTACGTACTTACAGCTATTGCCTAGCATTAATGAATAAATATGGAAATGTAGTCATATTTTTAAAAATAATCATTTTTACATTGTTGATCCCTAATCTAATTCAAATACAAATCAACCATCCATAAATAGGCGTAAAGGGATCAGGTGCGAAAGGAAACACTATACCTAAAGGGATCATGTGCGAAAGGAAACACTATACCCTTAAGAATTATTCGAGTTTATTCGTGATCCGTAGTAATACAATGGACGCCGGTTTGGATTCCGGTTGTAGCGGAATGTGTCGCGGTTTTTTACTCCTTGCGAGTTGAAAGTCGAGAGTCAAGTGAAGTGAGCGGGACCGCGCTGTAACCATGCGGTCCTGCCGGACGCTGTCAGTTGTCATCCGTCATGGCCTCTTTCTCCGCGGTGATACAGCGAAGATTTCACGGGGTGACAGCTGCTGCTTGCGGCGCCTGGTGGCGCGAACTGGCGATGGCGCCACAATCACTCCCCCTCCAGTGACGACGTTCGGTGAAGGCGGGAGGAGCGAAAATGTTACCCTCCTCCGGTGGATTGGCGGGGTGGCTGGGGCCCCGGAGGTCTGCGGTGGGGAATCCGGTGCGGAGGTTGCTGGGTTCTGCGGAGGGGCTGGCGTCTCGGAGGTCCGCGGTGCGACCGTCGGGGGCGTCGGCGGAGTGGCCGGCGTCTCGGAGGTCCGCGGCGTGGCCGTCGGGGGCGTCGGCGGAGTGGCCGGCGTCTCGGAGGTCCGCGGCGTGGCCGTCGGGGGCGTCGGCGGAGTGGCCGGCGTCTCGGAGGTCCGCGGCGTGGCCGTCGGGGGCATCGGCGGAGTGGGGTCGTTCCTGTCGAGGTGTGCGGGCTTCAGGGCGTCCGTCGAGATCGTCTGGGGTCTGCCGTTGATCTCAATCACGTACGTCCGGTCGTTGAGGCGCTGAATGACCCGGTGTGGACCCGTGTATGGTGGCTGAAGGGGGCGTTTGATGGCGTCGATCCTTCTGAAGACGTGGGTCGACGAAGGCAGGTCCTTGTGGATGAACGGCGTGGACGCTGAGTGTCGTGCGGCGGGTACCGCTTTGATCGACTGGGCGATCCGGCGAAGAGTGTCGGCGAACGAAGATGGGCAGGCGTCCGTCTGGGTGGAGGACGTGAAGAAGTCGCCCGGGATCCTGAGCGCTGTCCCGAAAAGCATCTGGGCTGGCGAGGCTTGGAGGTCTTCCTTGTAGGCGGAGCGGAGGCCGAGGAGGACCAGTGGAAGGCGATCGGGCCAAGGAGATCCGGGATCGCACATGAGGGCTGCCTTGAGGGTGCGGTGGAAGCGTTCCACCATGCCGTTCGACTGAGGGTGGTAGGGCGTAGTGCGGACTCTGGGCGTGCCTAGGAGCTTGTTGAGCACCGCGAAGATGGCTGACTCGAATTGGCTGCCCTGGTCGGAGGTTATAGTCAGCGGGGTGCCGAAGTGGCTGATGTCCGCAGCCTTCGGGATGCACCTGCGGTAGTAGTTTAGAAGTCCCACGTAGCGGCGTAGCGAGGTGGAGGTCCGAGGGAGCGGGTAGTCCGCGATGGCCTGGACCTTGTGCGGCGGGGGCCGGAAACCGTCGGCTGAGACCGAGTAGCCCAGGTATGTCACCTGGTCCTTGCCCAAGGAGCATTTGTCTGGGTTGATGCGCAGTTTGGCTCTGCGCAGGATCTGAAAAAGCCGGTTAAGGTGTTGGAGGTGCTCCTCGTGATTGGAGGAGGCGATGATGATGTCGGTGAAATTCTGAAAACGGTGAAGGTAGCGTCGACCCAGGTCTCCGGGAGGGAGGTCGACGGTGTTCACGACGGCGACGGAGTGGACCGGAGTCAGGGCCACGATGCCCCTGGATGAGAGTCCAGTAGTTGCGTCGACGAGCAGTTGTCCTCGTACGTCGACGATGAGGTGGTAGTGGGCGAGGAAGTCCGTACCTAGGATGGCTGTTTGGACATCCGCGACGGTGAAGGCCCACTTGAGAGAGCGGCGCAGACGCAAGTCGAGCTCCACCAGGTGAATGCCGAACGTTGCGATTGGCGATGAGTTGGCAGCGGACAGCGTGAGAGGCTGTCGAGAAAGCTGCCTCGAGACGATGGATCGAGGGAGTAAAGAAATAACCGAGCCTGAGTCGACCAGGAACTTGACGTTCGTCTTGCGGTCGAAGACGTGTAGACGGGTCTCAGCTATGGAGCTGCCGGCGGCGTCGCTGCGGGGGGTCGCCGGCATCGTCAGTTTCCCGGGAGCGTCGTGGCGATGGGCAGCTTCCACGTGGCTGGAGGAAGTTGCGAAGAGGGCGGCGACAGTCGAGCATGGGACGTAGGCGAGGGCGGACTGGATGTCGCTGGAGGACGCTCGAGGGGGAACGACATCGTGTCGACCCGTTCGGAACCGGTAACAAAACACTTGGCTTAGTTCGGTAAATAAAAAAGGAGCTTACCCGCTTATAGTCCCCAAAAGTCCACTGATAAGCAACGAACACGGGGTTGCAAGTTCGCCGGCACGTGGCGGCACGCGGTCACACGAAAAAAACGGCGTTTCGTCCCTTGTTTCACACGAATCACGTCGGGGTCACCACTAAAGGGATCATGTGCGAAAGGAAACACTATACCCTTAAGAATTATTCGAGTTTATTCGTGATCCGTAGTAATACAATGGACGCCGGTTTGGATTCCGGTTGTAGCGGAATGTGTCGCGGTTTTTTACTCCTTGCGAGTTGAAAGTCGAGAGTCAAGTGAAGTGAGCGGGACCGCGCTGTAACCATGCGGTCCTGCCGGACGCTGTCAGTTGTCATCCGTCATGGCCTCTTTCTCCGCGGTGATACAGCGAAGATTTCACGGGGTGACAGCTGCTGCTTGCGGCGCCTGGTGGCGCGAACTGGCGATGGCGCCACATACCCTTAAGAATTATTCGAGTTTATTCGTGATCAGTAGTAAAACGATGGACGCCGGTTTGGATTCCGGTTGTAGCGGAAAGTGTCGCGGTTTTTTACTCCTTGCGAGTTGAAAGTCGAGAGTCAAGTGAAGTGAGCGGGACCGCGCTGTAACCATGCGGTCCTGCCGGACGCTGTCAGTTGTCATCCGTCATGGCCTCTTTCTCCGCGGTGATACAGCGAAGATTTCACGGGGTGACAGCTGCTGCTTGCGGCGCCTGGTGGCGCGAACTGGCGATGGCGCCACAATCACTCCCCCTCCAGTGACGACGTTCGGTGAAGGCGGGAGGAGCGAAAATGTTACCCTCCTCCGGTGGATTGGCGGGGTGGCTGGGGCCCCGGAGGTCTGCGGTGGGGAATCCGGTGCGGAGGTTGCTGGGTTCTGCGGAGGGGCTGGCGTCTCGGAGGTCCGCGGTGCGACCGTCGGGGGCGTCGGCGGAGTGGCCGGCGTCTCGGAGGTCCGCGGCGTGGCCGTCGGGGGCGTCGGCGGAGTGGCCGGCGTCTCGGAGGTCCGCGGCGTGGCCGTCGGGGGCGTCGGCGGAGTGGCCGGCGTCTCGGAGGTCCGCGGCGTGGCCGTCGGGGGCATCGGCGGAGTGGGGTCGTTCCTGTCGAGGTGTGCGGGCTTCAGGGCGTCCGTCGAGATCGTCTGGGGTCTGCCGTTGATCTCAATCACGTACGTCCGGTCGTTGAGGCGCTGAATGACCCGGTGTGGACCCGTGTATGGTGGCTGAAGGGGGCGTTTGATGGCGTCGATCCTTCTGAAGACGTGGGTCGACGAAGGCAGGTCCTTGTGGATGAACGGCGTGGACGCTGAGTGTCGTGCGGCGGGTACCGCTTTGATCGACTGGGCGATCCGGCGAAGAGTGTCGGCGAACGAAGATGGGCAGGCGTCCGTCTGGGTGGAGGACGTGAAGAAGTCGCCCGGGATCCTGAGCGCTGTCCCGAAAAGCATCTGGGCTGGCGAGGCTTGGAGGTCTTCCTTGTAGGCGGAGCGGAGGCCGAGGAGGACCAGTGGAAGGCGATCGGGCCAAGGAGATCCGGGATCGCACATGAGGGCTGCCTTGAGGGTGCGGTGGAAGCGTTCCACCATGCCGTTCGACTGAGGGTGGTAGGGCGTAGTGCGGACTCTGGGCGTGCCTAGGAGCTTGTTGAGCACCGCGAAGATGGCTGACTCGAATTGGCTGCCCTGGTCGGAGGTTATAGTCAGCGGGGTGCCGAAGTGGCTGATCCATCTCTCGACGAGCGCCTTGGCGACGGTGCTCGCCTGTTGGTCCGGGATGGGGATGGCTTCCGGCCACCTGGTGAACCTGTCTATCACCGTCAGACAGTATTGGGAACCTTGACAAAGGGGTAGCTTTATCAGGTCGATGTGTATATGGTCAAAACGTCCTTCAGGAAGGGCGAACTCTCCGAGGGCGGCGTGGTTGTGTCGGTGAACTTTCGCTCTCTGGCATGCCTCGCAGGAGCGTGACCATTGGTTGATTTGTTTGCGCATGCCCGGCCAGACGAACCTCGTGGTGATGAGTCGCGTCGTTTGTTTGGCGCCTGGGTGTGCCAATCCGTGAAGTATGTCGAAGGCCTTTCGTCTCAGGGCCGGCGGGAGGTACGGTCTGGTGGAGCCTCTTGTGTCGCAGAAGATCTCGAAGCCGTCTTTGGTCAAAGGCTGCAGGTCGAGGCTGGAGCTGCTCCTCACGTGTTGCATCTCCGGGTCTAGCGCTTGGGCGTTGGCGATCGTCTGGGAGTCGAGCGCCGGTGGAAGTGAGATGGTGGCCACCCGCGAGAGGGCGTCAGCGACCACGTTGTCTTCACCTTTAACGTGAGAAAGTTTAGTATTGAATTGCAGGATGTAGTCGAGGTGACGGATCTGCCTCGGGGACGCCTTGTCCGATCGTTGCGAGGCCGCAAAAATCAGCGGTTTGTGGTCCGTGTAGACGGTGAAGTGTCTGCCCTCGAGTATCCGCTGGAAGTGCTTGATGGCGGAGTAGATCGCGAGGAGTTCCCGGTCGTATACGGCGTAGTTCCTCTCCGCACTTGAAAGTTTCCGGGAGAAGAAGGCCAGCGGTCGCCAAATGCCTCCGGTGTCCTGCTGTTCGAGTGCTGCGCCGATTGCGCCGTCAGAGGCGTCGGTGCTCAGGGCCAGGGGAGCGTCGGCTTGCAGGAAAGTGCTTGTGGTAGCATCGAGGATGGCGCGTTTGCTGCGTGCGAACGCGGCCTCGGCCTCCGTGGGCCAGGGCAGCACCACGTCCTTTCTCTTGGGCGGCAGGCCCTTCAGTAGGTCGTTGAGCGGCGCGGTGATGTCCGCAGCCTTCGGGATGCACCTGCGGTAGTAGTTTAGAAGTCCCACGTAGCGGCGTAGCGAGGTGGAGGTCCGAGGGAGCGGGTAGTCCGCGATGGCCTGGACCTTGTGCGGCGGGGGCCGGAAACCGTCGGCTGAGACCGAGTAGCCCAGGTATGTCACCTGGTCCTTGCCTAAGGAGCATTTGTCTGGGTTGATGCGCAGTTTGGCTCTGCGCAGGATCTGAAAAAGCCGGTTGAGGTGTTGGAGGTGCTCCTCGTGATTGGAGGAGGCGATGATGATGTCGTCCAGGTACGCCTTGGCCGACGGAAGGTCCCGGAGGAGGTGGTCCATGGTCCTCTGGAGGGATTGGGCTGCGTTGCGTTGGCCCAAGGAGGACCGGGTAAACTCGAACAGACCAAACGGAGTCGTCACCGCGGTCTTGTGGATGTCCTCATCGGCGATCGGGATCTGGTAGAACGCCTTCCTCAGGTCCACCACGGAGAAGACCTTGCCCTGGGCCTCTTGTAGGAGGTCCTCTATGATGGGGAGGGGGTACCGGTCTGGCGTCGTGCAGGCGTTGAGGCGCCGGTAGTCTCCGGTAACGCGCCAGGTACCATCAGGCTTCGGGACGAGGTGGAGAGGGCTCGCCCAGCTGCTGGACGAGTGTCTAATGATGCCTTGTTCCATGAGGCGGCGGAATTCGTCCTTGGCGGCTGTCAGTCGGGTGCCAACGAGCCTCCGTGGCCTCTCGAAGACGGGGGGACCGGAGGTGTGAATCTGATGTTGTACTGGTAGGTCTGCTGCCTGTACTGCGGAGCCGTCCGCGAGTGTGATGTCGGTGAAATTCTGAAAAAGGTGAAGGTAGCGTCGACCCAGGTCTCCGGGAGGGAGGTCGACGGTGTTCACGACGGCGACGGAGTGGACCGGAGTCAGGGCCACGATGCCCCTGGATGAGAGTCCAGTAGTTGCGTCGACGAGCTGTTGTCCTCGTACGTCGACGATGAGGTGGTAGTGGGCGAGGAAGTCCGCACCTAGGATGGCTGTTTGGACATCCGCGACGGTGAAGGCCCACTTGAGAGAGCGGCGCAGACGCAAGTCGAGCTCCACCAGGTGAATGCCGAACGTTGCGATTGGCGATGAGTTGGCAGCGGACAGCGTGAGAGGCTGTCGAGAAAGCTGCCTCGAGACGATGGATCTAGGGAGTAAAGAAATAACCGAGCCTGAGTCGACCAGGAACTTGACGTTCGTCTTGCGGTCGAAGACGTGTAGACGGGTCTCAGCTATGGAACTGCCGGCGGCGTCGCTGCGGGGGGTCGCCGGCATCGTCAGTTTCCCGGGAGCGTCGTGGCGATGGCGGCTGGGGTGGAAGCTGCCCAGGAGCATGGCGGCTTGCACCTCTTGGCTTGCGATCCCCATCTGGCGTGGTACCAGCAGGAGTCTGGGGCGGCGTCTGTCGCCGCAGGCGTGGCGGAGCGGGCGCGCTGCGTTCGTGGGGGTCGCGAGTCCGAGCGACCGCGACGGAGCTGACCGTCGCCCTGGGCGGGGAGTAGTTGGCTCACCAGCTGGCGGAGCGCTGCAACCTCCTGGGCCAGGTCAGGACGTCGGTCCGGAGTGGGCGTCGTAGGCCTGGGCATCGGAGCGTGGGAGGCGGCCATGACAGGGGGGCCGCACTCGTGCACCTCGTCGGCGGCTTCTGCGAGTTCTGTCAGTCCCTTGTCTCGGAAGAGGCGCAGGATACGCCTGGTAGGGGGTGGTAGCAGGTCGAGCCACCTGACGCGCAGGACGTCGTCGCCGACGGAGCCCTTGGCTAGGGACTGCATCTGGCGTAGAAGCTGGGTGGGCTTCCGGTCTCCCAGTTCCAACCCGGTGAGAAGTTTGTGGAGTTGGGTATCCGCCGAATCCGTCATTCGCTGCAGGATGGCGGTCCGTATGGAGGAGTACCGCTCAATTGTTGGCGGCACGCGCAGAATGTCCGCCACCTCACGGATGGTGTCGGCGTCCAGGGCGGCCACCACCATGTGGTACCGCGTGCTGTCACTCATGACATGATGTACCTGGAAAGCGGATTCTACCTGGAGAAACCAGAGCTCGGGGTCGACTCTCCAGAAGGGCGGCAGGCGGCAGTATCGGACCGCGTTCACCGGTGCTGCAAAGTCGTCTCGGAGTGTCGACTGGAAGTCTCCGACCGGCGGCCGGCCGGTGGCTGGAGGAAGTTGCGAAGAGGGCGGCGACAGTCGAGCATGGGACGTAGGCGAGGGCGGACTGGATGTCGCTGGAGGACGCTCGAGGGGGAACGACATCGTGTCGACCCGTTCGGAACCGGTAACAAAACACTTGGCTTAGTTCGGTAAATAAAAAAGGAGCTTACCCGCTTATAGTCCCCAAAAGTCCACTGATAAGCAACGAACACGGGGTTGCAAGTTCGCCGGCACGTGGCGGCACGCGGTCACACGAAAAAAACGGCGTTTCGTCCCTTGTTTCACACGAATCACGTCGGGGTCACCACTAAAGGGATCAGGTGCGAAAGGAAACACTATACCCTTAAGAATTATTCGAGTTTATTCGTGATCAGTAGTAAAACGATGGACGCCGGTTTGGATTCCGGTTGTAGCGGAAAGTGTCGCGGTTTTTTACTCCTTGCGAGTTGAAAGTCGAGAGTCAAGTGAAGTGAGCGGGACCGCGCTGTAACCATGCGGTCCTGCCGGACGCTGTCAGTTGTCATCCGTCATGGCCTCTTTCTCCGCGGTGATACAGCGAAGATTTCACGGGGTGACAGCTGCTGCTTGCGGCGCCTGGTGGCGCGAACTGGCGATGGCGCCACAGGCGTTACTAAATCTGTCAGTTGTCAAATTGCTGGTGACGAATCTAGGGACTTTCGTCATCACTATTGGTGACCCAATCAACGTACCTTTTTGCCCCTTCTACCGTTTGAGTTTGTTATTTCTCGTTTCCCGTGTAATTATAATATTGTGTATGGAGGTGAGATGTTTGTTGTGATATATCAATGATAAAACGATAACGAAATTGATAAGATTACGCCGCCAATGTTTGTTTACTACCGGTGTGTACTTCCGAAAATTTAAATCGCCCGGAAACCGATTTATTCACCTATAATTACAGGTAAGTTTTGATGAAAGTATTGCACTGGTAGGTTATCGTTGGGCGTGTACTTATTAAAAACAAAAATAAATAAACCTGGTTGTATTCCTATTTAGTCATTACTAATAGAATAATTTGTATCTGGGGGTTGTATTCAATTTTATATGTTTCATTATCTTTAAATTTATTAACAATAATTTTTTTGAATTTTGTTGTAATTTATGACTCACTGTATTTAAATTTTATTTAATGGGATTTTTGTTACTAATCCAATTCATTTTATTTATAACAAACTGTAACCAGATATTCATAATTTTTTTAAATATTACCTGTTAGTATTTAAAATTGTTTAATTATTGGAAACGCCCTACTTAAAAAGTATTTTGCCAATAGTGTTAAATTATTATTAGTCATCGCTGTTAAGGAAAGAATACATTATGAATACACTTGTATTGACATTAAGAATAGTGAAGAAAGCGTATAATGTAACAAATTTCTTATCATTTAATTAACATTATCCGAAACGATCATTAATTTTTATTTATTTACTCACTAAAAATGTTTATTTTCAACTTCGATTTTAATGCTAGCATATAAATATCTGGATGTATTAAAAATTAATTCTTAGATAAATCAATAAATCACATACAAGAAGCTCATTGATTTATTTTTTAATACATTTTAATCACAAACTTTTCTAATCTTCTAATGAGGATTGTCTGTTAAATCTCAATGTAGTATTCTTTCAATTGACTCGAGATATATTTAGAATAGACTGTTAAAAAGTTCGCTTTTTGCTTGGCAATTCTCGCGTTTCCTGAACTAAATACAAGTTTGATCCACATCGTTGAACTAATTACCATTTACTTATTTACGGTCTTTTACACTATACGTATCTAGCCACTAAACAAAACATCCTCTGCAAAACTGACTACATGAATTTTTATATTTCTAATCTAGGCTGAACCATCGAGGAAATGAAATACGAGAAGAACATGCCCCTTGTGCTGCTCCTAATGGTCTGCTACGCCACAGCGCAAGAGATCAGCGTCCAAGATAATCCTTATACGAATTACGATGCCAATGGAATCTCTTCCTCGACCACAAGCAGATACCCAGATGTTAATCCTTACACACAACCTAACAATCCGGATAATATTAACCCTTATAATCCTATAGATAATCAGGGTAATCGAAACGATATTTATGGTCAGAATAATCCATACGGTCAACCTGATATTTATAATCGTGGTAAAAATGATTATGACTACAACAATCAAAACAATCAGAACCAATATCCGGGTGGATCATGGAGGAATAATATATTCGATAACGACAGAAGGCCTTTGGATAGCCACACAACTATTATTAAAGAAGCGTAAGTTGTGTCTATATGAATAATAGGTATAGATTCTAATAATTATATTTTCCAGAACTTATTTTATCGTGGCGTCGAGAATGGTGAGGCCCGGCCAATTATACAGAGTCTCAGCAACGGTTATCAAAGAAACGCAGCCTCTTACTGTTAGGGCTTCGATACAAAGAAACGGTGTTGAAGTGTCTGCGGATCACAAGAAAGCCAAGGAAGGCATACCTGAAACTCTTCTTATGAGGGTCAGATTAATAATTTAAATTTAATTATGATAAAATTACATTTTTGTTATTATTTTAGGTGCCAAGTACAAGTGCTCCCGGTGAATATAAATTACGAGTAGAAGGATTGTACGAGGATGTGCTAGGAGGTGCTCAATTCATTAACGAAACTGTATTGACCTTTTCCCAAAGATCTATGACTATATTTATCCAGTTGGATAAGCCTATTTACATGCAAGGCGAAACGGGTATTTAATAACCTCATTAACACAAAATTTAGTGATTAATTTATTCGATTTTCAGTACGTTTTCGAACCATACCTATAAACACGGAACTAAAAGCCTTCGATGACGCTGTGGATGTTTACATGCTGGATCCCAACGGTTATATTTTGAAACGTTGGCTCTCCAGACAATCTAATTTGGGTACAGTTAGCTTAGATTATCAACTCTCAGATCAACCGGTATTCGGTGAATGGAAAATTCGGGTTATCGCCCAAGGACAGGTCGAGGAATCGACGTTTTTAGTAGAAGAATACTATCAAACGCGGTTTGAGGTTTGAAATTTGATGATTAATTCACTCGATATAATCTTAATTAATGAATATTTGTAGGTAAATGTGACGATGCCAGGGTTCTTCTTGAATACTGAGCAATATATCTACGGAACGGTCATGGCGAATTACACGAGTGGTGCTCCAGTGCACGGGAATTTGACATTAAAAGCGACCGTTAGGCCTATAAGACCAATCGATCCAGATCGTTTCTTGAAGAAGCATCGAAAGCGGCCGAAGCATTACGATAATCAAAACCGTTTTTACGATCAAAACAGACCTTATGATATTAACAACCAACCGTACGAACCTCTGTTCGATAACTTCGATAGCGATTACAATTACAACAGGCCTATTGTGGAGAAGTATTTCAATTTCGAGGAGGAGTTGCCGTTTTGGATCAAACGTCCGTGGGATTATTACGAACCGATTCCCAGCATGAAAAACGTAATTATTATATACAGCGCTCAATTTTTGTGAATATAATTTTTCGTTTTTCAGTTTGCAGGAGTGTACGAATTCAAATATCCAATTCAAGAACTATTACATTACGTACCGACTTTAGATGGCGTGGAAGTTGTTATAACGGCAACAGTGGGTGATCCGTTCCTCGAGGAAGTCATCGAAGGTTTTTCTACAGCGAGAATCTTCAATTCCAGCATAAAATTATCGTTCCTGGGGGGTTCCCCGCAGGTGTTTAAACCCGGAATGCCCATAACGACATATGTACGTTTTTCATTGTCTCTAATTCTGGAATTAATATTAATTGTATCGTTGTTGTTAAGGTTGTGGCCTCTTACCATGATGGATCTCCGTTGGAAGATGCAATACTTTCTAATAGCGCTCTTGAAGTGTTCACCTCGGTTGATATGAGAGGGGCTGGTTCCAGGGAGGTGCCTCCGCATATCTTGTACCAATCGGATGCGAATCCCGGTGTATGGGAGTACAAAGTGGATTTGAAGAGGGATTTGGGAGTGAGCGGCCCGAGGGCTTATGAAGAACTTAGCAGGATGCGTAAGTAGTTTTTAATTTACTAATTCAGCTTAAGCAAAAAATTTGTATTGTTTCAGATACTATTAAAATTAGAGCTATATTTAAAGACGGCTACAGTGGGCAAAGAGCTAATGCTGAGCTCAACATGTTAGCTCATTACAGTGCAACAGATCAACATGTTAAAGTCATGACGAGTACAGTAGACCCGAAGGTAACTTCATAATACCGTTTAAAATATTCTAAATATTGAATAGTCTTTATTAAATTCTTCTATAGTCTTTAACAATCAATTTTAACGTTTTTTAGGTTGGTGAATACATGATATTCCACATAAGGAGTAATTATTACATCGAGAAATTTAGCTATCTCATTATATCGAAGGGAATTGTTTTATTAACTGGAGATCAAGATATGGACGATTATGTTAGTACAATGGCTATAGCTTTGAGCGCTGAGATGGCCCCTGTAGCCACAATTGTCGTATGGCACGTGGGTCACAATGGGGATTTAACGGTGGATACTTTGACCTTCCCTGTTAACGGAATTAGTCGAAATAAGGTAACTTAAGGTTTAAAAATCTTCTACTTTGTCTCTAAAAAAAATCTTTCCAGTTCAAAGTATTTATCAACAACAAAAAAGCTCGAACTGGACACAAAGTGGAAGTGGCTATTTACGGCGAACCGGGCTCCTACGTCGGAATATCCGGAATTGATCGTTCCTTTTACACAATGCAAGCTGGCAATGAACTAACCTACGCTAAAGTCATCTCGAAAATGTCTACATTCGATGAAGCTACCAATGGTACCCACAAACACCTCTGGTTCTCCCATGAAGGTAATATATACACAATTCTAGAGTTTATATGAACCATACCCTAATAAAATAGTACACAATTCTTGAGCTTTCCACTACACATTTTCATTTTTGCAGGTTTCCCTGATGAAATAGTACATTTTCCGAGTAACACCTTCGGTATTGATGCCAATAGAACGTTTGAGTATGCAGGTCTCGTTGTATTCAGCGATTTTGTCTTGCCTAGAAGGCCTATATTCTGCAATGCTACACTAGGATACAGCGAATGCCTAAACGGGCAATGTTACAGGACGCGTGCTAGGTGCAATTACCAGAACGATTGCTCCGATGGCTCCGATGAACTTAATTGTAAGCCTAGTAATTATGTTAAAAACGATTGTGTACTATTTACTTTATTTTCTAGGTAATTATGAGAACGCGACGGATTTGATGATGTTCAGAAAGTACAGATTTAATAGAATCCAAAGGCAATATGAGAACGTTTGGGTGTGGAAAGATGTGAATATCGGACCTCATGGAAGGTATATTTTCAATATACCCGTCCCGTCTAGACCTGCTCATTGGATGATTTCCGCCTTTTCCATGAGCCCTTCCAGCGGTTTCGGAATGATACACAAAGCTATAGAGGTAAGAAAAATGCTCGAAAATTATCTTACGCATAACCAAATAGTTAGAGATACATTTTTGGTTTCTTGACCAAAAGATATAAATCTAGTTTCCTGCAAAATAATTAAATAAATTTTTCAGTACGTCGGTGTTTTGCCGTTCTTCATCAATGTAGAAATGCCTACTAAATGCATGCAAGGAGAACAAATAGGTATAAGAGTATCAGTTTTCAACTACATGACCGACGATATCGAGGCCACCGTAGTATTAACCAGCTCACCGGATTATAAGTTCGTGCACGTAGAAGAAAATGGAGTTGTCCGGGCTTACAACCCGCGTACTTCTTATGGTGAACATCAATTCTTCATTTACATAAAGGTAATTTATCCCTTTAATTAATTGGAGTATTGTTAACTAATTATGAATATTTGTAGGCTCAAGATGCTGTTGTTGTGTATATTCCGATAGTTCCGCAAAGATTAGGCGAAATAGAAGTCACTATCTACGCCACTGCTCTTATTGGAAAGGACCAAATCACGAGGAAGTTGTTAGTTGAGGTTAGTAGGAGTATTCTAACGGTTGATACAATTTTTTTGTGCGATTCATAAATCTATTTATATGGAAACGCGCTGTCGAATAGCCTAGTTTTTGAAATAATTTGAGTATTTTTTATATTTCAGTCTGACGGTCTCCCGCAATACAGGCATCAATCGATGCTGATCGATCTGAGCAACAGAGCCTACTCCTTCCAATACATGCACGTCAACATCACCGAAACGCCTATAATACCATACGAGTACGATCGTTACTACGTGTACGGTTCGAACAAGGCCAGAATTTCCCTCGTTGGAGACGTAGTTGGAGCAGTTTTCCCCACGATGCCTATGAACGCCACTTCATTGCTCAGCTTGCCAATGGTAACATTACTAATTCACTTCATTCCTAAACGAATTACTAAAATTCTATGTGTTTACAGGACAGCGGAGAACAAAACATATTCTCATTCGCTGTGAACATGTACACTATATTGTACATGAGGTACACTCAAATACGGAACAAAACTCTGAGCCGGCAGGCCTTCCACTATTTGAACATCGGCTACCAAAGGCAGCTTTCGTTCATGAAAGAGGACGGATCTTTCGGTACATTCAGAAGCGATTGGTAGGTCTTTTTCACACAATTAGATAGCCTATGGTATCTACAGTAGCCTACAATGAATAATCAAAAAATTGCAATTTTCAGGAACCAATCGGTTTCCTCGGTATGGTTAACAGCTTACGTAGCCAGAATGTTCCAAGAAGCGAGTTTCTATGAATGGGAGAACTTCATATACATCGATCCTGCTATCATCGCTAAATCGGTGGATTGGGTGCTGCAGCACCAGAGCAGCAATGGGGCGTTTTGGGAGGAAGATTGGATGCCGGACCGGAAATACAATTCTACGCTTAATTTCGAAAACGATTCTGTTAGGTATAGGAACATCACGCTCACCGCTCACGTTCTTATCATGCTGGAATCCGTGAAAGATTTGACTAGTAAGTATGATGGATTTATCTGGGTTTTGAGAGGGTTTTAAAGAAGATTCTGGAAGAACTTTTCTAAATTAAAGACATATTTATTTCCAGGTGGTCTCAGTTCCAAGGTAGCCATAGCAGCGAAGAGGGCCATAGGCTGGCTGGAGCAAAACATGGAATTGCTGAAAGAAAAAGGCTCGCCCTTCGAAGTGGCCATCGTGGCGTACGCCCTGATGAAAAGCAAAGCAGCGAACGCGGAAACGGCTTTCCTGGAATTATCCAGGCGACAACGCTTTGAGGGAGGCCTGTTGTACTGGGGTAGAGAAAGAGTACCCCAGCCCCCTTACAAACTTGAAAATCAAAAGCCTTTCCTGTTGCCTAGGTTGCCTTACGAATACGATTCCGAGAATATAGAAGCTACTGCGTACGGTTTGATGATATACGTAGCCAGGCAGGAGATTTATGTAGATAACATCGTGAGATGGCTGAATACGCAAAGATTATCGGACGGAGGTTGGGCTTCTACATCTGATACTGCTAACGCTTTGAAAGCTTTAATTGAGTACACTTCCGCGCAAAGAATTCGAGATATATCGAGCATAACAGTAACGGTAGAAGCCACAGCGCTGCCTGGAAAGTCGCAAGTTGTTTACATAAACGAGAAGAACTGGGCGAATTTGCAGTACTTGGATATACCGAATGCTTGGGGTACCGTTAAGGTGCAGGCCAAAGGAACGGGGTACGCTTTATTGCAAATGTCTGTGCAGTACAACGTCGATATCGAGAGATTCCAAACGAAGCCGCCCGTACAGGCTTTCGATTTGTGGACCAGGCAGTATTTCTACGGAAGAAATCAGTCTCACATCACCTACGTTAGTTGCCAGAAGTAAGTAAATATAATATTTTATAGCGTTAAATTTATGTATATTAATTTATTTAGGTGGAACAATTTGTACGAATCAGAGAGATCCGGTATGGCTGTGCTCGATGTAGCCATACCGACCGGTTACATTATCCAGCAACAAGATTTGGACGCTTATATACTATCAGAACGGGTGAGGAATTTGCAAAGGGCTAAATTCCTTGAAAGAAAAGTGATATTTTACTTTGATTATGTAAGTAGATTGTTTATTTTAAATTATCGATAAATGTAATAATGTGTTGTGTTCATTTTGTAGCTCGATCATGAAGAAATATGCGTTAATTTTACGGTAGAAAGATGGCATCCAGTAGCTAATATGTCGAGATATTTGCCCATAAGAGTGTACGATTATTATGCACCAGGTTAGTTAATTTCTTACACACAAGTCCTTTAATTTTTCTACAAATAAGTAATTATTTATTTCAATATTACAGAACGATTCAACGAAACGATATTCGACGCCTTATCGTCCTACGTCCTGGACATTTGCCAAGTGTGCGGCAGCAGTCAATGTCCCTACTGCGACATTTACAACGGAGCAACGGGCATATTTTTATCGATCTACGCCCTTTTGTTGGCCCTTTCAGTGACAATAATTTCGTATGTAAAATTGTAAATATTTTTCGAGAGTGTGGTATGAATTTTACAGTGCCTATGTAAAAAGATTAAGCTGAATTTATGACATTACGAAGGTATTCAGACGGGTTATTTCGATGCAATTGTGGTGTTTGTTTCTCGATTATTGTTGATAATTTCAAGGTAATGTTGAAAGGGACGCAAAAACTTATTTTTGTAGTGGGTTTTGAAAGTTACGGTGCTTTGTAGAGATGGGAAATAAGCAAATTGCATTTAAATGACCCGTTAATTTCAGATTTCACTATGCCGTGAAATATTTTTAAGGTTGTACATGGAAATTTATAGATGCATTTCACATCATATCAGACCTAAGATTAAGACTAATTTTTTTAATGATTTTTGTACTTTTTCTCTTGTATTTTGTGTGTTCGTTATTTTAGAGAAACCATTCTTTTTTTTACGTGTATGTTCTAGTACAAATTTGTAACGTAACGAGTTTGACTAAACAAGATGAATGCAAATTTCAATATGCGAGATAGTATTTGCTGAAATTTGCATGTTTTCTTCTTAATACCTAATGCACTTAAACTGATTTATTAGTCTCAATAAAAACCGTCCATTAGCCATTATCACTAACTTAGTTAGTGCTTAGAAGTAGTGAGAAAAATAATATATTTACCTTAACACGTTCGACTTAAGGGTGAAATTCAAAGAGTACTTTTAGATTTACGTTTTTTCATAATTTTGCTACCTTTTTTATTACGAGAATATTTAGATAAACTCAAAGTGTTGAACGCGTTAAATATTTGTAATAGATTATTTTGTAAAGATGTCAAGATGATCACAATAGATCTGATGATTTGATATTATATATAAAATTTTTACTTTTTTATTCGAATATAAGTAGTATTAGTAGAAGTTTATTAATTAAAGTTAAATAGCTAGTGAAGATCCCGATTTAGGACATTATTATCTAGTCTAAACTCAATTATTGGGAAATTTAACTGAGTAGCTATTTTCGAGAGCAAGTTTGAACAAGCCTAATTAAGTATATTATTTGTGATCTTCAAGGCATCTACTGTATGTTTTTCTATTTGTATTTAAACATTAAAATAAATTATTTCGTTTTACTGTTTTACTCCAATTTTGTATTTAGTTCTCCCCAACAATCTCTAAATAACTCGTCTACGCGATTTTAGACAATTTTACAAATTACACTAACGGATTTTCATGAAATTTTCCTAAAATATTCTTCAATATATTACCAATCACCTCACGCAAACTGCATATCCAGGAAAATATATTTAACATTTTTTCCCAAAATAAATACATAGTTTTATTTTTAATTGGCTTGCAAATGGTGGTAAAAGTGTTCTGCAATTCGGGATAGTTTCCTGCAAATGCTTCAAAATTAGTTCTTTATCTTATTATTAGATGATCCACTGATTTTTCAAAGTGTATAAATAGACAAGTTTACCGCCGAAACGCTCAGTAACTCCTCTGCCACGGTGAGGGTATGTCGCTCTTCATGATCAAATCAACACGATAATAATGTAGTAGACTCCCTGTTTGTTATAATCTTCTCAACTCATCAAATGTAGCAATACTTGATATCTGCGTTCACCCGCCATCCTCCCCAGCCAACCATCCCTATAGCCTTCTTACTTAAGTAGCTTACTCATACGATAACGTCTTCGACATGTAAGCATTTCTTTATGGCGCCATCTAGTGGTGGTTTTTCGAACTACCATTTTTTAATGTATTTTAAGGATTATATCCAATAACTACAAAGCTGAAACGGACACAATCGAGCGCGGCTCTCTTTACTTTAACGAGTATTTATACATATGTTTGTACATCTTAATTTTTAACAATAAAAACGAAATGCATTAGTACTTCTTTCAATTTTTTATTCACTTTAAAATACAATGTACTACAGATAATTAATGGTATCAATAAAAATCAGTATCAGTATACAATTTAATAAAAAATTTCAAGTACAATCTGTTTAAAATATCATTAAAAAATTATCCTTCTTGTGCGATAAACGCATTTCACTGCCCTTTTTCGCAATTTCTTTCATGTATAACGAATTCCCGATTCTTCGGATATTTAGCGAGACAATGCCTGCACCTGGAATATTTTCGCAGGTTCTTCGAAGGACTCGTGTTTATCAGAGAAGTTTTAATGGATTTTTTAACTGGGTTTCTGCTTATCCTTTTGAAATGCTTGTTACTTACAACATTGTCATCTTCTTCACTGGATTCGCTTGAAACAGGCTGATTTTTCTCTGCAATTTCAGGTAAATTAGAAGGCGTATCCTGCAAAGGACAATTCCCAATTGTTTCCTCATTTGAAGAATTAGTTCCTAATTCTTCGATTCTTATCGTATCTTCTAAATCATTTGCTAGGTTGTCAGATATAAGTTGATTGTTAAAATGATTCGAAACTACTGCACAAGGCAGCCTTTCCAAAGCTATTGCAAGAGCTGGATTTTCGAAATATTTATTACTTCCTCTAACTCCAGTTGTTTTCTTATTTTTATTTGTTGGTTTATTTATAATAGTTGATTTGTCAATAATAATCGTCTGTGGTAGAGCTGGATTTTTCGCTTTTTCATCAATTTTCCTGCGCCTTCTAGATTCCTGAACATTATCATTTTTACTTGCCCCGGATTCTTTTCCTTTGAGCTCCTCTACTTGAAAAGTGAACTTAATACGAGGTTTCCGAACAGGTTTCCGTTTCTTCATGGCCCTTCTGTTTTCATATAAAATTTTCATTGTTATCGAATCCTCGTCATCAGTCGAATCGAAAACAATATTACGGCGCCTATTATTTAATTTCTGATTTTGTCCAGTTGGGGAGGGATTTAATTTCTGATTTTGTCCAGTTTGGGAGGGATTTAATTTCTGATTTTGTCCAGTTGGGGAAGGATTTAATTTCTGATTTTGTCCAGTTTGGGAAGGATTTAATTTCTGATTTTGTCCAGTTGGGGAAGGATTTAATTTCTGATTTTGTCCAATTTGGGAGGGATTCTGGACTTTATCCGGCACTTTTTCTTCCTCTGCTGACTCGCTAATTATATCACAATAATCTTCTGCATCACACTTGTCGTGTTGTTGTGATTGGGAAGTAGTAACTGGACTTGATGCGGGATTATTTCTGGAATGGGATGGATTGTCTAGTTCATTTGTATCTTCTTTATTTGAATTTTTCCCCACTGTTTTAGCCAAAACAAATGGATTTATGTACTTTTTACTTGAAGCCAATTTAGTTTCAGATTGGGATGGTTTACTAACTTCATTTCTGTCCTCTTTATTTGACTCTTTTATCAGCTCTGGAGCTACTACAACTGGATTTTTGTGTTCTTTGCTTGAGGAAAGGTTATTTCTATATCGGGAGGTAACCCAATCAGGCAGACATGAAATTGATTCTTTAGCTTCTTCTACTTCCTACAAAAGAAAATTTTCTAATTGAGCATTTTAATTGTTTGTGTAAATTATTACCTCACAAATTATTTTGCTATCTTCGCTATCTGACAAAACAATCAATTCGACATCAGCCTAAAAAATAATCGAGCGATTACTAAAAGAGAACCATTTTACAATTACATCACGTAATATTATTTGTACTTGCCTGAACTTCAATTACACTGTTACTACTTGCATCAGCTTCTGGAACTCTCGAATTGGTATCGTTTAAAAGATCCTCGATTGCATCTTCAACTTTATATCTTGGAGTTAGCTCAACGGCATTTTCTATATCCTATAAAACAAAATTTTCTAATTAAGAATTTTCATTTTATGAGACAATTACTACCTCACAAACTGTTTCGTTATCTTCACTATCTGACAAAACGATCGTATCGATACCAGCTCCCTAAAATTTAAACGGACAATTACTATAAAAGAACCATTTTACAATTAAATGAAGTCATATTTACTCTACTTACCTGAACTTCGATTACATTATTACTATTTGCATTAACTTCCGTAGCTCTCGAATTGTTATCTTTAAAAAAATACTCTATTGCTTCTTTGACTTCATGTCGAATTTCCCTGAAATATCTGGAATCTCCGCGATAAATGTACTCAATAATAACCCTCATTACTTCCTTGGAGAATCGGGATAAGTCTAATTCAGTTGCCTAGAATTATTCGATGAGTCAAGTAGATTAAATTTAAATGTTTGCTTACATCATTATTTCCAGAAGAGGATAATAAGTTGTTGAACACATTGTTGTTTCTAATTACAGAGCTGTGAACTTTTATAACCCCATTAGAACATTTTATTACTGTATCGACATATTTCTGTTTTATGTAGAAGCAAAAGTACATTTCATTATGATTTGACGAATTGTCGACGGGTTTGATTCTCTCACTGGCCATTTTATATTAAATTCGTGCTTTATACATCGTTAAATTATTTAAATTATTGAAAAAACAGCACTTTTGGCTTAGTTTTGATTGTTTAACAACACATATCAACTGTCATTACTGTCAAATATGTCACTGTCATTCTTTTCGATAACGACTTATGAGGCCTCTTCTTACTGCAGCTAACAGTCATTTTTAAGTTTAAGAATTTAGAAAAGAAGCAGAGTTTTTAAATTTTACCAACATTTACCCCGTTTACATGCAGAGTTGAAAGATCGAATCGAGATTGAGTTGAGTTTTCGACTCGTGTTTTGAACGATTGAGCGTTTAAAAAGCATTTTTTCGACTCGACCCAGTCAGAAATAGCAGCGAGTCGAGTCATCTTGATTTCAACTCGATCCGTGTTTACATGAGAGTTGATCTGGGGTTCAACCAGGGATCAATTATACAGTGAAGCTATACTTGATATTGTTAAGGAAATAAAACAAATCGTGTACATTTTGTGTACTTTATTTTAATTTGGCACAGGAAAGAACAATGAGCCTAGCTTCTAATAAATAGTAATAACGTATTTGAGATGTGGCCTTTTTTTTCGGGTATATTCTTAACATTAACTTTTACATTGATAATTGGGTTTTACATACATTCATCACTAGCCGTCTAAAATATTTATGGAATAATCAATATAGAGAACGTCTCATTTTTTGTCACAAAAATTCTCGCGTATAAAAAATAATAGAAATTTGTTGGATTACAATCAAAGTACGGCGGAAGATATAAAAAATAATAAAAATATTTTTCGAAATAATTTAATAAATAATTTGTAGATTTAAACGTACGCAGAATGTACCTATTTAGGTTTAGAATTTTGAAAATTGTTGTCGGTACAAACTGTATTTTAAAAATACAAATATAATTTTTTGATAGCTAAAATTAAAAAATTGCCATACTCGTACATTTTTGGCACAATTATTAATAAATTCATTACAATCCTCTATTCGAGCAAAGACGAAAAGTTTCACTGTTTTTCGGAAAATAGAGTAATCACGATTTTACATGTTTTCACCGGAAATGTATGTATATATCTACAATTTTCTTCGGTTTAAAAATGATGTTTTTTCGGAACAAAAAACTAATAGAAGTAGGTATCACAAAGTATAATAAGTAGTAGTTTTTCGCGAATTTTCACTCATTCAATGAGTTACTTAAGTACAATAAAAACTCAAGTTTGCTTAAATTGTTTTAAAAATTTCTCTGCCAATTAATTTATTTGAAGCGCCTCAATAAAAAATGTAAAAGACAATTTCGAATGACTTATTTCAGAAGTAGCAAGACTTATTTCAGACTTATTTCAGAGCAATATTTTTTGTAAATTTTCGAAATAATTTAAACAAACCTGATGGAAAAGTTAACAAGTATTTCCTGTAAATATGAAAAATATTTTTCACTATTTTTCGAAAAGAAAAAATAAATAGCAAATTCGACTGTATATATTTCGATACCTAAATAACTTTCTTGATATACCTAAGTACATAACATGTGTATATACCTAATTACACTCGTAGAAAATGACAAAATATTTACAAAATTAAAGAAAAACCTTCGAATAAAATTTAGAAGAATAATTGGGGAATTTAATTTTGGAGATATTTTTATGTTTTCTACGATGAGTTTGACTGTACATATTTCTAGCGAAAAGACAGAAAACTGTTGAAAATAAATAATGTCACTTAACGTACTGGCTCTTACATTAAAATATATAAACATCAACAGTTTGGAAAACAAAAAAAAAAATAATTTTACATTGCACTTTTCTAATATCGCCATTGGAAAATCGTTCGATCCACTCGAATTTCGAAAAATATCTAAATTGAATTTCCATCCGGTGGTGAAGCGATTTTTTAGTTAAAATATGATTAAATTTCGATTTTCTAGTCGTCTCATTATTAAAATTCTTTGTACCATTTCCTTAAAAAATACTACTAGAAATTTATTAATCTAATAAAGCTAAGTTTTTTACACATTTTCGCCATAATCAGAAGACTAGAAGTTTTCGTTTTTGCATCGATAAAACCAATACTGACTATTCGAGTTTCCAGAAAAATTTTCGAAATTAATGCGAATAACAATAGTGTACAAATGAAGTCTAGCTATTCAGAGAATTTGTTAAATCGGTTTTGATAAAACTCAAAAATAATTAAATAAATGGGTAATTTCATAAATAATATAGAACAAAAATAGCGAGACTTGAAAATCAACAAAAAGCTCACCGGCAATGCAAATATAATGCGAAAAAAACTATCAATAAAATTCTACACGAATTTACAAAATAAAAACAAAAAAAAATAACTAGATATAAATAAATAACTTTAAAAATTCTTAAATATATCTACATAACAAATACAAGTACAACACCATTTTTTTAATCATCGAGTAAGAATAGTCTTTTGGTATATTTCCTTTCGTCTCGCGAATGGCACAAACGAACAGTCCCGTGTCGTTACGAAAAAATTTACACAATTTTACAAGGCTTTCCCAAACCCTTTTCCCATCCGGAAACACATCAAATCCTCCTCCAATCGCCCGAATCAGTACCAACGAGGGAATGTCTTCTCCCCGCACAGCCAGGCTCAGTCGTTGTCCCGTCTCGGACTCGAGCTGTAAGCCATGCTGCTGTCGTGCGAAAAACCCATCCCGTCCGGCGACGTGTTATCCTGCGGGTAGTAATAACCGCCCTCCGAACTGGGACCTGTCAAAAATCAACAAAATCCTCGCTATTACCACAGCTTTCGATCGCCAAAAACTGGTTAAAGAGACTGGTTAAAGGGACTGGTTAAAGAGACTGATGGTTACAGAGACTGGTTGAAGAGACTGATGGTTGAAGATACTGGTTGAAGAAATTGGTTGAAGAAACTGATTGAAGAGACTGGTCGAAGATACTGTTTGAAGAGACTGGTTGAAGAGACTGGTTAAAGAGACTAGGAAAAGAGACTGGTTAAAGAGACTGGTTAAAGAGACTGGTTAAAGAGACTGGTTAAAGAGACTGGTTAAAGAGACTGGTTAAAGAGACTGGTTAAAGAGACTGGTTAAAGAGACTGGTTAAAGAGACTGGTTAAAGAGACTGGTTAAAGAGACTGGTTAAAGAGACTGGTTAAAGAGACTGGTTAAAGAGACTGGTTAAAGAGACTGGTTAAAGAGACTGGTTAAAGAGACTGGTTAAAGAGACTGGTTAAAGAGACTGGTTAAAGAGACTGGTTAAAGAGGCTGGTTAAAGAGACTGGTTAAAGAGACTGGTTAAAGAGACTGGTTAAAGAGACTGGTTAAAGAGACTGGTTAAAGAGACTGGTTAAAGAGACTGGTTAAAGAGACTGGTTAAAGAGACTGGTTAAAGAGACTGGTTAAAGAGACTGGTTAAAGAGACTGGTTAAAGAGACTAGTTAAAGAGACTGGAAAAGAGACTGGAAGAGACTGTTTGAAGGTAGTGCTTAAAGAGACTTGGTAACAAAGAGTTGGGAGATAAAATCGAGCAAATGTGACCCTGAAGATGATACTTCCGAGATTCAAAACGTTGTGAGTTACTCAATCATATTTAACAACAGTAGTGAATGGATTTTTGTTAGTATCAATAATGTATTTAGTAAAAAGGTTACGAACCTGCGCCGTTCATGAGTCCCATGGGAGGCGACACCGAGGGCCTGCCCGACGTGGAGGTGGCCGGCGAGGTCATCTCCGCGTTGGGCGGCAGCCCGAAGTTCATGTCTCCCGTATCCCGGCACCACAGCTGCCTCATCTCCTGGCGCCGCTGCCTCATCAGCATCTTGTACTCGGAGATTCGCATCTTCTTACCTACGCCAATGGGGAAATTTTAAATTTTTATTTAAAAAAGAAGCAACTAAAGTGATCTAAACGGTTCTGGACCGTTCCAAATAGCACTGGATCTGTTCTAAATGATTTTGGACAGTTCCAAATGGCTCTTAGATGGTCCAGAACTTTACCAAATGGTCCTAATCAGTTCTAAAATGATTTGAACAGTTCCAAATGGTTTTAAGATGGTCCAGAACTATACCAAATAGCCCTAATCAGTTCTAAAATGATTTGAACAGTTCCAAATGGTTTTAAGATGGTCCAGAACTATACCAAATGGCCCTAATCAGTTCTAAAATGATTTGAACAGTTCCAAATGGTTTTAAGATGGTCCAGAACTATACCAAATGGCCCTAATCAGTTCTAAAATGATTTGAACAGTTCCAAATGGTTTTAAGATGGTCCAGAACTATACCAAATGGCCCTAATCAGTTCTAAAATGATTTGAACAGTTCCAAATGGTTTTAAGATGGTCCAGAACTATACCAAATAGCCCTAATCAGTTCTAAAATGATTTGAACAGTTCCAAATGGTTTTAAGATGGTCCAGAACTATACCAAATGGCCCTAATCAGTTCTAAAATGATTTGAACAGTTCCAAATGGTTTTAAGATGGTCCAGAACTATACCAAATGGCCCTAATCAGTTCTAAAATGATTTGAACAGTTCCAAATGGTTTTAAGATGGTCCAGAACTATACCAAATGGCCCTAATCAGTTCTAAAATGATTTGAACAGTTCCAAATGGTTTTAAGATGGTCCAGAACTATACCAAAAGGCCCCAATCAGTTCCAAAATGGTTCAAAATAATTCGCCACAGTTCTAAACAATTGTGTTTAGAACTTTAGCAACTAAAGAAATCTTTTTCCAATTAGTACTATCTACTTTTTTCTTAATTTGAAGTTGAAAAGCTATACAACCAGCTCCTCTATAACTGCTAAATTTAACCCCCTTTGGTATATCCCCAAAAGCTATTTAGGAAACAAAAAATTCTGGAAAAAAGAGTAAATCTCAGCAATCTTACCATCGACGATGCAAGTCCTCTTCGGCCTGGGTCTGTACCTATAATCAGGGTGTTTCTCCATGTGGAGCTTGGACAGCCTGCTCTGCTCCTCGTAGTAGGGCTGTTTCTCGGCATTGGACATGGCTTTCCACCGGGCGCCCAGTATCTTGGATATATTGGAATTGTGCATGTCTGGACAAGCCTTCAGGATCTTCCTCCTCTCGTCCTTCGCCCATACCATGAAGGCGTTCATGGGGCGCTTTATGTGGGGCTTGTTCTCGTTGTCCCGCTTCGTGGGTTGCCTGATGATTTTCGCTTTATCCGAATTGTCCGGTTCCAGTTTGAAATTCGGATCGGGCGCGTTCCACACTGGAATTAGGAAATTAAATATGAGTCAATAATATAATTTCTCTTTGAATGAAAGGATGTTTATTTTTAATTTCTATTGAGCCATTTCTTATTTTAGGATGTGCACAAAAAAAAAACACCAGAAACTGTCATCGAATATTATACAACATCCACTTAACATATCAATAAAAGCGTCAATATATCATATTTATCCATAAATATTAATTGTACTCTTGGCATCAACTCAAACCATATATTATTCCGAGTTGATAGAAGATAACAATTCGAATAAAAAAAAATAAAAGCGCTATTGAAAGTATAAATCGAGATCAAAGCGAGCTGGCTTACGGTGCATGAAATCCCGCTCCTCCTTGATGCTCTCCTCCTTGGGGCCCCCCAGGTGGGGCGGCGGCATGTACATGTGCAGCGGGAAGTGCGCCTGCTTGTCCTGCCCGGCGGCCTCCTTGCCCATGGGGAACTGCGGCGGCAGGCCGGCGTACGGCGGCAGGAAGCGCGACATCAGCGCGGCGGGCGGCAGCAGCTTGGGCGCCGCGGCCGGCGCCGGCTGGTCCATGGGCGGCGGCGCCGTCGGCGTGCCCTGCGGGCTCGACCGCGCCGAGCCCGAGCTCGACGACTTCGGCTTGGAGAGGTTCAGGGGCGCGTCGGGGTCGGAGGGGGGCGGCGGCGGCGGCGGCGACGGCGTCGGTAGAGGCGGCGGCGAGCGCTTCTCCTGCATTTGCGGCAGGTGCGCCTGCGCCGACAGCCAGTTCGTGACCTGGTGTGGGGGGAGCATCTACCAAAAACAAACCAAAAATTATAGTAACTAGCTTTTTTGGTGGGCTATAAAATTGGTTATAGCTGAGCTAGAGATGTGAAAATTTGTGTAGAGATAGCCTCATGTATAATCTTAGCCTCACCAATGTAGCTTCATCGTCACTTAACTCCAACGGGTTGATTTTATTTGATGAATGGCAAGACAATTTTGTACGAATTTTTCTCAAAAGAGTCTCATTTAATGACTTGGTTTGACCCCTTGGAGTTGATTGGGGATGATGCCATTTGGTAGAAACCAAGACAAGAGATGAGGCTATAACTGTTAAAAATTTGAGCTTCCTAGCTAGGCTATAACCAATTTTACAGAGCCTCAATGATTACAAAATGTGTATAATGGTGTAACTTACGTGGTTCCCCATAGGGGATTTGTGGACTCCTGGCGGTAATACTGAGGGTTGCAGGCCTCGCAGTTGCTCGAAGAGCGGCAGGAACATGAGTCCCTGGTGCGGGCCGGCCGCATACTGCGTCGTTATTTGGTTTTGGAGCTCTTGGAGTTTCTGCTGCTGGTGCAGGAGCTGCTCTTGCTGGAGGCGCTGCAGCTCGAGCTGCTTCTGCTGGGCTTCGTTCACCAGTTGCTGGCTGGCACTGGGAGTCTGAAAATTGAATTTACAACATGATAAAATTGTGCATTTTTTGAAAGAATTTAGTGCTTGAAAATTCATTAATAGTTGCAAATCCTTCGAATGAAATTTAACGTGAATAGAAGCGCGTTCATTCACTTTTATTGGACGGGCGATTACTTGCTCTATTAATGCAAGAAAAAGTAATTTACGCATCGAGAATATAGGTCAATAAAATGTATGAAATAATTGACGTTCTTGTAAAAAATACCGAGGTTCCGCTATTGGGAACGTCCTGTGTGCAAACTATGCAATTCTATATTAAAATCGCTGTGAATGGAGGATAAAATTGGAGCCGTGCCGGCGTAAATTTAGTCACTGTGGGCGTTTGGCAACCTGCGAATGCCCAAAGAGAAAAAAATAAAGAGGATTCGTATCGGGGAACTCGACAGATGGACAATTCTCTAATATCTTTCTGCCAGCGCAGAGAGAGGAGAAAGAAGACCTTTGTTGTTGTTTGTTTTTCGGCTATTTTCGTCACGATTTTTCTTTATTAATTCGCTTGATGGATTCATGGAAAATCGCCGAAAAGTAAACGTTCTTTTATCAATTTATTTATAAACAACTAATGGCGAAAGATCTAATGGCGCACTTCAAATGAAATTAAAATGAATAATAGAGAAATTTAAATTAATTCGTATTAATTATTTTATAAATTCGGGGTTAATATTACCCATTACCACAATAATTTGCCACGCTTCGCTTCCTCAAATCGCACATTCTTGTATACAGATAATTGAAAACTACATTGCTCGTTTACAAGTATCCTGTATGTATAAATAAATGAAATTTTCGCCATTTTCCCATCTATTTCCAGCTCACAACTCTCCCCAATAACCTCTTCACTTACTAAATTAACAACAAAACGAATCGTTTTTACCCCGTATTAATTAATTAGCAAGATATTGTACGCTTTTATCGACTGCAATTAGTATAAGGTGATTAAAAAAAAGGCCACTATCATCAATTAAACCACAATCAAAGCCATTGTTCTACGCATCTGGAACGGAAATTGTGTTCAATAAATTACAATCGCTTATTGTAACCTCATACAAGCATCTTATTACATAATTTCCATCTAAACGATCCCGGTATAATGTAATTTATGTTCCATTTCGGTATTAAATGAGCGCACTGTGCTCACTTTATAATTATTCAGACGATTATAAAGTATATACAGGGTGTTAATTTGTTATAAGAATATGCCTTTGAAAATTGTAGGTACTAAACTTTTGAAAAAATGGCGAATTCTATTGCCAAATAATGGCGAAAGCGCTGTAACATACGAATTTAAATACACCTACAATGCTTTATATTATAATTACTCACGCAACTTTAAGTTTCCATTTAATTTTGTACCTACTATCTCTTTAGCTTTATACTAATAGGCGTTTATGTAATGTTTCATACGGCGTTATACGCCATAAATTAGCCCGAAGAGGCTACCGTAAAATAAATAATGGGCCTTCTGCGCGTGCACGTGGGAGTGGAATTGTCGTGCAGAAAGAACAAGAGAATCCGAGTTGGCAAGTACGCCGGAAAAAAAGAAGGATATCGAAAGGGGGGAACGGGCGAGAGATATTCTGGATATTGCGACGTGACGAATCGCTTCCGGCGCGCTTTAATTACTGGACAAGAACAAGAACGGCCGTTGTTAATACATTAGAAACAGCAGAAGTTACTAGATCTGGTGATATTACTGAAAATTGAAAAGTTACTAGATCTGGTGATATTACTGAAAATTGAAAAGTTACTAGATATGGTGATGTTACTTTAGTTTTTTAAAACGGTTACTAATGCTTGATTTCACCAACCTCTGCCTTTAGGTATTATTTACCTAAGTAATTCCTAAGGTAGGAAGTATCTTGAGTACTTACCTAATAAATCCAATTTCACCAAAATAAGAAATTCTGTACTAAGAAATACACCTAGATAAAAATTTGATTTTGGCAGTTTTTTGTTATTGGTAGCACTGCCTAATTTTGCATTAATTTTAGACTTCTAACAACGGAAAATTTTTCGAAAACGAAGTCTTATGATCTGGCTTTGTCGTCCGTCCGTCCGTCCGTCTGTCGCGAGTTTTTTCAAAAAAAAAAAAAAAAAAAAAAAAAAAAAAAAAAAAAAAAAAAAAAAAAAAAAAAAAAAAAAAAAAAAAAAAAAAAAAACTTAACGTTACATTAGTTAGAAGTCTCTCTACGGCGCACTGGGCCGTTCGTCCCACTTGTTTCATAACTCTCAAATAAGTTGAGAGAAAAGAAGAGAAAATGAGGTAAATATTCCCCCAAAATTGCAATAAAGCTTGCTAAAGATGACAAGTATGATTAAGCATTTCCTAAATGCTTTAAACAAGTCCAGTGAGCTGTCCTAACTTTTCCCATCATCTTAAAGTATTACTTAGAATATGATGAAACGCAAATTAAACTTAGAACTTCGAAAATCCGGCTTAAGTATTGCCCAACTTTAAGAATTGGTTGGTGGAATCGGGCATAAGTTGTAAGATCTGGTGAGATTGAAAAGTTACTAGATATGTGGTGATATTACTAAACGAAGGAAGAGAAATTATATAGTAGGTACATAAATTCATCATCTATAACCTGTGCAGGTATTTCATCAAGAACTCATCACCTGCGTTAACGAATAAAGTTGATTGTAATTTGCAGCGGTAAATCAATTAATGAAATCTGGTTTTCCGAATCAAAATGGAACGGATTTTTTTGAGCGCTCGTCGGATCGTTGGCGATGTCGTTATTCTTACGTGCGTCGTTAAAATAATTGAGTTATTTGCATTGATTCGTAATTAAATAGTGGATATTTATTGGCGTGGAATAATCAAAAAAACGAGGCGAAGTCGCTGCTATCTCAATCCGATCGCTTGCAGTTTATTTATTCGGAATTACCGGTTGTTATTCGCGATGATAATGAGAGTTATTAATGCAAAAATAATAAAACAGCGGATTATTAAATATATTAATTAGGTGTACCGGCCGTAAAGAGTATTTAATATTTTAGAGTTTATCTTTTCTATTACCTGTGCTATTGATATTAAACGGTTAAATTACTGTATCATTAGCATGAAAATCGGCTGAAATAATGCCCGGCTTGGGCGTAATTGAGGAAATTACAGTAAACTAAGGAAGTCGTTCAGGAAAAATTTTCTATTACTAACGATGATTTAAATAATAAAAACGCGCAAACATCGCTTTAGCAAAGCAAACTCTCCATTATTATAGTAATAAACTTCGTTTTAGCACTTTCATTATGTAAAACGCCGTAAGATTACGTGACACTCTTACGCATTAACTAGTTGAGCCCGACATGACTGAGAGATTACTTCACATATTAAATCAAACAAAAGCTCCTCTATTTTCTTAAATACACACTTATTTATAATTATTTACAGGGGTTAAAAATATTCTAGAAGTATTAAGAAAAAAGCCTAAGCTTGCAAAATATTGTTATACAAATCATCACTTTTTAACTGTAACAACAACAACGATAATTCTTTTGTGTTTGGTTAACTTGCAGTTGCAATAATTGGTTCCCACAAACTCACGAATGGAAAAAATGTCGAGATTTTCAAACAAGACCTTTGTGTATCGGTTTCGAATTCGCCGGCCTCGCTCTGTCGGCTATTCAGCTCAAACATTAAACAATATTTATCGATAATTAACGTTGATAACTCCATCTTCTCCACCGCATGTTTTATAGTCTTCCAAAAGTCAATTGAATTTAATGCTTTCGGTATTAACCGAGAGCGAGTTTTATTCGCATTGTATGGGCCGCTATAGCTTGAATTATTCCCGTTCGGCTTTAAAATAATCTTTTCGAAAGGTTTCCCAGACTAATATAAGAGCTGTTGTTGGTAGCGGCTCATCACTCAGCCGTCGAAACCCAGTAAATCAGTCGGGGGAGACTGTTGTAGAGCTCAGTTAAAGGCCGAGCATATACGTTTCCCAGTCCATAAACTCGACGCGAGTTTATTTGTCGGAATGGAATATTCGAGTTGCTCTAATGCGTTCCGATTGTTCTACAATAAACAATGTTCGAGCCGGCTTGAATTATGCGTATGCGGGGTCTTGATTTACTTGTGAATTATCAAGAGGTTCGGTTTGAATTTTTTAGAAGCTAAAAAGCCTTAAAGAATCTAATGGAGAAGACCACGACTTTTTTTTTTCAAAACCGTGTGTTCTAAGAAGGCGCGTAATGAAATTTTTATTTTTTTCTGTGGCCAAATAAGGCCGCAATTAATTTTTAAAGTTTGAAAAACGTCACACAATCGTCATACACTCTGCTCCAATCAAAGCGAGAGTTGCAAAGAGAAGTTACATTTAGCAAGTTTGCCACGTTTCCTATTACTCTTCTTTACTCCTGCAAAATGTGCGTTTTTTGTATATTTATTGCAATAAACATTTTCTGATTTATCCATTTCTTCCATTACCTAATGGATAATTAGATATATTAATATAGAAATAACAACTTCATCTATATAAATTGTAACCGATTTTCTTGTTAAAAACACAAATAATGGTCCTGAAAAATTTATTTGGCAACATTCTTGTCAACTTCAATATTATCAGTAAAGTGTTTTGTGCCAAACTGCAATTCGTGTATTTTGTTTTGTGCATTTTTCAGAAAAATCTGACAAATGACAGTTAGAGTTTTGTTCGTTTGTGTATTCTTTGTTACTGCGTTCGAAAATTCATACTATTTATTTATACAACAAGACGTGAGTGGTTTATGATTGGTTGATAAGGTATAAGTCAAAACCCAAAATTTTTAAATTTCAAAGGGCTATATCTTTTTTATTATAACACATTTTGAGCAACTGAAAACGGTTTTGAGCTCTAATAAAACATTTCTAATCGTATCTTTTGCCGAAATCCGCGTATCTCACATCGTGGTCTTCTCCATTCAACTAGATCTAGTGATTTTATTGGAGAACAAAGCTAGCAAAAGTCCCTGATTTTTGGTGAAGTTTTTAAAATACTAAGTAAACCATGGACTAAGTGCACTAGATCTTGTGATTTTACTAAAGCAGCTTAAGTTACTAGATCTGATGGTGATATTATGAAAACACCAAAAGTAACGAATAACATTAGAATCAATAAATACATAATTAATAATAAAATATGGTTTAAAGTAGGCAAATTTTCGTTTAAAAAATAAATCAAGCATCTAACGGCGCGTCAGAAATCCGAACAGATTTAATTATAGTATTTTTTTTCTATTAATTCTTCTTATTAATTAATAATAAATTACGTTTCCATGTACGCTGGGATAATCTCCAACAGCTGCGGCCGAAAAATTCGTATGCTATAATTAACCGGCTCCAGTTTCTCCTTTTCTGTACCTCGAGTTTCTCGCTAGTTCCATCTTCTTTCGTTCGAAAGTGACGGATGACAAGCAGAACCGTCAAATGCCTTAATCCCGTTTAATCCTCTTGTATAATACGGGAATCGTTTCGATTCTCCGTGCGATCGAAATTTTTAGATTTCAAAGAGATGTTCGAACGCATTGTGAAAGTTTACGAAACCCCTCGCATATTTTCGGATCACAAATCAAGCCGAAGAGAACAGAATTAAAGTCACAAATCAGAAACCACCTACTAATAAGCGTCAGCCGAGATAAAGGATTCGTAAAACTGATGACAAAATTACACGTTGAGTGTTTCATAGGCCATTTGTTTTCTGCCTTCTGTTGCACGCGAATAGTTCTTTTGATCTATTACATCTAATAAATATCAAACGACAGGAGCCAGTTATATGCGAGGGATCTCTTTAATTATTTACTAGAAAGGAAGTGTTTTGCAAAATTACCAATATTTTAAAATTGATTAAACATTTCAGAAGACAAAATTATACAATTTTCGAGCAAGATTTCAACAGATTTTTCAACATTTTCATCCAAATGCATCGAGTAATATCACTTTAGTATATCACTAGATCCAGTAACTAGTTGGCTTGCTTAGTAATTTAATAACTTCACCAGATCTAGAGACTTTAGCTTGCTGTGCTCACCAGTTCTAATAATATCACTAGATCCTGTAACTAGTTGGCTTGCTTAGTAACTTAATAACTTCACCAGATCTAGAGACTTTAGCTTGCTGTGCTCACCATTTCTAATAATATCACTAGATCCTGTAACTAGTTGGCTTGCTTAGTAACTTAATAACTTCACCAGATCTAGAGACTTTAGCTTGCTGTGCTCACCAGTTCTAATAATATCACTAGATCCTGTAACTAGTTGGCTTGCTTAGTAATTTAATAACTTCACCAGATCTAGAGACTTTAGCTTGCTGTGCTCACCAGTTCTAATAATATCACTAGATCCTGTAACTAGTTGGCTTGCTTAGTAATTTAATAACTTCACCAGATCTAGAGACTTTAGCTTGCTATGCTCACCAGTTCTAATAATATCACTAGATCCTGTAACTAGTTGGCTTGCTTAGTAATTTAATAACTTCACCAGATCTAGAGACTTTAGCTTGCTGTGCTCACCAGTTCTAATAATATCACTAGATCCTGTAACTAGTTGGCTTGCTTAGTAATTTAATAACTTCACCAGATCTAGAGACTTTAGCTTGCTGTGCTCACCAGTTCTAATAATCTCACTAGATCCTGTAACTAGTTGGCTTGTTTAGTAATTTAATAACTTCACCAGATCTAGAGACTTTAGCTTGCTATGCTCATCAGTTCTAATAATACCACTAGATCCAGAAACTTTTGGTGTTTTAAAATAATATCACCAGATCTAATATATAACCTTTGACATTTCATTAACGTCACCAGATCTAGTGACTTTAGCTCTTCCGCGGCCATCGTCGATCTCGACCGCGAATAACGTGATTCTGGTTTTGGTTGTAAATTCGCGCAAAGTTAAAGAGAAGAATAGCCCTCACGACTCGATCCTGACGCTCACGGATCGACTCGCAGGATTTATGCAACACGTGCAAGGTTGCTCTTAGTAGCGGTCCATCACTCAGTCAAGGAAACCCGTCGTAAATCGCCCGAACGTCGAGGATATCGCGCGAATTTAAATGGATGACGGTGAGGTTCAATGGAAGGCCGTTTGTTTGGGAGGTTTTATTGTAATTATTGGGTAATTTTGATGGTTTTTTGGTACTAATACAGTGTGTCACTATACTAGATTGTGAGGACATTGAACTGGTGTATCTTTTAATTTCCAAGATCACCATTTTTGTTGATCCTTATTTGGGACGCGGTGTATGTAAGATTAAACAGAAAGAGTTTTAACGTCCTTTTGATGCCCGCTATTGTAATAAACAGGTTCATAACGTAACGTAATAATGCCGGGGTATAGCGTAAACAAACGGGTAACCGACAATTCGGTTATTATTTCAGTATTGTGTCGTAAATCATATTACAAAATCAGGAACGGATCGTTGGGATTCCCTGCAATAAATATTTCCGCTCTACCGTAATTTTAATTAGCTGGTTTGTAATAAATTTCGAGGCGGATCGTTAGAAAAAAACAGTATTGTAATAAGTTGGTAAAATTAATTTGTAAAGTGCGAGGGTGATTTTTTGTGCGTAAAGCCTGACCTGGATTTTTATTATTAATTCCGCTTCTGCTCCATATTTGTTTTTCTTATCGTATATTAGGCATCTGAAATAATTTCAGTACCGTTTCTAATTTTATTTTTAACAAGTCCAACGCTACAAATTATCACCCCCAAAAACCACCAACTACTAGAAAAAAAAACCCCAATATATAGACACATCTAATAAACTCTACTAATTAATCCAGAAGCCTTGTATATAAATATTGAATTTTTTCATAGCCTACTCTTTCGAGAAGAAATTTTTTATCCGCTGCTTAAATGAGTTATAAATAGGCGTTGTCATCGAAAAGGAAAAACATCCGTCCGTGATTCTGGCGAACATTTCGTGAATCACCGCAGAGGAAGCGCCCGTGGAACAATAGAATATTGTGCTCAGCGCCGAGATCTGCTTTAAATCATCGAGCCAGCGCAGGCCTGAGCAGTTAATAAGTTACGAGTGCGCGTTCGGCTCAGGAGCAGCAGTAGCGTAACAGCAGGAAACTGCAGGTATTGAAGGGAAGAGGATTTTTTGGAGTTTGGTGGAAGGGAAATCCGAATGTAAGATGTACCTTGAGAGATTTTAATTACTCAGAAGAGGGTTTTTTGAAGAATTGAAGATTTTGAGGAGTATTTAACATTTTAGAAGGAAAATTGGAGGATTTTTGGGGATGTTTTTGAAGAATTTTAGAAGGTTATTCAATATTTTAAAGGGTAAATTAGATGATTTTTGAGGACGTTTCTGAAGAATTAATAAGAATTTGGAAGGCTATTAAATATTTTGGGGAGTAATTTAGATGATTTGGAAGGTTTTTTAGAAGAATTATCAATAATTTAGAAGGTTATTCAATATTTTGGAGGGTAATTTAGATGATTTTTGAGGACGTTTCTGAAGAATTAATAAGAATTTGGAAGGATATTCAATATTTTGGGGAGTAATTTAGATGATTTGGAAGGTTTTTTAGAAGAATTATCAATAATTTAGAAGGTTATTCAATATTTTGGAGGGTAATTTAGATGATTTTTGAGAACGTTTCTGAAGAATTAATAAGAATTTGGAAGGATATTCAATATTTTGGAGGGTAAATTAGACGATTTTTGAGGAAATTTCAGAAGGATTAATAAGCATTTGGAAGGTTATTCAATATTTTGGACGGTAAATTAGACAAATTTGGAGGACATTTTACAAGAACTTCTAAGAATTTAAAAGATTAATCAACGTTTTGAGAAGGTAAAATTTAATGTTTTTTTAAGGATATTTTACAAGAATTACTAAGATTTTATAAGATTTTAGAAGATTTTAGAAGATTTTAGAAGATTTTAGAAGATTTTAGAAGATTTTAGAAGATTTTAGAAGATTTTAGAAGATTTTAGAAGATTTTAGAAGATTTTAGAAGATTTTAGAAGATTTTAGAAGATTTTAGAAGATTTTAGAAGATTTTAGAAGATTTTTGAAGATTTTAGAAGATTTTTGAAGATTTTAGAAGATTTTAGAAGATTTTAAAAGATTTACTCTTTTTAATGAATTGTTGGATACGTCACTGACGTGTTACGATTGTGCGTTCACATTTCAGGCTTACCAACGTTATAAAAATCAACATATGCCGGCCAGATGTGGAGCAGCAATTTTGCGAAACAATGTGTAAGATATTAGTTTTTTGACAAAAAAAAAATAATGACGAGTTGGCTAACAGTCAACTATTGTCATCTGAACAATGCGAGTATGTGGGATCAAAAAACGGACGAGAAGAAGATCATCTTTGAGAATGATTGATGAAGCGGTATTTGTTATTTCTATCGATTTGTTTTCGTGTTCAAGGAACGTGAAATTGCTGCGTTAATCATTTAAAAATAGAGTTTTAAAATTTCTTCTATGCTGCATACAATAACTTGAAAGATAGGTGTTTGTACATAATTGAAAAGATTTTTTTGGATTTGTAAATTATTTTATAGTTCTTCTTTACAGTATTTAGAAAGAAATGAAGTAAAGAAAACTTATGAAACTAATTATTTATTCCGCTCGTACTATTCCTCCGAGCCATCTAGATAACTAAATCCAATAATTCCCCAGTAGCCGGATCGAAACGAAACTACAAGACTGTCTGTTCTCGCTACAGAAAGCCTTCGACAAGAGCTATAAAAAGAAATAATCCACGGGAGCGTATACGCGAATGTGACAAGGAATAATATAAGCCCTAGTCAGGGAGCATCCCTGAGGATTCCTCACGTCAGGATACAATGCCCAGGCCAGAGATGACGTATAAAGGATTATCGCTTACACTATACATTTTCCCTCCTTCCGGTTTATATTTACCGAATTCTAGATGGAATTTTATCTTGTTCTACGCGCCGTAATTGAAGGTTTTATTGGCCAAGATTTACAATGTTACTCTGTATTTTATATACTTGGAAGGCGTGTTTGTTTGCAACATCAACAGAACTTCAAATAATGCGGAGTAGAAGCGTAGAGGTTTAAAAAATAAACAAGAAACAAAACAAGCCAATTGTATACACACGTGAGCCGAGTTCGGGAAGTTTACAGTTAAAAGAAGGATAACAGACTTTTCTATAACGAATAAAGAGAACTATTAAGTACTTTAATGGCGTGAGAAGAGATCAAAGGATGAAAAAACACTGGTGCTTATAATGCAGATAAAATATTTCCGAAGACTTTTATAAATAGATTGACTCGCTTAAAAAGGGGATTCTGGCCCCTTTAAGACTTATAACAGAATAGCAACAGGCCATCATATTTTATACATTGTAACTAGTTTCCGCAAATTACTATTCCTTAATAGAAACTTTTTATTTTATTTTAATAAGGAGTAGCTGAAGAAAGCAGGTGTGATTATTAATGCATAATATACGGCGCTAATTTCGCGAAATATGTTCTATTAAAAAACGATCTTCTAATTTACGAGCGAGCTATCTAAATACAAAAAGCGGAAGGATTATATTTTAATGGAAAAAGTGAGAACAAGCTTAGATTTATAACGTTTTTATAGAGAATTTTAGAATATAATTTTACGATCGTTCTTGCTTACAATCTGGTTTTTCTTTCGGTTTTTCGACTAATGAATGGAAGACGTAAAAAGTGATTTATGTAATAGGAAAACAGTCGACGCAGGTACTGGTTTAATGCGTTGGTTATTAAAAGGGAATTTCCTCGCGCATCGAGCGGAGTTTTTCTTTTTGAAATCAGCAAAGTTGAAGCGTGAAGAGTCGAATTTTCGAACCTTTTCCACTTTCTTTTATGCCATGCCATGTGTTGTAAAACCCCAAAGTCACAAAGACGTAAGAGACAAGTCGAGCAAAGTGTCTTTGAATAATTTACTTTTAATATTCCTTTTGTGGTCGGCCGAGAGAAAAAGATAAAAAGGAACTTTATGTACTGTTTTTATCGCGACGTTTCCTTTCAGATAGAAATGCAGTTTTTACGGCTTTCAATTCGAATTTCTTGATACAGTCGAAATTATTTCGTACTAATGACGATGACAAATGCACAAAAAAAACTAATTATTCCAGTGCACAAAGGAACATCAATAAGCGGGATCTCCGCTGACCCCACTCTGTTTGTACTCTTAATATTGACAAATGTTTTGTTTGCCATCGTATCGAGCATGAAGTGGGGGTTGAACAACCCCTGCCGATCCTAAAATAACATAATACACGGATAATTGCGCAAAGTTCAAGACGTGATTAATCCGCATGAAATGTTCGATTAAAACAGAACCGCAGAATTATTCCATATGTTGAATTTATATTTGTATAAATTTATGCATAAAAGAATCAATGTTGTTGATGGAGTATTTTAAAGTGCAATAATGTGTGGATTTTTAGGAAATTATCCAATAAAATATTAGAAGGAAATGTTAGGATTTTTGAAGATTTTTAGCAGATTTTTCAACATTTTAGAAAGTAATATCGGACGATATTTTTGGACCATATTTTCGAGAATAATTTCAACAATTTATCAAAAATGGATTACAAGAATTATCAAAATTTTGGTAGATAATATTAGAGTATGCCAGAAAATATTTTTAGACCATTTTTGAGCATATTTTACAAGAATTTCAGAAGATTAATTCTTCAATATTTCAGCAGGTACCTATCACAATTCTATTAATAAATAATAACACATTTTTTATCGCTTTAAATCATACTTATTCACAAATTTACAATACCGCGCCATTAATTTTTTTAATTAAACAACCCTTAAAACACAAATTCTCAATAATTAATTCCCATCTTCCCTAATTAACTATTAAAAATGCAATGATTTGGAGACAGTTTAATGAAACAAGTTTTAATTGTTGAATGTTTCGTGTATTAGACTGAACTAAAAGTAAGAATTTGTTACAGGCCACGGGCAGTAAACCTTATTAGGATAAAAACCTAAATTGTTCATCTCATTATCGGCACTTTTAACAATATGGTCATAAACCAATAACTTGCCAGATGAGGACGAATTGTGGGTAATAAGTTATAAAGTATTTTGTAAACTATTATAAGATTTTATACACCTTATTTATTAGTTTATTCTATTTTGATATTCCATCATCAACAACACAAAAACACCCCTTATTAACAAACAGAAACACAACATCCCGTCACCAATCAAAGGTGTGTGTGCATAGAAACCCCCTTTCATCTCCGTAATTCCTTTTTATTCGTTTGTTCCGTCGCTAAATGCATCGCTATCCGATGAATTCTCATGTAGCACTAAAAAGCGATAATCAGATACGCCGATAATATCGTACAAAGCTACCGAAATAATACGCATTAAAATCACAGTCGGATTACGAATGTAACCTCTTTGAACGCGTTCCGCTCGACGAAACCCGCAGGAGGGTGTTTCGAGGGTGCGAAACGCCCTATCCTACCCCATTGTTTGAATACACTCAATTAACGCACGGCATAAGTTTTATGACGAATGAATATTAATCTTTTTTACATCATTTTTACTTTGTACTGGCTGGATTCTGTATCAACAAGAGGCCACAAACTATATTTTTTACTTCTTTGAGATTCAGAACTATTCTGGACTGTTGAGAAGCATTCAGAACCATTTCAACCCTTTTTCATTCTGGACTATTCAGAAAAAATTGGAATTATCCAGAACCATTTTTGTACCATTCAGAAGAATTCAGAATTATTTCAACACCATTCGGAACCATTGTGAACCATTATCTGGACTATTCAAAGCACTCTGATGGGTTATTCTGTAGGTATTTATGAAGAGTTTCTTTGCATTGTAAATTGGACAATAATTTTATTTAATGCTAATAATCTTTAATTCCTCTTAATATTCACACGTTATTTTTCCTCAATAATTTAAAATACATCATACCTACCGTTATGAAAAAAGCTAAGCTATCGAATATATTATTGTCTCTAAAAGCTGAGGTACCGTTTCTTCGGTAACAGTGGCGTGGAATTGGACAATTAATTACGCGTAATTGAAATTATACGTTGAATATATTCAATTAACATTCCGACTAACGTTGACTTTAATAACTAGAAATTGTAAATAACAATCAAATCGATTTGTGTTAGTGGATTTTTTTCGTTCGAAGCTACGCTATTGGAGATATTCTCGCATGTTTATAACGCTAACAAAACTATTTACGACTTATTTCCCAATACCTTCGAGATCTTATTCTCGATTAAAACATTAACAGGTGTACCACAATGTTACTTGAATCTAGGAAATTTACTAAATAACTACGCACACCTGGACATTATTTAAATTAAGAAACGGTTTTTTATTACCTACACCTATTTAAAGATGCGAGATTTCTCGTGTCTCCGAGATCGGAAGGGAGATAAAAAACAATTCACCCTGTATACTTTTGTAGTACGTCACCGTTGGCTTTTACTTGCATATGTTATGGGCGTTTCGAATACCAAAATCTCGACATTTTTACGACGCCCGAAAATAAACCCAGAAGATGCTCATAACGCCAGACAGATGATTTGTATCTCAAGACAATAAATGACAAGATATACAAATTAAATGTAATTAATCAAAATTATAGTCTGTTCATCGTTTCAAATTGTCGCAAAGTTATTATACACTTTACTCTGGAGAATAATAAAATTGGAGAGAATGAAACTAGAGAAAATCAAACTAAAGAGATACAAATTGAAGAGAATCTAGCTGGAGAAAATCGAACTACCTATAGGAAGAATCAAACTGGAGAGTGGGTCTAACAAACTGGTGAGGTTCAAACTAGAGGGAATAAAATTGGAGATAATTAAACTGAAGAAAATCCAACTAGAGAGAATAAAATTGAAGAAAATCTAACTGGAGAAAATCAAACTAGAGAGAATCAAACTAGAGAGAATTAAACGAAAGGGAATCAAACTGAAGTGATTTAAACTGGAGAGATTTATATTAGAGAAAATAATATACTGGAGAGAATGAAACTGGAGAGAATGAAACTGGAGAGAATAAAAGTGGAGAGACTAAAAGTGGAGGCAATAAAACTGGAGAGAAGGAAACTGGAGAGAAGGATACTGGAGAGAATAAACCTGGAGAGAATGAAACTAGAGAGAATGAAACTAGAGATAATGAAACTAGAGAGAATGAAACTAAAGGGAATCAAACTGAAGTGAATTAAACTGGAGAGATTTAAATTAGAGAAAATAATATACTGGAGAGAATGAAACTGGAGAGAATAAAAGTGGAGAGACTAAAAGTGGAGGCAATAAAACTGGAAAGAAAGATACTGGAGAGAATAAACCTGGAGAGAATAAACCTGGAGAGAATGAAACTGGAGAGAATTAAACGAAAGGGAATCAAACTGAAGTGATTTAAACTGGAGAGATTTATATTAGAGAAAATAATGTACTGGAGAGAATGAAACTGGAGAGAATAAAAGTGGAGAGACTAAAAGTGGAGGCAATAAACCTGGAGAGAATGAAACTAGAGAGAATGAAAGTGGAGAGACTAAAAGTGGAGGCAATAAAACTGGAGAGAAGGAAACTGGAGAGAAGGGTACTGGAGAGAATAAACCTGGAGAGAATGAAACTAGAGAGAATGAAACTAAAGGGAATCAAACTGAAGTGATTTAAACTGGAGAGATTTATATTAGAGAAAATAATGTACTGGAGAGAATGAAACTGGAGAGAATAAAAGTGGAGAGACTAAAAGTGGAGGCAATAAACCTGGAGAGAATGAAACTAGAGAGAATGAAAGTGGAGAGACTAAAAGTGGAGGCAATAAAACTGGAGAGAAGGAAACTGGAGAGAAGGGTACTGGAGAGAATAAACCTGGAGAGAATGAAACTAGAGAGAATGAAACTAGAGAGAATGAAACTAAAGGGAATCAAACTGAAGTGATTTAAACTGGAGAGATTTATATTAGAGAAAATAATGTACTGGAGAGAATGAAACTGGAGAGAATAAAAGTGGAGAGACTAAAAGTGGAGGCAATAAACCTGGAGAGAATGAAACTAGAGAGAATGAAAGTGGAGAGACTAAAAGTGGAGGCAATAAAACTGGAGAGAAGGAAACTGGAGAGAAGGGTACTGGAGAGAATAAACCTGGAGAGAATGAAACTAGAGAGAATGAAACTAGAGAGAATGAAACTAAAGGGAATCAAACTGAAGTGAATTAAACTGGAGAGATTTAAATTAGAGAAAATAATATACTGGAGAGAATGAAACTGGAGAGAATAAAAGTGGAGAGACTAAAAGTGAAGGCAATAAAACTGGAAAGAAAGATACTGGAGAGAATAAACCTGGAGAGAATAAACCTGGAGAGAATGAAACTTGAGAGAATGAAACTGGAGAGAATGAAACTAGAGAGAATAAATAAAAGTGGAGAGAATAAAAGTGGATGGAATAAAACTGGAGAGAAAGATACTGGAGAGATTAAAACTAGAGAAATCAAACTAGAGAGAATGGAATTGAAGAGATTGAAACTGGAGGGTACGAAACCGGGTGAGGTTGAAACTAGAGAGATTGAAACTGGAGGGAATATAATATATCGTTAGATAAGCTAAATGCGATGTGATTAGGGCGAGTCGGTACGTTGCAGGAATAATTTCAGGACGTGATATAGACTTATCGCACGCCAACCATGAAATGCTCGACGACAAGTCGCTCGATTCTTCCATTCCCCGAGGGTGCGTTCTCAAAGTCACCGCAAATCAACGTCTATGCCATGATCAAAAAACCCGCTACACTCACTCACTACTTTATATATATTTCATTCTTATCCGTATTATTTTAGGCAAATTTTTCCCGATATATGGTGAGAAAGTTCGTAATAAACGAGCGCTGCGTTCCCGTTGTGAACATCAACAGGTAATTAATTTTACTTATGGGGTATTTTTAGGAAAAAATCCCAAACGTTTGTTTTCCGAAAAAACCGTCACCACTTGTAATCGTGTTTAAAACAGAATTCCTCGTTTCACGTTAGCTCGTTTATAAAGCTGTTTTGTCTTTCCAACTCGATGAAATTACAGTCATTCTCGAACTTATAACATCCAGAAAGGAATTTCTAAATATTTACGAAAACAGTAGAAATAAACTCGATATACATTCGAAATGCGCTAGTGTTTTTACGAGTGAATAAAAAAGAATGGGTCCAAACAAATTTTTAAGTATATTGTTAACTTCGCCTGTAAGTGCTACAAATTTTCCGTTTATTAAGCTGCATTTGGGTCAACGAGCATCTTATAACATTACTACCAATAACTTCTAATAAGAACATACTTATTTAATTGTTTAAAAAAATTGCATAAACAGCAAATCATTTGGCAAAGGCGTCGCGACGCCGACGCGGGAAGGCATCGGAGCGAGGCGTCGCGACGCCCCGAACGGGGCAAATAAGAGAGCATTGTGTTCCCGCTCCCCCTCGATTATGAATTATGATTTATGAACCCGCACCGACCGCGGTTCGGGGTAATTAACTTCCCGTTTTCGGCGGTATTAGCGAAAATCTCGAGGGGCGATTAGCCATTATCAATTTGCCGGAGTCTTTATTGTTTCCCGCGTGTTTAGGGGCGAGATTTGTTTTATTAGAATGATTTATGCGGCGGTAATAAACACGGATTTAATTAGATTGTGTAAGTAGTTTTTAAAGGGTATTTTTTCACCTGTGTGCCACCAGGTAAACGAATAGCAAGAGGCCACATTTTGTAAAACTTAGAGTAAATTTATAAAATTAAAGGTAGTATGTTAATTGGAGCTCGAAGTTTGTTTCGGTGGGTTTATTAATTCGTTGTTGTTAAAAAAATAGAAATATTTATATCGAATTTTTGGAAATCATCTTCAAAGAGCTCCAGGTCGAAAACGAAAACTCCACATTTATTTGAAGTTTTCCATCTCACTACGTTTATTTCTGGAGGTCTATTAATCCTTTATTGCACAAAAATTAAAAAAATATAGTGATCGGAAGTCATCTTCAAAGAGCCCCAGGTCCAAAACAGAAACACCAAGTTTGTTTGAACTTATGCATATTAATCACATTAATTAATTCGTTGTTGTTAAAAAAATAGAAATATATCAAATTTGTGGAAATCATCTTCAGAGAGATTTAATTAAATCAGCATGTTTTAAAGGGTTTTTTTTTCACCTGGTGTTTCACCACATAATCGAATAGTAAGAGGCCACATTTTGTAAAACTTATAAAATTTATAAATTTAAAGGTAGTATGTTAATTGGAGCTCCAAGTTTGTTTCGGGAGGTTTATTAATTCGTTGTTGTTAAAAAATAGAAATATTTATATCGAAATTTTGGAAATCATCTTCAAAGAGCTCCAGGTCAAAAACAAAAACTCCACAGTTATTTGAAGTTTTCCATCTCACTACGTTTATTTCTGGACATGTATTAATCCTTTATTGCACAAAAATTAAAAAAATATAGTGATCGGAAGTCATCTTCAAAGAGCTCCAGGTCCAAAACAGAAACTCCGTGTTTGTTTGAACTTATGCTTACCTATAATCACATTATTAATTCGTTGTTGTTAAAAAAATAGAAATATATCGAATTTGTGGAAATCATCTTCAAAGAGATTTAATTAATTCAGCTGGTTTTAAAGGGTTTTTAACCTGGTGTCTCACCACGTAATAGAGTAGCAAAGGGCCACTTTTTTTACATAGTCAAATTCATAAAATCAAAGACCAATTTCAGGTATTATATTACAATGTTAATGAATAAAATCTCCATCGAATCCACTCGAATCTCCGGCCGGATTCCCCGCCGGAACCGCCACGCGTCCGCGAACCCCACGCGGCATTATTGCGGTGCACGCAATCCCCCTCAAAGGGGTATTAGCGCGGCATTGTTCGCGTGCGGGCTTGTTTGTGACACGTGTCGGCGTCGCTGCGACACCGCTGATTACCAATTATGACGTTCAATTGGTCCGACGCCCGGCGTCGCCTTCCCCGGGAACGAAATAAGGCTCGGCTCCCTCGAGAGGCGCAGGCTGGAGATCCGTGCTCGCTGATAAGGCGATTTCGATTGCGGCGATTTCAAAGGAAACGGGGATTGCGGTTGTAGCGGGGGGTTTGGTAATTTGTTGTTGTTAAAGAGTTCGATGGAGTTGATGGGAGTCGTCTTCAAAGGGGTCCAGGTCCCGTATTAATTAGAACTTTACGGTTTTAAAAACTATTAGGTGCATTTGAGGAGTTTTGTTAGTTTGTAAAAGAGTTGGGAATATATTTATGGAAGTCTTCTTCATAGGGTGCTCTATAGGTCAAAAACTAAACCTCCATATATTTATTTGAATTTTTACAACTGATCGTCGAATGGGTGCGTTATTGGTATAAAAGGGTTGAAGAATATAAAGTTGATGGAAATCATCTTCAAGGAGCTCCAGCTCCAAAACTTTTCCAACTGATTACTATTGTTTCGGGGGGTTTGTTAATTCGTTGTTGTTACAAAAAAAATAGAAAAATATGAAATTTATGGAAATCATCTTCAAAGAGCTCCAGGTCGAAAAGAAAACCTCCATATTTGTTTGAAAATTTCCCTTAATTTCTGGAGGTATAATAAGTAAGTGTATTATAGCACAAAAATATGGAGTGTTCGGAAGTCATCTTCAAAGAGAACCAGGTCCAAATGAGAAACAATTAGTTTGTTTGAACTTTTCCAACTGATTACTATTGTTTCGGGGGGTTTGTTAATTCGTTGTTGTTACAAAAAAAATAGAAAAATATGAAATTTATGGAAATCATCTTCAAAGAGCTCCAGGTCGAAAAGAAAACCTCCATATTTGTTTGAAAATTTCCCTTTATTTCTGGAGGTATAATAAGTAAGTGTATTATAGCACAAACATATGGAGTGTTCGGAAGTCATCTCCAAAGAGATCCAGGTCCAAAAGAGAAACAATTAGTTTGTTTGAACTTTTCCAACTGATTACTATTGTTTCGGGGGGTTTGTTAATTCGTTGTTGTTACAAAAAAAAATAGAAAAATATGAAATTTATGGAAATCATCTTCAAAGAGCTCCAGGTCGAAAAGAAAACCTCCATATTTGTTTGAAAATTTCCCTTTATTTCTGGAGGTATAATAAGTAAGTGTATTATAGCACAAACATATGGAGTGTTCGGAAGTCATCTCCAAAGAGATCCAGGTCCAAAAGAGAAACAATTAGTTTGTTTGAACTTTTCCAACTGATTACTATTGTTTCGGGGGGTTTGTTAATTCGTTGTTGTTATAAAAAAAATAGAAAAATATGAAAATTATGGAAATCATCTTCAAAGAGCTCCAGGTCGAAAAGAAAACCTCCATATTTGTTTGAAATTTTCCTTTTATTTCTGGAGGTATAATAAGTAAGTGTATTATAGCACAAAAATATGGAGTGTTCGGAAGTCATCTCCAAAGAGATCCAGGTCCAAAAGAGAAACAATTAGTTTGTTTGAACTTTTCCAACTGATTACTATTGTTTCGGGGGGTTTGTTAATTCGTTGTTGTTACAAAAAAATAGAAAAATATGAAAATTATGGAAATCATCTTCAAAGAGCTCCAGGTCGAAAAGAAAACCTCCATATTTGTTTGAAATTTTCCTTTTATTTCTGGAGGTATAATAAGTAAGTGTATTATAGCACAAAAATATGGAGTGTTCGGAAGTCATTTTCAAAGAGATCCGGGTCCAAAAGAGAAACAATTAGTTTGTTTGAACTTTTCCAACTGATTACTATTGTTTCGGGGGGTTTGTTAATTCGTTGTTGTTACAAAAAAATAGAAAAATATGAAAATTATGGAAATCATCTTCAAAGAGCTCCAGGTCGAAAAGAAAACCTCCATATTTGTTTGAAATTTTCCTTTTATTTCTGGAGGTATAATAAGTAAGTGTATTATAGCACAAAAATATGGAGTGTTCGGAAGTCATTTTCAAAGAGATCCAGGTCCAAAAGAGAAACAATTAGTTTGTTTGAACTTTTCCAACTGATTACTATTGTTTCGGGGGGTTTGTTAATTCGTTGTTGTTACAAAAAAATAGAAAAATATGAAAATTATGGAAATCATCTTCAAAGAGCTCCAGGTCGAAAAGAAAACCTCCATATTTGTTTGAAATTTTCCTTTTATTTCTGGAGGTATAATAAGTAAGTGTATTATAGCACAAAAATATGGAGTGTTCGGAAGTCATTTTCAAAGAGATCCGGGTCCAAAAGAGAAACAATTAGTTTGTTTGAACTTTTCCAACTGATTACTATTGTTTCGGGGGGTTTGTTAATTCGTTGTTGTTACAAAAAAATAGAAAAATATGAAAATTATGGAAATCATCTTCAAAGAGCTCCAGGTCGAAAAGAAAACCTCCATATTTGTTTGAAATTTTCCTTTTATTTCTGGAGGTATAATAAGTAAGTGTATTATAGCACAAAAATATGGAGTGTTCGGAAGTCATTTTCAAAGAGATCCGGGTCCAAAAGAGAAACAATTAGTTTGTTTGAACTTTTCCAACTGATTACTATTGTTTCGGGGGGTTTGTTAATTCGTTGTTGTTACAAAAAAAATAGAAAAATATGAAATTTATGGAAATCATCTTCAAAGAGCTCCAGGTCGAAAAGAAAACCTCCATATTTGTTTGAAAATTTCCCTTTATTTCTGGAGGTATAATAAGTAAGTGTATTATAGCACAAAAATATGGAGTGTTCGGAAGTCATTTTCAAAGAGATCCGGGTCCAAAAGAGAAACAATTAGTTTGTTTGAACTTTTCCAACTGATTACTATTGTTTCGGGGGGTTTGTTAATTCGTTGTTGTTACAAAAAAAATAGAAAAATATGAAATTTATGGAAATCATCTTCAAAGAGCTCTAGGTCGAAAAGAAAACCTCCATATTTGTTTGAAATTTTCCTTTTATTTCTGGAGGTATAATAAGTAAGTGTATTATAGCACAAAAATATGGAGTGTTCGGAAGTCATTTTCAAAGAGATCCGGGTCCAAAAGAGAAACAATTAGTTTGTTTGAACTTTTCCAACTGATTACTATTGTTTCGGGGGGTTTGTTAATTCGTTGTTGTTACAAAAAAAAATAGAAAAATATGAAATTTATGGAAATCATCTTCAAAGAGCTCCAGGTCGAAAAGAAAACCTCCATATTTGTTTGAAAATTTCCCTTTATTTCTGGAGGTATAATAAGTAAGTGTATTATAGCACAAACATATGGAGTGTTCGGAAGTCATCTCCAAAGAGATCCAGGTCCAAAAGAGAAACAATTAGTTTGTTTGAACTTTTCCAACTGATTACTATTGTTTCGGGGGGTTTGTTAATTCGTTGTTGTTATAAAAAAAATAGAAAAATATGAAATTTATGGAAATCATCTTCAAAGAGCTCCAGGTCGAAAAGAAAACCTCCATATTTGTTTGAAAATTTCCCTTTATTTCTGGAGGTATAATAAGTAAGTGCATTATAGCACAAAAATATTGAGTGTTCGGAAGTCATCTTCAAAGAGTTCCACGTCGAAAACGAATTTTCCTTTTAACTTCCTCCATACACCACACTAAATTCATTAACATCCTGTATCACTCGACGGGGCACAAAGCGCCATCGTAACGACGGTCCAGCAATTGAATTCCATTATACTTTTCCAGCATTCTCGACTGGAGAGTACACGAAACGAGCAAAAAACCCATCATCAAGACGCGATGTTTCTTCCAATTAAAATCCGCCGCCGCGGCCCCGCCGCCCCCGCCCGCTGCCTTTTAATAACTTTCAATAATAATAAAACAGTCAAGTGGCCGGCGCGCCTCGAAAGCCCATATTGTTTTTGAACAAACAAGCGGCTGCTCTTGCGATATAATGCGCACTTGCCGTCCCATAATGCGTCTCGCCGGGCGTATGATTCCCCGTAATTGTGCTCCTATTTGTTCACTTTTTCATCGCGAGCACTCGGCTTTCAGGGAGTTTCAATGGAAGGGAGTCGCCCGCGTTTTCCGAAAAAACTTCCTGACCGATCGCCGCGGGAAAATATGGCGAGTTCGATATTTAATTCGTATTTGTATCGAGGTATGTGCATCGGGGTTCTAATTATAAATCGCGAACTGGTACATACATGAATGGAGCGGGCCAGCTGTTCGGAGTTAAAATCTCCTGGAAAATGTGTCACTTAAATGAAATGCCTTCTTCTGTAACATCCTTTCAGTTATATACTCTGTTCAAAACAAAGTTATACACACGTCATCATAAATTTACTACGTCACAAATAGACAGTGTTGCCGAAACCTTGCTTTTTAACATTTTCTTTCATCCCTTATTAATATTAAATTAAATTCTGTAAGTATTTAACTATAATCTGTTTTATGTGCTTATTAAAAATTGCTTGGCATATATGACGACATTAGTGACGTGCATGTGACTTTGTTTTGCACAATCTATAAGTGAAATGTGGCCTCTTGTTAGTCGGTTATGTAGGGGATTTTTTTCGAAAGATAAACGATTAATTTAGGATAATAATTCTATGTAGTAAAATCCCGGAAATTGTCGAAACAACAAAAATCCCCGTAAAAGCCATCAAAACAGAGTTATAAACTACACCAATTTAAATTAACTGCGCCGTTTCGAATCGATTGTTTTTTCTATTCGAGCGATTTTTATGACCCGCGATATCCCAAAGTCCAAACAATAAATAACTTTCGAATCATTATCATCGGCAAAAGTAGCGTTTTATTGGAACATCCTATAGTTTAGTGTAAACAAACGCCCGAATTACAATCGAGCATTATCAAGAACACAAAACATTTCTTTAACATGCTGCGATCGAATGTACACCGTTTAAAATTAGATTTTACTAATTACAATTATAATAATTACCTTATAAATTACTAATTGTTTCTCATAAACAAGGAATTGTTTTTCAAAACAATATAGGTAATAGTGACAATAAAAATAATTTATTGTTATAGGAAATGCCCATAATTTAGTCGATTTTTCATAATGATTTCACATATAAATTTGTGGATTTTTCCGATGAAAAATAGTGTTATAAAAGCTCCCAAAAACAGTTCTAAATAGTCCTGAAACTGTTCTGGACAGTTCTAGTTTAGGCTGCTCTAATCCAAATAGTACTTACAATTAGTCTTAAATCTATTCTAAATGATTTTGAACAGTTCTAAATTGTTCTAAGATCGTCTAAGAACTGTTTCAAATAATCCTAGTCAATTCTAAAATTTGATTTTATTAGAATATTGTACTATAAATTTGACGATTTTTCAAATAATTTTGAAAGATTTTTCCCTACATATGCTCCCTAAATAGTCTTCTGAATGTTTTAAAAAATGTTCTAAATAGTCCTGAAATGTATTTAGAACTAAAAACTCAAATGGTTCTGGTCTTTTTTAGTTTTGTCCTGTACCTTTCCAAATAGTTCTGAATCAGTTCTAAATGATTTTGAAATGTTCTAAGTGGTTCTAAGATTGTTCCGAACTGTTTAAAATGATCTTCAGTCAGTTCCAAAATGTTTCTAAATGATTCTGGAGAGTTCTAAAATGTCCTGAACAATCTGAAAACAATGTGTCCTTCTTATGCAATATTACAATGATCAGATACAATCTCTTTCTCGCACTTAACCGACCCTGTATAGTATGCATTAATTACCAACGTATTTTTTAATGCATCTATTTTATCTACCATTTTCTAACAATATGCATTTAAACGACGTGCTTAAAAATTCGATCTGCGCCGAAGAATACAGAAAGAAAAAGTATAATTCATTAATTTCGAAACGCTAACGAAGTTGTACAGAACAGGTTTCGCTCTCGATTTTCGTTTTTCCACCGACATGCGTCGAAGAAAACAGTCAATGCCCCGGAATATTATTTAATTCCAGCATTATGTATTTAAATTATGCGACAAGTGCAGTTTGTAAGCGACGCAGAGGCGGGCGAATTAGATCCTTGAATCATACGGTGTAATTACTGCCGTACGAAATGAACATGTTGCAGATACATTAAAATTTATCGGCCTACTAACAATCGCGATGGTTTTTCACCATCAAACGGAATCCATCTTATTAGCATTGATGGAAGCTCGAGAAAAATTAGCTCATAATAATAATAAAAATTGTTTGTGCAATAATTTTCCAAATTTAATATTTCTGTTTTTTTTTGTGTATCTATCTAATGGTTTTCGATTAAAACATCCGCACGTTTCGATTACATCTTCGTATTTTTTTCTCACAATATGCTCGGAAAGCTTTATGTAAATTTGCCGGTCGATCTCGTAAAACGAATTTTAATAAGAGCAGCTGTTATGGAGATATTTCAGAAACTAATGCAATGCCTATATTAAATTTAGAATATACCGAATGCACGTATTCGTCTAACGTCATTCCGATTTTATTTTTGATTATAACACTCTATATATACCCTAGCGGGCTATTAAAACATATTCCCAGGACCGGACTCGGGCGATTTTCTTTTCGCGCGCAATGAAAGCTTCGAAATTCGAAGGCTGGAGGAGTTTTCGACTCGACTTGTATGCAAATGAATATCTGTCGCCTTGCCAATCGATGACGTCCGGCGCTCTTGTTTACATTTCTACCGTATTATATTTACTTATTACGAATTATTGGAATATTTTAGAGGACACGTATCGCTTTATAAATCAAAAAAATCTCTACAATTCGTCAATTTCTCCGGTTAAAAATGAGTATAAAAAAATCCAAATTTCCCCCTCAAAGTCAAAGAAGTAACCATAACTTTATATCTTCTGTTTATGTTTATTTTTCTAAGTAAGTAAATGCATATTAAGTAGGTAGGTATTACATTTTATAAGCAAATTTGACGAATTTTAGATAATTTTATACAAGATTTTTTTCATGTAAATTTGACGATTTTTGGAGAATATTTTATTAAAATAGTCGTCTTCAGTTGAAAAATTTCAGTAGAAAAATTATAAATATAAATAAATAGTCTTCTAAATAGTCTTTTAAAATTTTAATATAAAGCATTCTATATGGTTCTGTAATTTTCCAGTTTATAATCCTGAACCATTCCAAAAAGTCCTGAATCTTTTCTAAATGATTTTGGACAATACTAAACTCAAATTTTTTTTCATGTAAATTTGACGATTTTTGGAAATTTCACTAAAATTGCCGATCCTTCGGTTGCAAAATTTCAGTACATAAATTATAAATAACCTTCCAAATAGTCATCTAAATGTCTTCTGAATAGTCTTCTAAATTGCCTTCTAAATAGTTTTCTTCTAAATAGTCTTCTAAATAGTCTTTTAAAATTTTAATATAAAGCATTCTATATGGTTCTGAAATTTTCCAGTTTATAATCCTGGACCATTCCAAAAAGTCCTGAATCTTTTCTAAATGATTTTGGACAATACTAAACTCAAATTTTTTTTCATGTAAATTTGACGATTTTTGGAAATTTCACTAAAATTGCCGATCCTTCGGTTGCAAAATTTCAGTACATAAATTATAAATAACCTTCCAAATAGTCATCTAAATGTCTTCTGAATAGTCTTCTAAATTGCCTTCTAAATAGTTTTCTTCTAAATAGTCTTCTAAATAGTCTTTTAAAATTTTAATATAAAGCATTCTATATGGTTCTGAAATTTTCCAGTTTATAATCCTGGACCATTCCAAAAAGTCCTGAATCTTTTCTAAATGATTTTGGCCAATTCTAAACTCAAATTTTTTTTCATGTAAATTTGACGATTTTTGGAAATTTCACTAAAATTGCCGATCCTTCGGTTGCAAAATTTCAGTACATAAATTATAAATAACCTTCCAAATAGTCATCTAAATGTCTTCTGAATAGTCTTCTAAATTGTCTTCTAAATAGTTTTCTTCTAAATAGTCTTCTAAATAGTCTTTTAAAATTTTAATATAAAGCATTCTATATGGTTCTGAAATTTTCCAGTTTATAATCCTGGACCATTCCAAAAAGTCCTGAATCTTTTCTAAATGATTTTGGACAATACTAAACTCAAATTTTTTTTCATGTAAATTTGACGATTTTTGGAAATTTCACTAAAATTGCCGATCCTTCGGTTGCAAAATTTCAGTACATAAATTATAAATAATCTTCCAAATAGTCATCTAAATGTCTTCTGAATAGTCTTCTAAATTGTCTTCTAAATAGTTTTCTTCTAAATAGTCTTCTAAATAGTCTTTTAAAATTTTAATATAAAGCATTCTATATGGTTCTGAAATTTTCCAGTTTATAATCCTGGACCATTCCAAAAAGTCCTGAATCTTTTCTAAATGATTTTGGCCAATTCTAAACTCAAATTTTTTTTCATGTAAATTTGACGATTTTTGGAAATTTCACTAAAATTGCCGATCCTTCGGTTGCAAAATTTCAGTACATAAATTATAAATAACCTTCCAAATAGTCATCTAAATGTCTTCTGAATAGTCTTCTAAATTGCCTTCTAAATAGTTTTCTTCTAAATAGTCTTCTAAATAGTCTTTTAAAATTTTAATATAAAGCATTCTATATGGTTCTGAAATTTTCCAGTTTATAATCCTGGACCATTCCAAAAAGTCCTGAATCTTTTCTAAATGATTTTGGCCAATACTAAACTCAAATTTTTTTTCATGTAAATTTGACGATTTTTGGAAATTTCACTAAAATTGCCGATCCTTCGGTTGCAAAATTTCAGTACATAAATTATAAATAACCTTCCAAATAGTCATCTAAATGTCTTCTGAATAGTCTTCTAAATTGCCTTCTAAATAGTTTTCTTCTAAATAGTCTTCTAAATAGTCTTTTAAAATTTTAATATAAAGCATTCTATATGGTTCTGAAATTTTCCAGTTTATAATCCTGGACCATTCCAAAAAGTCCTGAATCTTTTCTAAATGATTTTGGCCAATTCTAAACTCAAATTTTTTTTCATGTAAATTTGACGATTTTTGGAAATATCACTAAAATTGCCGATCCTTCGGTTGCAAAATTTCAGTACATAAATTATAAATAACCTTCCAAATAGTCATCTAAATGTCTTCTGAATAGTCTTCTAAATTGCCTTCTAAATAGTTTTCTTCTAAATAGTCTTCTAAATAGTCTTTTAAAATTTTAATATAAAGCATTCTATATGGTTCTGAAATTTTCCAGTTTATAATCCTGGACCATTCCAAAAAGTCCTGAATCTTTTCTAAATGATTTTGGCCAATTCTAAACTCAAATTTTTTTTCATGTAAATTTGACGATTTTTGGAAATATTTCACTAAAATTGCCGATCCTTCGGTTGCAAAATTTCAGTACATAAATTATAAATAATCTTCCAAATAGTCATCTAAATAGTCTTCTGAATAGTCTTCTGAATAGTCTTCTAAATAGTCTTCTAAATAGTCTACTAAATGGTTTTCTAAAAATTTAATAAAGCATTCTAAATGGTTCTGGAATTTTCAAGTTTATCCTGGACCATCCAAATAGTCCTGAATCAGTTCTAAACAATTTTGGGTAGTTCTAACAAGTTCAGGATCGTCTAGAAATATTTCAAAAGGTCCTAGACAGTTCTAACATGGTTCTACATGATTCTGAAACTGTCCTGAATAATTTGCCAACATCAGGAGCAATTCTCTCTCCTTCTCGAGTAATGTTAGATACACTTTCTTTCTCGCACTCGTATTATTCCTACGTCCCTATTACAATGGACCAAACATGGTATGTTATATTAATTGTACATACAAGAATAATATTGTCGAGATCTTGCGTGCTGGGCCGTAAATTTGGAAGATTACTGGAGCATCCGGTGCCGTAAGAATTTGAATAACAAACGATTCTCACCTTTGGAGCTTTCGCGTGCTTTTTTTGTGCTTTACGCACGAACACATGTCCGTAGTTTTATCCGAACCGGCTGGCTGTCTAGCGGCGAAAAAAAAGGATGCTGTTATATCCCGAAAAAAAGGATGTTATGTCTGTGAAAGGGTGAAAATCGACGGGCGGCTAAAAACGCGTCGACGGATAAATCGCAGCGACCGAAAACCGTGGATTAAAAATAGATCGTCTCTCTAAATACTGGCGATTTTTTATTCCAAAAATTTCCAAATGCTTCACCTGAAGATGGTTCTAAAACCGAAACGTTGAGGAAATTTGTAAAACTTTTTTTAGACACCTTAAAAGGTTTAATTTTGTTCGATTTGCCCAATCTCCTCTCATCGCCAAACCCCTATTTTTAATTAGCAATACGACCAATACGACCTAAACAGTCATACCCGAACTAAGAAACAACTCCCTTTGAAAGCAATTTGCAATCACCTAAGCACATTCTCCGGTAGAAAATCCGGTTCCCCGCGCTTCGCCGGATCCATTCATCTAATTTAAGTTGTCCAGAGGGCGTCCATAGTTTATTCAATAGGGTCCTTGCTTTCCATCGGGCCTCTTCTCCTGGACGAGGGCCGTCAAAAGAGCGAAGCTGACCCGAATGCAGATCTCTCCCGTACCCTGAAATATGCATCGCACAATGCAGGGACGTACGCGAACCTGCATTATGCATTTAATTTGTAACCAACAACAGAGTTTTCTTTACAAAACATTATCCAATATGGAGGTTACTTGTGTAGTTTGTTGGTGATTTAGTGAGTTTTTTTGGGCGGTTTGGGGGTTGGTACGCCACTGGGACTGGTCGATTGTCGGTGTTGGGCTCTTTTGTATTTGTTGTTTGCTCTTTCTTTGCTCCACTCTCGTCGGTTTTGATTCCGTTCGAAATTAAATTTGCATGTATCGAGGGTATCCTTGGTAGTTTCTGCGCGGCGTCGCCGGGACGATGTTAATAAAGGGAAATTGCGTTACTTAAATAACGCCGAAGGGGAAAAGGGAATGCATTATTTAAAGTTCGATTTGGCGATTTTAATGCGATGCGAATACCGGCCGAATGTATCGAGAACTAATTAAGTTTCTTTTTCACACACAAAAAACGGGTATAAATTAAAATAAACGTTAAATAATGCGAAAGATTAGTCGAATGCACGTTCCACTTTTGCGGCTATAAAAAGTATACAATGTCCAGCAGTGTTCGTATAAATTTCAAAAACCAGTCCATAAATATAAATCTTTGTGTAACGTATTCCGAAATAAGTACTACAAATTATAATATTAGAAGAAAAAGTAGAACGCGCGCGGATGATTGATCGACGAGGATGACGGTGATAATTTATCGGGCAAATAGGATCCTCGTTAGTCCTGCTAAATCCTCGGTGTTTTTCGGCGCTTTCGCGAGCGGGAATCATCGCCTACAACAACGTAATTCTTGGACAAATAGCGCTACATCAGAAGGTGGAACTTTGATTTCCATTACTTAATTACACAGAAACGGGACGCCGATTCGGCGTCGCGACGCCGACGGAGGGACCGGATCCTTTTGATAAGAGTCGGCCCGAAAATCGACTAATGATAACGAGGTTACGTTCAATTACTTCTCGCGCAAATCAAACTTATACTATATACTTCGGCGGAGTCAAAGACTTTGAGAATTCGATTTCCATCGAGCAGAGGCTTTTGTGTTCGCGCCGGAATTAAACAAACACCGGGGGGATATTGCGATTTTTTCTACTCTTTTTTAACCGGAAAAATTGACGAATTGTAGAGATTTCTAAAAGATTTATAAAATATTCCAATAATTCGTAAGTAACCATCTAGAACCATTTGAGGACTTACTAGGACCATTTGAAAAAGTTTGGGATAATCTTAGAACCATTTAGAAATCAAAATCATTTAGAGCCGATTAAAAATCATTTGGAACACTCCAGGATGAACTAGAACAGACCAGAACCATTTAGGAGTATTTAGTTCTAAATAGATTTTAGGCCTATTTAGAACATTTTTTAGAACTTTCATAAGTACATGAAAAATCTTGTTAAATTATCTGAAAAAACGTCAAATTTGGTACAATATTTTAATCAAATCAAATTTTAGAATTGTTCAGGGTAATTTGAAACAGTTCTAGACGAGCTTAGAACCATTTAGAAATGTCCAGAATCATTTAAAACAGATCCAGGCCTATTTGGAATGGTCCAGGATAAACTAAAACAGTTCGGAACTATTTAGAACGCTTTTAGAGCGTTTTTAGAACTTATAGTAGAATATTAAGAATTTCTCAACTAAAATATTTTTTAAAATAAAATTTTTCAACAGAATAATCCACTTATATTAGTGAAATATTGTCAAAAACCATCAAATTTACTGAAAATTCATCTGATTCAAAATCATTTAAAACTAACCAGAATTATTTCGATCCATTTGAAAATTTGCTAAGACCATTTGAAACAATCCGAAACGATCATAGAACCGTTTAGAACTGTCTGAAATCATTTAGAACTATTTAAAACGATCCAGGATAAACTAAGAAAGTTTGGAATCATTCAGAACGCTTTCAGGACAATTTAGAACTTATTTTTCATATTTTAGAATACTAATAAAATAATTTTACTGAGTTTTGTGAAGTAAATCTTGAACCAGAATTATTTGGACCCATTCGAGAATTAGCTAAGACCATTTAAAACAGTTCGGAACGATCTTAGAACCGTTTAGAACTGTCTGAAATCATTTAGAACTATTTAAAACGATCCAGGATAAACTAAGAAAGTTTGGAATCATTCAGAACGCTTTCAGGACAATTTAGAACTTGTTTTTTATATTTTAAAATACTATTAAGAATTTTTTTACTGAGTTTTATCGAGTAAATCTTGTAATGTAAATATATTTATCACATTCCCTAACAATTTAAAAAAAAATCTCAAACAAACGGGGCAATTTTTAATCTCGCATACGCATCTAAAATCTGAATAACAACGTACTAATTTCCCACTAATTTCGCTTTAAAGCTTGTTAAACAACCTGTTACGACTTTCCGAACGCTCCAACGTGTTTGTGTGTGTGTGTGGGGTACTTATTAAAGCAATTTGTTAAGTCCGCTGTGTAACTAATTGCTTACAAAGAAATAATTCGGTAATTGTGATCAACAGTTATAATTTCGAAAGGATAAATCAATTTTTCGGAGCGGTTCGAACGCATTGTGGTGCGTAATTACGGCTCTTGTTAGAATTATTCTAGCCGTAAATAAAGCATTATCGAGCGATTTTTTTTGTATAAAGAAATAGTTTTGTTGCGTACAGTTATAGGTGAGGTAAATTAATTAGCGGCTAATTAGAGATAGGGATCATCCCGAGTGACATCTGCAATCGGACGGACGAGAATGAGAAAAACCGGAATCGCGGCCTACGTGGTGCCGGTTCATTATGCAATTCTGGCCGAACCTGCAGCGCGCATTTTTTCGCTCATCCATCAAAACACTCGCCATTCAACTTTTATAACAACCGCATCGGCCTTAAAGGATCGTCAACCGGAAAAACGGAGAAAAACCGGGCGGTTCTCGTGACTGAAAAATCGCCTTTTCTTGCAGCTTTACAGTTACATCAAATTCAATCAACATCTCAAAATTTTTACACTTCTAGAAAACCTACACTGTATTATAAAATCAGCTCTTATCTGGCTTAATTTAGCGCAATTATCAGTGCAAACTCCGGTAAATCGCCGGATTCTAATATCCTTTTACGCGTCAACTCGCTTAGAATATTACAAGCGCTAATTGTACAACTAAATTGCCGCAGGAATGCTAAACTCGAGAGGCGTGTGTTTGTTTATTTCTCGTCGCTACAACAACTATAAGGTCCTGATTTATTTCCATGCGTTACTTTTGCTAAGTAATCTAATCCTTTATTGGTATAATTACAAGTAATTGATAGAGTAAAACTCGATATTTAATGCATTTTATCTGCGTTGATTTAAGAGACTAACTATACCTTATATCTTCTATTTATATCTCTAAGTATTAAATGTAAAACACATTTATAGTTAGTTACATTTCTAGATTTTACAAGCAAATTTGACAAGTTTATTAGAAAATTTTACTAAACTATTGGATTTTTTAGATGAATTTACAAGTAAATTTGATGGCTTTTGGCAATTATTTCACATTCAGACGAAAAATTTCAGTTCAAAAAATATTTTAGTTGAAAAAGTTCAGTTGACAAATTTTTAATAGTCTACTAAAAGTTCTAAAAAGCTCTCTAAAAGCATTCTAAATGGTTCCGAACTGTTCTAGTTTATCCTGGACCATTCCAAATAGACCTGAATCTGTTTTAAATGATTCTGGACAGTTCTAAATGGTTCTAAACTCGTCTAGAACTGTTTCAAAGTACCCTAGACAATTTCTAAATTTAATTTTTATTAAAATATTGTACCAAATTTGACGATTTTTCAGATATTTTTACCAGATTCTACTTATTACGAATTTCACTAAATAAGTCGAATTTTTACACGAAAAATTTTAAATAGTCTTTTGAAAGTTCTAAAAATGTCCAAAATAGCCATGAAATCTATTTAGATACTAAATACTCTAGTACTAAATTGTTCTGGTCTTTTCTAGTTCATCCTGGACCGTTCCAAATAGTTTTGAATCGACTCTAAACGATTTTGAAATGTTCTAAATGGTTCTAAGATTCTCCTGAACTGTTTCAATTGGTCCTAGTCAGTTCTAATATGCTTCAAAATGATTCTGAACAGTTCTAAATCAGCCTCGACGGTTCTAAATGATCCTAAAACAGTCCTGAACAATTTGAACACCAAGAGAACTGTTTCAAACGGTCCTTGTAAGTTCTCAAATGATTCTACGTAATACTGGACAGTTTTAAACGACTTTTAACAGTTCCAAATGATTCTAAAACTATCCTGAATTATTTATTGCCATCTCTCTTTCTCTCAAGCGATATTCCAATGTCCCTATAGCAGCGAGCCGAGCAGGTATACTTTAATATTGGATATGGAATTTTTTCTAAACGCTTATTAAACAATATTTCTTAGAGTACATCAAACTACAGTGATTTATAAAAGGGAAAGATTGTTAACCTCTAAAACGGCTAGGAACTAATCACTCTCAGCGGGTTATAGATAGACAAATTATTAATCTAGCCTAAGTAATTTACCAAACGTTCTCTCGTGGATTAGTTACGATTAATAGAAAACAACATAAAACGTTCGAAATACGTTTAATAAGTATGTTAACGACTCAGGATGGTCTTAAAACGTACGAAACAATTAGTTTTTATTGTGAATTAATCCGCTTCAATCGACTTTGAAACGTTAACAGCTCAATCGAAACGTTTCTTGAGCGCTCAAACAAAAAACAACGCGTACACGTACCGCTTTAATTAGTACGAAATTCGCCATAGAACAGATATCCGTTTGATGTTATTTTTATTGTGGCCGGATCGCAAGAGAACAAACAGGACAAATTCAACAATTCGGATTATGAAAACCGGAGCTTGAATGGACGTCCGGCTCGTTTGAATATATACTAGACCCGACCTAATCAAAGTTGATACGCTGACCAGATAGAATATAAAGGGTTCTGTATAAAGAACAAACAATGTTGCCTCCGAACATCGGAGTTTGCTTTTCAACGCGAAATCGCAACCTCAAAGAAACTGGAAGCAATTACTAATTAAACAACTATTTTAATTAACGAAAAACTCATTATACATGGAATACAATACACAGAAGAATATCTATATCAACTTTCTAGAACAATTCTTAGTAATAACAATTAGTAAATAATGGGTGCCTACACTTGTAGTGATTGAAAGTGTTATGTTAAATTTATACGCCTAATAATCGAACTAGTCTTGACCACTAAATAAAGGTGTGGATTCCGCTTATTTATTGTTATTGGTATGGCTAATTCGAGTCGTAAAATACGAGCAAACTTATGGAACTAATGAAATTTAATACCAGCACTGTTGTAAGCATTTGAATATGGGCATTTCTTATTAATAGCGGCCGTGTAATTAATAATAAACGGCGAGTAATGAGCAAGTTGGGATTGTAGTTCGATAATGAGGTCGAATATAAAGTTACTAAGTTATAGTGATATGCCAGTGCGGCACAGTAAATTATAATAATCTCTCTAATATTCATGTGTATTGGTAACCGAGTTTTTCACAGAGGCAGATTTTATCCCTGTGTGTTTTAACATCAATAGAAACGATGGAAATTAGCTGTTATTGTACGCACACAGCGAGCATTTGCAAACATGTCATCACCGGAGCGCTTACGGCTTTGTATTATGCCCACTCTATCAATATTTGACAAAAGCCCTTTGTGAAACATTAAATTATTACATCATTTTGTATCTCCACAAACACGCTCCTAATTATCGGGATTGCCGGGATATTATCGAAAACATCATACCGATCCAGGATTGTATCCAAAACCTGCTATTTTTTTTTAATTACATATTTACTTAGAGCGCGTTTTAATTTTTTGACAAAAAAATAAGGAATGAATATTATCTACAAAGGATTAAATATTGTTAGTATTAAATAATTCTAAAATGGTCACGAATTGTTCTGAAATAGTCCCGAATTATTCCTAAAGAGTTATAAAATGGTTCGTGGAGGTTCCGAGTTATTTTGAAATAATCCTGAATTCCTCTGAAAGAGTTCTAATACGGTACATCACTGGTTCATAATTGTCCCGAATTGTTCTGAATCTCTGAACTTCTTTGACAGAGTTCTAAAATGGTACAAAAGTGTTCTTGATGATCACGAATTGTTCTGAATTGTTTTGAAACAGTCCAGAATTCCTCGGAAAGAGTTCTAAATGGTACAGACCTTTCATAATGGTCCCGAATTAATCTGTAATTTGCCCTAATTGTTCTGAAATAGTCCCAAATTGTTATGAGAGAGTTTTAAATGGTATAACAAAACTTTCATAATGGCCCCAAATTGTTCTGAAATAGTCTCGAATTGTTCTGAAATAGTTCTAAAATGGTACAGAAATGGTTCATAATGGTCCCCAATTGTTCTGAATAATCCGGAGTGTTTCTGATTAGTCCAGAATGAATCTAAATTTATTCTGAATACTCCGGATTAATTCTGAATAGTCCAGAATAGTACATATAAAAAATACTTCAGTTATTCTTAAATTTCATTACCCAATTAAGTACACTCCTGATCATTCAAGAGTTTAGTAAGGTACTTTTTAAGGGTGCCATAAACTAATAGTCTTGCATTAACGTTCAGCAGGAATTCGAAATGCAGCATACCTATTTTAGTTTGATTATAACTAACCAACTTTTGCTACAATGTACACGGAAAAATCCGGGCAGAGAATGCCGGTCATCTGTCCCGATCGAGAAGATCTCAATTCCAGCCGGCCGGCGTTCAATCGTAAAACCGCACTTTATAGTCATCACGATCCGGAGATTTCCATGCGTATGTGTGTACGTTTCTTCTACAAGCACAAGTTACAATGATTGCCATTTTTTTCCTCTTCAGTTTCTCTCCACAACGCTGGGATTCGTTGCTAGCGCAGGACCGGCCTCGCCCTATTCACATCAGCCAGTAAAATTCATCACTTTTATTCATCTATTTTTAATTTAATTATAGCTTTAATATGCATTTGAATAGTTTTAGTGGACTATAATTAATAATGTCATGAGTCCTGTGATGTATAGAAGTAGGGAGTTTATGCTAATTGGCAAGAAAATTGGAGAGACCTCTAAAATAATATGAGATATAAGGGTTTGTATATTAGACATTTTTAGAAGGATTATTAGGTTAGGGAAAACCGTCCCTGTGAAGGGGCTTTAAAGGAGTAACATATCGCCGGGGAATCGCTTAAACACGCACAACACTCCGGTAAACTGCGCTATTAAAATAATAAACGACAGCGATAAAACTAGGAATTACAAGTTGGTATCGACAGCGCAGCGGGCGATTATTAATCGCCGGTTAATTGCGGGATTTTTTCCTACCCCGAGACCGTTTCGCGCGAGTACTGGGAAAATTTCGATTCGATTAATCGGCTCGAGAGACGACGAGAAACAGAAACATCGACGCTTTTAATTATTCGGGCTGCATCTTTTTATCTAACTGCTCGTGTTTGGTGCTTTTTGGGTACAGAACTGGTTCATGATGGTCCTAAATTGATCTGAAATAGTCCCGAATTGTTATGAAAGAGTTCTAAATGGTACTTACAGAACTTTCATAATGGTCCCCAATTGTTCTGAAAGATTTCTAAAATGGTACAGAAATGGTTCACAATGGTCCCGAATTGTTCTGAAATGGTTCTAAAATGGTACAGAACTGGTTCATAATGGTCCCAAATGGTTCTGAACAATCCCGAGGGCTTCTGATTGGTCCAGAATGGTTATAATGATATAGAATGACGTTTCGAGCGAGTACTAGCAAAATTTCGATTCGATTCATTCGATTAATCGGGCGAGAGGCGACGAGAAACAGAAAAATCGACGCTTTTAATTATTCGGGGCTGCATCTTTTCATCTTATTGCTCGTCTTTGGTTCTTTTTTTGGTACATAAAATGGTACAGAACTGGGTTCATGATGGTCCTAAATTGTTCTGAAATGGTCCCGATATGTTATGAAAGAGTTCTAAATGATACTTACAGAACTTTCATAATGGTCCCGAATTGTTCTGAACCATCTTACCATTCTTACCATTGTACCATCTTAGTACAGAACTGGTTCATGATGGTCCTAAATTGTTCTGAAATGGTCCCGATATGTTATGAAAGAGTTCTAAAATGGTACAGCAATGGTTCATATAATGGTCCCGAATTGTTCAGAAATGGTTCTAAGATGGTACAGAACTGGTTCATGATGGACCTAAATTGTTCTGAAATAAACCCGAATTGTTCTGAAAGAGTTCTAAAATGGCACAGAAATTGTTCATAATGGTCCCGAATTGTTCTGAAATAGTTCTAAAATGGTACAGAACTGGTTCATGATGGTCCCAAACGGTTCTGAGCAATCCCAAGGGTTTCTGATTAGTCCAGAATGGTTATAGTAATGATAAAGAATGACGTTTCGCGCGAGTACTGGGAAAATATCGATTCGATTCATTCGATTAATCGGCTCGAGAGGCGACGAGAAACAGAAAAATCGACGCGTTTAATTATTCGGGCTGCATCTTTTTATGTAACAGCTCGTCTTCGGTGCTTTTTTAGACGCCAACAGGGCCATTAATAACGTTTCTATTTTCGGGTTTCGAGAGCTTTACATATCATTTTCGAGCTTTATCAGCCCGTTTTTATCTGAAACTCTCGACCAACAATGCGTTCGACATGACATTTCGAACGAGTTTTAATTATTACATCGACTAAATTAAAGTAATGGTAACCTCACATAATAAATCATATCTAATAATTTGTAGACTCAAACAATAAGTAAAGAATTAAAGAACTAAATGCGGGTTTTATTCGAGCAAATACAACAGATTTGAAAGGATAAAAACGGAGTGAATGTACTTGTAATTTCAAAGCTTCAAGTACCTACACAAAAACGTTTTTTACTTAAAAAATTCGAGTCCTTTGTCCCGATTATTCCAGCATAACTCGCTTTTTTTAGTGTACTAATTATTTCCATGTACTCGCTCGATTTGAGTAGATAAAAATATTTAGAATTGAAATCTTATCCGCACATGACCGGTCGAATTTCTCCCATGGCTGCGCTCGGGAGGCGATTAATTAAGAAAAAAAAGATTTACGATAATTGCTTTGAGTGTACGGCGTCGTTAATTGTTATGGGAATAAACAATGAGGAAAATTTCAGTCGCATACTCGAAATTCTTGAGTGGTCCTCACGGCATAAATACGTTGGTTGATAACGATCAGCGGATGGGTTTATGATTTTTATAGTTATACATACGTGGAGACAATATATATCTGTATTCTGGTTTGAGTGGAATTAAATGTTCACGGTTTTTATAGTTTTATTGCTTCATTAAAAAAAACGCCTATGTAACAGTTACAGAGGACGTTTTTTGCTTCACAGTTCTGCCATTAAAAACGGCTTTTCGAGATAATTTACAATAATAGAAAAAATTGTTTTGATACTTCATAAAAAATAGCTCTATTTTTTGTTCATCAACCAATTTAATCGGAATTTTTTTGATCCTCGAATCGCTTTAGTCTGCGATAAATTTGTTATTGCAATATTTCATTATTTTCATGTAAACTATGAACTTTGTATTGTAAATTAATAATCAACTAACACATGTACCTACTTGGAAATAAATATTGTATTATTTCCAAACCGATAATTCCATTTAAATAGTTTTAAAGTTCACATATTATTGTTATATCGAAAATCGGGGAGTTTTCAATAACTCACATCAAACTTGTACCTATTAAATTAACAACATATATCTTATATTTAAATAGATTTACTCTCACGAATCCCACGATTTATTACGAGCCGTTCGATTCATTTAATATTGTAAGTAGATATCTAAAAGATACGGACAAGAATAAATCGAACGGCATTCAAAACTACAAGCGAATGATTTGTTATATTCACACAAATCTTAACATAGAAAGTTTCCATAAATATGACAGCGATTTTTATGGCTACCATTTACAATTAAATTCCAGATTCGCCGATATTCCATTTAAACTTTACGATCTAACCGACTCGCATGTATACATTGTATCCGTAATGTAAAAGTATAATCCACTTTTATGTCCCCAGGTCTTCCTAAATTATCCAACAGGACCGGCCTAATTTTTTTGCACAAAAAAAAACAATTTAACTAATTTAATAATTAATTTTTATAGTGCTATAACTTTCTAAAATTATTACTAAATTAATTTTATTACTGATGGTTTATTACATGGTAAAAACATTGCTACTGAGTGGTATACAAGATTAGATTTTTGTGATATTAGTAGTAGGTAGGTATATAATAATTTTTTGTTAATATCCAGAGTAAATGAACAAGGCCTGTCCTGTAAATCGTGAAAGTCTTAAATGCACCGGCCGCTAGAGAAGCCCGAATGGAAATAAATTCACATTTTGATGGGCTCTACCGATTCATTTCAGTCATTTTACGGAGATACTTTCGGTGTAGAAAGTCGATTTTATTATTATCATCATCGGCAGCGCTTTGAGAAAATTTTCGATTCCTCGGAATAGGATTTCCAATTTTTTTTCTCCACCTAAATCGGTACACGAATCGATAAAATTATCGGCTAACGGTACCGTTAAAGCGCATAAAGTATCGAATATATTATCGGTTTTGTACGTTATGTAAAAGTCAAAAGGAGTTTGATGATATTATATATCGTTTATAGAAAAAGTTTTAGGAAGAAATACCTACGAATAGATTTTGTTTAAAAGGGATTCTTGGATCCATTTTAAGAAAAAAACTTCTTATGAATTTGTGTCCTAAATGTTCTAACTTTTGAGATACAGGGTGGTAAAGTTTTAAGAAAAAAATCGATTTTTTATTGTCATTTTCATAACATTTTCAGTACCACAAATTTTAAAAAATTTGATGTAGGGTGTTTGTGCATTTAAAGAGCATTTTTTGACCTAAAAAACATTTTTTATTTCCAACAGTGGCGTCCGTACTGGAGATATTTTGAAGTAAGTAAAATGCTTTCTCTTAAAATAAAAATTATTTTTGGAGTCCCTGTTCAATTTAGAACAAATAGACTACAGTAATGGTACATAGATTCATATGAAGTTTTTTTTAAATAGCTCCAAGAGGCACCCTTTTAAATATTAGCATGTTATTAAGAAACACCCTGTATATTCAGGCGAGTTCTCGCTTACTTCGCAAGCTTGAATTAAGGTAGTGAAATCTCCAAAAGAAATCTAATTTAAAAAAAAAATTAAATTCGCGTTCTTTCACCAGAAGAACAATTCTCCCGTATTCGATATGCCTTTTTTCGTACCCAGCATGCTCGATTATACAACTTTCCCCCACCCATAACAACGAAATCTTCACCAATCAATGAATCATGCAGTCAGTCAACGCCAACGTTGATTTAAAATCCCAAAAACCATGCAGCAGTACGCCAACGCGGATAAAACCGCAATTCATGCTCCGGAGGAGGCCGGGCCGATAGCTCACCTTCGAAGCGCGACCGGGCCTGAAACGGCTGAAACTGAAATCGCCGGGCATTGTTTCAGCACGGCGATTGTGTCGCGGAAGCGTGACAGATCCCACGCGCAAACCGCACGCCATTGGCCGGCCTTCGAATGCCCGGACTTTATCCATTGGTCATTCCCTTTGTGACGGATGGCCCGGCTTCTTGTCCCTCTCTGACAGGTGGGAATATCGCGCATTGTTCGAAAACCGCGACATTTTCTCTCTACCTTTACAATGGTGCTGTAGTTAGACTCACCTTGTTGGGTTCCTGCTGTTGCGCCAGCAGTTGTTCTCTCACCATTTGCAGTTGGAAAATCAGCTCGGAGAGTTTCCGGTCCTTTTCCATGATATTGTCGCCGGAGAGAGCCTGCTGGATCGCCGCTGTCGGTTCCACATCACTATAATAAACAAAAAGAAACTTATTAGTATTTTCATCTAAAGAATCTAAGAAATATTAACTGTAGGGCATCAAACAAAGCGAAAAATGGGACTGCATATACATCAAAAGATTGCACCACGCGAGCTTTCATGATAAATCAGATAGTGTTGTTGAGCTGAGCTTGAGAAAGAATTTTAATGCAGCTTTTTTTCAAGTCCTAATGGAGAAGACCACGACTTTTTTTTTAATTTTTTTTTCAAAACCATGTGTTCTAAGAAGGCGCGTAATGAAATTTTTATTTTTTTCTGTTGCCAAATAAGGCCGCAATTAATTTTTAAAGTTTGAAAAACGTCACACAATCGTCATACGTTCGGCTCCAATCCAAGCGAGAGTTGCAAAGAGAAGTCACATTTAGCAAGTTTGCCACGTTTCCTATTACTCTTCTATACTCCGCAAAATGTGCGTTTTTTGTATATTTATTGCAATAAACATTTTCTGATTGATCCATTTCTTCCATTACCTAATGGATAATTCGATATATTAATATAGAAATAACATCTTCATCTGTATAAATTGTAACCGATTTTCGTGTTAAAAACACAAATATTGATCCAGAAAAATTTATTTGGCAACATTCTTGTCAACTTCAATATTATCATTAAAGTGTTTTATGCCGAACTGCAATTCGTGTAATTTGTTTTGTGCATTTTTCGGAAAAATTTTGACAAATGACAGTTTGATTTTTGTTCGTTTGTGTATTCTTTGTTACTGCGTTCGAAAATTCATATTATTTAGTATACAACAAGACGTGAGTGGTTTATGATTGGTTGATGACTTATGAGTCAGAACCCGAAATTTTTAAATTTCGAAGGGCTATATCTTTTTAATTATAACACCTTTTGAGCAACTGAAAACGGTTTTGAGCTCTAATAAATCATTTCTAATAGTATATTTTGTCGAAATCCGCATATCTCACATCGTGGTCTTCTCCATTGTGTACTTTGTTTAAGTGAATATAATAAGGACTCGCGGAAAGGTTGGAAAGGGCGCTATAAGAATCCTACATTAAACAAACAATAAGATAGACTCTTTTAATTTCTATATAGTATTTCGGTTTCAAGAAATCTTTAAAGAATTGTTTTGTATCGACCACGTGCCGCAATTCCGAATCCAGACGAAAAATGTCTCCGCTTTTATTGTGACTGAAAATTGTTACATAAATTATCATTTCCGATACCGATAAGGATTGATTTATTGTTAATTTTAAAATAGAGCGTATATGCAATATGAATGGGTCGATAAGGCGACAGAATGAATGTAGTATATGGTATTATAGAAACATCGGATCTGAAAATAAAATAGGTTATTCGACTTATCGTCGTGGACGCGAAAGGTCAAGGCAATAAGAGCGATGATTAAATGTAATGTTAATTGTACTCTCATGTAATCGTTTCGGGCTTTTGTTTAAAGATGTCGCAACGATTGTCTCATGGACACTGACATTTTCGTATTATGTTATTTGTTATCATGTAATTACAATACCAGAAAATGCGTTTCATTTATATAATTTTGAAAAAAGCGGCTACATAACCACGATTTTAGCAATCAACTTTTTATTTTGCTGATATTTTTAATTGGTAAAAAAATTCGAATATTAAACCAAATTTATTCATTCGATATCCACACGAAATTACTACACTACAAAGTTTCAATTACGTTTTTTTTTATCTGCTCTATTTTAATAGTATATAAGGATACTTTATAATGCGATCGATCTGTCTATGAGATTAGTTTCTTTGATCTACACCTTTATCGCTAATTTATATGCGCCGATATAATAATCCTGCCGGTATACATGTGCATAGCGATATTATTCCAGAATGTAAATTTTTTCGATCTACATAAAATTATCTATATAAGGCGATGGATTATTCACGGATTTTTCGGATTACCGCGATCGAAAATTATTATGCAACCGGTTTGTCCGAGTAATGCGAAAGAAAAACGCGGGTTTTTTTTTTATACAAATATTTCTGCATGGAGTGAATTTTCGTGGGTTTTTTCATAGTTCTCGAGATTTTAGGGAAAAAGAATTACCTGTTAATTAAGATGTAAAGTAAATATAGTTTATGAAAAACAAAGTTAGATGAATGTCACTAATGTCGTCATATTTGTGACTAACTTTTAAAAATATACATATAGAACAGATTAAATTTGATGCCTACTGAATTTAATTTCATATTAACAAGGGAGGATAGAAAATGTTAAATAAAAAGCAGAATTAAATCAACCAAGAAAAATATATATTACAAAAATTCTACGTTTTAAATGAAGGTTTCATGCATGAGAATTATTATTTTTAAATGTATGTACTTCATCTCTAATAGAAATCTTTCTTGACAATTTTAGAAAATTGTTATATTTTGTGAACTTTGTAAAAGTTCGGCAACCCTGTCTATTTGTGATGTAGTCAATTTATGGTGACGTGTAGTTAACTTTGTTTTGCATAAACTATAAGTGAAAAATTTTATTGATATAGGTATACTGTGTTTCGAATAAAAATGAACAGTGTGGGATTTAAATTAATTTTTTTATAGATTATATTTTATTTTTGTTGTTGAGAGAAAATCTGATGGCACTTGATGCTTATTGTCAAATTAAATGAGATTGAAGATTTATTTTATTTCTATTCAAACGTTTCGTATTTATAGAACCATCATCAACTTTGTTATTTTTAAATAACGTTTGGAGAAGAAATTTATTCAAAAGTTTCAGTTTTTTTTGACAACAAAATTTAAGTTTCAGAAAATCTAAATAAAATTTATTAAATTTTTTCCAAATTAGTTTACTACCTCACCTAATTGTGCAACTTTTTCCCTTATTTAATCATTGCTGTATCCTCACAATGTCCCCATTAAATAAATTCTTGGTGAAACAAAAAGTGCCCCAGAACTGTAAATAAGTAAGTACTTACGAGTTATGAGAATTAGGAGTAGACGAAGGCGTCGGCCTCTTCTCCTCCCTCAGAGTACTATGATTAATCTTCGACGTCAACCTCTTCAGCACATCGTCCATGGACCGCTTCAGCGGATGCGAGGAACTATTGTTATTAACTAAACTATTGTTATTGTTATTGTTGTAACAGTTCGTCTTCGCCGCCTCCGAATTCGGGCTGCCGCACTCCGACGAATTCCGCCGCCTCGCCGGCTCGTTGTGCAGCGACAGCGCCTGGATGCTGCTCGACACGAACACCGGCTCGCCCAGCCGCGCCGCCTTGCTCGGCGGCAGCCTGTCCTCCTCCAGGTCCTCCACCTCGCTGGGCGACGGGCTGCCCGCCGACGACGACTCGGACAGCTTGTAGAAGCCGCCCGCCGGGTGCCCGTCCTCCTCGCCCAGGTCGCTCAGATTGGCGCTGCTCGTCTCGTCCAGGTCGCCCTCGCTGCCGCTGCCCGCCTGCTGCTGGGCGCCCGGCTCCCCCGAGCTGGCTCCGCTCCCTTCGTGCAGCTTCGTCGGAGGCGATTTGCGTTTCGATGACATGTTTCTGCAAACAAAACAATCAAATTTATACCCATTTCAAAAGGTACCACATTGTAAAGAATTATTATACCCAGAGCTTACTAATCTAAGACTATCTTTGATGGATTGGTGTAGAGCAAATTTAGAGTAAAGTTTGAATAGAGCAGAGTAGAATAGTATGGAGCAGATCAGAGTAGAGTATAAGATAGTGCAGATTATAAATTTATAGTTAATTCACAAGTTGGTGTCTTCATGGTGAATCTTGGTTCTTCATGGTGAAGAAAAGTACAAAGGGCTAATGTAATCTTATAGTTAATTTGGGCGCAAGACTTATAATACAGGTAGAAACAAAATGAAAAATTAAAGTAGAAAGGCAAAAAATTATTCATAAATATCTCATTAATCCTTTAGTAGCCTCACTAATGAGATGAGCTAGCCATTTGACTATCTTTGGTAGATTGATGTAGGGTAAAGTAAAGTTTGAACAGAGCAGAGTAGAATAGTATGGAGCAGACCAGAGTAGAGTAAGATAGTGCAGATTAAAAATTTATAGTTAATTCACAAGTTGGTATCTTCATGGTGAATCTTTGTTCCTCATGGTGAAGAAGAGTACAAAGGGCCAATGTAATCTTATAGTTAATTTGGGCGCAAGACTTATAATACAGGTAGAAACAAAATGAAAAATTAAAGTAGAAACGCAAAAAATTATTCATAAATATCTCATTAATCCTTTAGTAGCCTCACTAATAAGATGAGCTAGCCATTTGACTATCTTTGGTAGATTGATGTAGGGTAAAGTAAAGTTTGAACAGAGCAGAGTAGAATAGTATGGAGCAGACCAGAGTAGAGTAAGATAGTACAGATTATAAATTTATAGTTAATTCACAAGTTGGTATCTTCATGGTGAATCTTGGTTCTTCATGGTGAAGAAGAGTACAAAGGGCTAATGTAATCTTATAGTTAATTTGGGAGCTCAAGACTTATAGTACAGGTAGAAACAAAATGAAAAATTAAAGTAGAAACGCAAAAAATTATTCATAAATATCTCATTAATCCTTTAGTAGCCTCACTAATAAGATGAGCTAGCCATTTGACTATCTTTGGTAGATTGATGTAGGGTAAAGTAAAGTTTGAACAGAGCAGAGTAGAATAGTATGGAGCAGACCAGAGTAGAGTAAGATAGTACAGATTATAAATTTATAGTTAATTCACAAGTTGGTATCTTCATGGTGAATCTTGGTTCTTCATGGTGAAGAAGAGTACAAAGGGCTAATGTAATCTTATAGTTAATTTGGGAGCTCAAGACTTATAGTACAGGTAGAAACAAAATGAAAAATTAAAGTAGAAACGCAAAAAATTATTCATAAATATCTCATTAATCCTTTAGTAGCCTCACTAATAAGATGAGCTAGCCATTTGACTATCTTTGGTAGATTGATGTAGGGTAAAGTAAAGTTTGAACAGAGCAGAGTAGAATAGTATGGAGCAGACCAGAGTAGAGTAAGATAGTACAGATTATAAATTTATAGTTAATTCACAAGTTGGTATCTTCATGGTGAATCTTGGTTCTTCATGGTGAAGAAGAGTACAAAGGGCTAATGTAATCTTATAGTTAATTTGGGAGCTCAAGACTTATAGTACAGGTAGAAACAAAATGAAAAATTAAAGTAGAAACGCAAAAAATTATTCATAAATATCTCATTAATCCTTTAGTAGCCTCACTAATAAGATGAGCTAGCCATTTGACTATCTTTGGTAGATTGATGTAGGGTAAAGTAAAGTTTGAACAGAGCAGAGTAGAATAGTATGGAGCAGACCAGAGTAGAGTAAGATAGTACAGATTATAAATTTATAGTTAATTCACAAGTTGGTATCTTCATGGTGAATCTTGGCTCCTCATGGTGAAGAAGAGTACAAAGGGCTAATGTAATCTTATAGTTAATTTGGGTGCAAGACTTATAGTACAGGTAGAAACAAAATGAAAAATTAAAGTAGAAAGGCAAAAAATTATTCATAAATATCTCATTAATCCTTTAGTAGCCTCACTAATAAGATGAGCTAGCCATTTGACTATCTTTGGTAGATTGATGCAGGGTAAAGTAAAGTTTGAACAGAGCAGAGTAGAATAGTATGGAGCAGATCAGAGTAGTGTAAGATAGTGCAGATTATAAATTTATAGTTAATTCACAAGTTCCACATGCATGATAATTTCACCGTAGCACTCCAGCTGGATCCAATATATACTCACTTCCTAACACCTACACTCTCTAATATCTAATATCTCGTCTTCCTTATTTAAATTAAACTCCTGGGCCCGGAATGTTCGCTCCTTGACCGCTAACGCCGCATTTCTATTAGAATTTCGCTAATAATTAATATAGCGAGCGTTCGTACGCCCAAACGTACTCGCCATTTCCGGTAAATAAACGGATTCGAACGGGTTTTAAGAAGACGACAGAGGTCAGAAGGATCTCGCACCGAATTTCAACGCGGACTGATTATCGAAATCTGGAGATCAAGAGTGCATGCTCATCGGTTTCGTTATGTAGCATTATGATTTTTATACAGGGCGTCCCATTTTAAAGAATAACGGAACCTTCATGGGTGAGGCAACAGTCATCGAAGTTGGCCATTAAAATTTTTTATACGTATGGAATCAATTCTTTTATTCAAAAAATCCCCCAAAGCAAATTTAGTCCTATTGATACTACTGAATTTCATGAAGAGAATATGGTAAAATTGTTATATAAATTGCAATTTTGGTAAATTGGACAGCCTGTATTGGATTTATCTTAGGAACAATTGGAGATCAATGGGGGTCATACGAGCATTATCGTTTACAAACGGGTTATCATCACAATCACGAATGGCTAGTGAATAACAGAAGGATTCATGCGAGTTTGGCATGAAGAAATTTGGATGTGTGTGCCATGGAATTCGCCTTTGTTTATTTTTGCCTTTCGATATTTTTTTATAGTTAATTGCGATGCTGATAATTGTTGTATTATTGATAATTATAATTGTAACGTATGTGAATTTACAATAATTAATTCGGACTGTTCGACTAATTATATCATGTGTGTGGCTGATATAAAAATTATAAAGGAGTTTTGTAATAACGAATACGGATATTAATATCAATTTTATTGCGGTATTATTTTTGGAATAAAATATCTTTACGTTTTTTGATTAACTTCAGATTTTTTATTAATTTATTAACCAACTTTCTAAGCTTTTCTGCTCAAAACTATAGCCTTTATAATTAAAATTAAACTAACAAAATTAGTAAATTATCAACCAATTTTAATTAATTAAGTCAGAAGCGAAAAAAATATTTTCTCTGAAAAAATTTACATATTTGTATATTATGTTTTTCTATAATTGATATGTAAATAACAATAAGTTTGGTATCGAATAAAGTTTCCCAACGTAATTAATAGAGTGCATAATAAATGCACATCAAGCTTTTCGATTCATTGATCCAAAACATTTTCGCCATTAAATACCAGAGAATCATTCGTAAAAATGCAGAAATTATTATAAAATAAACGGTAGATATGCACAAAACAAACAGAACTAATTGTTAATAATTGCCTATCTGATAGTTTATAACCAGCCCGGAATTTTAATTACTTACATGGCAAATAATTTCGCTATTTACTGTATACCCGATATAAATGATTGTTATAAGTATTTACTTTACATTATACATACAAAGTTATTCAGTTTACCGTAACTTATCCGTTAAAGGATCTAAAACAATTTCAATTCAGATGCAAATTGTTGTTTATGCAATGTTTAAATTAAAGCGCTATATAAAATCCAAATACGGTATTAAAATTATTAAAAAAAATCAATAGAACAATCATTCGATTAACCATGAAAATAAACTACCAGCCCATTATTTATCGACAAAGGTTGATGTGTAGAAAATTAATTAAAATATTGTTAATTATAAACTGGCTGGTAATCAATTAAAATTTCGATGATGAAGTCGACAGGCGATTTTATAAATAGAGCCATAACCTGGTCAGTCCGGCTATTTTTAACCGGTGCTCCGGGTAAAAGGATATCAGCCTAATTTCCTTAACGGTGTGAGTGGAAATTACCCCAGTGATGAGCCTTTCTAATCAATTACTCCAGATTTAGTACACGTACAATCCAGAATAGCAAGAACACTTCCCCAAAAACGTGCAGCAAAACAAATTCATTCATTCCTTGTTCCTTTCATGCTTAAGTAACTCACAAAGAAAAATATCTTTTAATACGAAAAATTATAATTGAAGTAATTTGCGACAAATCCCCGCGCACAATGCGCGAAATACCAGCGTGGGCGGTTCGCGAAACCCAATTTTCACCGTAAAAAAAATCAAAAGCAATTCCAAAAGACGTTTTCAATTCCGCGGAATAATGGCGAAGCCCCGGCGCACAGAAAATAAAAATTAAAATTCCCTTTCACGGCGCAGAAAAGATAATGTATTTATTTATTTCCGAGCTTAATGACATATTTTTACGGGGAGAAAACCCCCGTCACTACCTATAGAAACCTCCCGAACCGTCTTTATCGATTGCCTCAGCAATTTGTGCCGCTGCTACAAAGCGACAACAAATCTAATTTCCCAAATAAATATTTTCTTTGCTTCATTATATACAGGAAAGCACCGTATGCAAATAAAATACTAACTTAAGGAGTGTATAAATCGATTTTTTATCAACTAATTAGGTAAATAATTGTGTTAATAAAATTATTTGTGATGAAATAAATTATGATAAATAGAGGTGATTATGTGATATTTATGAAGTTAGTGCCACCTTGTATATTCTTCGCCTTATTTTATTATTGCTTCTATTTCCATTCCGTTCGGATTTTCAGGGAGAGGCGGGAGACGCGCGTTTTCTCTCTCGCTGCGCTTTCGTACTTATTATTTCCATCTTTACAATTCGATAATGACATTTTCCCTACAATAAACACAAATATAAGACTCTAAAATACCAATCAGAATTGATTCGCCGCTGTTTAACTTCCCTTTGACGGGCGCCAATTCCAGCTCCGCGAATCCGCCTAATTGAATAACTCCGGATTTTGTTTTTCAAGGGGCCCATAGGGCCGGAAAACGTTCTTTTCTACCTCTTTAATCTCGCTACATTCGTATACCATATTTATTTATAAACATCGGTGAGTTGTTTCAATAAATTTATGTTGCCCATCATATATTACTAGATGAATGAAGACGTAATAGTTGCAGATTTGGGTCTGTTAGAGAAGCCCTAATAACACAGGGAGGTTCTATTGTTAGGGACTCTTATATATCCAGGACCGTATCAAAAATAAATGGGATACAACCACACTGTTTGGTACATTTCATAATACAGGCTGTTAGTACACAAAACTGTGACACCCTGTAGTCCAAAAACTAAAAGATTTACGACATATATTCACCCTTAAGTATCGGCACTCAATTAATAAACACACCCTCTGTAAAATAGGCTCTTCTGCATAGTAAAATCTCACAAATATGATGATATTGTTGTCGCACAGCGAGCGAGACCGAAAGGGTTCGGAGACCCCTTTCCAACCTTTCCGCGAGTCTCACAAATATGATGATATTGTTGAAAAAAAAAATGGTATTATTTACAGTCCATCTCTGGGGTTTAATGATAGAGGACGCGTGCACGTCTCATCGATTCGTGGGGAGTCGCCCTCCCCTCGCTGGGAGACACATAATAAAACTCCACGTTTACATAATGACTGGTACAATGCGCGTCATCAAGTCCGCTTGTTCGTCGAGGAAGTCATTTTCCTCGGATATTGAGGATGCACTTGACCCGATCGGGATTTATTGTTCTTGGCTAGACGTCATTACCGTCGGAGGAGCGGACTAGAAACGGTCTCTTTCGCGGAATAAAAGTCCCGAGATATTATACGCTTTGTTTCTATGAAAACAACGTTACTGGTCGCTTTTGTGCCCGGCGTGTTTGCCTGTAAATAAGTAATATGGCGATTCTTGTGAACGTTTTGTTGTCTCGTAGAAAAATGATGAAAGTTGCGCAGGAAATTGACCAAAAAATACATTATGATATGACCAACCAATTCTTAAAGATAGATAATACTTAAACCGGATTTAGGAAGTCGTAAGGGGAGGATTCGTTGAGGAGGATTGGCAATGTATTATTTGCGTTTCATTATGCTCTAAATAATATCTACTTAAAGTTGAAAGGAAATACCTAAAGTTAGGACACTTGCCTAAAGCATTTACTTAACCATACTTTTCATCTTTAGCAGGATTTAGATGAAAATCTCACTTGAGATTAGTAGATTTTATGGTAGAATTTGTTGACAGAATTTTTGATGTTGTTAATTAAACAATATGCGATTTGTATATTATAAAATTTGGTAGTATATTTACCTCATTTTCCCTCTTTTCTCTCTACTTATTTCAGTTATTATGATCTCCACTTTTTCGGTTTATTCATCAAAATTGGGCAGTTCTACCAATAAATGCAGAAAATTATCAGAATTAAACTTTTATCTAGGTATTTCTTAGTACGGGATTTCTTATGTTGGTGAAATTCGATTTGGCTAAGTATTCGATTTAAGCACTTCCTACCTTATGAATTACTTAGGTAAGAAATGCCCAAAGACAGTTTAGTGATCTCTCATTTTTTTTTGGCATTTTCCAAATATAGTATGGAAATAATTGAAAATGAAAGATAAATTAATCGGTCTTTGCTCACTGAATTAGTTTGTTGGCTGAAGACTATTTATATTTACACGAAGAGTAGGTATGTTCTCTTTGTGCTAAGTTGAAATAAGATCTTTTGTCGGGCGGTTTTCTAAATGTTTTGTCTAGAGGACAATGCGCAACCTCAGGTTTTTTTATTCTTTCGTTTTGTTTAAAACGTTTCGAAGGTCTATGTTTGAGCATTGTTTACGTTAGATTTCCTGTGTGAATTTTTTTGGCAACTAATATCACGTAGTACTTCAACAATTAGTGCAGTAGTTGGAACAAAACGTTGAGCAGAAATGAGAAATACCGATGGAATGCGGAAAGCCAGAGATAATTCATCATTTTTGTTGTCGAGTAAAATAATTCTCTAATAACAACTCGCAAAAAAAACGTTCTAAATTCCTGCTTGTACGACAATTTGCAGCACCAAGCTTCTATATAAGTACCGGACTCGTACTTGTTTTTGATACGGAACTGAAATTGTCAATCGACTGATTAATGCAATTTAAAATCGCCCATTGATTGAATAAAGCCTTAATGGCATCCCATCGTTCATATCATCAACAGCGCCTAGATTATGCCCTTATACAAACCGCCGCAAATAAAACCCATTATAATTGCATTTCTCGTACAGTTTAATGCGTTACTAACATTTTCCGCTTTAACGTTTGTAGATTGTCGAGTTATAAAAGACGACATACGCTTTTGTTGTGCTTGACGGGCCGTAATTTATTATTTTTTTTACACCGGTCGAACCAGATCCCGATGCCGAACAACGATTTATAATGATACTGCACACATACACACACGCTGCCCGGATCGATTATTCCGTTGCCGGTTGTTGCGTTTTTTATAACAACTATAGCATTATTTATGTCCCATAATTCTACCGAAATCAGAGATAAATTGAGAAAATTGATCCACTTTTAATATAACTCTTACTTGTCTCTAGATTAATATGGTAGCATTGCGGGTATAGGGAATCAAATAGGGTATAGATATAGGAGAAAGTAGGGTAGGTAATACAGGGTGTTTATTAATTGAGAACCGATACTTAAGGGCGAGAAAGCTTGGGTGCTGAACACCCTGTAGGTGGATAACAGGTAGTTTTCGTTCATTCAAGAATCGAATTAAATGAAACATCTTTTATTCCATTTAAAGAATGCTCGTCGAAAAACCAGAAACTGGGAATTAATTTATACAATTACACGAATATAATTACCGAGCATCAGGGTATACCGTTCAATTACGGGGCGTCACACTTATCGTTGAAAAATCCAATCGCTTTTAATTGCAATTGAACGTTGGTATTAATAGAATATTTAATCCTAATTAATGCAAATACAATTAAGTTGTATTTTAATCAAGCTGCTAAATAATTATAATAATTACCAATTTTATGTGTGAAGAGGGTGGAAATTAAAATATGAAAAAACGCACCTTTAAAATAAACATAAAATTGCATTAATTAATTAAATATAAATAATTGTAGTCACTAAACAACTCGACTCGTTCGTTAATTAATTACAATAAATATTCTGTGACGCCCTGTAAACAACAGCACAAGAACCAGGTGATTGTCTATATTTTACAACCCGGTCTCGTACGATTGTATAAAACAAGTCGAAGATCAACATCTCAGCGTTAGTTACCTCGCTTTGCTGCGAAGCAGCTCGTTTTGTTTAAATTAAAGCAAGAAAACTGCTTTTTCCTGCGGGATCGCGAATTCGTTTACCCGATAGACCACTTATCCGCCATGTTTCGCCTTTATTTATTAAGTGCAGATAACGAGATCTATTACAAGTTCTTCGACGAGGGCTTTTTTTGTTGCTGCTGCCCGCATTATTCGCGAATCTAACGATTTCCCGTTCGCTCCGATATCTCCTAATATTTCATTTTTCGCATTTCCCATTCGACTGCAGAAGTAAAGGAGGATTCGCACGGCCCGACGAAGATGATGGACGGTCTATCGTTTGTAAACAACTATCATGTGTGTTATTTTAAGGAAGCGCACATCCGCCTTCCAATGAAATATCGCCTTGTCTTTCCAGAACAATCCTAAACAAGTCGCACTTTTGTCCTCCATCCCCATGCGAGATGATCCGTTAGTAAAACCCCAGTGGCGTAACAAATATTTCTATCACACGCAATTTTTTACTACACCCCAAGAAGGTAACAAAAACCATTATAAAAAGACTTATAATTAAATATCTAGCACAATAGAAGTTGTTATTATTTATTAAATGTATCGAGTACGCCGCTGATATGGAGTGCTTGCCGGAACTCTGCGGAAAATAAATAGACTTTGACGGTCGTGTATAGGAAACTGAACCAGCATCGCATCAGAATACATAAAAGTGGATGCTTTATTCCTTGAATTATTGTCGTTTTTTCGATTCCGATTCGCATTGTGGTCCAGTTGACCAGAAATAATGGATGTGGATCGGTAAATAAAGGAGGCTCCGAGTTACATCTACTATTCTGCTGTGCTAATGTAGCGCGAAAACGGTCCGTATAATTGTTCCGAACGGGTTTCTGATTATTATTATTTTTTCAAAGACGATTCTTGTATGCAGATATGTCTATTTTTGGATATAGTTTATGCAAAACTAAGTTAGATTGACGTCATTAATGTCGTCATATTTGCAAAGCATTGTGCCTAAATTTTAAAAATAAATACATAAAATAGTTTAAGATATACAGAATTTAATTTAATATTAACAAGGGATGATAGAAAATGTTGAAAAGCAGAATTAAATCGTCAAAGAAAAATATAAATTATAAAAATTAAAAGTTTGTAAAATAGTTAATATTTCGAGTTATTAAACAAAACTGTATACTATATAAGCAATTTTAAATGAAGGTTAGCGATTTATTATTTTTAAATGTACTTACTTCATCTCTAGAAATCTTTCTTGACAATTTTAGAAAATTCATAGATTTTGTAAACTTTATAAAAGTTCAGCAACACTGTCTATTTGTGATATAACAAATTTATGGTGACGTGCATCTAACTTTGTTTTGCATAAACTATAAGTAAAAAATTTGGTTGATATACATTATACAGTATGTTTCGAATAAAAAAGAACAATATTGAGATTTAAATTATTTTTTTATTTAGGTACATTTTATTTATTTTTGCCACTATAAGAGAAACATTGAAAGAATTTGCTTATATTGTCAATTTTAATGAGATTGAAGATGACACTATTTTATTTTTTCTAAGACGTTTCGTATTTACAGAACCATTATCAAGTAAATTTTTTTAAATAACGTTGGAGAAGCAATGAAGTTATATGTTTATTTATTTCCAAAGCTTAGATAGTAATCGAAATTAATGAATTAACATTTCTCAACGTATCCATTTTGTGTGAGATTTACTATTAAAGTGTCGCCTAAAGAGGAAATGTCCCCCCGCTTTATTAATAACGCGGGACAGATGGAAATAAAGCCGTCAAATTCGTCCGATTCCGTTCAGGATAAAAAAAGCTCGTCCTTTGTTGGTTTTCAGTTCCTAAGCCGACTCGATCAAAGAAACTGATTTCACTAATATTAATCACGCGGGGATTAGAAATATCGAAGTGATTATTTAAATGAAGATTGAAGCCGGTCGCGATAATGAAACATGTACGGGTTCTTTAATAGATTAAAGGTTTTATATCGGGCGCATCGCAGGAGAGACTTGGGCAGGATTCTTCCAGCATTAGCATAGCGCTGTTAATAGTTAAATATAAATTAGAGAGAAGCGCGGTTGGTGTAATAAAGGAAAAACTTACAAATTGGTATCGTGCGAATAACAAATGTCTTTAAATCCGAACGGGGAATATTTATGTTTAATTAACATATCTGGCTGCGAAATGAAAGAAGTATTACGGGCATCTTAATATCTCGGATATTATGCGAATCGGACGGGCAAAAAACCTTTTCCATATCGAATAAATATGTTAATGAAAAGTTCGCTAAACTGCTTAAACTCCCGTTCGGCGTCTTTCCAAAGAAACGCATTAAATACTTATTGAAATCGATAAAATTAAATTGTTTTAAAATCACTATTTACTATGACTGTTAGCGGTTCACTGAACTATTCGAATATATAGGTAAATTCCTGCATATTCAGTATACAAAAGACCTTGTAGCATTGTAGAGGAACGAAATCGTTTCTTTCAAAACCGTTTAATTTACGAACTAATTTTACGTAATTTATTGTTGTTTGTGAAAAACAATAAAATGAACGAAAAAATTCATGGCTTGGCCATATGTTGAACAACGCACGTTCCAACACACGGAAAATTTAAATCTAAAATACTACATAGTAATCCGATGCATTATAAAAATTTTATTAATTCGATTTTAATAAGTGTGGCTTCTTAAGCCTTATAATTTATTTATTAACGCTGACTTCATCTTAAATTATTGCGGGTTCTCGAAGCGCTTTGAACAAATTACGACGTTTATTTATTTAATCGTATGCAATGTTTATTCACGAATTATACGAATTTTCGGATTGTTCTTGTTCTTCGGGCCGATTAATACACGCGTTAGAATTTGGATATTTAATTTACAGCTTATAATAAAAAACATGATAATTTTTCTACAAATTTAGACGAAATAATTCACAGTTTATTTGTATGCTAATGCCGATGAGACATCGGAATGTTGCTAGCATTGAAAAGGTTAAAATTAATGTAATATTTACATCTAAACGGATAAACACTTTAGAGTTAATTCTACAATCGAATTATTAACATTCTCCCTACCTTTTTTAAATAAATATGAAATATAATGTTCATACAAGACTCCTGTAGTTAATCAAACTTAATAACTTCTATTATTATTATAAAAATTAACATATTCTACATACCTTATTAAAATTAGAATATTTGTTCATTTCAGGATTAGAAAAAAAAGGACATATATAGTTTTTGAATTAAAATAAAAATTAAAGGCTCTTCATTTATTCGTAACTTAATAGTTATATCAATATTATTAAATATTCTGCCTACCTTTAAAGAAAATTAAAAAAATACTGAGTAGAATATTTGGTTCATTTGGTTATTAGAAACAATATGTCTAGTTTTTGATTTGAAATGAAAATTAAAGGCTCTTCATTTATTCGTAACTTAATAGTTATATCAATATTATTAAATATTCTGCCTACCTTTAAAGAAAATTAAAAAAATACTGAGTAGAATATTTGGTTCATTTGGTTATTAGAAACAATATGTCTAGTTTTGGATTTGAAATGAAAATTAAAGGCTCTTCATTTATTCGTAACTTAATAGTTATATCAATATTATTAAATATTCTCCCTACCTTTAAAGAAATAAAAAATATATACTGAGTAGATTATTTGGTTCATTTGGTTATTAGAAAAAATATGTCTAGTTTTGGATTTGAATGCATGGAAAAGGGCCCTTCAATTAATGAAAACTTAACAGCTATATATCGCAATAACCGGGAATCGGCATCGGATTGATCATCAAAATTGAAATTGTTCAGCAATCGGGTCTGGTTCTGTAAACCGCTGAAATGACAGTAACCGAAAGAGAAACACAGATTGCTATGCAAAGCGAAGGATTATGGTATTATAGCCGTTGAGGGATCACGGGCCGTATAACAGAGATTTACAAAGACCATCGGAATTGTCCTCGTTGTGTTTGTGCACGGTGTTTTATATTCCAATTTCAATTATCCTTTACAATCCTGGGATGTTTATTCATCATTTTCATGCACGAAAATAATTCTATTACCGGTTTCCCGAAATCAAAGCGACGAGCTCGCTGCACGGCAATAATTGGAATATTCTAGATATTTAGCGGAGCAATAGGAGGAATATAATAAATTCAGCATCTGGCCGGGAATTGGAATCTATTCGAAAATTTTACGTATAACGGATGTGGGCCACTTTCGAAAATCCAAAACCCGGTGTTTGTAAATGGCAACCAGATGTGCGCGGTCTTTTGTTTCAACCGAAATTCCGAATCACTTTTCGTTATATACTCACATGTCTATTGTAAAGTCCATATGGTGAAGTATCACTTTACGATTTTTTTTCCTCCAGACGCAGCCAAGATTTATGGATTTTCCAGCTACGTGAAAATTCTTGCGTACGTCCGTTACAAAATCAACGCGCTCGTCTAATTTATTACGAATTAAGTAATTACGGTTATCTTTATTATATTGTAATAGTCCTTCAAGAATGAATTGATATTATTTAGCCTTTTGGGTCAATTTTATCAGTTTGGTCTTTGTCTTTGAAAATAATGAGTTTCTATCTTTGAAGTGTCAATAGGGTTATTTGGGCCATATTTTTTTTATCGACTAGTTTAAGGAAACTAAATTTAATCTTTATAACTCTAGTAAACAAAAAATTATTACAACATTGTTTCGGATAAATATTCTCTTCTCGTACATTGCCAAAACAATTAAAATAGCGTGGTTTCCAACACAAAAATCTCCTTGTTGTAATTACATATCGTCCATTTGTCTGTTAGAAATATATTCTAATAACTTTATTTTTATTCGCGTATTCTCCGTTTGGCAGCCATCACGATAATTATTTGGCTGTCACAACGGAGCGGTTATCATCTTCAACAACTTTCCTGACTCGTATCGAATTCTGAATAAATAGAAACGTACCCAGTTTGTTTATTTTCCCGACTGCTGTCTAATCGGAATTAAAAAATAGCAGAATTATTGCATTACATCTTGTTTTTGTGATACATAAATCGAATTATTGGGTAATATTGCAGTAATATTTACTAATTGCGCTTTTGATTTGATTGTGTGTTTTTGGTTTCTTAAAGATGGGTTTAATGAGACAACCTGTATCAAGTAAAATTACCTGTGGCAGGCTCATTATAGAGCCCCATCAGCCTGGGTCATTCGAAAACGGTTTAACAATCGAAAACCGGTATTATTCTTTTTCTTAATTACGAAGATTACAGAAGAAAAATGTTCTATCTCTGCTAGAACGCATTAAGTGGCCTTTTTATTATTCAAAAGTACTTTTTTTGTTCGCCTTCCGATTCGTGATTTATCACGAGACCTAAATGGACGTCATTTTTCTACAAGTTCGACGTCTTTCCCTGATGTACACATTTTAAATTCTAATAATTCTACAGCTTATTTTTACGCAGCTAAATTAAACAATACCAGTCATCCTAAAAATTCCCAGTAATCGAACCGCTCGGATACAATGCAGTCTTTCAAGTAGCCATAAATTGCATCATACATAAATCGGCCAATTTCGAATTTTTGTAAACAAATCGAGAAAGGCAGCTGTTAGGCTTCGCCCACACGTCGTACACAATCGAACGCAATATAATCGATTTTTTCCCAATTAAATCGCATTTACATCAGAATTATAATGAACACCATTAAGCAAGTTATTTAACTTATAGGCAGGAACTGTAGCAGCAAAAATAATCTCTTAAAACACTTAAAAAAGGATTTTTTTGTTCAATAGTTTCTACCATTGATTTCAATGATTCAAAGTTTTCTCTGTACTCCACTTTATTCTATTCTCTATGGCTACTCTACATATTTTTGCACTCAACTTTTCGAGTAAATTTCCAAATTTTGAGAGACGTGAAAGGCGCGTGTATGAGCGGCTTTAGTGACGAAATAAAGTCTCAAAGACGGTGAAATCGTCAAGTGGTTTCTGGCTCGGGCGATGGCAAGAAAGGAAGGCTTTGTTTCGCCCATCTGTTTTAACTCAAAGATTAGGCACTCGACTGCCGGACTTAATGGCGAACGAAACAGAACACACGCACATGTGTGGGCGAAATCGCTTTTTTTTCCTCCCGAATGCAACGTAACCGCCGCTCTTTGAGTCACGGGGGAGCTCGAAAATGCTCCGCGAAATAGGTTAATGGGATTCGTGAATATCGAACTGTCTGGAAAATCTGGAAATCTGGAATATTGCTTGCTCCTTTGTATCGATTTATCAGTTATTAATAGATCAAAATGTTGTTAATTATCACCTTAGGAGCACTAAAATCAAATTTTTCTATACATTCATCAGTTCATTTAGTCTTTCTTGAACCAGTTGAGCACAAAAATTATGAATTCTGCATTAATTGAGCACTAAAATAGGACGAAATTATAACGTATGAAGTTATAATTTTGTGACGGTGAGGGTGCTAAGTACACGCAGGTTATATAATCTGAGTAGAATGCATCTGAAGCGATGAAAATGTGGGCTTCGAACCCTCGAGCAGGCCCTAAAGTGCATTTGCAACCTCTCTCAACCTGATTTATGGGGTTGGGTCAGTGGTGAAATTCGATATTCTTCAGGGAACATGTGTAGAAAGCCGGGAACGGGAATTATGGAGGGCGCTGTAGTCGCGTTAGAAAACTGTGACAATACTTAATTCGACGTGATAAATCGAGTCGAGTTTAGTGGAGTTTTCCAAGTCGTAAATAATTTTTTATGATAATAACCAGACCGCGGAATTTTAATTTGGTCCCGGTTCCACTGGTCCCTTTGTCTTTGGCAATAGGAACAAAAGTGGGAAGCCGATAAATCTATTAATCGCCGAAGAAAAAATAACGCAATTAAAATAGCTCAAAGAATTATGAATGACGACAATGCGTACACTAAAATAATGGTCTAATAATAGACACAGCGCCGGTTGTAAAAAAACAATTCGACTGGTCTTTATAATAATAAAATTTATAATATTTAAGCGAGTTTCTCATTAGAACAAATATTTCCAGCTAATTTCATTTCGGTCCTTCAAAGCTAGCTGATAAACCCACGAGTAATGGTTTTCACAATCACTCTACACCAGCCTTATAATTATAATACAATTTTTAATTACTTAGTGCTATTTTAAAAGATTTTTTTATTGTGCCGTGATCTCATTTGTGGTCATAAACTTGCGATCCATTATTATTTAATTTCAAAACATCCAACGCTAATAAAATTTGGGTCGTAAAATTGTTTTCTGCCAATATTTCTATTTGTTACTTAACCGATGAAATTGAGCATAATGCGTTTCTAATCGGTTAATTAAAGAGGTTTGTGAATGGATAAATTATTTGTTTTAAATCGGACCAATAACGATAAATCAGGTAAAAGTGTATTGGATATGTAACATTAAAAATGAACTGAATTAATGATATTTAAAGATGCCTATTTGCATTTTAAAATTAAGCAATAAATCTACTAAAGAAATGTTAATGCTAATTTGGGTTTATAAATTAGGAAATTATTTAATAATCGTCGTTTTTTTGAGGTATAAATTTTTTGAAAAATATCTTTTTTTTTCAAATTTCGAAACTTCCTCGCATTTAATTATCTATAATTGCATAAATAAAAATAAAAAATTGGCGTGCCTTCGGTTCTTAGTTAATTAGGCAAATATAAATATCCCTTTAACATTCTTTTTATTTCGCCAATTTGCATATAAACGATATTAAAAACCCATTTAGTTAAAAACAACAAAAATCCGATCGCTTCTGAACTGCCTCTTTCCCTACGCCAGGCCCGGCCCCGCTCAATCTGACTCAATCCCAATCTTCCAACACCCTATATATTCAATTTTCCCGAGAACCGTTCATAATGGTATCAAAAAAGTCCCTTTTTACTGTGAAATCGAGCACCGCAAAGGACATTTTTTTACAGAACCGGTCCTGTTCCCGTATAGGTACAATTAACAGGTTGTTTTTGTGGCGAGAGTCGCATCCTCCGAAGACGAGAGGACAATTGTTATGTTAATCGCGGAACCGGTTTGAAATTTTGAAAAGGTTATTCACTTTTCGAAATAGCGATGATGGGAAATAATCGAAGGATCCTTTCGTAATTATATGCAAACGCCGCTTTTTAGTTGTTATTATGTAATCGAATTACCTCGTTTATTTCGGAACGATCCAAATACATCTGAGCTATCAATTAGGCTTTTACTATGGGCATTCCTTACGGTTTCTCAACCAAAAATTACGCTTTTTAATTGTTTCGTCTATACGTGAAAGTAGCGAGGATAAAGGAGACCGTGAGGACATTCTTCCACTAAAAAGCCATCGATAAAAATCGATCGTTTTGAATTAATTTAGTATCATATAACACACACACACACCGACTTTTTTAATAGGCATATCTATTAATAACTAGTTTATAGAACATTATTTTTTTTACCACAACTATCTAATATATCCATACAAATAAATATTTTTAGATACCTACATTTATTTTTCTATTACTATAGAATATGGATAATAATTTACACGATATTCAAATTTAACAGTGTATACAAGCATTGGTGTAATAGTCGCATTACGTTGGGCAATATAGTATTCTTCAAAATGCATCTCATTTAATATTCTATTGCTTCAAAGAAACGAAGAAAATATCAATAATACGACGAGTTAAATGTGTTTCATCGAATAAACATTTTTTATTCATAATGGATTTTTATTAAATTATTACAGCATATTGTGTAAGTAAACTTATATATGCATGTCTCGTATGCCTGAGAGATCTTTTAAGTACAATAAATATGGAATTATAGGTAAAGGTATAATAAAAATAAATTATTGTATATAAAATTATAGTCATGTCAAATAAATTCTGAATTGAATATGCTTTGCATTGTATTTTCTCGATATCTATTTGCAATTATTATGTTAACATAAGACAAACTCAAATTATTAAAATAAGTTGAAAACTAACAACATTTAAAATATCTTGTGTTTTTTTTATTATGTACCTATATTTAGTATATAATAGGTTCATATAAAAAGATTGATTTAATGTAATAATTAACCATACCTATAACTGTAATTTTTAATCAATGATTAAGTACTGAAACATCATTACTGTACATATACTCGCCTTTCTAATATCCCTGCCGCTTTTAGCTAATTATTAGTTCATTAATTTTCGAACAGTAAATCACACTATTACTATAATTTGGATAATTTAAAGGAAGTGCGGCGTCGAAAAATCTAGGATTCGTTTTATTAAAATCGCCGTTAAACTATAGTTCCGCGATAATTTTCACCAATTATTCGTACAGCGCGTATAAATTATAATATTAGCAACTGCCGCAATCGTCCGTTTCTTTATTTATTCGCTTCATTAGGATTTTAATAAATTATCGAGTGGCGTGTATTAATTATAGATCCGAGCGTAATTTCTTCTAGCTGATAGTAGCTGATGAGAGCTGATGTTTAAATTATGAATTTGTGCAAGGAGATTTTTTATTCGAGGATTTAATGTAAGCAAGTAAGTTAATAGGTGATATTTATTTAAGAGATTTTTTTAACATATCATATTTGAAAAGGTTGTTAAGTAGAAATAAATTTTTAACAAGCAAAATATTGTATTAAAATCGATTTATCGTCAAATGAAAAAAAACTACTCCTTATTTACGACACAATCAACTGGTCAGATAATTGGCAACACGAGTATTTTTTTACAGAACAATTAGATGCATAATTTATATGTGCATATAACAAGTTTTTTTTTAAATCAATATAAAACGTATTTTTTACCTACCTATTCTAATTCAATACTGTTGAAATAATAAATAATTTAAACGAGAATAAGTACGCGCATTTATGATTCGAATTTAAACAGCCATTACTTATGCGTGTCATCTTATAAATAACGACTACTTTTACAAACTTCCACAAATAATGTTGAACTTACAGAATTATGCAAATTTTCTGAACAAGTGCGGCCGTTCAGTGAACTGTTCTTATGTGTTATTATTGAATTTCCACGGAACCATAAAAGAACCCAACCGTTTATCCTATTATATAATTTATCAATAACGAAACGCCGAATCATCGGTTTTTTTATTTTCACACTCGACTACCTGTTATAAATTCATTATAACATCTTCGATTTTTTACCATTGCATCGCTACTAGGCAGTTAAATTCAATTATATTTACACACGCTTTATTATTACTATTAATTCGAAAATTGATTGGACGTAATTGTTAATAAAATACCCTTTGGAAAAGCGAACAATCCGAGCTTGTTAAGCGGCATTAAATTCCAACAAACATTATTATTAGCTCGCATTGTTTGTATATCATTTCGCGACTTCTCCAAAGACATTCATGAATTCTTTCCCGCGGTATAACTATTTACAGATTAATTTTCGCAATCTCGTTGATAACGAAAACACAAACAACCTTTACCGACGACTCTAACAAACGTAAATAAACTTTGAAAGGCCACTTTAATTCGCTACAAAGTCTCCTTTTAGCCGGCGAAACGACACCTCAGTTTCGCCGAGCGGCCCCCCAGGATTCGCGAATAAAACCGATTTAATCGATCGCTGCAAAGAGGGCACTTATTGCAAATCGTATAAACAATTATAAATCGCATCAACAAATAGGGAGCCTCGCGAAGCAGATTTGAGGTCATCGATCGTGAAAATAAATAGCCCGCGTTCGAGGAAAGGAACCGTTATATTTAATTGCCGATTAAAGTGGCGGATTAAGGGAGGGTTTTAATGATGTTTGTGTGTGTAGAGAGGTTTTTTAAGCTAATAATTAAAGGGGTAGTTATGATTTTTGGGTTTAGTGAAGAAGTAAAGGGGAATGAATATAGGTAGATATTTAGTGAGTTTTTCGGTTTAGTATAATGATAGAAATTGTATAAGGGTTTTTGAGTTTAAGTTTGCAAAAGATATGTCAAATTGGGTTGTTTAGAATTTGTATTGGTATTTCGAATAAGTATGTAGCAATTTTTTGAAAATTTTGAAACGAATTTGACTCAGTTTCTTTTCCGATATTCAATTTTGATTCACAACCAATTAAATATTCTTCAACAATCACGATTGTCGGGTAGAATAAGAATATCTTTTAGATAACAATTAATCTTCTTAACTTTTCAATCAAAGAATAAAGCATGTTTCTTCAAAAATTCTTCAAAAATAAGTAATGAGCTGCAATTTGAATCGTATTTCGATTCACCAAAATCATTTTTTAGCAAATTATATTTAGCAAATTATATTTACTTGCGCCAGTATTTTAAATAGATTTTTAAGCAAATTTGACTTAAATTTCAGTTTGTAGTATAAACAATTTTGATTCAGAACAACTTGTTGGAATATACAAAATAAAATAAACTAATAAATAAGATAAATAAAATCTTATAATTTGTAATTTACAAAGACCCCTTCAAAATATTTTACAACTTATTTCCCGTATTAATTCGTGCTCATCTGCAAGCAAGGTATTGGTTTATGACAGTATTGTTAAAAGTACCGATAATGAGACGAACAATTTGGGTAAGGGAACGTACGGGTTTTTCCCCAATAAGGGTTCTTTGCCTGTGGCCTGTGAAATATTCTCACTTTTATTTCAGTTGGAAGAAATACAAATTAACAATCACAATAATTGTCAGGTACATTATACCTAACAATACCTTTTTGATATCATTTTGATAACAATCTTCTTAACTTTTCAATGGAAGATTAAGCTTGTTTCTTCAAAAATTGACTCAATAATAAATTTGCAGGGGTAAGGTAATGAGCTATATTTTGAACCATTTTTCGAATCACGATATACAATTTTGATTCATAGTATATTTACTTGTGCCAGTATTTTAAATAGGTAGGTATAAGATTTGAAGCAAATTTTGCAAACAATTTTGAATCAGAGCAAATTACCTAAATATTGTTTCATACACATTTTATGGTAAGTTTGGTAATAGTTTTTTAAATATTCATATCGAAGTTTTAAACGCATTTGTCGTGTGGCATAATATAATCGAGATTGCATATAAGAGAAAAATGCGTAGAATAGAAATACTCACCTCAAATGCGTGAGTAAGGACAGATCAACACATGTTTGCAGATTCGCCGTCGAGCGAACCTCTGGTAAATGTGCAGTAGCCACTTTGCCGTCGTCCGTCAACCGTCGTTCTCACTATAGCAATAAAAACAGAACCTGCATCCGAATGGATGCGCGCCCCTCGTCTCGCCCCTATGCGCAACCCCTCGTACACCTATTGTTCACCCCGTCTTCGATTGGACCGTCCGATCTAGCACCTGTCGCTCGCCCAAAAGCGAACCCAGAGCAGCCAATTCCGCTCTATTCTTCCGCACTCGTCGCGACGAACACCGCACTGCACCGATATGCCCGAAGATAATCCTCGCCGCGTGGATTCGCGCTGTTAGGTGCGTATACACTGCGTGTCGGGATGCGTCTGTGGGGCCGCGGTGGTCGCGGCGACGCTCCCCACCCGGCCCGGGCCGCCCGCCCTCGCGCCCCCTCCACGCGGGGCCACGTGTGCGGACCGCCTTCCAGCGCGAATTGTCCGAGGGCCCCGGCGAATTTTGGCATTGTTGTCGGGCCGGCGGGGGGCGGAGTGAGCGCTTCGCTACTCCCCCAAGACGGCCGAGACGAGCGCGGCGGGGTTATATAAGACGGCCGGACAGGGGGCTATTAATTCTATTGTCTTTGCGAGCGCCTTCCGGACGGATGCCAAGCCAGGGGGGTTTTGATAAATGGGCCGGTGCGGTTGTTGGGACGAGAATTTCGCGAATTGCGTCAGTGATGCGTTATTATAAGTAGATATTTATTATGATGGTCAATCTTTAATATTGCTATTTAAATTCTTGAGTTGATGTTATCTAATGTTTAATGTTAGTTAAGTTTGATTTTTTTTATTATAACAGGTTCAATTGAAATTCAGAAAGTCAGATTATTTGTTTTCAATAATGTAGCACATATTTGTACTGATTAGTATTTTTCAAATGATTATTATTTTTTGCAAAAAATCACTTTATAAAAAATTATTTACACAATAATTGTTTTTTATATGATATTAACAAAAAAAGTTAGGACATAAACGGTTTTAATTACCGGTTATTTGCGTCAATTGTAGCTAACAATTGAAAAAAAAAAATAGGTACTAAAGTACCAGCATTCACTTGTAGAAAATTAAATAATAGCACAAATTCTATTATAAAGTTTTTTGCTTTTGAAAAAGTACATAAAATAATACCTACATAATAAAGTTGGGCACAATACTTGTGGCAAATATGACAACATTAGTGACGTGCATCTAACTTTGTTTTGCAAAAACTATATATACCAATATTAAACATTATTATTACATAATCGAATACCTATAAGAGAAACATTTTCGATCAGAAAAGGCCACCGAATAAAACGCCGAAAAAAAAAACCACCGGCTCGAACCCACGAGGCGATTTTAAAGTTATAGCTGTCAGACGGAGGTGTTATTGACGAGGAGGAAACAGAGAGATCAAGTCGAGTAGTCTCGCGGCCCAAAGATTTGTCGAGCGCTTTGTTTTCGGGTCGCATTCCCGCGCTGATTGATGGACATCGGGTTCAACACATTATTCCACGACCGACGCATCGGCACTACGTCAACGGCCTTGTTCGCTGTCCAAATTTTTTATTAGATACCTATTTTCATTTTAGAAATTTTTATTCACTTTGCAAATTTTGTATATGCCAAAAAAATTATTTTATTCACATAAAATAAGCTATAGTTTATGCAAAACAAAGTTAGATGCGCGTCATTTAATGTTGTTATATTTGACAAGCAGTGTGACGTGCATCTAAATTTGTTTTGCATACACTATGTATGTTATATCTTACAATTAGATTTTGTAAACTTTATATAATTGTTCGGTAGCACTGTCTATTTGGTGATGTAGCAAATTTATGATGACGTGCATCTAACTTTGCTTTGCATAAACTATATATGAAATTAATTAAATAAATGAACTACATCAAAAAGTTCTTGTTTTCTATATGTCCAAATTTTTTATTAGCCACCTATTTTCATTTTAGAAATTTTTATTCACTTTGAAAATTTTGTATATGCCAAAAAAATTATTTTATTCACATAAAATAAGCTATAGTTTATGCAAAACAAATTTAGGTGCTGTTATATTTACCCCTTATAAGTATACTCTTTACATTCTTAGCAAATTTTATTACAATCATTTTAATATTTCCAATTAAGCTAGAAAATCCAACATATGTAGATTTTGTACTAAAGATACTATTTATTTATTTATTCAGAAAGAAACAACCTAAATCCTAAATTAATGAAATAAACGAACTAGTTCTCGAGTGCATATATAAAATACATGCATATATTCGTTATTACACGTCTCATTTAGTAATATTTAGAAGCTAATTAATATCAAAACCGAACTGGAAACGCGCGTACGAAGTATCGGTTACTTAATACGCGATAAAATTGTTAAATACATTCGATTTCCGCAATGTTGCACATCTTTATTAACGATTAGATGTTACACAAGATACCGTTCGCTTGCGCCAGACTGCAGTCTGTAATACAGTCACAATTTTAAATGGACTGGAGACGTAAAAAATATTAGTACCGTCTTCTCTATTATAACGCATTGATAGAGGAAAATGAGCGTTTGTAGACGTAAAAATCGCGTCTGCTTTAACTGTACAATACCGGCACTAGATCGTCTGTAGATTGTAGATCGTTTGTAATTTAGTTTACCGGGTAAATTAAATGCAACGATAATTATGTATTAAGTAATCCAACAGGCGCCAGTGTATATGTTTAACATACACTGTGTACTGTATAAGAAAATATAATTATGGTTAAATGTGGCGAATAAGTTGGAAAAATAACGCAATTGGGAGGGTTTTGAATTTGTTTTTGTGTTTTTAAAGAAGTTTTTATTTGTGTTTTTGTAGACGTATTTTTGTTGCCAGAAAATCTGAAAACATTTGTTTGTTGTCACTTTTAATAGGCTTCAAGATGGCATTATTTTTTTCTTCTCAGAGACGTTTCGTTTTTTTGGAACCCATCATCAACTTAATATTGTAAATAACAATTGCAAACAAAAGGTTTTATAAATAAATATTATCTGTTAGTATTTAATTAGGTATTGTAAATGGACTTTTTTTGTAAAAAAAAACATTATTACGGTTTATTATGCGATTAAAGCCTCTCCTATAGGCAGTTTCAGTTTGGCGAAAAAAATAAAAAAGTTGGTAATAAAAACTCCTCTCTGGTGCTCTCTGCAGCGCGTTCCCGTCGATGCGTGATATTAATTCACGCAAGAATAAAAATTACAAATGCATTTTTCGTGTTTGCCTTATCAATCAATACGGTTTTTACCGCAATCGACGGCATTGGAAGGTTCGATATTTCAATAATGCGTAATCTATTTAATGGTAGTCATTCAGTCGGTATCGGGTCGAGCCCGGTCGCACGGCTTTGTGTCGACTAGTAATTAATTCTCTGTACTGCACGTGTTTTGATCGGAACTCGCTAATGAAGTTCTTGAATTATTATTCCTCTTTATTTCTTACGTAATTAAATGAAAGAGGATATGTATATTTTTTTGTAGTTATTTGATATAACATACTTTTTGGATTCTAGGATTTGTATTCCTATAATACAAAAATAGATGTAAAATACCGTGGAATCCTCAGTAATTGGTCACAAAAACTTATTTTTTTTATAATTCACCGCACGAAATAACTTTGTCTTCGATAGAGGTGGTCGAGGAATTGGCAGAGTGCCTATTAGCTTTCCAAACGAATAATTAATCTGTTTTTTATTGTTTATTCTTTTTAGTTCCCACACGACAACTCCAGTTGAAAAAACCATTCTTTATTTCCAGAGAAAGATCTATAAACATCTCTTTTCTACACTTTTTACACCTCACAACATCTTGGAATTAAAACTATAAATATGCAAATAAATACCTATTTACTAGGTATTTTTATTTTCTAAACGATACAGTCGGGTCGAGCGTTTTCGCAAACAAAATGTAAAATGTCCCTTCGGAAATGGATCCTCCAGCGCGGAAGGTAATCGTCGGGAGACTTTGTGTTCTGGAACGTTAAAAGGGACATCGCCGTATTCCGTGCTTTGTAAACCGCTTTTAATAACGTTTCAAAATGGACTTTTATCTCGTTAAAAATCGCGCAATTCGCCCGACAATGGAAAAAAAGTAATGCGGAACTTCCAGTAATTAAAATTTTGCGCACGGATACGGAAAAAATTGCGAGTTTAAGTCCTTCAATGGGAAGATCTCGGCGGCGGTCGTCTATTAACTCGCTAAAAAAAACTCCATGCATTTGTGCATTTAATTACTTAGCAGCATCCCGTATTAAAATAATCGATTTCTCTTCAAATTACAACTGTATAATAACGAATAAAGTCATCTATACACCTTTTAATTTCCAGTTCGTAATGCACCTAATTTACGTATCCGATAAACAAAGGCAACTTCATTACGTCCCCGTTAATAATTGAGAGAAATATTGTTAACGGGCACGGCAATATTCCCTTTGTGTATCAACTTACCGCTTAATTCCAATAAAAACAATATGACGAAACGCTAATGCGAGGGTAGGAGTCAAAGATAGCTTATATATATTCCCTGATCCTGCCATAGGCGTACTAAAAACTTTACTAAATGTTGCATCTCTATAGCGGGAAAATTGAATAGCAAGAGCCAAATTTTTGAAAATATTGTGGCCGGTGTAAGGAAACCCAAGTTTCCGTATATTTCGAAAAATAGTAGAGATAGAAATTTCGGACAAAAGGTGTTACGTAGGAGAAATTGTGCCCTACAAATTTCGCCTCTTGTGAAATTTTCAATAACTTAATAGTTTTCGAGATTTGGGGATGCTAAATAGAGACACTCTCTACACCGTTTGATAGAGAAACATATTCTTTACATCTTTGCAAGTACAAAAAATTGTAGCCAAAAATAAAAATAAGAATCTCCAATCAATAAATCAATCAATTTTCAAATGAGTCACACTTCAAACTTCAGTCAATCAGTAAAATTCAGTTACCTACAGCTTTATAATTTATAACAGCAGGAATTTATATACTCTTACACTTATTACATTAGAGTCCTTATCTTCATCTCTTATTTTTTTGTCCTATTATGTCGATAAAATAGGGCATTTTTCTCAATTTAGGGGGTTAATTTTTGCTCCTGCAATATCGCAGGCGCCCCTGCCTATCGGCATCAAACCGTTCGACCTGCACAAACGAGACCCCGCGCGTGCTCGAAAGGCTTAACGGGTTAACCGCGTTATCGTCGAATCTGAGCAACAACATGGAATTATTCCCGTTTGTCTCTCCGGGCCCCGTCCCGCCCCCCATTCGCCCCTTCGCTCTCCTGTATATTTTATGAACATCAGGCAAGTTATAATGAGGTTCTGTTTGAAGCCGTTCGCTTGCGAACAAACACCAGCAGGACAAGGAGACACGGGATTCATATAGTGCAATATCACTCCTAATATATCTATACAACAAATATTTAAACAAACACAATATACATTTTGTTGTGTGTGTTGTTATTTATGCATTAATTATTGGTTACCTTCAGCAGGATTCTTTTTGTGTGTATGTAGAATTCGATTCGATCTTAACGAGCTGCAGGGACTGAATTGAACTGTACTATAAGTTACTGTATGGGAAATGAGCTCACTAATAGCCCCTGCTTCTAGGAGACGCGGCCGCCTTGATCCGCGCTCTGCTCAGGAGCTAACCCAATTACATAGCGGTGCATTAAATATCATGAAATTCTCATGAAGCCGGAGGATTCCGCTCGAGAAAACGGGACCTTTGTTCCACCTAAGGTTCCGGAACTCCATTTAAACACTCGGATTTGAATAATGCTAATAATTAGGTGAAGATGTCAGTTTGGATGTTATGGACCTTTTTCTAATTTTGCAACCCAAAGAGTTATACAACCCTACATCCACATGTTGTGTTATTTTGTGTTCTATGAACGAGCAAACATTCATGTTTAAAATGAAGTCATATTATACAATTTATGGCTTATAATGAGCAGACAATTATTCATTCATCTAATCTCATTAACAAGATAATAACAACCTTAAAGGAATCCTCACAATACGGTAGCCCGAACAACCGGCAATTAGTGTCCGAATTAAAATTCTCATGAAGCATTGTTCTGGCGAAGATCCTGCAGCGCTCTCGAGTATTTCTGGGCACGAATTTCCATTGTCAACGTTGGCAGCGCGCCTACCGGAAGCCCGGCGGGACGAAGGGTAGCCGCCGCGAGCGAGGGCTATTTCGGGATGCACTCGGGCGATTGTCAACGGGCTCTAATTAACTCCTGATACACCTTTTTTATTGGAGCGCCTTCGTCGCTTTATTAGCTCGCTATAGTTATGATGAAATTGAACGTGTGTGCAGTCCGAGCGAACGGGCACGGGAATTATTCGAGTACGAAACTAAGGAGAATCTAAAAGTGAATGAAATTATTTATGACAGTACACGACAACATCCGTTCTCTCTGAGGAAAAGAAAACAACTCGATTTCGTCGAGCTGCGTCTGGAAAGTTGCGGGAACCTATCAGGACCGGCCTGGGATTTTTTCCAGGTGCAGTTTACTTACTCATTAAAATTTCAAATGTGCTAAAGTAAACTTTAAGATAGGGTTTAATGGACTACTTCCTACAGTTCCGAAACCTACTAGAACAAAGCTAAGGCAATGGAGAAGACCACGACTTTTTTTTTAATTTTTTTTTTCAAAACCGTGTGTTCTAAAAAGGCGCGTAATGAAATTTTTTTCTGTGGCCAAATAAGGCCGCAATTAATTTTTTAAGTTTGAAAAACTTCACACAATCGTCATACACTCTGCTCCAATCAAAGCGAGAGTTGCAAAGAGAAGTCACATTTAGCAAGTTTGCCACGTTTCCTATTACTCTTCTTTAATCCGCAAAATGTGCGTTTTTTGTATATTTATTGCAATAAACATTTTCTGATTTATCCATTTCTTCCATTACCTAATGGATAATTCGATATATTAATATAGAAATAACATCTTCATCTGTATAAATTGTAACCGATTTTCGTGTTAAAAACACAAATAATGGTCCTGAAAAATTTATTTGGCAACATTCTTGTCAACTTCAATATTATCAGTAAAGTGTTTTGTGCCGAACTGCAATTCGTGTAATTTGTTTTGTGCAATTTTCAGAAAAATCTGACAAATGACAGTTTGATTTTTGTTCGTTTGTCTATTCTTTGTTACTGCGTTCGAAAATTCATACTATTTACTTATACAACAAGACGTGAGTGGTTTATGATTGGTTGATAAGGTATGAGTCAAAACCCGAAATTTTTAAATTTCAAAGGGCTATATCTTTTTAATTATAACACATTTTGAGCAACTTTAATCGTATCTTTTGCCGAAATCCGCGTATCTCACATCGTGGTCTCCATTAAAAATATAACCCTTTCATTTTTTATAACCAATAAATAAAGATAACGAACGAATGGCAGTATTTAGCAAAAAAATTTTCAATACAAGATTCTATTGGTACACATGGGGTTATTATAGGTAATAATGGTTCACATCAGGGTTCATCGTAATTTGATTTTTAACAACGTTTTTTCTTCTTTAATAGGAGGTTTTCAGTTATAAAATTCTTGTATATAGGATCCCAAATATTGGCATGGAGTATTAAAAAAAAATAGCAAACAATTCTGGTTTTAAAATCGGACAAAACGGGCCTGCAATAGAGCAACTTCGAGGGTCGAATAAGTGTGTCCGATGCATCGGCGCGTTAAGATGCGTGAATAGCCGTGATGTTCCAAAAGTAAATCCGTCCCGTGACGTTCATTCATAATAATCTTCTCAAGTGCCGCTTTTATACCCTACCCGGAAGGGACACCTTGCCAAAGTTTATTCACAGTTTCGCATGCACACGGATAACGTGCAGTTCGGACGAATTCTTCGGCCTATTTATAGAAAACGGGGAAATTCGCGATGGAAAAATTGCGTAATGTAACGGATCTTATACGCAATTTGGGTTATTCGGGGATTTACACGACACGTTCCACTTAAATATTTGCAATGGTTTTAATTTTATACGAATAAATGCAATTGGCCACTCATTGTACTCATTAATTATTCATTTTTTAAATTGTAAATGAATTGAGCATCTACTAATTATTGAATAAATAAATTGTAAATATTAGGAAAATAAAAATTATTTATGACATTCTTTAGTGTCAACTTGGACGTTGAATAATTAGATAATTAAATGCATAAGGGGTGAGATTTTGAACAATTTAATAAAAATAAGTAAGTATTAGACGCTTGAATGGAAGAAGGAGTTTCTCGTGTCATAATTGAGAATTATTTCTGGTGTTTTTGAACTAGTTACATATAATTTGCTGAACTATAATAAGGTCCGTACGACAGCTGTAGATTTACAACCGGATGTTGTACAGTTGTCGTACATTTAGTCACTTAATACGATTTCGTGGTTATCTTCAGAAGTCGGTGCTTGACGTGTAGCATGAGCGTAGAAATCCTCTAAATTGTTTACTTAAGTATTAGTTATAAGTATCTAATGCTTTAAAGAAAATAACTCTGAACTTCATATTATGCAAGTGTATTATGCAAATTTGTTGTCATAGGGTATTGTTTTACACAAAAAAGATAGTAGATTTATTGTAACAATACTTTTTAAACTTTTATTTAAGATTGTATAAGTCATTATCAAATTAAGAAATTGGAAATAAATGTCTTCGAATTGAATGCTTTTATATATAAAAAAGAAATTTTACAATGTCCATTCTTCAATTAAATTACTTATTATGAAAAGCTCTACCCAAATCCAATTTATTTATTCCTACTACTATTATGGTCAATTCAATTTACAATCCTTTTAATTCAATACATATATTAATAAATGTGGGTATTTTATTTCTTCCAATTTCTGATCATTTCTATGAGCCAATTTAATCACTACATGCATATATTTTTTCTCAACAACTTTTCTCAACTTATAGGTACAATTCTCAACTTGTCCATCTCAGCTTGAGATTGAAAATGTACAAAAGAGTATAAAGTTTTGTTCATTCATGTAATGACGGAAAACCCGCGCCAGTTACTCGAATTTCCAACGATTTCGCAGTGCATTCTCGGAAGCAGGCGCGGGCATTGTAATGATTTTAGTATTCATAAAACATTAGAATCATCTGCTAAGTGAGAATTGAGCTACAAGAATAGATATCTATTCTGAGATCTCAAGCCGTTTTTCGTTGTTTCCAACCCGAAAACAAAAACGACTATGGGGCACTGACCCAATACACTGCGTTACATTGTTGCGCCTTACCTGTTTGCATAAATATATTAATAAAAAATTATATTAATAACCATCTTGTATATTATAAAATATTTACGCTTTTCTTGGTGTGTAAATTACATTTACTCTTTTCTTTGGTGTAGAGACTATATACCATTTATTTCAAGTATAAAAATGAAGTGTGGCTTCAAAAGAGTTTGTTTGTGAAGACAAATGGGGGAGGATATGGAGAAGATGAGAACTTGTATGTTTCTTTGACGGGATATGAAGGGCTATTAGTTGTGAAAATTCGAACCATACGCTACAAATATATTTATCTAAAAATATGAAAATTGTACGGATTATTTTATACAAACTAATTGGGTTAATTGCACTTTCAATTTATCCTAAATGTACATTCACATAATAAATTTTAATGAGGTACATGTGAATATAGAATTATTAAATATAATTCGATTTTTTTTTCGAATTTTCCTCAATTAATATTCCTGATTGGCTTTAAATTACAAAACCTTTAATTAACTTTATGGCGATATTTTTTCGGACGTTTCCATTAAATTTACGCTTTATTCCGCCATGATTAAAAAACCATAAAGATATAAAACTGAAAATTGCCGTAAATAAAAGGCCGTATTACCTCGCTAAACATAAAAACATAAAAGGCCGGACATCTTTGTTTTTATTATTTGCTGAAAAATTTTCCGCGAGACGGAGGAGCATTCTTCAAAAGACACCTGAGTACATTTTACGACCGTCATATTCTTATTTTATTCTCGTTTTATCGTATTCCGCGGACGAGAGGACGAAAACGCCATCTCCGCCAGGACAGGACCCGCAAACGAATTAAATCGACCCCATAAATATTTTACAACCGCATAATTCGCAATAATCGTAAAAATTATTCCCCTGCGAAATTATCCCAGCGCTGCCTTAATTATTATATTTTGCTGCCAATTAAACCCAATTGATCGTTTAAAAAACTTCTTTTCGTTATACATCCATATTAACATTTTAATAAGTTTAAAGAATAATTATAAACATGCTTAATTGTGCGCATTGTAAATTCATGTGTGCAGCTATTTGTGTAGGTCTGTAAGAAAGGTATACAAGTGCTATTTTTTGGTGAATGTAGGAATGTTTTTATTACGGTCCTGGTCGTATAAATACATATAATATACCCGGTCCCTTGTAAGTCATATATCGACAATAAAGGAAACAGGACTTTAGCGTTGGTATTTTGTTAGGGTGTATCTATAAAATGTATGGAATATTTTATTTGCGCCTCCCCGGCCACAATGAAGAATATTTTCCACGGGAAAGCGCCTTTTTCGCCACAAACTTCACCATCGAAACAATCGGTTTTTTTTGGTATTAAAGCGGTTTCGGGAGCTTTTGTGCTAAAAATACCGGCGTATCAATCACGCTGGGATCATTTAAGCCGGCGGGCAATATTTCATTTATGATAGGAACACGCGTCGCTCTTAGTTTTTATTCGGCGCGGTATCATTTCCAGATGGGTCGTTAGCGCCCGTCGTTGGCCCGCTCCTTCGCGGCTCCACGGCGACACGCCGGCTTTTTCGGCGCTATCTTCGCGTCCCTCGGCGAGGCGTCGACGCGATAGAAGCGTGATTAATGAGCGGCCGCGTTTCGGTATTGACAAGTTGCATTGTCATCGCGCCCGAGAGCTCGATTCCGGGGCCCCGTCGGCCGGATTATGTTGCTCGGCTAACTGGCCTCGCCGCAAATACGATTACTTTGAACTAGAGTATGCCGAAGAGGATATAATTGTACAATAGATAGATAGGTAGGTACTACCTATTAAGTTTTGCAAGGTTTTAAAAGGTGTACTAGTTTGGAAAAAAAGCTTAGTTCTTTCTCCCCTGATGAAGATAATTGAATAGTAAAAGGCCACAATTTTTAAGAATATAGAAGGTTGAGACAAAAATAAGATTTAATTTGACTTACCTATACAGGGTGGTCCAGTTTATAATGGCATAACTTTAGGAAATGATGGATAACGTTAAAATAATGATAATTTCTCAATACTATTATAGCCGGGAAAGCTTTGTTTTCGAGATACAGGGTGATGAAATTAAAAAAAAAAATGTATTATTTTGCCAAAACGGCTGCTTGGAAAAAATTTAAATTTGGCACACAGGATAAGCTAAGGATCCTTCATGATTTAGGGAATATGGTGATAAATTACAAAAACCAGTGGCGGAGATATGGGTATGCCATTGTCCTTTTTTAAAAAAAATCCTTTACGCCACTGACTTTTTTGCAAATAACAGTAATGTTATTCGATGCTCCATGCTTTTTAGAACAAAAAAGTGTTCTTGCGTTTTTTTGAACAACGCACCGTTTTGGAGATATTTGCAATTTTCTCCGGTTATGTAGGACTACTATCATCGCAAATATTCTGGAAGTAGGCTATGATTTATTTTCATGAAGGATCCTTAGCTTATCCTGTGTGCCAAAATTAAAATTTTTCCAAGCAGCCGTTTTGGCCATATCCAAAATAATACATATATTTTTTTTTATTTCAACACCCAGTATCTCGAAAACAAAGCTTTCCCGGCTATATAAGTATTGAGAAATTATCATTATTTTAACGTTATCCATCATTTCCTAAAGATATGCCATTATAAACTGGACCACCTTGTATATATATACAAAAATTGTCAGTAAAGAAGTTTTCTACAGGGTGTTAAAGTTAAGAATAAAAAAGAGATTTTTTGATATTGGTATGTCACCAAACAGAGATATTCTTTATAAATTTTCACGAAAAAAAGTTGATCCATTGTGGCTCAACATCAAAAAATCTCTTTTTTATTCTTAACTTTAACACCCACCCTATAACTTCTGTTCCAAACACTTTTGGATATAGGATGAGTTTAAAGTTTAAAGTTTGATGAGGTTAAATCATGTATAATTTAAGCCATGTATCTTCTTGCGACACCCTGTATAATTTGGAAAAAGTTTCCTTTCGCCTCTTTAGACTAATCACTGAATAGTAAGAGTCCTCATTTTTTAAAATCATTTTCAAAATCTCCAATCAATTAACCAGTCAATACCTTGCGCAGCTTTACAATAGTCCTATTTTTTAATAGCTATAATTCATTGTAGTGCAATAATTCTTCGGGCCCAACCTAGGTTGACCCTATTACGTCTTTTTTCTCCAATTCTATTGATGATTATTCCATTTTATTAGCACTATTAGCAGGGGCAATTATTGTTCTGAATGGAACTGTATTTAATTTTTTTTGAATAGAACAATGCCCGACACTCACATTAATTAAAGTTTATTAAGCCGTTCGGATTCGAAAAGAAATCTCGCCTCCTTTAACACCTGCACTAATTACGTTTATTAGATAAATTCGAATTTGAGACTTGTAATTATCATTACAGAGATTATTTAAAGGATTTTTTACTATTGTTTGAGTCAGAGGCGCGTTTTACAAAACACCTATTAATTTTAATCTAAAATCCCGCCACAACGCTGGGGTATTAGAAATATAAGTCATTAACACGTCGAGGACCAGACAAAGGCCAAAGAGGGATGTCTGGAACAATCCCCGGATTTCTATAATACCAGAGCTCCATTCGACAACATGCTCCCCATTCAAGACCCCCTTTTCTATACATATAAACAAGCCGTAGGTAATTGAAAACACTCTTGTTACCATAAGAGTTTGTTCCATAATTCCTTGACCAATTTCATATTACTTGAGTAATTTTTAGTATATTGTGGTAATTTATACATCAACTGTACACTCTACACTCTCACTTTATAATACAAGCAAATACTTAAAGCGAGTTTTCTAATCTTCTTATTCAAAATTAAAAAAAAGAAGGTTCAAACATGCCCCTGGGATAGGACCAAATGCCATTATGTCCGCGGATTAAAGCAAGAATAAACGTTTTTTTTACAAGACGGGCATTCAAATCTAACACAATGAACGTCCAATTCGGGTTTAGGTCAACTTTAATAACATCGTAATAAGTTCACTATATTGTAGCGTTGTGTAATACAAATAGAATTCTTTTCGAAGAGGATTTAGAATGGCCTTTAATTAGCCGATTTTCGGGCCGTTCGTCGAATTACTTAATTATCTTCGGTACTTTATTAGAACTGTTCTCCTTTGTGCGAATCCGTTGTTGAAAAATATTATCACAATTACCGGTTATGTAAATGCCTTAGACATAATGGTACCCGAACAAAAACCAACCGCGATTCGTCCGCAGTTAGGTAATTAAAGTAATAATTTAAATGTTTTCATTATTGCGAAACATCGCAATTAAAATAGTAGTGATTAATGCGATACTTATGAGAGTCATCTTCAAAGAGTCCCCCAGGTTACCGACACGTATTGTGTAATTTGGAAGTCATCTTCAAAGGGTCCTCCAGGTCCTAGGAACTGATGACCGGCTGTAAATATAATAGAATTTTCAAATTACAAGGCGAATCTTATCGGTCCAGAACCTTATTAGACGTCTAATTGATCATTAGCCGCGAACATAAAGGCACTAGAGTGCACCGTTAGCTCTGGCTGCGCTATAGTGACGCCGCGACGTGCTGCTTATTTCCTAGCGCATAAAAGGCCAGTTAAATCGGCAACAGGAGCACGCTGGAAATTAATGACCCCGCGTTATTAATTATTTTCATTGGAATCTAATCATTTCTGAAGGGATTATTTAGGACAGCTGAGAATTGGAGAAAACGCGTGTAACAATACTGGCTCATGTTTTAGATAAAAGTAGGCAGATACTTAGTGTCACAACGGAGAAACTGGCGATAAAATAATATTTATTGTTAGCCAATGTAATTGTTTTGCATGCCTTCTGGCGGTATCCGAGATTTCGCAATGCCACATCCTACAAAGTACTACACTAAATTGAATATATCCTGTTAAAAGCGGTTTACAACGATCTATATAGGTTAACAACGGAGTAGTTTTATTAGTGTTTACTCGTATGGAACGTATATAATTACAATAAAATCGTTGTTAATTTTCAACTGAAACCAAGTTCTGCACTTTTACTCTCTAACATTAGGTAGAAATTGTATGGGGCTCCTCTTTCACCTTCACCTAATGCTTCCTGACGCCGATAAATATTTAATAGATGGATTATTTTCCAATAAACCACACTTAAGTGCGGGCGGTTAGACACTTAACCTCTGCTAGGATTCCAGCATAAACCGGTACTCACGATTCCGTATATGTCCAACGGAAAAAATAATTATTAAATATAGAAATGCTCACGATTCGGACAATAATACGTGTAGGATTCGACACTCGGGGGAATATCACTTGTCCATGCGTGTGGCTATCGTTAATTATTATTTCGGTCGAGATTAATAATAAAAGTTTCGGAGGTGTTGACTTGTTTATGCCGGTTCCAGCTAGGATTTATGCGATAAGCGGTAATGAACCCGACGGTGCATGTGGTAACAAGATTTACCGCTCATTATGATTTTTGAATTTTTGAATAGGCATAACTTTTTATTCGTTTCGTGGTTATTAACTTAGAAAATAATTGTTGATGTGTAGAAAGTTGTACCGGGACGGCCTGCAGCGACGGGGACAGAAAAAAAGGCATTTACATTAAAGATTTTCTTTAACTTTGACGATTTTACTGAATTAGTCGATTTTTCAGACGAAGAATTCTATAGAAAAGTTCTATAATAAGCGCTTTAATTAATCCTGGATTTTTCTAGCTTATCTTGGATCGCTCCAAATAGTCCAGAATCTGTTCTAAACGATTTTGAACAGTTCTAAATGGTTCTAAGATCGCCCCCTGAACTGTTTCAAATGGGAATCAGTTCAAAAATTATTCTAAATTTTTAAATTTTACGATTATAAGTAGCTAATCCTGAAAGCGTTCTAAATAATTCTGAACTTTTCTAGCTTATCCTGGATCGTTCCAAATAATACTATAGAATCTGTTCTAAATAATTCTGGACAGTTCTAAATGGTTCTAAGAGCGTCTTCAACTGTTTGAATTACTTCTAGTCAGTTCTAAAATGATTCTAAAAAATGATTCTCGACAGAGCTAACTCGTTCTGGAACAGTTCTAACTGATACTAAGAGCCTTCTCAACATGTTTTAAATGCTTCTAGTCAATTCTAAACTGATTCTGGACAGCTCTAATTCGTTCTGGAACAGTCCTAAATGATTCTAAAATCACCCTGAACTGTTTGAAATGCTTCTAGTCAGTTCTAAAATGATTCTAAAAAATACTGGACATCTCTCATTTATTCTGAAACAGTTCTAAATGGTTCTAAGAGCATCATGAACTGTTTAAAATGCTTCTAGTCAGTTCTAAAATGATTCTAATTCTAAATGATTCTGGACAGCTCTAATTCATTCTGGAACACTTCTAAATGATTCTAAAATCGTCCTGAACTGTTTGAAATGCTTCTATAGTCAGTTCTAAAATTATTCTAAATGATTCTGGACAGCTCTAATTCGTTCTGGAACAGTTCTTAATGATTCTAAACAAAAATAATAATCCTTCAATTATTAAAAATGTATTCAAAACTCGAGTCATCGATCCTGAAAGTATTGTCGAAGCACTCGATGCATTGAAACAAATTAGGCGACGTTGTGAAATTATGTCTTGATCCGCATTATTAGAATGATAGATTAGGCGGGTTGTGTTTTCATTTATTCGCGCATTCCTGGCATAATGGGTGATCCGTCTTCTTAACGACATCGCCCTGTTGCCGTAAAACTTTCCCAACTCGACTCCCTTTTCTTTTGTTTGCCTTGACGGTTCGCGTTTAATTACCCTTTAAATTCATAATTTCAGTTCTTTTTTTTTTCGTTAAAAATACTACCCAGTGTATGGTTTATTGTTAACTAAAAATTAATTTAGTGTAGAATATAACAGAGTAAACCAGTTAATGTTGTTTACACATTAGTTTCTACATACAGGACCTAATTGAATTATTTTATAAAAAAAATAATAATTAACAATTTTTTAGAATATCCAAATTTTTACTCTACATGATATCTTTATAGACAATATAAAAAATATTTCAAACTATAAGTAATATAAAGAAATATTAAAGGTGTATAGTCCGGTCCTGTTTGAGCTGCTCTCAATTTATTTCGGCGTACTTTAGAATTTACAGGGGCAACACTCACACCAATCATTAGGCCTGTAATATTTTCCAGTTTTTTACAGTTCGTGGAAAATGTAAAATGATCGAGACTAAGGATTCTTTTTTAAAATAACTAGGAAGAAGTAATGGTCCTTAAACAAGTCGTAAATACCGCGCCGCGGGTTTATTTCGGGGTTCGATTATATCGAGAAATTTTCGAGCTTCGACAGTTAATATGCAATTTATTGTGACGGCGAAACAAATTGGGCATTGCTGTATATTCAAGCTTTATTTTCGTCCTGCAAAGTTTTATTTTTGTACCAGGTCAAACTGGAGAAAATATCTGAATATTTCAGAGTTACAAAATTCAATTACAATTAATTAAAGCTTCATATTTGATACTTCTATTCCTGCGAGTAATAGGTACTTCTCTAACTGATGCAAAAAATTAGAACTGTTCAGAACCGTGTTAGAACTGACTATTTACAGAAATAGCTATGATTCTTAGCTGTATATTGAAGCAAAATTTAGGCGGTTTTTTTCCATCACTAATAACCAAAAAAGCTCCAGCCCATAACACGTGAAGTAAACGAATATCTGTCGATGAATCCCGACCCGGTGTTTCCAAATGGCTTTCGCATAAATCACTTTGACAGACAGCCCTATCTCGCCATCTCGCCGCTTCCTCATCCAGCCCGATAGCGATTCTTGCTCTATCTGTGCCCTTTTTACATAAATAATCGCTGAATTATTCATTGTACCACACTATCACGTCCGCAGAGCGGTCCAATCGAGCCTCATCGAGCTTTATCGAGCTTTATACTGTGCTGGAGAAATGAAACAGTCGAGCTTTTAGGAAATATTTGTAACGTTGCTGAGCGAAGGTTAACCCCCCGGTATCGCCGCAGGAACAATGTCTATGCTGCTAAATTATTCCGTTTGATTGTTCCAGCAGGAGGGTTATCGCCCGTCTAGATTAATATCGAATTCGATGGGACAAATCGTCCCGGAGGTAACTGTAATTCTATTCATTACTCCAGCACAGCAGCGAAATAAATTCGATTTCGATGCCAATTTAGCGCATAGATACCCCGAAAAATTATTAATATAATCTCCGCATTATTAACTCAATTCCCGGCGATTATCCGTGTGTATAAAGCTCTCGCCAAGTTTTGTATTTCCCTTTTATATTTCGAGCTTTTAACCAACTTTTCAGGGACTGATAAAGCGTGAGTATAACACAAGTTCGTTAATGAATAACCTGAACAAATGCGAAAGTTCCTGAAAACGCTGAAAGGCGAGATAAAGGAATAAAGGCTTCAGTACGGAAAATATAGTACAGGTCACATAATAACGGTGGAAATCTGCGGGGGCGAGCGGCGCAAAAATCACTGAGAAAATCTAACTTTAAAAATGTGACTTTTATAAATGGGTTTTTACCAATTTTTCTGTTACAAGTACATTTGATGATTTTAGGAATTTTTAGGAATATTTTACTAAATTAGTCGATTTTCATATGAGAAATTCTAAAAGTTATAAATAGTCATAAATGCGTTCTAAATAATTCTGGACTTTTCTAACTTATTATGGATAATTCCGAATAGTCCTCAATCGGTTCTAAATGAGTTTGGAGATGTCTAAATAGTTCTGAGATCATCCTGAATTGTTTCAAATGCTCTTAGTCAGTTCTAAAATCATTCTAAATGATTCTGGACGGCTCTAATTTGTTCTGGAACAGGTCTAAACGATTCTAAGAGCGTGTTGAATTGCTTCAAATGCTTTTAGTCAGTTCTTAAATGGCTCTAAATGATTCTGGACAGCTCCAATTTGTTCTGGAACAGTTCTAAATAGTTCTAAAAGCATCCTGAACTGTTTGAAATGTTTTGAAAAATGATTCTAAATGATCCTGAACAGCTCTAATTTGTTCAAATTTTTAGGAATATTTTACTAAATTAGTCGATTTTCATATGATAAATTTTAAAAGCTCTAAATAGTCCTTAAGGCGCTTTAATTCTTAATTTTTCTACCTTATCCTGGATCTTTCCAAACAGTCCTGATTTAGTTCTAAATGAGTGAATTAGTTCTCTGACAGTTCTACATAGTTCATCCTGAATTCTTTCAAAAGCTCCTACTCAGTTCTAAAATATTTCTAAATGATTCTGCAGAGTTCTAAATAGTTCTGAGATCATCCTGAATTGATTCAAATGCTCTTAGTCGGTTCTAAAATGATTCTAAATGATTCTGGAGAGTTCTAATTCGTTCTGGAACAATTTTAACTAATTCCAAAACTGTACTAAACAAATTGAATCCACGAACAAACACTATCTTTCTCCCTCTCACCCTCTATTACAACTCTCTTTCTCTCACTTGTGTTACCTTCTCTTACGTCAATATTGGCGCGGGCCGAGTCTGTATAAACAAAAAATAGAAAAATAGATAAAAAAATTGGGTCCCACTCGCCCCCTTTGAAGGCATAATAGCGCTGTTTTCTGATGGATAGATTTAGCGCTCGATTCATACAGAGGCGACGGCGCTTTGAAAATTACCGAAGTAGCAAGATAAAGAGCCGGGCCGGGTCGCATAATACGCGGAAAACTAAAGCACACTGGAAATTATTGTGCATTCACCGGGCTGACGCACTGCATGGCACTGATAGGATTTTCGCTCTTTTATTCGAACCTTATAATGACGAAATCACGTTCTCGAAATCTGTTTAAGGAACTTTCCCGTCCCCGTTCGGAGCGAGAATTTTGTAAATTTTAACAAATGTACGGCGATAATATAAACATGTCATATTCGAAATTGTATCTGGGAGTAATTCTGACAAGTAATTAGCTTTCCGATGGTCTGATTAATTATTAGAAAATTAGAATTTCTCTGCTGTATCGCTTCGAATTCTTGCGTCTTCATTCTATCGATAGTGGAAAATAAATGGACACTCGATATCTGTTCCACGAAAATCGTGGGAAGGTACTTATCTAATGTTTACAAAATATTCGAAAATAAATAACGTTCTACAAGAAGGTATTTGTTAACTGTTTTATATTGAGTAGGTGCTAGATGAATTGTCAATAGTAGATGATTAAAAAAATTAGGTATTTTTTGATAAATAATTCAGTAGATTAATAACATCTTTACTGGCTTATCTGAAACCTACATGCATTTAACGGTAATAAAAAATGTAATGTTAATTAAATTTTATTGCCAATGAAATAATTATCTCACCTCAGTGATACTGTATTATTCGAATTTCTTAGTTTAAAGAAAATGACCAATACCTCCAAATTATTAGCTGGTATTTTGTGCGTGTTGTTAGTAAGTAGATTTTTACAAAACACACAATTTTATTCACTAATTATTTCTAGATAAGTGTGCTGGTTAGAGGTCGCAAAATTTCCAAAGCCGAAAAAACTTGCCTGAAAAATTTCCCAGTTTTAGCCAACGACCCCTACCAAGACCTGTGCTTCCAAAAATGCCTCTGGCGCCACAACAATTTAATAACAAACAACCGATTGATGGTAAATTCACCGAAATTCATCAACGATTTCAACAATTTGTTCGGCAACAAACTGAAGAAAACCGCCAAATTCCAGCAATGCCTGACCAAACGTTTGCCAGGCTTGAAAATCACCGATTGTCTCGATATGATGAAAATCAAATCGTGCTTTTTGGATACCAATAAAAGCACAGCCTCGCAGAGATTCATCGTTCTCACCTCAATTTACGGCGTGAGTTCCCTAGTAGGTGATATTGTGCAGCCCATAGAAGAGGGAATTGCCAGCTGGCTCTATGGATTCATAGGAGCCCACAAAGTGGTTGAAGATGAAGTCGAAGATAAAGATGATTTTTGATATCAACTTTATCGATTTATTAAGTCTGATTAAATTTATGTTTTCATTTTTGTATCGTTCATTATCCTATATACTTTTTTGATAATATAATCGAATTTAAATAAGAATTAAGCTAAAAAATCTAGTAAAGTTCTAATTAATTTTTTTAACCTGCGAGAAGAGCAAATTACTACACCTTAAATATAATCGAAAAATACCCTATAAATAGCCTATAAATATCTACTAAAAGAAACATTTTCATCCTCATTTACTTACATTCGTTCCGTCGATAAATCCATTATTGATTTCGTTTTATTGCCCTTTTAATTTCCGCTTAATCGAATTATGTAAACTTTATTATTCATTTTCACTGCAGCGTGAGGAAGTTTCTCCTGCGATATTCCATTTAGTGATGAAAAAATGAAGGAATACCTCGCGATTTACCTCATCTTGTTTATTGTAAGTTTTCGAAACCAACAAATAAATAACTTCAATATTTTATGTAGGCGTTTCTGTAGGTAATTGGAACGAGATGCGAACGGGACGAGTACGAGAAAATGCAGAACTGCCTGCTGAAATCAGTGCACAAACGCAAATCGGTAATAGAAGTGCACCTATGCAAGAAAAAGTGCATGTGGGAGAACCTAGGAGTAGTCACAAAAACTGGAAAACTTAACATTCATTCGCGTGCTTTCAGCCAGTATTTCGGCATAGGTGTAAACCTGGTAGAATTCCGCTTGTGTTTGAAGAATGTCATTCCCTCGATGGCGCTGAGGCAATGCAAAGACGTAACGAAAGTGGGCATATGTCACGAAATAGTGAAAAGATTATACAAATCACCGGGTGTTTCGCTAAGAGCCACAGCGCTCCATCAACCGGCTAAACTCAGATTTATAGTTTACACCGCTACCAAAATACTAGACCAAACTTTGAATCCTCTTGTAGAAGGTATCGGCAACACGATTAAATATTTCTTACCGGAACCGGCGAAAGAAGTCGTTCAAAAAACCTCTGATGGTTGGTTCGCGTTTAGAAATCTCATCAGAAGCACAGTATCATCAGTAACCAATTCGATCCTAGGTCTAGTGGATAGCACAGGAAACGCTGTCGTTAACGGCGTAGAAAACTTGGGAGACACAACATTAGACTACACCGTAAGACCGGTAGTAAACCAAGTCAGAGAATCAGTAAAATCAACCATAAAGGAAGAAGCTAAAGAGATCATAGAAGCTGCTCCGCATATGCTAGCAGACATCCTCACTGATCTCGGCCTGCACGATTACATCGACGCCGATATATTCTCGAGGCTCCCCGAATTAGCTGTAGAAATTCTACCGCACATTCCCACAATGTTCAAGGTGAGCAAGCCCTTCGTGAGCTTCGCGTTCAACCTGGTGGCGCACGTGCTGAGCAACGGCCAGGAGCCCAAGCAGAGCGCCGCGCCGAGCGAGGATCTGACCGCCAAGCTGCTGCCGGAGATGGTGCAGAGCATTAACGAAACCGCCTCGAACATGGTCAAAGACATAGGTAATATCATGGCTCATACGCTGCCGGAAGTCGGCGGTAAGCTGATCGAAATGACGGTGGAACACCTAACGAATGTGACGCAAGCCTTCGGGCCGACGGTGATTAATATATTCACGAATATTATGAACAAGTTGATCGAAGATTTTTCGAAAACGATCGCGGAGTCGCTACCCTATATCTTGGAGGCGATACAAAAGCTCATTCAGGCTAATAGCGAAAAGAAAGTTAAGATCATTAAACAGGTAATTTTGCTCATTGCGGTGCGTTTGGATTTCTTGCTGGAAATTTGTGATTGTGATACTATCAGGACTGTATTTAATTGCATGAATCAGATTAGTATTGATAAAAATGGTACCTGGACCATTCAATGCAGCTCAAAATTGCAAATTAGGAAATACATTCATCACCACCTTATTTTTCTGTAAGAATTTCAAACGCACCATAGATACTTAAAATTTTTGGACAAGATTGTAGTGCCTGGTTAAATAACAACAACAAAGTGAAACTGCACTAAGTGAGTATCGTTAAAATTCCTGTTTTTCTTTGCAGAAGAGGCCTAAAGAAGAAATCGACTTGGGAGATATCGAGAGTTACCTCAATAAATTAGATTTGGATTCATGATTCTAAATAAAGCGTAGAATTTCTGCAATTTGTATTTTTAAGAGACTAAAAACTACCCTTCCCTATCCTACCCTTAAACACCCAATAAGTTAGCCATCATTATAAGTACAAAAACACCATATTCTCGAAGCAAACACTAGCTACAAAAAATCAAAGTTTGTATAACAAAATCCTGCTATTGGACCCGAAAAAAGTTAATCAGTTCCATTGTAAAACATAGTGGACCCAAAAAAATTTGGGAATACCCAAAATATTGTTCATAAATATAATTCAGTAGATTAATAACATCTTTACTGCTTATCTAAAACCTACATGCATTTACCGGTAATAAAAAATGCAATTTAAATTAAATTTTATTGCCTGTATTGGAAAAATTATCTCATTTCGTTGAAACTGTATTATTCGAATTTCATCTTTTGAGGAAAATGACCAATCCCTCCAAACTATTAGTGGGTATTTTGTGTGCATTCTTAGTAAGTAAATATTTTTACAAAGCACTTACAATTTTTATTCACTAATTATTTCTAGATAAGTGTGCCGGTTAGAGGGCGCAAAGTTTCGAAAGAGGAACTAAAATGCCTGAAAAAATTCCCAGTTCTAGCCTACGAGCCCTACCAAGAACTGTGCTTCCAAAAATGCCTCTGGCGCCATCACAAGTTAATAAAACACGACCGATTGACGGTAAATTCACCGAAATTCATCAACGGTTTCAACGAATTGTTCGGCAACAAGATGAAGAAAACCGCCAAATTCCAGCGATGCCTGGTCAAACGTCTGCCCGGCTTGAAAATCACCGATTGTTTCGATATGATGAAAGTCAGATCGTGCTTTCTGGAAGCCAATGAAAGCTCTGCCTCGATGAGATTATTCATCCTTTACGGCCTAAATTCCCTAGTAGGTGACATTGTGCAGCCTTTGCAAGAGGGAATCGTCAGTTGGCTCTATGGATTTGAACCCAAAAATGAACCCAATTATTTTTAATATCTATCAAATTTATCGGTTATTTCAGGTATTTAAATAAAGAAATTTAGCAATTAAATAATTGCCACTTTTTTATTACTACCCTTCCCTATCCTATCCTTTAATCTCCAATAAGCTTACCATAATTAATAAATACCAAAATCTATACAACAACTATCTATAATAAATCCACAGGTTTGTATAACAAAATCCCGCTATTGGTCCCGAAACAAGTCAATCGCTTCCATTGTAAAACCATCGTGGATTTTCCCGTTTTCCTTCGCCGTATAATAAATACATTTTCCATATAGAAAGGGCACCGGAGCAGAATATCCCGCGGCATCGGGGCGAAGGCCTATCACATCCCAAAAATCACATCGACGTCTCGCACAAAGGTGTCCTTTTATGCCATGTATGTCATTATATCCGTCGGCGTATCCCTTTTGTGAGTTCCTTTTGTGCTCCGGCCCGAGAAGTTCGCCCTTGCATGTCAATGAGCCGCGGTCCGTCCGACTCCTGGGCGCAGGATGCTCGGGCGCAAATCCTTTACACTTATCCATTATCCTCGGATTTTTATTCAACAACATCATTCTCTATTTACTAATTAATTCAAGCATTGTTCGTGTTGCAATCTAAAAATTACTACTATAGTCAATAATGGAGTTATAAGAAGAGTTGTAGTTGCAAAAATTGGTGAAGAATATGCTCAAATTTTGATAATTTAATCCTTTATGAAAGTTTAATGAGATGAATATTATCTAATAGATAAAGAATTATGTATGAATTTAATAAAATAAATTGAGTGAGTATAAAGTAATTTTTTTGTTGGTTTTCTTGGGATTTTCCGGCTTGAGTGCAGTTGTCGCCCGCTGGGGATTTTAATGTTTTTATAATCAGGAGAGTCAGGTCGTTAATGTCGTACTTTTCGGGAAAATCCGAAAGGGGGTCCGTTAAAGAGTTTTTCCTTTTTTATGCAAATAAACGCGGCTTCGGTTTTGATAATGTCTTGATGGAAAAGTATTTGTGAAACCTCGGGCGCGGTCGGTCCTCCTCTCCAGCCTGTCCGTTGGAAATGCTAATAGAACGAGTTTAATACACTTTTCGCAACTTTAAATGCGTCTATATAACTTTTACATAAATATTCTCGTGTTCTATTTTCCACTAAAATTCTTTAACTAACCAAGCACTTCATGGAAAAATCTGCAATAGAATATGTACCGTTTAATTTATAATTTTTCAAGTCAAAATAATCAGAAGTAATAAAACTTTCAACTGTCGAATTTAAATTCAAAACCGTAAATCGCTCGAAATAATTAGCGCTTTGAAATGCTGGCATTAGCCAATTATAGGTGATGAAAAACCGAAAGCAATCAGTCGGAAAATTTTAAGTAGAAATCCTATTATTATCGAAAAGAATCGAGCACTTGTTGTTGATTATTTTCGTTTTCTTACCCAATTAATGCTGCTAATAACGGACGCTCCGCAGGAACCTCTTTGGGTATAAGATACGAGAAATTTAAAATAGAATTTTATTATCTCTAAACCAAAAGTATCGGCCGATCGGGCGATAAATAGCCGGCCATCGAAATATTTCCGTAGGCATTTTCTCGTTACATTCAAACTTAATCTTCTACATAAAACTCTTGAAGTTGTTATCCCGTTTCGAAATCCGCTCGAAAAGTGTATTTTTCTCGAAGAGTTTACGAGTATGTGGAAGTAAAGTTGTTGGTATTTTCCTCCACCCTTCATATACTTGTTCATCCCCTTGCAGGGGTGTACTTCGAATAATCGAATTTCCTACCTTCTAATATTGTTTTAAAGCCCACTTCAATAATAACTCGTTTAAATGCGAGTCAAATGGTAATAAAATTGGGGAACAAATGCAGCACATAAACTCTTGAAATAAAAATAATGTACCAAACAAAGCCGGTCCTTGTAATTTCTACCGAGAATATCATCCATTAAGTAAGTTTTATGATCTGTCCGAATGAGAGAAGACATTACAAAGTTACTCAATCTATACTTTAGTACTTTCTTACAAAACTAAAGGAAGTTTATTAAGTTTTTATGGAACACTCCAGCTCCACACATGCTTTGTTAATCCCCATATATTTAGGTAGTAGTTTTGTTGCATTTTGTGCAACTTACTTACCGGATTAACTATTAATAAGTACATAAAATTTCTAGTGCAAGATGCAATTAAAATCATCCCTAATATAATTAATTAATCGTCTATTAATAGTTAAAGAACAAAGCGAATAATGCTAATCCAGTCGGCCGGCTAATAAATCCGCTCTGAGTGAGCCATTACTATGAATTATTCAAAACAATTACGCGATAAGAGACAAATTATACAGAAAAGACTTGAATTACGCGGCGTTCGTGACGGCAACGTGCTTTACCGGTTAAAGAAGTTAAAGCTCTTCGTGATCCGAGCATTCCGCTCGCCCACGTGGATTCGATACCGAAAGAGCACCGATCTACACTCTATATAGTAAATGCTCGATTAAATGGAAATGGAAAATTTGTTTATTAATTTGTAATTTGAGTGGTTTTGTTATTGCGCATGTGGAGTTGTGAGTTTTAGCTATTCTGGTCGGTCTGTAGTTGACTAAAAAATTATATTAATGGGTAATGGAGAAGACCACGATGTGAGATATGCGGATTTCGGAAAAAGATACGATTAGAAATGATTTATTAGAGCTCAAAACTGTTTTCAGTTGCTCAAAATGTGTTATAATTAAAAAGATATAGCCCTTCGAAATTTAAAAATTTCGGGTTTTGACTCATACCTTATCAACCAATCATGAACCACTCACGTCTTGTTGTATAGTAAATAGTATGAATTTTCGAACGCAGTAATAAAGAATACACAAACGAACAAAAATCAAACTGTCATTTGTCAGATTTTTCTGAAAATTGCACAAAACAAATTACACGAATTGCAGTTCGGCACAAAACACTTTACTGATAATATTGAAGTTGACAAGAATGTTGCCAAATAAATTTTTCAGGACCATTATTTGTGTTTTTAACACGAAAATCGGTTACAATTTATACAGATGAAGATGTTATTTCTATATTAATATATCGAATTATCCATTAGGTAATGGAAGAAATGGATAAATCAGAAAATGTTTATTGCAATAAATATACAAAAAACGCACATTTTGCGGAGTAAAGAAGAGTAATAGGAAACGTGGCAAACTTGCTAAATGTGACTTCTCTTTGCAACTCTCGCTTTGATTGGAGCAGAGTGTATGACGATTGTGTGACGTTTTTCAAACTTTAAAAATTAATTGCGGCCTTATTTGGCCACAGAAAAAAATAAAAATTTCATTACCAGCCTTCTTAGAACACACGGTTTTGAAAAAAAATTAAAAAAAGTCGTGGTCTTCTCCATTGAAGGTGTGATTTTGCAGTAGAATAGAAATATGTAAATATTGAGCTTTTGAAACTTTTTGGTAATTGAATGTACTATAATTTTTATGCCCGATTTCACCAACCAATTCTTAAAGGTATTACTTAATTATTTAGATAAGAAATACCTAAAGACAGGTTGGTGGAATTGGCCATTTTAGTATCCAATAATTTTCATAGTACCTACCAAAATTTTTCTAATAAAAAACCCAGTGCACATTTTAATGAACTATCATTGAGCTTTAAGAATGCAATTTTCTCCACCGCTTCTCATCGATATTATATTAAGATCTCTTGGCATTGAGGACGAGAGCGAGAGGTGTCGAAGTGCGAACAGAAGGACGGATTACCGATATTACGTTCCGGCATAATTGCGGGCCATCAATGGCATCGGAAGAGGGATAAGCATACACACACACATACATACAGCCAGAGCACCGTAATCCGGCTAGACTAAAGCTTTTGTAACCGTACAAACGCGCTATTGCATCCGGCGACACCTCCTCAAAGCGCCGATAAGTACACATTATTACTCCGGTTATTAGGTTTCGGATTATACCGTCAGCCCGCCGGAGAGATTAATCCCGGCTAGCCGGAATGGAAATCATTATTGTACCGGAATATTGCCTAATAAAAGCTCTCCTTTGCTAGAGGAATAAATATCCAAACATTTAGGGAGTTCTATCACGATTTTTTTCCAATATAACAACATTTTGAGATTTAAATCTTCTATATAGTGATAAAAAATAGTTATTATGTTTCGAGATCGTTGCAAAATATCTATCCATTGTGTTCGTCTGTGCTTTATCGCTTTTTAATTATTTAAATTAAAAACCCATTCGTAAAGGTGCTTAGAATAGGCTATAGCTATTAAAACTACATACAGAGTGAATCACTAATATTATATCTATTCTTCTATGCTCAATTACTTCATCAGTTCCCAACCATATCTTCATTCTTTAAACACATTTACTACATACTCAATAAATCATTATTTAATTCTTTTAATTTATATATAGAGGATGACCCTGTATTATATTATAAAAGTCATTACGACGTCCCTTGGAGCATCAAACAACTGGGTCGGTACGGTCACCGTTAAGAAATTAGTTATTAATTTATTACCGACATAAAACTACAAAGAAACAATGCGTAGGATAGATTTCAACTCGGATAACAATAACTCGTTCCGATGTATTTATACGTGGCACTTTATGCGATCGTCGGAGAAAGCGATGGGCCGGAAAATCGGCGCTTTTCCGCCGGCCAATTTTATTAAAGATAATAAAAACAATTACAATCGCGCTCTCGTTCATTCCGCGTAATGCATCGCGCATTATTTATGGGCGCGTTTATTGAGACGTCAGCCCGGAAAGCCTTTGATATAATAAAGCGAATGAAAGTGAACAGCCGCAAAATGGCCGGCTTAAAGCGAACCAAAAATCCAAACAGTGGAGTTATTAAAAGCGTTATGAATTATGTTTCCCGTATTTTGAGCGCCACAAAGCCTCAGTAACCATTAGTCATAAAAAAATCTCTCGGATTACAAATATTTACTTTGATGTCGGGTGTTTATTCCATGTGCTGCTGCTGCTTATATGCGGTTAGATGCTACCAATTTGGATTAAATGCCTTCAAATAACTCTACATTTATACACAATATTATAGAGAATATCTACACATATTGAACGGGCCTCAAATGGAGAAGACCACGACTTTTTTTTTAAACCGTGTGTTCTAAGAAGGCGCGTAATGAAATTTTTATTTTTTTCTGTGGCCAAATAAGGCCGCAATTAATTTTTAAAGTTTGAAAAACGTCACACAATCGTCATACACTCTGCTCCAATTAAAGCGAGAGTTGCAAAGAGAAGTCACATTTAGCAAGTTTGCCACGTTTCCTATTACTCTTCTTTACTCCGCAAAATGTGCGTTATTTGTATATTTATTGCAATAAACATTTTCTAATTTATCCATTTCTTCCATTACCTAATGGATAATTCGATATATTAATATAGAAATAACATCTTCATCTTTATAAATTGTAACCGATTTTCGTGTTAAAAACACAAATAATGGTCCTGAAAAATTTATTTGGCAACATTCTTGTCAAGTTCAATATTATCAGTAAAGTGTTTTGTGCCGATCTGCAATTCGTGTAATTTGTTTTGTGCAATTTTCAGAAAAATCTGACAAATGACAGTTTGATTTTTGTTCGTTTGTGTATTCTTTGTTACTGCGTTCGAAAATTCATACTATTTACTATACAACAAGACGTGAGTGGTTCATGATTGGTTGATAAGTTATGAGTCAAAACCCGAAATTTTTATCATTTCTAATCGTATCTTTTGCCGAAATCCGCGTATCTCACATCGTGGTCATCTCCATTGTATTAACTTATGCCCGATTTCAACTACCATTTCTTAAAGTTAGGTAAACAGAATTTAGGAAGTCCTGCGTGCAATTTACGTAGTTAAAGGTGATACGAAATGCCTAAAGCACTTAGGAAATTTTAAGCTAATTTTTTCCAATACAGATTTACCAGCATCCCCTCATCATCGTCTGAAATTAGATTCAGCTGTCTTTTGGGTGTTATTTTTTTATGCCATTTCTTCAATAAGGATGTGTTGTGTTTTAGCTTCAACCCTTCGACAGAAAGCCTGCCACTTAGGGTGCTCCTCATCAACAAAATACAGCGCACATGCGAAACGAAAAAACAACCAATAAATCTGCAATACGACACTGAACCCTTTTTCCTGCTGCCCCGAAAGGGCCCTGCCTAATTTACCTCTATTTTTAGATTGTTTGGGAACGCGCTCAGTTAACTTAAAAAGTCGTAATTTCGATATTTATCGGCAGTAAAAAGACATTTTTTCCCGAAAATGTTTATCGCTTGTCGAGTTAGTTTTCATTTCAATTACTCGCTGCTGTAATTGCGCCGTGAATTATGGCCCATCGTTCGGAATTTATTGTGAATTTACAATTCGATTCTTCATTATAGCAGCTACTAAAAATATTTAATATACGGTAGGTAATTGAAGGTTTTTTGGGAAGCGACTAAAGTTTTTTTTTAAACTATAAAAGCATCGGGGTGACGCCCGCCTGTATAATAACCGACTAAAAATAAAGCGATAGAAAGCCTGCTGCCACAGACTTTTTAAAATCATTTTAATATTTTACGATATGCACGTGTTATTGTTAATCGGACGTGAATTATGGAAGCGGGGAATTTTCGATATAATGGATTGCGGACGTGTTTATAACTAGCATGTTTAGAAAAAATAATCGCGGAGATTGTATAGAAGATTTCCGGCTATTAGAAGTGATGGGTTAATTTTCGTTTCAGCCATCAAAATTATTAATTGAACAGTCAGAACGTAAAATCGCCTTCATTCAAGTGACAATGTTGAAAGCGTGCCAAAATATGCGCCCGAAGGAATCGCATATTCCATAATAATGAGGGGATTAAGCGAGCTAAAATAGCACCAGCAAAAATTTACAAGTTAGGTTCATATTTCTCGGCTATTTCGCTTTTTTTTCAGTTGCACCGGTGGTCCAATAATTCTTTACGTCGTTCGTATCAAAAACATATATTTCTACTTATAAAATTCAAAAATAAAACGACATTATTTATTTTTTATGCCGCAGGAATGCGACCTGGATTCTATTTTGTATCGGCAGCTTTGATATTTATTTTCATTTTTTACGTGTGATTTAGGCATCGAAATCGTGTCGCAATATTTTTAAAAATTATATTCGAAAATATTCTATTCTTTATTAAAGTGTTTTGTTCGATAAAAAATTCAAAATTACTTGAAATTGTGAAAATAAAACGCGCTTACGATTACATACTCGATTGTAAATTAGGAATTTTTATATGTATTTCAAACGATATAAAAATGTTCCAACAAAGTGAAATCAGTAAAAAAACCAAAATAAATTAACCGAGCATATGAAATGACAAACACACATACTACAAATTAAATTACGGCTCATTTAAATATCCATTTCAGTTCATCGAGAAACACCTCTGTACCTATAACATGTCACTTTTCGGTAATTTAAACGACAATAAATTACCTATATTTGTCACAGGATTTTTTTCGCTATTGAATTTCTCGTTTAATAAAAACCTAATTTATCGTCTATTTATTATAAAAATTAGATAATTGTCAATAATATTATAGCAGCCAATTAAAACTGATGCCATATTCTACCTGGGCACCAAATATATAAGTAGAGTTCAACCAATCCTCTTAAGGGACCTAAAATTTGCTGGTTAAACTGAACACAAAGGAATAAGAACACCAGCAATTTATAAATCAATTTATATCAATTTATAAATAATAGTTATTAATAAAGAGCGGAATATATGCAAAAAATTACTAATATATGAGCATTGTACAACGATTTATTTAAAAATACGCAGTGATTCTCAAAAAAATATTAAGAATATGCAATAATTTTCAAAAAATATCAAATAATTACATTGATTTTCAAGAAAATATCAAAAATTTGCATTGATTTTCAAGAAAAAATCTAAATTATGCAATAATTTTCAAAAAAAAATCAAAAAATTGTATTGATTTTCAAGAAAATATCAAAAATTTGCATTGATTTTCAAGAAAAAATCTAAATTATGCCATAATTTTCAAAAAATATCAAATAATTGCATTAATTTTCAAGAATTTTCAAGATATTAAAAATATTGAATAATTTTCAAAACAATATTAAAAATTTGCATTGATTTTCAAAAAAGTATCAAAAATTTGCAGTGAATTAAAAAAAATCAAAATTATGCAAAAAATTTCAAAAAAATAACAAAAATTTGCATTGATTTTCAAGAAAATATCAAAAATTTGAATTGATTTTCAAAAAATATCAAATTTATGCAAAATGACCTGAACTATGGAAAAAGTTTTAGAAAGTATACTTCTTTTCTAATAAATTAAATTTTAATATTATTTAAGTAAATTTTATTTTTTCAAATGGTATGTAAAATGATTAAAATTTATCAAATTCAATGCATAAACAAAAAGTAGTAAGTATACATAAATATCTACATATATGCTAAAATATGCATTTTTTTAAATATGCAAAAACTTGACAAATCGTTAGATATATGCAAATGTTGCATATATTATATTTTGCATATAATCCTCTCTTTATTTATTACAAAACAATAATTAAATAAATTAAACACTTCCCTGACCCTCCCTATATTACCTACCCCTGCCCTTTCCCTACCTTAATTTACATAATTAATCAAAATTTAATATTTAATATAGTATTACCATTTATAAATACATCAAGTAAAGTGATACAATTACCCCAATAAAAGGTAATCGTCCACACAGCCTCAACGTTTAATTAATCCCATTTACCAGTGCTCGTGCCCAGACGACCATACCTCATTAAAACCCCTATAATAACATCTTACAAGCGCATAAAGCAACGAATAAAAAAAATCGCATAATCAGAAAATTGCAGCCACAAAGCGGCAACCGAATCCACCTAGTACATATACATCCCATCAACCGTCCATCCCCTGCTCTTCGGCCAGCGCACGCAAACACAAACAGAAAGAATAACAACAACAACAGCCGATGCGAGAGAAATAGACGGTATCCCATCGCAGAAATGAACATTCGCGTTTGATGTGAAAAGGTCGTACATTAATTCATAATGAACGAGTAGTCTCCTAGCTCGCCACTTATATTTCCTTAATCCCTGAGAGAGCAACACACAGGCGAAACCAACTTGCAGGACCGGCTCTAAAATATTATTTAACCAGTTATTAGATTATTGAAGATATTGGCGCTAGTGTTCGATTAAAGCAGGATAAATGTGTTAGTAATTTATTATTAATTATAGGGAGTTTAGGGATTCATAAAATTCCTGCTACAATATGTGTAGATTTACCTAAATCTTCTACTTGATTAAATGTGATGGTGTTATAAGTTTGCTGGATTTAATAAGTGTAAATATTAGTTAATGATTGTAGGATTAGTTAATAAGAGTGTATTAAAAGAAGTTACCGGTCCTGCAGTATATATATGTCGAGCAGAGCTAGCCGCAATGGCCGGCCGGTATACACAACATGATGAAAACCTAATGGTTATATCTCTTTATGCGAAGATCAAAGGGCGAACGTAGCACAGTTTGTTCCTTTATTTTTTCTTCTTTTTATTCCCGCCGGTTTTTTTGCGCCCATCGGAGCTCATCGCAGTTTTCCTGCGGACGGCGCGGCGCGCCATCGGCTCGCGTAGGAGTCTAATTAGACCGCCGGTTGGGGCTCTTCTTCGGCCCGTTATCGTAACGTAAGACGCGTTACCGGAGCTTCCGTAATTGCCCCGGCTCTCCGGGCGCGCGGCTCAAAGAGACGTCGCCGGATCGCTGGGGAATTAAGAGAGCGCAATTTGTAATTCGAAAAATAATCGGGGCGATATTGTCATGCCCGGCGCGCTGTCGCCCCGCCACTTTATATAGTTTAATAAAAGGGCGATGCAAAAATTACATGGAAATTTCTATACAAATTAAGGGGTTTTTGTTACACACTCTTATTTGCTCTGTGACCAGTAAATTTGAGGTAAACCTTAGCAACTCCATTATCAAAAATATTAAAAATTCATACATTAGGTATAATTTAGTACTAATCTAGTGCCCAATTCCAGAACCAGTAGAGCGAACCAAGAAGACCACGACTTTATTTTTAATTTTTTTTTCAAAACCGTGTGTTCTAAGAAGGCTCGTAATGAAATTTTTATTTTTTTCTGTGGCCAAATAAGGCCGTAATTAATTTTTAAAGTTTGAAAAACGTCACACAATCGTCATACACTCTGCTCCAATCAAAGCGAGAGTTGCAAAGAGAAGTCACATTTAGCAAGTTTGCCACGTTTCCTATTACTCTTCTTTAGTCCGCAAAATGTGCGTTTTTTGTATATTTATTGCAATAAACATTTTCTAATTTATCCATTTCTTCCATTACCTAATGGATAATTCGATATATTAATATAGAAATAACATCTTCATCTGTATAAATTGTAACCGATTTTCGTGTTAAAAACACAAATAATGGTCCTGAAAAATTTATTTGGCAACATTCTTGTCAACTTCAATATTATCATTAAAGTGTTTTGTGCCGAACTGCAATTCGTGTAATTTGTTTTGTGCATTTTTCAGAAAAATCTGACAAATGACAGTTTGATTTTTGTTCGTTTGTGTATTCTTTGTTACTGCGTTCGAAATTTCGTACTATTTACTATACAACAAGACGTGAGTGGTTTATGATTGGTTGATAAGGTATGAGTCAAAACCCGAAATTTTTAAATTTCAAAGGGCTAGAACTTTTTAATTATAATACATTTTGAGCAACTGAAAACGGTTTTGAGCTCTAACAAATCATTTTTCTAATCGTAAATTAGCACTAAATTATAATGCATGAATTTTTAAATTTCTTGATGACAGTAGTGCTAAGTTCACGCAGTTTTTCAGCTCTAGTGTCCAGATGGAATATGCTCTAATAAAATGTATTTAGTACGATTTTACAACGTTTCTGTGCGGTAATAAATTATCGCTTTATTTCCACTGTAATTACCTTGAGGTCGACGTTTTGCAATGATTTCCATGCGGTTTTTATCCGTCATGCAAACGCGTTTAAGTGGTACTCTCGCTTTTCCTGTGTGCTCGATCATGCGTTGGCAATTGAAATTAGTGAAATCTGTACGCGTTAATAAGAATTCCAGCGGTATTTCGCGGACAATTGCGCTTTCGATATCCGATAATTTCCCGGCGAACACATAGAATTATTCCGATTTTGTGTACATATAAAATTTGATTTAAGAAAAGGCGTTTATTAAGGACAATTTGCCGATAAATTGGAAATATCCAATATCTTGCGTAAGCGCAGCACTCGCATCTCGCAGTGGCCGATTATTATCGTCGATCTAATCTACTTTTGTCCAGGAGTAATGGGTATAATTATTCCGTCGGAGGCAGCACAACAAGCTGCTCTCTCGACGGAGAACAACAACACGGGAGAGAAATGCGCGTAAATGTAAAATAATCAGGTGGGTTGGGTAATAGAGATAGCGCGTAGCCAGCAGCAGCCCCGATAGAGATACAGCAACTACCGAATAAATACTGCAAAAGATACAATCGACTGTTGCTAATAGTCCAGTAGCAGGGAATGTTATACTTGGTAATTTAACGCTCTTTGCACAAAAATTTACTGCCTTCATATCACTAAATTCAATTTTGTAAGATGATCTAATAGAGAGCTCTATATTAGACTGATAACCGAATAGCAAGAGGCCACATTTTTAACATTGTGAAATTTGTTTATCAAAAATCAACCGACAATGTACGGTATAAAGCAAGATATTAGCTTAAAGAAATATTCTTTAAGGCTCTGTTGTAGATGCTTAGTTCAACTGTGGCTCTGTGTTGAACCGAGTTTAATTGCAAATTTGTGTTGTATGTAAAATCGTGCTCACCATAATCCCCCAGGCCAATAAAAGCTTCCTTGTTTAACTCGCCCTACCACCTATTTAGATGGCCAGCGCCTCGAGAGCGCATTGTAAAGCTGGCAACATTGCTATGGCCTGGGCCAGTTGAAATCGGATGTCGTACTGTTCGTTTCGGGTCCCGTCTCCGTATATCGGGTATCCATTTGTTTATACCTTCGATATACGCAGACGGGACCCGAAACGAACAGTACGACATCCGATTTCAACTGGCCCAGGCCGTAGCAATGTTGTCAGCTTTACAATGCGTTCTCGAGGCGCTGGCCATCTAAATAGGTAGTAGGGCGAGTTAAACAAGGAAGCTTTTATTGGCCTGGGGGATTATGGTGAGCACGATTCTACGTCATCAGTCACTATTGATCTGTGGTTCAGAGAGAAGTTTACGTGAACGGACCTTGAAGAGCGTTGAAAGGTGGTTCAAGAAGGTTTTTACATTTGACGACGAGTTGTTAACCCAAAAAAGTGAGTTTGAATTTTGATATACAATTCAAAATGAAAGTTTTATTAGAAGAATTAAACGACAATAAAGATTTTTTACAAAGTTTGAATGGTTTTTTACATCCTAGAAGACCATAAACCTTCAGAAATAGACCCAATCAATTTGAAATATGGTCCAATATTAAATTTACCTAAATGTAGATTTCGATTAGATATTAATTATCAAGAACTTCTCAAATATAGATATAGATAGTTCCAGTCCAAGTAAATCAAAATAAACGAAATACCAAAAGTGACATCAAAATAGAATCAACACTGCCAACGTTCAAATATAAAAGATAAATTTTGGCATTATATTTCAGGTGAAAAAAGGGAGTTCAACCTGACCTGAACGGCGTTCAATCAAAGTAATGTTTATCTTGCACTCATACAACAAAATCAAAATGAAATCTGTTCAAAATTGACTCGCACTTTAGTTGAACTATCGTTCACCTGTGACATCTACAACCGGGCCTAAGTTTGATAAATCAATATTTTACAGTACTTTTCGAAAAATATAGGAAGAATCCGAATTTTCCGATTGTCCATTAGTTAACAAATCGATTTTCACATAAGACTTATTTTTTCACATATAATTCACAACTCTTCCTCATCTCCAATCGCTGAATCAATCAGCGCGGCTCGCAGCTTTATAGTATAATAGTACCAACGAATATCTATTTTATTCGCGAACGTCGCAACGTTTTAATTACGAATAAATGGTAATCGGAGCGGTACAAAACATCCACCGGACTATAGGAAATAAATCCGGGCGCAGATACAATCGTCGTGTCTCTGAGGAGAACATGCTCTCGATTGAAATAGCAGAGCCCGGTCGCAAAGTAACCGCAAAGCGCCGGGGCCGTGTCGCCGATGGAATCGCCCGGGTAATCGCCTGCTTTTCAGTACCCTATCGGAATATTGTAAATTGTCTTCGTTGTTAAAGAGGCGAAAGGACTCGCTGAATTCATTAACAAAAACCGTACTGTCGAGGAAATCGCTAATGTGGATCTTTTCCCGTGCTGATGCTTTTTTCTTCGGTATAACTATCCCAGTTTGAAAATATTAAGGGACTCGCTCGAACCTCGGAAAGGGCGCCGCGCCCCCTTTCAACTATTAAGGGAAATTGTAGATTTATATTGTATTGAAATAATAGTTCATCTAAATTTGTGATACAACCTTTGTTCCCATTATTAATTAACATAAAATATTCTAACAAATAATTAAAAACCTGCTTCTAATATTCCTGATATACAATCTTTGTTCTCATTTCTTCCTAAAAATTCGCAATAAAATAGATGAAAAAATCGTATAATTAATGGAATCACTCTAATAATAGCACTTAAAATATTCCAAACAAAACAGGTAGCTATCAATAAGATAGCATTTCAATAAATTCCACACCAACTTTGATCGATTATTTCTATGATTTCTGGGTCAACGATTTAATTGCGAATTATTCCAATCAATAAAATACATGTTAAAACCAGCGTCTGGACCGCCATTGTGCGAATATCTTCACACATGCTGCCGTTACGGGTTATTCGTTACAATATAAAGCTGTCACACGAAAAACGAGTTTCCTCACAATGCCTTGTATTACAGGCGAATTTGGCCGTCTAATAACGAGCATCAGATAATCGTCGAACCAAAAAACCATCGCTTATAATGAATATCACAAAGTGTCAAGCATCCCATCAAGAAAATCTGGATTAAAGTTTTATAAAACACCAACAACGTTGCCACTTTTAACTCAATTGATACCAATTTTTTACTTCCAATAAGCTCTACTAGAATCTTTTATACTACACAACTGAAACATAATACTAATAGAGTACAATTTACATATTTAAAGGTGAGTTATAGTTAGAAAATTGTGGTTAAAATAAAGGGAATGGAGTGGTTTGGGCAACATCGCGGAGGATCGGTGTCAATGAAGATGATTCCTCTCGGTGACCGGTTATTGTTAAAGTCCCGAACGCATTGTGTTAGATGCGACAGGCCGATCAATCTGGCCGAACTGGTTTACTTTGCGCGAGATAATTTAATACGGACTCATTTGAATCCGGCGAAAATGCGGAGGCCGGACTTGTACGTCTTAAATTACAGCACAATTGCACGAGATTGGCGAATGCATCTGCATAACTTGGCGGCCGATCGGGCCTGGAGATATATCCAGTTTTTTTCCTAGTTTCTGTTTGTTTTTTGAATCGCGTTGAAAGGTCGCTGTTTCTGGGGAAACAATTCGTTATCCGTTTTCTATTTCTTAATTACGATTACGCAAATATAGCCATTAAGCCGTTTTTCTTGTATAATAATTTATAATAAACGCGAGATTCTAGTAGGTGTAAAATTTAATTATAAAAATACCAATAAATTTCGTGCCTTAAACGAGGAGGAATCGCGTAGGAGTCGATGGAATCGAATAGAGAAAAAACACGTACTTTAATTAATTAAACAACGATGAATTTATCATTTGCGTTATTAAAATAGTTTTAATCCGTGAACGTACAAATAAGGATGATCACGAGAGCAAAGGAGCCCGCTGAGACTCAGTTATATATCAAACAGTTTGCGTTTTGGGCCGGTTGAAATTTATTAAAATTTCGAAAAGTCCGGACGCCGTTAGAATGGAGTTCGATGGAGATGATTAACTATTCGGAGGCGAAATCGGGGAAGCAATTTATTATTTTTCGATTTTTATACAATGAGTAGGTGTTGTTGATTTGTCGAAAATTTGACAATAACAGGCGTAATAGATAACTAAAAGAAATTGTTTGCTCGAGCTGGAGCTGGAGCTGGAGCCGGTCCTGTATTCATCTCAGTTAGCAGGTGAACGTACTGATATGTACATGTAAGTACACAATAGGTAATTTACAACATTCTACGAGAAATTTCAGTTTTTTGTCCATATTAATAAATAACCGAGTTGTTGCTATTGGCCTGTTATTACCATTATTGAAGCATAAGATATTTAATAACGGTTAAACGCTGCGATTATTTTCATTGCAAATAAAACCAGCGTTAAACTTTACGTTTCAATATCGGACACTAAAAATAAATTAAAATCTCCATTCGGAGATTTAGCCCAGTAAATCAGCCTTAAACGCCACTTAAACCAAACAAACGCCGTGCAATTAAAGAATCGCATCAATTCCACGGGCGAAAAAAATAAAAGAAACAAATGTACAGGAAGAAATTAACACTTGCCGTCGATGCAAAAGTATTTTATTGTCCGGTTTTATCATCTAACCGTAAATTTACGAGTGCCACTGCGGCGCTCCTTTCCCTTAACAGCGCAGCATAATAAATAATAGAAGACATACGCAACAAGAGAAAGCTGACCAGATATAGAGAGGCACCTGCTCTAACGGAGATTACAATTACACGCGCATATTACATATTTTACTATTAGATCAATTATTATTAGGTAATATATCGATTCGACTTACGTAACTACACTGTTCGTCGAAATTGGCGACCCGATTTTTTTCAGAGCCCTATAAAATTGGCCACAGCCCAACCAGAGACGTGAAATATTCAACAGAAATAGCTACATGTCTTGTTATGAGGTCTACAAAGTAGCACCTTTATCACTTATTTCCAAAGGGTCGAAACATCCCTTTGAAAAGACACCTGAAAGTTTGGGACTATAGGAGCCAAACACTAACCCCTCTTCATAGTTCATGAGGAAGTGATGGGGAGTTTATTCACTCCAGTGTGGACACAGAAGGTCTCTAGAATTAGGTCTCTATTACTAGATCTCTAATACTTTGTCTCTAGTACTCTCTATTAAGTTACTAGGGACTCCATTATTAGATCTCTATTACTTCGTACCAGTAACTAGGTCTTTATTACTAGGTCTCTATTATCATGTTTTTATTACAACCCCACTCAATTGAGAAATGTCGAACCATCCCTTTGAATGAGCCTACCCTGCACTGAATAACCTGCTACTCCAACTGATGGAGGTATTTACCCCCGAGCCCCAAACTTTCAGGGGTGTTTTCCTAACATTGGGAGATATTCCTCAGGAAAAATAAGTTACTAAATGACTTCCCAAAGGGGTAGCATATTTCTCAGAAAGTTTTTGTAGGTACATCGCCTCATTCAAAGGGATGTGTTGAACATTTGGGTTGAATGCTGGGGTTAATACAGGAGGCTATACAGGTCTCTAACTTGAATGTAGGTAAAATGATAGGTTTGTAAAAAAGTGTGTGAATAATTTTGATGAGCAGTGTATAAATAAAATCGTGAAAAATCATACACACCCTCCGTTTGGACCGTTTGAATTATCGCCTGTCGAACATCGAATTTCAATAACAGGGAGTGCTCCTCTCGAAACTCAACGTACGCTTCGAGTTCGGGGAGAGTTATGCGCCGGATTGTTAGAACAAAACGACGTAAAACAAGCCGGAAGCGGTCCCGAAGGGCTCGTGCTGCTCCGGGCCGGTTCTTCGGCCGCAAAATACGAGTGCTCCGGGAGCGGGCGCTGCCGCGGAAAACGATGCGCGCAGGGACGGCAATTTTTTAATAATTGACTGGCGTCCGGTGGAAAATGAATTACAGTTCGAAACCCCTATAATGTAGGCGATGTTATGCGGTTATGGAAGATGCAGCTATGCCATGGGAATATCGCGCTTCGAATTCGGAGAGGAATTTTCCAGCGGATTTCCCCAATTGCACCACTAACATAAATTATAATCTTGAACAGAAAATGTCTCAAAAAAATGTTATTTTTTTACACCAAACTATTTTTTATTCCCACTTAATAAGTATATCTATAGTAAATTTCTATAACTTGCATGAACTTATCGCCCCAACTTTCAGGAAAATTAAAAATTCATACATTATAATTGTTAATGTGTTATTTTGTGCTAATTTAGTGCCCAATTCCTAATTTTAATTTTCAACTGGTTAATCAGAAAATTGCGAATGAAAATCGCACTAAATTCCGATATATTATTATCCGATATTATCCGATTATTCAATAGATTATCCGATATATTATCCGATATATTATCCGATATATATATATATATATATATCCGATATTTTATTATTCAAATATTTTAAATGTATACTATATGGGGCTGCTATAGCGCAATTTTCTGCTCAACCATTTGAGCACTAAAACAAGGAATTGGGCACTAAATTAGCACTAAATTATAATTTATGAATTTTAATTTTTTTGTTGAAGATTGGTGTGCAATATTCTTCCAGATTAAATTCCTCAATATGTCTTGCAACTTGCAACAAACCATCTATAATGAACTATATATTACCAAACACAATCTTCCCTTGTTCCGCCTGGAGATCAGATATCGAACCGGGAATGAATCCAGTTTATTTTAGGTTCACCTAATTGCGCGAAGGAAGCTCTCGGGCGCCGTGTGGGGCCGTGGAAATCGAACAGAATGCATGTGCGTAAGGTTAATGAGAGGGCCGACCGGCGACCCGATGGGACGGCCTGAGAACCTCATTATGGGGCCCCGCGTTTCGATGTTACGCCGACAGATTTAGATGCTCGGGAGCCTTTTTTAGAATTCGTTAGAATTTGGGGTTCATTGTTGGAACATTCGACTAATTCCGGGGAATTGTGATTGAGTGTAGTTTAGTTTCTAATGCATTTAAGCTCCTCGACTTTACGGGATGCGATGGAAAAACGCTCGTCAATTAGAGTGGAAGTCGAAGGAGAACGCCAATACTCGAAATCCATCCATTAAGCCGCTTGACAGTCGAGAGCGGGATGCTCGCGAAGTAATTTGCAAGAAAGTACACAAAAAGTTGATGACGTGTGTATAAGTATTTTCTCTCCAACTCGTTAATACTTTCTTTTTAATTACCGCGAATTGTTGGAAGTTAATAAAAATCGATAAATCCTGCAACAACCGAACGCGATGGAAGTATTTTCTAACAAAAACACAGAAAATAATTTTATGCCGAGAACGACCTTAAACCGGTAAGGCATAAAAACGGCATAAAATCGCTAATCGTAAAGTTATCTTTAACGAGAAGGATTATATCGGTGGCTCGAATGCTATTTATAATATTTTAATTGCCCGGTAAATAGCGTAAAAATGATTTTGTGTTAGAAAATTATCGCAATAATAACCAGAAAATGTTAATTACGCTGCCGGTCGCATTATGCAATTTTCAACAGATGACAGAAACGCAGTTTATATCGCCGTAAATAGTGACATAATTCCGTGCAGAATCTATCTCATATGCATAGAAAATATTTATATGCATACTGGAATAACCTTATATGCTATACAATACGCACTTTGTTCTACTACATATCATTTCACAATACTTATTTTTCTACCTATATTTTTTCTTCAAGAACAAATGTAGAATTACAATTAGGAAATTATTACAATTATTACATTTTGTGGTTTTAAAAATTCCTCAATATTTTAAAATAAGAGATTATAGGCTTAAAAATAAGCCCTTAAGATTAGTATAATTTAAAAAAACTCACCTCATACTCATGTCTATCGGGATATAGTCCTTTTCTTCCACACACGACCCCTGAAAATACAATAAAATTATAATCTCCAGAATTAACAATAATGGATTTAAAAAAAAATAAAATATATTTTTTCATAATTACGATGCATTGAATATATAACAGGGCAGTCTGTAAGGGTAAATCTACAATTTTAAAACAATTAAATTGAGCAGAATAAACATTTTAAACTTTACCATTTTAACGCACTAAATCATGCTTCCTGAGCATAATAAAAATTCACAAATAAGTATCAGCCGAGTGTGGCAAAAGATTTCGAGAATTATTCAGTACATTATTTATTTAATATTGCAGAAATTGGGAGTGCTTATCAAATTATAAACATTCGAATATTATTTGATAAAGAATTTTCAATACCTTTTGTATCGACAAGAATTTTTGTTCTATTTATTTACATTTATTGACCAACGTAAATTTACATTTTTTCCAGTCAAAGCAAAAGCATAACTAAAAATAATAATTAAATTTCATAGAAGCATTGTACCTAAATAATTTAGATACTATAACAAACCTAACCTATGTTCTAATCTATTATATTAGAGCCCTTCCTTATCAACATAATACAGTTTATTTAACAATGTAAACAGACAATGCTATGATATGATCCATAACTTGCAATATGTCACACAATATATATCTACAGATAATTTAGATAAGTACAGGTTTCCACTTAAAGAATATATAGGAAACACCATAAAATATTCATTTTAATCGAATATTGTTAGATATTCCAGACTGTCACGTTAGTGATTACGTTAACGTGAAACGTCCGCTCCGTCCGATGAATGAATTTACCAGGGACAAGGTAATTGGAGTTATATTTTACAATTTGAGCCGGCCATAAATCCTCAACCTATGAAAAATGTATGAGAAGCCTGCGATAAAACGCCGGACATGCAGGCGCTCGAAGAATGAGTTTAATTTCAAAGTAAACTCCCGAGCAAAAGACCCCAAAAGAAAAAAATTAAATTCGAAAAGGACGTTTCGTTTCGTCTCTAAAACCGGCCACTTTTAACCTGTATTTTTTTTCATACGTTATTAAAGTTTCATGCGGTACGGTATTTTCTAATTGAATTATTTTCGAATGATATTTAGGCCTATAGGACCGTTCCCCCTCGTTCAACATACGAAAATCTTATTTCCGATTTAAAAAAAAATAACTCCTGTAATATTTTCAGACAACAAGAGGGCGCTTCAGTACCCCTCATACAGTGTCAGGGTTGCAGTTCAATAAGGGTTGCCAATAGACATCGATTAGTAACTAATTATATTATTTAAAAATCAATAAAATCAATTTACTATACTGGGCCGAATCATGTTTTAGAACTATTCAAAACAATTTAGAACTGTTAAGAATCGTTTAGAACTATTTTGGAACTGACTTGAAACAGTTTTGGAAGACCATTTTAAGAGCCATTTTAGAACTGTTTAGGACTAGGTATGTCAAACAATTTATGACGATGTTAGAAGCCTTAGAACTGTTCAAAATCATTTAGAACCGATTCAGAACTATTTGGAACGATCCTGGATAAACAAGAAAAATCGAGGACCATTTAGAACTAAATAATTCTAAATATTTCAGGACTATTTAGAACTTTTTTTAGAACCTTGATACCCGATTTCAGCAACCAGTTTTTAAAGTTGGGTAATTCTCTTAGTAATACTTAATGGTGATAGGAAATACCTAAAGTTAGGACCGCCCTCTAGCCTTGCCAGAAGCATTTAGGAAATGCTTATCTGTACTTCTCATCTTTAGCAGACTTTAGATGAAAATCTCACCTGAGATTAATAAATTTTATAGCACAAAAAAAACTGACTAATTTGGTCAAATATTCCTAAAAACCGTAAAAATTATATTAAAATGATCTAAAAAATTGTCTTAATTTAGTAAAATATTTTAATAAAATCAAATTACCTATACTAGTAAAATCTGATATAAATGTGTTTTTCCTATACGATCATTATTAATGTTGCATTTCTAGAGTAATCTAGATTAATAGAATAAATAAATCTAGAGTTATTTAATCGAGGTCAAAATAATGTACTGTATATAAAATTTTTCGTGTACACCACTGGGTTATTGCAATAATGCATACAGAGATATGACATATGACATGACAGAAGACCCAATATTCTTTCAATCAGCACAAAACATTTCTCTCGACGTTTGGAAAAACGATTCGGAATTGCCTAGTAAAAACCGTCACAGTAGGAATCGGAAATAATGCAGGAAAATGACAATTACGGAGATGGAATTTTTTTCCAGCTTCGCCCGAAACGCCCGTACGCCTACAACCTACATCCATAGATATCCGAAGAAACGTCGACTTTTTGTAGTTAATTGGCCGGGAAATGGAGTCAGCTCCACGCTTTTTCGCAACAAATATTAACAATATACGAGGATATTTGCGTTGTAATCATGCAACGTGTAAATCCCCCAATAAATACTTTCATTTCCTAACAATCAAGTGTGTATGCGTCAGTTCAACTTTTACCACATTTCTCTGTTCTCTGTGGGTCGATCGCTCCGGGGCCAACGTCTATGAGTCCTTTTATGCAAAAACTCCGGTTCATTGTCCAGACATAACGAGGTTAAGGATGAGGAAACCGATTTTTACCTCCGTTTCGAACTAATAAAACATCCGGTGCGTATAATTTACGCATTTTTCTTCACTCACAATGCATTATTTTATTATATCGATTCCGATAAATGCGCCTGTCTTTTATATTTCGGTTCAATGAGTTCGATAAACGCGTTTTAATGGGAAGTAATCGAGTTGAATGGAGGCCTCTGTGCTGCAACTCGACAAGGAGCCAATTATGCAAGGAGGTTCGCATTATTGGGGATTTGAAGAAAACGCTGTCATCGGTCAGTTTGAAATTTTAATTGACGAAAAAAATATGTTCGAAAAGGAAATTAGAAATCAAACAATGCGCTTTTGTGCAGCGAGGAAAGTGAATTGTTTCGCTCGAAACGAGCGGATTCTTATCGTATGTCTGTCATTTTGTTTGATTAGTCGCCCGAGAAGAATTAGAAATTTTCTGCTTTTCCACTGAATCACTTTCGTTTTACGCATTTTACGATATAAAATTACAGTTTTACATGCTCGAAATTGGCGTAAAATGAGTTGCAACGGACTCCCTACGTGATAACAGGCAATTAGAACTTCTCTCTAACATCTCGGCAATTTTCGAAGTAATAGCTTAATTTTTTCTCGCAGAACAATCCTCACGAAACGTCCAAAAAACCGACGTTGCGCTAAATTCGGTTTTAATGTTAAACTAATTCGACGTATAGTTAAATCATTCGAGAGTTAAATGCGTGAGGTCAGGACTATAATTTATGTTTCTCGAAGCAAGGCTTTGTTATTTATTAATACGCGGACCAAGAAACCGAATCTTAAGGATCATTGGATAGAACTTATCTAATAAAACATCAATCTATACATTCAATAAATTCACTAAAATGATACTATAACTAAGTAAATACAACCAATTTATATAATTTCTAATCTAATTTATCAAGTAATTCGTTTAGCAATATACTAATTAATAGTTATTGAAAGATGCTTCCATAGAGCCTTAATAAAACACTACAAAATCCAAGACTACAAAACTATTTTGAAACGTAACGGTCGGCGTTATAGTGTTAAATATTAACGCTTAATTCATTTTTACTGTGTGAAAATCTAATGCGCCGGGACGATTAAAATATTTAATTACCTCGATTTGTTATCTAAAGGCCGCTCACGAAAGTGGACATCAATAGCGAATTTTACCGTGAGAGAGTCGTCCGGAGATAAGGAAGAGTGTTCGTGTTTGTGTTAGGAAATTTTTAAATAGCGTTAGTTTTTAGTCGCATTTAATTTAGTTACAGTTTGATTGGTAAATCCACAATAAAATTATGTATAACATATAACATAAAAAGAATACTAAACAATAATAGCGAAAAAATTAATATGTCCTTATATTGACATGGTAATTAAGGAACACTCTGTACAGTATACAGGGTGTTATTTAATAGCATGCTAATACTTAAGGGGGTGATTCTTGGACCCATTTTAAGAAAAAAAAACTTCATATAAACCTATGTCCTAAACTTCTTAACTTTTGAGATACGGGGTATTAAAGTTTAAAAAAAACAATTTTTTACTGTCATTTTTATACCACTTTCGGCGGACATTTCCAACACCTGATTTAAATTATTTCTTTATTTTACTTTAATTTCATAATTTCAACGTTTAAAAGTTATCCGCTTAAATAAATTGTTCAGAGTTAGATAAATCGTTTTTGGTCGTCATTCGTCAGGTCCAGGGAGATGCAAATGAATGAATTTAATTTTTTTTAGCGAAACGGTGAGTTGTACGAAAAAAAGTCAAGAAATCGGATTTGTTCTAAATTGAACGAGAATTCGAAAAATAATTTTGATTTTAAGAGATAGCAGTGGCGTATCACTTTTTTATTCAAAAATATCTAGTCTGATTCCAGTAGGGACGCCACTGTTAGAAATAAAAAAAAGATTTTTGGGTCAAAAAATGCTCTTTAATGCATAAACGCCGTACACCAAATTTCATAAAAAATATTTAAAGTGGTATGAAAATGACAGTAAAAAATTGTTTTTTTTTCTTAAAACTTTAATACCCCGTATCTCAGAAGTTAAGAAGTTTAGGACTTAGGTTTATATGAAGTTTTTTTATTAAAATGGATCCAAGAATCACCCCCTTAAGTATTAGCATGTTATTAAATAACACCCTGTATATTAAAAACAGCATTTTATTAGCTAGAATATTTTTATTATCTAATTTTTTGGGAGAGTTATAAAAAACAATTACATAAAAGCTTCTTAATTGTTTACATAATTTGATATTTGATATTTTTTAACAGCTCATAAACATATTTATTAATTGTGCAGAATTAACGGTTAATGCAAAATATTATTTTTATGTACGTCCTAAAGTCACGCCCGATTTAATAAAACGCTGGACAGCTATCAAAAAATTTGACGGGAACAATTTCGCAATTACCATGCAACATTTTTCGTCGGTAATTGTTCTCGAACGTGCATTAAAAATTAATAAAAAATAACCTCGGTGTAATGGAAGATTGCGCCGTTAACTTCTCTATTTGCCGAGCGTTCTGATACACCCAGCTTTTACCTTTAACAAGAGCTAAGTGGGCAATTATACGTTTGATATAAAACCACCGCGTTCGCGTTTACACATATGATTGAAAACCACCAGCTGTTGTAAATTCGTTGGTAAGGTGTTTTTCGGTTCGAACCGATAATTCGACGCTTTTTTCCAGAAGATCTCCGCGAAAATTAATATACTTATCACGGTGCTGCGCGTACGAACGTGTTGTAATAAATGACCCGTTAATGTGGGTAATTTACTTTTTCGCCGCGATTCCGCAGAACTATCAATTACCTGGAAACGGGATTAAATTCGAAAGAAGGAATAACGAAAATTTCGAGCGGATTTATTACAGTGCTATGCTAATAAGTGCGCAAATTGCGAGGATAAAATAAAAGAGACATTACGAAAATACCCCGGCGAAGCGGCACTGAATTAAGCCGAGAAAACGTCCATATACCGGTAGGAAAAAAATCTACAATCAACAGTCGATAACTCCGACCAGTTCTACATTAAAAGTAGAGGTAAACACCGGTATAGAAATCGAAAAAAAGAGGGGAATAAAAAAGGCACACATCCGTTCGCATTCTGCGACTATCGAAGCTGTTTTAAAAAAACAATAGGAAATCTTCTAACAGGTCCGGAATTAAACAATTTTTTTTATTCGACTATAATTATATATCAGCATAAAAGCAGCATTCTTTACCTCTGTTGTTAAAGAAGATTTAACCGACATTGATTGATTAAAGTTCTTTTTTGGCTAGAAATCATGGTTGGCGATGAGGAAAAGTCCGACACATTGTCCAAAAATCTGGATATTTTTATATTTTTTAATTTTTCTCGAAGGCGCCTCTGGAGATTTTTTCAAAATCGCCCAAAATGTTGTCTACAACTCCTGTAACATCTGCATTGAAAGTCTGCCTTAATATCCTGTGAAAGTTCTAGGGAAACCCAATTTTACGATTATAATTTTAAAATTTTTTTCGAATACGCCTCTGAAGATTTTCTTTATAATCCTTCAAAATATTGTCTACTGACTCCTGCAACATCTACATTAATCACATGTCCAGTTAAAATCCAGCTGATCAAAATTTTTTCGATAATAATTAAAATGAAAACTCCAAAACCATCAAATTTTCGAAAAATTTTTACATTTGGAAGGTTGTAGAAAGTATTTTTCTCTATCGAATGGTAGATACGGGATGTTTCTACAAAATGTAATTTTTCATATAGAAACATTTAAAAAAATTAAAATCATGGAATGCTATTAAAGTAGATATAGAAAATTTTACAATAGTATAAATCCTACTAACTATAAGTAAGTACTTTTTTCATAACTAACTAAACAAACCGATTATTTTTAACTTGAACCGTTCAAAATTATGGGGATAAATCTTATTGTTAGTCGCGTATAAATGAATCTGATAATGTAACGCGACCGGTGTCGAAGCGGGCGAGAGAGGGGTGTGCATTAGTATTTTGCCATGGGCGCCGCCAGAATTTTTTTCAGGGAGGTGCATCTGCTTCTACACATATATAGATACTATTAACTAATATTTTTTTATTATTAATTTTATTTTTAATTAATTTTTTATATGTATTGCACCCGGTTCCCGGCGCCCATGATTTTGGCATTTTGGATTTTGGCCGAGCGATTATTAGCATTAGCTAATATGATAGAAATGGGGACGCCACTGGGATGCATATTTATTTAAAACGAAAGAATTGTATCGAAAATGTATGATTCACGGAGGGACTGGTTTTTAGGTTGATGAGGTGGATTTATTACTTTACTTTGTTATTTTGTTCTTGACTGTTAATAAGGAAAGACTTACAATTATTTATTTTTCGGGGTGCGTTTATAAACCTTATTTGATTTGAAGCGGACAAATTTGAATTTGGACGCTATTATCAAAGTTTTATTAATAATTACGGCTAATAAACTTTTGAGCTTAGTGATTTGTGATAATGAAGCAGTAGTGCATGGTTGTATAGTAGTGTATATAGTGGTAGTGATTGTCTGACTAAGTAAGACCGCCAAAAGATTGCAACAATTGACGACCTGGCGACGGGTGAAACTCCCAAGAAAGGGCGCGTTAGCGCCCTTTCCAACCTTTCTGCGAGTCATAAAGCATAACCTCCTAGAGTGTCTTCCCTGCATAAAATCCCTTCTCTTCTCATCTTCTCAACTTTTCTGCATAAAATCTCTTCTCTTCTCATCTAAAATATTCTCAACTTCTCTGCATAAAATCTCTTGTCTTCTCATCTTCTCAACTTTTCTGCATAAAATCTCTTCTCAACTTCTCTGCATAAAATCTCTTCTCTTCTCTTCTAAATTCTTCTCAACTTCTCTGCATAAAATCTCTTCTCTTCTCTTCTAAATTCTTCTCGACTTCCCTGCATAAAATCTTTTCTCTTCTCATCTAAAATCTTCTCAACTTCTCTGAATAAAATCTCTTGTCTTCTCATGTTCTCAACTTTTCTGCATAAAGTCTCTTCTCACCTCATCTAAAATCTTTTTTCAAAAAACACTTTTCTCCAGCACTCTATCTACTTGATATGTGTAGTAGGTAGTGGAAAAATTCCATTCCGGTCCTGCGAATGCGGCATCAAAAAACAATAGAAAATCTGCGAAGGTAAGCAGTCGTAAGTATCATACATAATGCATTTAGTAACGTAGCTGTTAGAAGAATTGCTGGTGCATCGAGTCCGACCGGAACAGTAAGATTATTAGATTGCCATCCGATCGGCCGATCGTGACAAGAATGATCCACTGGACTCACCTTGCCCTTAGATATACGCGCTGCGACTCAAAGAACTAGGAAACCCAAAGAAATGATCACATTACTAGTGTTTTTTAAGCAATATAAATAGCTGTATAGCTAATTTGTTATTGCAGGATAGAATTGAGTTTACCCAAAGAAGTAAGAAACGCGAAGGAATGATCTTATGGTTTATAATAATGTGGAGGAATATAGAAAAAATATATAAAAAACTTGTCTTATATAGAACGTGTAGTTGCAGGTAATTAGGGTAGGACCGAATTTACTTTTATCAACAACAAAAATCTACCGGTTATGTCGTTTTATAACAGTCGTTGTCCGATTCGTCCGTAATTTTATAGCTTTCTTATTATATAGACTTCGATCGGCTACTGTATAATCAACTCGTACGAAAGAATTCCCGGGCAACAAAAAAGGCCCGGTACTCACACTTAAATCGAATTACAGGTTATTGTTTTCACGATGGCGGTTGTTAGCGCATAAATTGTTTCGACTCCGTACCGCAGAACTGTAATTTTATATACTTTTAGTTATGCCGGAGAAAATTGGTATCAAAATTAAATTTTACTTTGCGCTCGTTAACGCAATTATGTTATAACAAATCCCCGTCTAGCTGATAGTTACAACAAACGGCTCTTCCTGCTGCGTCATTTTTCCGCGTTATTTTACTTGTAGAAAGGGATATAATGAAACTAATCGGATGTGATGATCTGTGTAGAACGTCAAAAATGATGGACAACGGATGAGAGTGCGTACATGCCCGTGGAGTTCGCTCGCATATGAACATGTCGCCCAGCAGGTAGCAGGGGTCAGGCCATGTCAGTGTATTTAACCGATTTCGGTAAGCCGGCTGAGTTAATTTATTCTAACGCTGAGGTTCCTGATAATCCCAACAGTTTTCGTGGTTTTGTACCACTAATTTATTGGGGCAGTGTATTTCATTTTACTCATGCACCCAGTATGTTGATATTTAATTTCTTGAGCCAGTGTATATTTTGTTGTCCTGATGCAGAAACAATTTTTATTTCAAGGATTCAAATATTCAGCACCAGCAGGAAGGTTTTGCAGTCACCAATTTCTAGCCCTTAACCACACGTTAAACACCCATATTTCTTACAGCAAACAAAGTGTAAGAGTTTGAACGATTATAAAAAGTATCCTCAACAAAATTCCTGCTACATTCAGCGATTATGTACAACTAATTTATTTGGGCAGTGTATTTCGTTTTCCTAATGAACCGAGCATGTCTATTTCATTTTTTGAGGCAGTATATATTTTTCAAGGATTCAAATATTCTGCACCAGCAGGAAGGTTTTGCAGTCATAATTTCTAGTCCTTATCCACACGTTAACCAGCCACATTTCTAACAGCAAACAAAGTGTAAGAGTTTGAACGGTTATAAAAAGTACCCCCAACGAAATTCCTGCTACATTCAGCGAGTATGTCAACTAATTTATTGGGGCAGTGTATTTCGTTTTCCTAATGAACCGAGCATGTCTATTTCATTTTTTGAGGCAGTGTATATTTTTAAAGGATTCAAATATTCTGCACCAGCAGGAAGGTTTGAGGAAAAATTTCTAGTCCTCATCCACACGTTAAACACCCATATTTCTTACAGCAAACAAAGAGTAAGAGTTTGAACGGTTATAAAAAGTACCCACAACGAAATTCCTGCTACATTCAGCGAGTATGTCAACTAATTTATTGGGGCAGTGTATTTCGTTTTCCTAATGAACCGAGCATGTCTATTTCATTTTTTGAGGCAGTGTATATTTTTCAAGGATTCAAATATTCTGCACCAGCAGGAAGGTTTGAGGAAAAATTTCTAGTCCTCATCCACACGTTAAACACCCATATTTCTTACAGCAAACAAAGAGTAAGAGTTTGAACGGTTATAAAAAGTACCCACAACGAAATTCCTGCTACATTCAGCGAGTATGTCAACTAATTTATTGGGGCAGTGTATTTCGTTTTCCTAATGAACCGAGCATGTCTATTTCATTTTTTGAGGCAGTGTATATTTTTCAAGGATTCAAATATTCAGCACCAGCAGGAAGGTTTTGCAGTCACCAATTTCTAGCCCTTAACCACACGTTAAACACCCATATTTCTAACAGCAAACAAAGTGTAAGAGTTTGAACGGTTATAAAAAGTATACCCTCAACGAAATTCCTGCTACATTCAGCGATTATGTGAAACTAATTTATTGGGGCAGTGTATTTCGTTTTCCTAATGAACCGAGTATATCGATTTCATTTTTTGAGGCAATGTATATTTTTCAAGGATTCTAATATTTTGCACCAGCAGGAAGGTTTTGCAGTCACCAATTTCTAGCCCTTAACCACACTTTAAACACCCATATTTCTTACAGCAAACAAAGTGTAAGAGTTTGAACGGCTATAAAAAGTATCCTCAACGAACTTCCTGCTACATTCAGCGAGTATGTCAACTAATTTATTGGGGCAGTGTATTTCGTTTTCCTAATGAACCGAGCATGTCTATTTCATTTTTTGAGGCAGTGTATATTTTTCAAGGATTCAAATATTCTGCACCAGCAGGAAGGTTTTGCAGTCACCAATTTCTAGCCCTTAACCACACTTTAAACACCCATATTTCTTACAGCAAACAAAGTGTAAGAGTTTGAACGGTTATAAAAAGTATACCCTCAACGAAATTCCGGCTACGCATTCAGCGATTATGTGCAACTAATTTATTGGGGCAGTGTATTTCGTTTTCCTAATGAACCGAGCATGTCTATTTCATTTTTTGAGGCAGTGTATATTTTTCAAGGATTCAAATATTCTGCACCAGCAGGAAGGTTTTGCAGTCACCAATTTCTAGCCCTTAACCACACGTTAAACACCCATATTTCTAACAGCAAACAAAGTGTAAGAGTTTGAACGATTATAAAAAGCATCCCGAACAAAATTCCTGCGATATTCAGCGATTATTTCCGCGCGTCCTGCGCTACGTCTAGGCCTTCTCGGGCTCTCGAAAAGAATTAATCTCTTGTCAGGAGGGCCGTGGTAGCGATTAGCCGCGGCGAGATTCCGTGAAGGATCTCGCGATGCGCCACATGCCGAGTGAGATATGCCCGTGGACTTTTTAAACTATGTATTCCGTTGTTGCTCGCGTTGTTCTTCGCGTGTTGCCACCGCCGGCGAGGGGCACCGGGCGCCCGGGGGGGCTACCCCCCTTCAAACGAGGGAGCTTTAAACTCTACTGTTTTATACCAGGTTTGATGTTGTACGATTTTTGTGTGAATAATAGCTGGGAGTAAAATTCCCGTTTGAATAAAAAACAAGTAATAGAACGATCCTTTTTCGAGCGCTTCGGAACGCTGTAGGTTGTATAATGCACCTTACTTATTCATTGCACACAATCGCATAAAAAATTAATGAGACTGGGGTCAGTCTGGCCTTTTAAAAAGACCCTACTTTATTGACTTCTCCGTCGGGCGAATGGCTTGTTTTTGTTTGATAACTTTGTTTGATGGTTTTTTACAGTAACGGTAACACATAAATTTAAAATCATCCCCGGGAGCTTGACGGGCGGTTTTCCTCATGGTCAATTTGAAAGATTAAATTCTTCGATTGGATGTGATCGTGTGCAGAAAGCTAAGGTATATCAATTTTTTTTATGTTCCCGGTATTATTTTAAGTGATTACTTTCGGGCTGGGGTCTCGATGATTTATTAAAGTGTTAAAATTATCCTCTGTAACGTTCGAAAGAACTAAGTCAAAAGTTAAAAACATCAATTTCTCTAATTCCTTTAGAAGGTCAAGAGAGTGGATACGTCGATGTTCTAATTGGAAATAAGCACTCGAAAAAATTTACATAACTCTATAACTATAGCTAAGCAAGCGTCTTTCATTAAAATTACGAAAATAATGATCATTAAAAAACCCTCATTTCTCGAGAAACACAAAAACCTGATTACGAGATACGCACGGGACGGGAGAAATTTTAATTCGAGCTAGTCTCAAGCCAGTTCTTTAATTGTACGTAAGAGAACACGGCTTGTTTGGCTTGCTACTTTGCAATCATTTGCAGATGCACTGCAAAAAGGGTCGTTATTGTTTCATATTTCATCTCAATCTGATGCATATAAATATTCTATTTTTGTTTTCTTCTTATTTTCTACACCGATTTCAATCTTTATAAAAGAAGTATTTATACTGCATGTGTCGGACAAGGACTATTTGAAGCAGTTCAGGCCTATTTTAGAACTGCTGAGAACTGCCCACAATAATATAGAACAGATTCAGGATTATTTGGGGCTGTACAGGATAAACTAGAAGAGTCAATCAGAACAATTTAGAAAGCTTTGAGGACTATTCAACTTTTAGAATTTAGAACCATTTTAGAATTGACTAAAGAACTATTTGAGGCAGTTCAGGATTATTTTAGAAGCGTTTTAAACCATCCAAAATCATTTAGAACCATTTTAGAATTGACTAAAGGACTATTTGAAGCAGTTCTGGATTATTTTAGAAGCGTTTTGAACCATCCAAAATCATTTAGAACCATTTTAGAATTGACTAAAGGACTAGCAGTTCAGGACTATTTTAGAACTACTTAGAACTGCCCACAATCATATAGAACAGATTCAGGATTATTTGGAACTGTCCAGGATAAACTAGAAGAGCCTATCAGAACAATTTAGAAAGCTTTGAGGACTTTTCAACTTTCAGAATTTTTCATCTGAAAAATAGTCCAAAAATATCCACTTGTAAAATCTTGTAAAGTAAACTTTTTTTTTATAGCTTCAGGCCGACCCGGTATATGATTTTAGGAAGAATACAGACACTTGAGGATCGTCATTAAAAGATTACAATGGCATCTTTGTTGTCTCCTGAATCGAAACAATAATGAAAGCGCGTCTCTTTTTCAGATCGGCGTTTGCTTTTCATCGTACATTTTTTTTCAGTGTTCCCTCGGTTTTCCTCGTATAATTGTGCCTACAATTAAAACGAAAAAGTATCTACATACAAAAAAAAATCGTAGATTAAATCTACCGCTACTAAAAAGTTATTAATATAGCCTTTTTAACTTCCACGTAGGTATACCTAAGTACTCGCATTGAATGCCTGCCGCTTAATGCACGGTGATTAAGACAAAAAACTAAAACACAATATTAATTCCATCCACTTGCTGGTGTGTTTTTTCTTTTATTCCATTTTGCGCTGTTCGAAAAGAGAAATTGAATTCTTTAATGTCGTAATTAGAGGAAGTACTGCGGCAGGTATTTCATACGCAAAAACGTTCTTCCTATTAGAAACCAAAAAAAGAGGAGCTATTCGCCGTAATTTTACCAGCATTGTTTCAATAACAACTTTCGATATCCAGCACCTTAAACAATTCAGTAGATACTTCTAAAAGAAGTGCTTATACCGGGTTGGCCCGAGGCGAAGTGGACAAAGAATAACACAAGTGCAACAAAGAGAGTGTGTTGGACCATTGTATCATAGCTCGAGAGGAAGAGAGATAGCACATCTATTCAACAAGTGCACTTGATCAAATTGGGCAAGACAGAATCATTTTTATAACAATTTTAGAACTGACTTGAGGAAATTTTCAATCAGTTCAGGTGGATATTAGAATGATTTAGAATTGTCCAAAATCATTTAGAACACATCCAGAACTATTTGGAACTGTCCAGGATAAAGAAGAAAGGTCCAGAACTATTTAGGACGATTTCAGGACTATTTAGAATTTTTTTAGAAATTCTAGAAGACTATTTACAATTTTCCTACTGAAAACACCGATCAATATTTCATTCTGCAAAGATTGTATTTTGGACTGTTTCATAAATATCGCTCGAGAGGAAGAAAGATAGCATTTATATTGAACAAGAGCACTTGATCAAATGGTTCAGTACAGTTTTAGAATCATTTAGAACCGTTTCAAAACTGACTTGTGGTCCTTTTGAAACAGTTCAGGACGTTATCAGAACTATTTAGAATTGCCCAAAATCATTTAGAACAGAATCAAAAATATTTGGAACTGTCCATGCAGGAAACTCTACAACTATTTAGGACGGTTTCAGGACTATTTAGAATGATTATTTCTTAGAACTTGTAAAAAACTATTTAGCATTTTTCTTATGAAAAAAATCGATTAAACTATTGAAGTATTTGACTCTCCGGCACTGCATTTCAGCGGATGATCGACGAGAAACGATGATTGATGGTTCAGGAAACTATTGGGTTATTGAATACCACGCTGGGCCCGTAATTGTTATTAACATAGGCGTTTAAATGCGACTGTTTATTTATTGCGAACCGTAGGTATACGCGGTGTTAATCGATTTGTTGTTCCAAAATACGATAAATCTCTCGAAAGGATACGTCGCAGAAACCATCCAATCCGAGAGGAATATACTAGCAATTTTCCTTTGGGCTTCAATTCCACCAGTCGCATGTATTAACGCGTTATTCTATTAACTGCTATAATATGATTGAATAATAGTTTTATCCTTCGGTTCCGATTTAACCTCAATAATCCGGACGGATATTTTATCCGTGCAAAACTTTATTGGTGTACATTCTCCGGGCATTGTTACATGCCAGCGGTTAAGATAATTTCACACGCTCCTTTTGTTTTTGTTGGGCAACTTTACCGTTGTTCTTTGGTACATGTGTTTTATTATCTCTATTAAATGTTAGACCCGTAGACCTGCAGATAATATTGAGCAATTTGTCTTCGGTTTTTTCAGCATAGTGTAGATCCTTATTTAGCAGACATGACGAGGAAGTAATTAGGACTGCGGTCTAGGAAGGCTTTATATAGGATAAATTTAGTAATTTTATAGGAGGATCAGTGCCTGCATTGTTTAATGGATGTCTCGATAATTTTATTTGCTCGATAAAAATGTAGGCACTAGAAGAAAATTTCTTCAAGCCTATCAAAACAATTATCATTAAATTGCATATACTAAATTGTTACCAAGCCAAACTGAATTATAATTACGCTATTTAGGTATACGTTATAAAAACATTATCGTTTACTTCTATCCGGTAATCTTCAGTTTTAATTAATTTTTTCTCTTCTGGTCTTTAAGAGTGGTAATTATCATTATCCATTGGCAGTTGAGGATTGGTCAGAGGCCTCTAATGGCCACATTTAGCTCTATTATTTCGAATTAGTTTTGAAAGTCAATTAGGTATAGTCCATTCATTTGCATTCTATGCTAATTAACCGGTAAAAATTGCAATTAATAAATACCGAGAAATCGATGAGGAGTTGTCACTTAATTTTATTCGCTCAAATTATTTTAATAAGTGCAGCAAATTACCCATTATTTCGCTAAATGAAGCAACTTGGTTTAATTTGGTGGATGCACCTAATAATAGACTTATAAGCGAACGGAAACTAGGCATAATTTTTCAAAATGACTCACGCATGATCGACAAAGTCTCGGAATCACGTTATGCCTATTATAATATTTTTATTAGTTATGTTTTCTCGCTATTATAGTAAATACATGCCACTCTTTGTTAATTAATCTCTGTTCCGCGCCTTATATGGAAATGCCGATCGTTAACTTTGGATTTGCAATCTCGGGAACAATTCCGAGAAACTGTTTCGTGCGTCTTTTCTTCGTTTTTTCCTCTCTTGCGTTTTCCCTTGATTAGATTACAACAATAGTTCGTTAACATGTTTTTTTTCTTGTCGTTTTGTACATGTGCATATTGAGTGAGTTTTCCGGATATAAAAACTACTCTATCTATATACAACATTTTTTTAGTTAACAGTTGTAATTAAATCGTTTACTTTATCTACACGTTTTCGGTATTTCGTTGGATGCAAATGATTGTTGTGATGTATAAAAAAATTGGCTGCACTTGTTTCAGAACAATCATTCCAATTATATTATACCAGTCGATAATTATTCGAACATCCTGCGAACAAAAACACGCACGATAAAGACTATAATCATTTTCACTCTCCGTTATTTTTGCTAAACTGTATACGCCGTAATTGGATTTTCGGCGTGCCGGAAAAAAGCCCGGAGATGCAAAAAAGTGGAGCGAAAATATGCCGGGGAAATTGCACGCGTTTTGTTTTGATAGTTTTTTTATGTTCATTCGAAATTTGCAATTTTTTTTCAATAGTTTGTCCTGTTGTTGCATTTTTGCCCGGTTTCACCAACCTGTCCTTAGGTATTTCCTACCTAATTAATTTCTAAGAAATACCTAGATAAAAATTAGATTTTGAAAGTTTTCTGCATGTTATTGGGTAGCACTGCCTAATTTTGATGTGTAAACTGGATAAGTGAAGATCACAAAAAAAATTTAGAGAGAATTAATGAGAAGTATGGTTAAGTATTTCCTAAACGCTTTAGGCCAGACCAGTGAGCTGTCCTAACTTTAGGTATTTCCTATCACCTTCAAGTATTACTTCAAGAGCGTGGTGAAACGCAAATTGTACACTCATCAAAATGGTCTAGGGGACATGAAAATTTTAAATGGGAATTTAAATCTGTATAAAACAACATTTTTTTCTTTTTTTCATAATGTCATGTTTCAAAAAACCTCCATATTTGTTAGATTTCAATATTTTTTAAATGTATTATCAAATTGATACTTAATTGTCCATTAATTACTTTGTCCCCTAGACAATTTTGATGAGTTTACTTAGAACTTCCTAAATCCGGTTAGTATAAGCTACCTAATTTTAAGAATTGGTTGGTGCTGAAATCGCACATTTGTCAATCTTCTCACTAATTTTTTTATGTTTTTTTCAAAAACCCAAACAAATTTTCTTTCTAAAATTTTGACTCTAAAATTAAAAATTTATTAAATTACCTATACAGATAGTGCATATAACAATGTATCATCTCAAGAGAGAAACGAGTGGTCTCAAAAATAAAATTACTCCGCATTATACAATTATGTAAAGAAATAAAAAGGCCGGGCGTTTTCGAAAATTGCGCACGCAAATTTAATGCACTCGCACTTAAATATGTATCCCATTCAACCTGCACGAGCAAGTAAACAGAGGCATGGGACATAATAACTCTCTCTGTATATAATTACGCAGGTGTTTTCGCGGTGAAAAGGGTTGACATTTCGGCCGGCCTCCCCGCCGGTTTCTCGCCATTTCCATTTTCTTTTCACCCGTAATTTTCCCCCTTTGTTCCCCAAGAATTTTTTCTATACTCCACTTCAAATTAGTAGTTGTTTCATCATAACAAACCTGAAGTTAGCATCATATGGTGCAACAACTGACCATGCGCGGTGAGTACTTAGCGCATTAAGAAACTTACCTTAACATGTGCTCATCGGGAAATTTGTAGCAGCGATGCGGGAGATTAAATTACAGGAGAAAATTGTCACACAAATCACACACATCACACCATTCACCCAGTCAACGACAAATAAACAAACAACAAAAGCGCCATCGGCGACGCTCGGGAGACGGGTCAAGGACATACAACCCCTGCAGGAAGCCGCCGAAAATAGTCCATTCATGAATGGGTTTGCATTTGCCGCGTGTTGTTGCGAAGAACTCGCTGCTTGCACTGATCATACACACATGAAGGTAAGAAAATGGGCAGGTGGGGGCTCACCACATAGGCACACTCAGGTAGACGTCTGGTCCGTCTCTCGAGAGATCGATGCGGCGATGCGACGGTCACGGACTCCCGGTGGACCGCCGAAGACGCTCGCCGAATCGCGCCTAATTCCGCGTCCAATTTGCGACGGCCGGGTCATCGTTCAACTCGTCAGCCCTCCATCAGGCCGGACGTTATCGAAATCGTGGCGTAATGGCCGCGGCGGGCCATTGTTCGCCGGCTGCCCGGGGGGCAGTTCGAGCCTCCGGTCCATTGTCGAGTCAATCAAACCTATCGGGAAAATCGCCGCCACTGCGCCGGGCATTGCGAGAAAACGCGAGGCTGGTTCTTCTTCTGCAGCGCCCGATTGACAGTTTTATGCCGATCGGGGCGAAATTAATTGAGAACGGGAGCATTCAGGGATGCCCTGTAATCGTTCTTACGGCGCATTGTCGCTTGGGATGTCTATAAATCGGCGAAACTGGCGGAAAAATCGCGGACTTTGATAGATGGCCGGCGAGGCTCGTTACAAAAATACCTCTTTGTGCGTCGCAATATGTTAATTCTATCGCGCGATAATTCATACCAGTCGTACTCGCCAGTTGGTGTCGTATTATAATAACATACGATGTTTCTACTTCTTCTTTTTTAACTATATTTCTTCCCTTCATTGGCGTTCCTCGTCCTTATAAAGCACTAATAACAATCCCTTCTAACATCGTTGCATTTTCCCGTTTAATTGCTTCAAAGATTATAATCCAAGTGTACACCTCTGGTTAATCTTCGAGAATTATTCCATAAAAATGTTTTATGCAGGTAAACTTTCTTGTATCACTACCAGCCATGAATGTCGAGAGAGCGAATTATCGCAATTAAGTAGTGAGTTTGTGTTCATGCGTTCTATGAAAATTAAATTAAATTTATTTTAATGGACGCGATCGTAATTGGATATTAAAATAATGTAAGGAGAGTTAGATGTTACATCGTAAAGCTGCGCGAAAAACCATCATATACAGGGAATCGGAGATAAGCGCTGTAAATTTCGCGAATTCCAGATAATGCAAAAATCCAGGCGCTAAACTAAAAACCATCAATCAATCCGCCGCTGTTTAATCTCCGAATATCGCCTCATCATTACCCCAAATCCCGGCTACCAGTCGGAAGACCGGCCGCAAGAGGATCCCAGTCCCGTTGAGCAACAAAAAAATCGGATGACGATAGTGTTGCGGTCGCGATCGCTGCAAACGCCGGCGATTAGCCCCAAACAACTGCAAGTCACGGTGCTCTGTGAAGCTAAAGTTTGCACTGTGAGCCCAGTTTGTCTCCAGTTGGTCCAAATTACTTTAAAGTTCACTAACACAGAAGTAGCCTCTAATTTGTATCACTAGTTCATGGACCTTCACTTGGTTAATAAAGAGATTTCCCAAAGATCTGTAGAAAGGAAGATTTTGGGCATATTCCTGGGTGTTAAAAAACGAAATGAGAACACAAAAAAAATTAACTGGTATATAAAAAGATTCAGCACTATTTAAATGGGACTATAATATGCAGGACACATCGCCATAGTAAAAAAAAATAGAATTGGGTGGAGTAATGATGAAATAATGAAGATGAAGATGATGGAGTTATGATGGTATATTGAATTTTTGGATACCATGGAATGACTGCAGAAGAGCAAAATTAAGACCAGAAGCATATTGGCAGGAACATGTAAGTAAATGTATAGTAAATGTATAGCAGGATTTCTATGGATGAAAGTGGATCAGAACAGAGCAAGAGGGAGGGAACTAATGGAAGCCTTTGTCCAATATTGGACTGGAGAAGGCTAGGAGAAGGCTGGAGCTGACTAGGAGAAGCCCAAGAGAAGACCAGGAGAAGGCTAAAAGAAGGCTGGAGAAGCATCTAAGGATGAGATTGGCTCAGAACAGAGCAAGAAGGAGGGAACTAATGGAAGCATTTGTCCAATATTGGGCTAGAGAAGGCTATGAGAAGGATAGCAGAGAAGGCTAGGGGAAGGTTAAGAGAAACATCTATGGATGAGAATGGCTCAGAACAGAGCAAGATGGAGGGAATAAAGGGAAGCCTTTATCCAATATTGGACTGGAGAAGCCTAGAAGAAGAAGATGATATGCATAGATAAGAGATTGTATCATACAATTTCTTATTAATTTAGTTGTGGTTGAGTGATATAAAAGATGTAATATTTTGGCCAGTTGTTGTGAGTATTGGTCCGCGTGTTTTGTGCTCTGGAGAAACACCTAGTTGGAAACGTCTTTTTCGGCCCCGCGGCGACAAAAGGCATTATGAATATTTTAGCCTATTAAAGCTGCTACCGTATTTGATTTATAGCAATACCTCCAGATATTTTTATCGTTCAATTCGACCGAGGCTGCTCTCATACGCGAAATTCATTGACGAGATTAGATAGAAGAGCAAAAAAGGCAGAAGAACTCGTTCGCAAATGAGCATAAGCAGGGAATAAAACGGGCTAATTAATCACGGAATGACGTGAGCATTGTGTGTGCCTAACCGTATCTGAGCCTCGCATCTATGGTGAACTCGTTGCAAACCTGCTGCTCTCGGCCTATTGTCGTTCCGACTTTTATCGGGACCGAGTCCCCTCGCGAAATCGGACGTGACGCGGAATATTTAATGGATTTCGATGCATTGTCCTCTCCAGGCTGACACCGGATCGTCTTCTTCTCGGCCCGTTCTTCTTCTTCTTCTGCTTTCGCGTTACGACGCCCATTGTTTGTTTTGTAACGGGAGATTTCTCTGATTGCTATTGTATAAAGTGGCCAACGGGTTCGGTACATTCGGTTTTTCTGTTTCAACTCGGTGCGGTTCGAGGCCTTTGATAAAACCAACTTCACTCGCCTGAGATATTAAACAACACACAATAAACGTATACCAATAACAATACCTTGAATTTATTTTTCGATTGGGAATTGTATGGAATTTACAATTTGCAAATTAGTTGGCAATAAATTCTATTAATCACATCTTCTGTTGATCAATTTATAAAAGTTAGTTGGACGATTAAAAAACGAATCGAATGAATTTGTAGTAAATCCTGCCTAATCGCCTGTTGTTATGAAATCATTGCGTAATTTATGGGCGATATTAATGAAATTATTGGCCAATTATAAAAATATTGTGACAATAATAGGACGAGATTTTCGAGATTCATCAAGCTGTTAAAACAACAGGACCATTAATCTTATTTATTATTACGGTAATTACGAATCGTGAATGCGATTCTTTCATATTTGCATTAAACGAAGCACACCTACTTATTTATATATTTAAATACTAGCAAATATGGTTATCTAATTGATAACAAAACTGAAAATTAATTCACTACGACTACAAATAACCATGATGTTTTATAGGCTCTGTTCAAGGTAATAATTCTCTCTTAATCAATATTCATTCCGAGCTATTGTTTCGCTCATTTCAGATTTTAAATTAATGATATTGTCTAATATAATAGATGGTCCGAAGCTCACCGGCCTACACTTTATTAATCACTACCATAAACAAGAAAACTTGAATGTTATTAGTACATTTGAGAAGCAACAATGGGGAATTGTAGCCGGTTGAAAACAACCAAACTAATCAACGCGAATTCTTCCAGCGGCGCGAATTCCTGCAAAACGTTTAATTAAAGGACATTTCATTGTTCGCCATCACACACACACCTTTTCCATTATCTCGGGCATTCCGACAAGGAAAAATGCGCATAGTTCTTCGCGGAGACAAATATCTAACACGGCGCTCGCCCGGCCGCAGGGCAGGGTACGCTGTTCGCGCTTAAGTAACGCATAGCTCAGCAGGACTGCGCAACAAGCGGGCGAGTTTGTCAATTGTCACCTGCGCCTTGTACCAGCGCCCGCTCGCCCGGCTACATGCACACAAATCACGGCCCGGCAGGGCTGTACACAAGGGGGTATTCCTGCTATTGTTCCACCAAAGTTTGCCCCTTTTTATGTAAATACTTACTCGTTTATTGTAGAGTTTTTGGTTGTTTGCTTAAGCGTGCTTTTTGCAGGATTTTTAGTTTTGCAAATATATGTGCATTTGTAGAATGTTTTAAGGCGACTCTGTTCGACTTCGATTTGCGTTTAGTCGAGACATGTTTGTACGCATTGTAAAGTTAGTATCTTTACAGCAGGAAAACAAGCGCGATTGAATAATGTCGCCGCTGCGAAAAGTACTCTCGTATGCAGCGGATTTATAGAGCAAAACTGCCACAATTGCAGTTCAAAAATTGTAATAAATATTAACAAAGTTTCGTAATCCCGAGCGCCAGGTGTCGCTGGCTATAAATTTCTAAAATTTTATTCCAGAGCGCAAGATGTAGATCCCACGATTATCGCCGTGATCCTGGTGAGAATAAAGCGCTATTAAACTGACATAAATAAAATATTATACGAATAGTGAGGCGCTTTAAGAGCTTACGGGAAACAGCTTTTGATTTTATTTTGAACGCACATATCGCTTGATGGATTATCTTTGTAACATTTTAATTACTAATCTTGTAGAGAAAAATCAGAAAGTACACACATAAATTATTGGACCAATGGTAGAACTAATGCAATCACTCCCTTTTAGAGTGTAAATTAAACTTGCCGTCGCATTTATTAGCAAGACATCTTCGCCCGAAGTTACAAAGCGACGTTGACCGCACCGATAATTAGATACAGTGTCCTCTCATTAGCCTATTGATTGGTCCATTGTCTACGGGCCCGTACGCTCACCCGGAACATTAGTTGCCCCTTAAACTTACGAAACTGAATTATCTCCGCGGAATAATGGACAAAGGTTTTCGGGGGCGCGGAAGAGGGCTGGGGGAGCGACGACAGCGCACCGGAACTCCCTTATGCTCCTGCCGGCGATGCAACACAATAAATGACTTGATTATGTGTACGGAATCGAGTTAGCCGAGTACGTTTGACTTTAATCGAGGCGAAGTTTTATCGATTTTTCATCGAAGTGGGCTACTGCTCGATGCGAATATTTTCTTCATATACCGGGTGTTTCTTCAAGGGGTTGTTTCTTTGGTAAGAATATTTTGACCTTAGGTGATTTTTGAATATATTCGAAGACACAATATTCATCAAATGTCCTTCTTCCTTCTTCCAAACCTTCTTGAACCGCCTTTGAAGGGCCGTTCACGTAAACTTCTCTCTCTGAACCACAGATCAATAGTACTGATTGACGTACTTACAACACACATTTTCAATGGAGAAGACCACGATGTGAGATACGCGGATTTCGGCAAAAGATACGATTAGAAATGGTTTATTAGAGCTCAAAACCGTTTTCAGTTGCTCAAAATGTGTTATAATTAAAAAGATATATAGCTCTTCGAAATTTAAAAATTTCGGGTTTTGACTCATACCTTATCAACCAATCACAAACCACTCACGTCTTGTTGTATAGTAAATAGTATGAATTTTCGAACGCAGTAACAAAGAATTCACAAACGAACAAAAATCAAACTGTCATTTGTCAGAGTTTTCTGAACATTGCACAAAACAAATTACACGAATTGCAGTTCGGCACAAAACACTTTACTGATAATATTGACGTTGACAAGAATGTTGCCAAATAAATTTTTCAGGACCATTATTTGTGTTTTTAATACGAAAATCGGTTACAATTTATACACATGAAGATGTTATTTTTATATTAATATATCGAATTATTCATTAGGTAATGGAAGAAATGGATAAATCAGAAAATGTTTATTGCAATAAATATACAAAAAACGCACATTTTGCAGAGTAAAGAAGAGTAATGGGAAACGTGGCAAACTTGCTAAATGTGACTTCTCTTTGCAAATCTCGCTTTGATTGGAGCAGAGTGTATGACGATTGTGAGACGTTTTTCAAACTTTAAAAATGAATTGCGGCCTTATTTGGCCACAGAAAAAAATAAAAATTTCATTACCTGCCTTCTTAGAACACACGGTTTTGAAAAAAAACAATTAAAAAAATGTCGTGGTCTTCTCCATTAAACTAAACAACCCCTTGATTTTTTGCAGCACGAAATTTAATAAACACCCTGTATACAAGAACTTTTCTACCTACCTAACTTCATATTGATTTCCACGTTTTTACGATAAAAATCTCTTCAAAATCCTAAACAAAAACCAATAATTTATCACATAATACACGTGTGTTTTTTATTCTGTACCTATTATACTATTTCGTAGAGCCTTGAAAGGCTCGCTCGCAGACGTGGACTTATTGTTCTACGTACGTAAGCTCCACGGGGAGCCTAAACGTCTTCAAATATTGTCCGATAGATGTGGGAACTGAGCATTTAACGTATATTTATTTTAAAGCATTAGAAAGTACATCAATCAAGTTATTTTTTTAGCGTGCGTGAAATGTGGACCGAACGCTCGCTATATATACAGAGTGTGCCAGCCACAAAATACTTATCTCTGTAGAATCAACTGTAGCTAATAAAATATTATGTTCTATTTGCAGCTACGCGTTCGGTAGATATTTTTTAAGTGGCCGCTAATTAATTTTTAAATTAATTATGGCATGAATATTCATGCATCGGGAACTCCCTGTAGATTTTATTGGAGTGTGGTCCTGATTATAATTTTTAGAATAACGGCGCACGAACGCCGTGAAATCGCCTCGGAAATCGAACGAGCGTACACAACAACGAAACAGATTGATGAAAATGTTTATGTCTGCGACGTTAACAATATTAAAAGATTGTTCGTGTGGAAACAGTTCTCGGATTATACTGAAAATGCTCATTTGAATAATTGCTTTTTTAATTAAGCCCGCTCTCTCGGATATTACTGCTTGGGTTTTTTTAGAAATAACGGAAATATTGAGTTGAATATCGTGGAAAGATTTTTCTTCACCCATTAAAGGTTGCCTATACAGGGTGTTAATCTTAATGACACCAACTTCCTAAATGAAACCTCCAAGGGCACATATTTCGCTCTATTTTTACACATATTATTAACACCCTGTATATTCAATTATGTACTACGATAACAGAAATTATCTACGACCCATTTGTGAAAAAATTTACAACCATACTGGGGAATTTATGCCTATATTCCTCACGTGTGAAACCTGTTGAACAATAAACGCGCGAGATAAATTCATTGTCACGCTTGATTTCCTCACAATCGGCGTCCCGGACAGAAATAATAGAGAACAAAGACATCTTTATTAGACCAAGAGGGGTCATCCCCGAATCTCCCAGCACCTGTGTTAATAACAGGACTGTACTCGACGCTTTCCACTCCACGCAATGGAGGAGATCACGACTTTTTTTTATTTTTTTTTCAAAACCGTGTGATCTAATAAGGCGCGTAATGAAATTTTTATTTTTTTCTGTGGCCAAATAAGGCCGCAATTAATTTTTAAAGTTTTAAAAACGTCACACAATCGTCATACACTCTGCTCCTATCAAAGCGAGAGTTGCAAAGAGAAGTCACATTTAGCAAGTTTGCCACGTTTCCTATTACTCTTCTTTAGTCCGCAAAATGTGCGTTTTTTGTATATTTATTGCAATAAACATTTTCTGATTTATCCATTTCTTCCATTACCTAATGGACAATTCGATATATTAATATAGAAATAACATCTTCATCTGCATAAATTGTAATCGATTTTCGTGTTAAAAACACAAATAATGGTCCTGAAAAATTTATTTGGCAACATTCTTGTCAACTTCAATATTATCAGTAAAGTGTTTTGTGCCAAACTGCAATTCGTTTAATTTGTTTTGTGCATTTTTCAGAAAAATCTGACAAATGACAGTTTGATTTTTGTTCGTTTGTCTATTCTTTGTTACTGCGTTCGAAAATTTATACTATTTACTATACAACAAGACGTGAGTGATTTATAATTGGTTGATAAAGTATGAGTCAAAACTCGAAATTTTTAAAATTCGAAGGGCTATAACTTTTTAATTATAACACATTTTGAGCAACTGAAAACGGTTTTGAGCTCTAATAAATCATTTCTAATCGTATCTTTTACCGAAATCCGCATATCTCGCATCGTGGTCTTCTCCTTTCTTCACAAAAATTACAAATAAATGTGGGTATTGGGAAAATCCGTGGAGAATCGATAGGAAACTTTGACAAATGGCGAATTTCATTTAAGGAAGCGGAAACCAAAACGATGGCATTATTCCGAGGCGGGTGAAAAACACTCGAGGAGCTCGCAGCGGCAGAAAAGACTCGAATTCCTCATGATTAACGATTGAATGCACTTCGGGAAAAGGCGACGGCGAGAAACACGGAAATTCTTTCTTGTTGGAAACGTAAAAAAGCGTCGTGGTTGGCTTTGTGTAGCGAAGCGATGGGCATTTGTCAGCGCAGTCGATACGAGCACTATACGGGGGTAATGTATTGTGATCCCCATTAGGGTAGTTGTGCAAACAGTTCGGGGCTAACGATCCGAATGTTTGATTTGAAGGTGAACCGAATCGACCACTAACGATAATTTTATTGAAAAAATAGAAAAATACGATTGAACCAGCAAAATAAATTCGGTTAAAAAAATATTTACCGAGACTTTCGATGCAACTATTAAAAATTATTACACCGCGCGCTATATTTTTCATACATCCATATTGTAGATAAATCTTGTTGTTCGAAATAATAAACTAATATTTCTCGAAGATGAAACGCCATTAGGAGCGCACCTTGATTTTAACATAAATAACCGCGTTAATTTCAAAGAAAAAGTTTTACGATAATGACTAGGTGTTTACAATGAATTTTGAGAGAGGAAAAAAAGCGGTCGCTAGTAAAAATAAGCGATCTCAAACAAGCTGAGGTAATAAAATCGTCGGATTTATTTAAATAGTGAAGCTTACATTTTACTAACTTTGATAATAGTCTCGGCTTCCAAGTAATTCCGTAATTAATTATAGAGATAGAGAATAACAGTTCTGTTTCGTCTGGTTGTAGTTCGATCTAACGAAGGCTCCACGATTCAGGATCGTATTTGTACATTTTAAAACAAACATTTTAAACTAATTAATTGATTAGTAGTTGATAATTAAAAAGTTTGCCTTATGTGTTTTACTAATTAGAAGATTCCTTATTATTTAATCTTTAGATTTTAATACAGGTTTGTTATCAGAGGAGGATTCCATTTGGGAAATACGATCCTGAGAAATCGAAGAACCGTCGCTCTCTTTATAACTCTCGTGTGTTTGTTTCTGATTAGGTAAACCTCTCCTTTCCTTTTGATTCTCCATCGGCATCGCCAACTTCATTTGCCGAATAGTTCCCTATCCTTCACTACAAAACCGACGTTTCATTATCCGGCTTACTCCTGATTGGCTGTTTAAATTCTTCTCTTATCTCCTGCCTATTTGCATATACACGCCAATGTTTCCAGTCTGATCGAGAAATGCCTCCTTGGTTTCCTTCCTTTTTGGACTCCTCCGTCGCAGGAACGTTTCCAGGATTATTCATCACCCAAAATTAATACTAATATTTTGATTAAATAGTAGATATATTGTACACACTAATTGGTATCTGGTTAATGCAGTAGTATTGAAAATTTAGTAATAAAATTGAAGGATAATTATTGCAGGAGGTAGTTGAATGGGTATTGACCGGTCCTGATTTGTTTATCCTTGCAGTGAATTCTTCTGAGATTCCCGGCGAGTTCGGTCCCGCAGGCATTTTTCTTTTAATTAAGGATATGGGAGGATGCCTTTATCGCTCCTCAATAGGATCGGAAGTAGAAAGAGACCAGACTTTTATTGGGAAATATAACGAGAGTATACCTATTTTCATTTGCTAAGTATCCCTCGATCTAGCCGCTGCTGCGGTGGTGAAATTTTCTACTACCTCGAATTACTTGGAATTAATTTAATCTTGCAGGCGAAGAAAGGGTACAGAATACTAAAAATTGCATCTAGAGCTTCTGCAGAGAAATTTTGCAATGTGAAATGCCAAGGAACTCGGTTCAAATTCACCTTGCAGTTAAGTTGAACTAACGTTCACCTGTGGCATCTACAACCTTAATGGAGAAGACCACGACTTTTTTTTAATTTTTTTTCAAAACCGTGTGTTCTAAGAAGGCGCGTAATGAAATTTTTATTTTTTTCTGTGGCCAAATAAGGCCGCAATTAATTTTTAAAAGTTTTAAAAACGTCACACAATCGTCATACACTCTGCTCCAATCAAAGCGAGAGTTGCAAAGAGAAGTCACATTTAGCAAGTTTGCCACGTTTCCTATTACTCTTCTTTACTCCGCAAAATGTGCGTTTTTTGTATACTTATTGCAATAAACATTTTCTGATTTATCCATTTCTTCCATTACCTAATGGATAATTCGATATATTAATATAGAAATAACACCTTCATCTGTATGAATTGTAACCGATTTTCGTGTTAAAAACACAAATAATGGTCCTGAAAAAATTATTTGGCAACATTCTTGTCAAGTTCAATATTATCAGTAAAGTGTTTTGGGCCAAACTGCAATTCGTGTAATTTGTTTTGTGCAATTTTCAGAAAAATCTGACAAATGACAGTTTGATTTTTGTTCGTTTGTGTATTCTTTGTTACTGCGTTCGAAAATTCATACTATTTACTTATACAACAAGACGTGAGTGGTTTATGATTGGTTGATAAGGTATGAGTCAAAACCCAAAATTTTTAAATTTCGAAGGGCTATATCTTTTTAATTATAACACATTTTGAGCAACTGAAAACGGTTTTGAGCTCTAATAAATCATTTCTAATCGTATCTTTTACCGAAATCCGCGTATCTCACATCGTGGTCTTCTCCATTCTACCGTATCCATAATTTTGGGACACTTTTTGTATGTGTCTCGCCCTATATTGTCCCAATCGAGTTATGTTAATCGATTTTGATGGACGCCTTTAATCCGAAAAAGGCTCGATATGTGGCGAACAAAAGCGAAATCCGATTGAGCTGTTTCATCCCTGCCCGGCCACCTCATTGTCTCATGCAGGGTCAGCGAGGTCGGGCTTAAGATACCACGGTCCGGACGCCTCGCGTACACAGATGGGTACACAATTGTTGATTGAATAGCAGGGAGCGAATAAAAATGAGCCAAGGGTCACAAAACAACGAAACTGCTCCGTTTCTCTCGGCTCGCAAACTATTGTTCCTTTTGTAGGCTACCGTCTCTGCGCTTTCCGTTTGTTTGCAGATAATGTGATGGGATTTTAAATGGCACTAAATACGGTCCGATAACAAAGCCTTTGTGCCGAATTCGAGATGTATTCGATAAAAAAACCCGCGTACTATTTATTACCCGTTTGTTGTGCAAATAATCGCAAACTTTCGCGATCCCGTCCTGGATGAAGCGAGCAGTGGAAATCCTCGGTCCCCGGTTCTATTTCGCGCTAAGTTTGCTCCTCGGGACCGGAGTAATAAGACTTTGATGTTGCCGAGCGCTAATTAACAAACGGCAAAATTGTATTTGAACAATGCAGCGACGAATCGGATGATATGAATGCGGAGACACAGTGGTTCCTTCTGTCTCAAAGCATTCGCGTAGCGTTTGCGAGCTGTCTCAAAGACTATAAAGACGCGGGAGTTTGGACAAACGAACGAGTTGTGGAGTTTATGGGGCTATTAACAAAGATTACGCGTTGCAAACTTTAGGGTAAACGCTGTAGCTGCTTAGTTGATACAAGATGCGTGTAATGATTTCGGATAAAATCTCCCGCTTGTAATCAAACAAAAATATTTCGGCCCCTCTTTAATTAACGTTCGAATGACAGTCGCAGGATTGATCGCGAGAGCCCAGCAGTTGCCGTGGAAGGCGGGCAATTACATGATTATGCCGCACAATACCCGGTGATTTCCGAGGCTTTCATTACCCTTATTGTTGGCCTCTTTTGTCGCTGTCGCTCCCATTCTTCGGCGCCGAAACAAAATGATAGCCTTGCCGAACTCCGGGCCGACGTAAAATAGTTTATCCTTCGAACTTTTCACGACCGTTTTCCGCTTTTCCCCCCGGTTTTTTTTTTGTTATTTTTCTTTCGCCAACTCTTCCAGCCGACAAAAGGGTTAATTGGGCGGCGATGGGGAACTTTTCGGGTTTGTTTTAAATTGTTTCCGAACGGACTAATTCGATTTTTATCGCATACTAAATTTTTAATTCGTTCAAAAATATTTTTTCGAACTCAAGCAAAATATTTTATTTAAAGCGTGTTGTTCGGAAAATTATTTTATAAACATATAGTTTATGCAAAACAAAGTTTACACATAAATTTACTACGTCACAAACAAACAGTGTTGTAAAATTGTCAAGAAAGATTTCTAGAGATTCTTTAATTCTGCTTTTTAACATTTTCTATCATCCTTTATTAATATTAAATAAAATTCTCTATAGGTATTATACTTAATCTGTTTTATATCTTTATTTTAAAAAGTTGGGCATCACAATACCTGGCAAATATGACGACAATTGTGACGTGCATCTACCCTTATTTTGCACAAACTATACCTAGACATATTTGTATCGATAAAAAATACAAAAAATACGCCTAATTGTAGAAGAGTGGTAAAAAATTATGTAATTAATCATCTTGTATTTAATTGTTTACTCAACTAAAGCCCTTTTTGGTGGGCCCGCTTAACCGAACAAAGGGGGCTCGGTGAAACTCATTTGTATTTATTAGTTCCGCACAGGCATGAGAAAATGAATAAACGGCCGAGGATCCGTCACTCTCCTACGGATCAGAAATACAGGGTGTCCCAGCATACAACGCGTCGTTTAAAGACCATTAAGCAAAATGCGGTATTCCTATAAAATCCCGGTATTTTAACAGGCTAATAAAAATGTACGTTAGTAGATGGAACGTTTTACTGTGAATTTCTTAACCATAACAGTAGGTTTTAATTGTAGGTATAATTTATATTCCGAATTTTATCTGATTCACATAAATCAACCTAATAATATCACTTAAAGCTTGTAACATTGATTTCCGCGGAATTAAAATAACTATAAATAAACAGCGCGATAATTTCGTTTTTAAAAGGAAAATACGATCAAATAATAGCAGTGTTTAATGTTTCGTTATAAATCAAATCCCCGAATTATTTAACCTGTTAGATTATTTAACGCAACTATAGAAAGTGCCGTTAATACTTAAGCAATAAAAACCTTTATTTTATTGCTACTGTTGCTGTGGAATACGCCACATTCTTCTGCTGAACCACATAAATCGAATAAATTTCGGTAATAAAATTCAAATTTTTTAACTATCCTTCATCGCTGCGCCATTAAAAAAAGGAGCAACCATTGTGAAAGGCTCTAAATAAATTATACAAATTGTCGCCATTCGGTAACATAAATTACGGAACGTCATAAAATTCCGGCCGGGAATGTTAATAACTCGGCGTTTCTGTATTATTTTTGATCGAAGCAAAAAACTGTAAATTAATAGATCGAGATTCATTGTTAATGAAGTATTTATTCTTATTTTGAAATGCGCCAAACCAGTTTTGCGTCGCTCGATTTCACGGCAGATCCGCTTGCATCTCGCCGGGATGATAATATTATGCATGATATCACAATTATTAAAATCGCCTTTGTGTTGGTACCATTTTTTCCACTTAAACCAGAACTAAAATCCCTTTTTTATGCATTATAACTTATACACGTCATGTATACACTTTTTGATATAGGAACTCATCTTATTTTCTTCACAGAAGTGTGTAGTTAAGCCATGTCCCAACATTTTTTTGCGACACACTGTATACTCAAGAGTATGTACTGGAGAATAGTGTTAGTATGCAGCACTGTAAAACTGTTATAAATTAACAAATTTGTTAAAGAGGGTAATGATAATTATTCCTTGAAAACTCCTCTATCAAATCTCTGATGTGATTTTCCTATAAAATGATCAGAAAAAAAGTTATAAGGGAAAAAAGAAAATTTGTCACCAATTTTATGTCTATTTTCGTTAATAACTTGTTTATTTTCAATTCTACGACCAAAAGTAACATAATTAAAATTGTAGAGGATTCAATTTGCAACAAAAAGCGTCTCCACAAATTTTCTATACGACAAGTAGTTTGGCCGATATAACCTAAAAACCATTCGCATCCCCTTTTTTAAGGTTGGCAATCCTACATACTTAAATTTAACTTCACACTCCCTCCTGACATAAAAAGAAATTCATCCTCTAAACAAACGAGAAGTCATGATATAACATTTCAAATGGACTAAATAAAAATCCTGTAAGGATATTGTAAACAATACGTTCGACTGATTTATCGTAATGAAATATAAAACTTTATAAAGGTGGCCATAAAACAACGCGGGTATTCTCCGCGAGAAATTTCTTCGGTCACGTTATTGTTGGAGATAAAAATGAAAAACGGGCGGTTGCAATAAATCCGAATTGATCGAGCCACCCGGCGTATCTAAATTCACCTGATGCAATTAATGTATAGCAAGTTTATGAAACGTTTCGTGGTGAACAAAAAAATACAAATAAACTCCAGCTCGCTGAAGCGACGAAAAACCTCCAAAGGTGAAGTGCCAGTTTCACAAATCGCAGAAGCACAAATTAAACATTATTTTTTCCCGGCAAGTACTACTTATTGTTCGTGAAAACATTTATAAGTTTCGTAAAATAACATCCTACATCTTGTGTACTTTTTCATTTAAAGTGACATCCAACTCGAATTAATACTTCTAAAAATACACCTTGTTCGCGTCTCCCTTTTTGAAATACTTAAATTCTTACAACGTGTCTATTGTTATGCTCCGACACTTCTCAAGCTGTCTAGAACACAATTAACTTCGACTTTAGTAAATACAGTAAATATTTCAGTGACTGGTATATTTAGACAACGTACAATGTACTTTCGAAAACGCTATTTACAGTTTAAAGACAACCGAATAATAATGGCCTCTTAGCGAACGGCTTAATGAAGGAATTCGTTAAACAAAAGCCCAGTTTGACAGATTTATTTTGTTTATTATGTCACCGTGCTCTCGAGGAAACAATGCATTTTAAGTGTTATAAACACTAACTGAAATATTGACTCGTACATAATGAGGAGCCAATTTAAATACCTTTTATTTGTACAACACTAATAAACATTGCTTGTGATAGACTCAAGATCATGTTTGTTATAAGAACATGGCGTATTTTTAGAATTCCATTCAGCTTTTTTTTGTAATTATAATATATCTTCAACCCTTTTACAAGCCCGATTAGCATCATATGTTAGCTGCTGCACTCGTATATCATATTTTTGATGAATTATCGTACAGAGTTGTACTTTATACTATCGTAAAACCAAAATGCTAACAACCAGAAAATTCGTATTTCAACTAGAAAATTCCAACGAATTATTCCTACTTAATAAACCGTAATTCCTATTTTATTTTCTCGTAATTTCGTTGTTTGTTCGGGGAATTTCACCTCAATGCGATGCTGGATTCGAGCCGCAAATGTCGCCAAAGCGTCGCCTTGATTACTGTATACATCTAATAATGCTTTGATTCGCATTTAATATTCGAAGGGTCCAAGTGTTCTGTCTTTTGATTTATTTCGCCATCCGGAAAAAAGCTCGCTCGAATTAAACGCTTTATTTATCGCCACTCGAGCACATTGAGCCCAAAAATGCATATAGCTTATGCAAAACAAAGTTTGATTCACGTCACTACACTGCGTCACAAATAGGCAGTGTTGTCGAATTTGTATAAAGTTCTACAGAATCTAAGAATTTTCTTGTAAAGAAGTTATTATAGACCATCAAAGTGGAGTTACACATTGTTTTATGTGCTTATTTTTAAAAGTTGCATGGCACACACAATGCTAACTTAATTTTGCATAGACTATATGAGGTAATGAACAATCAAAGTTATTGATTTGTAGGAGTTTGTGTGCATCAAACAGAAAGTATTCTCGTCTGACCGAAACCGTTTCTACTTAGTTTTTCGACAGTAAATTAAATCGCTTACCTAATGCCAACTTAACAGCATAAATCAATTAGCTCGTAAGTAAATTTGACGTGGAATAAGCGCGCATCTCCGATTTTTTTCCTCAATCATTAACATACGACCCGCTCGCGTACGCATTGCCAGGCTCGTCTAGAAGACTGAGAATGCTACATACCAGTTTTTCCCACCATCGGTCATCATATGGGCATTTTATTTCCATTTTGTTCAAATGATTTAATAGACAATCGCTTGCGCAACATGAGCAGCGGACATTATCGCGTACGCTGGACGAGCTTTTACATGTAATTAGCTGGAATTCTGCTGAAGCTGTTCGTGTTTCGGGGATGACAAAAAATCTGGTTATCACTATTATGTTATTCTAAAAAGAGGCCAACCTGTTAGATGCCCGCTGCAACACCTGTTTCAAGTAAGCGTGACTAAAAGTAAGAGCAACGTTGACTGGTGATTGATTTCAGCCGTTATTCATCAGCGGACAGGCATCTTCGCGAGCCCCTATCGTTGTTTTTTCGCTGTATATTACATTTATATTTAAAATTACATTACTCTGGCTTGCTCGAATCGAGTACGAAATGATGAGGCAATATTTTATTGTACTAACACTTAGCATTTTCTGAAGGTGGAGGCTCAAAAATGCGAATACATGGAGAATTTGCGTGTCTGTTGTATTCACGACGAATTCGACTAATTAGAGGGTTGTCTGTGAGTATCAAAAGGATTTCATAATAACTTAATATGATGGAGGTTTTAAGAGTGTTGAGTGTGGAGCATTCGTGGCTCTAAGAGGATTTTCTGATCTTTGTTTGGAAGATCTTTTGGTAAGTATGAAACGCTCCGAAAGGAAATTGTATAATAATTAATCTCTATTTAACTATTTAGGTATTTCTACGTTTATCATAATTAGGCAGGAATTATTAAAAAAATAACAATAAACATATTTTTCATGATGAAAATTTACTTTAAAGGCGCTTTAATTTTTATAAATAAATAAATATTTTCAGAGGTCTGTATTGCCCATCAGGAGAATTTTGTTGCCTTCTACAATTTGATTAGTTGGAGTTAAAGGTAACGAACGGTATTAAATAATAGATATTATTGTTTGAATAGTTATTGTAATATAATTCAATAATAACTTCCTTGTTAAGTTTTGTTCTTATTAACTACAAATATGTTAAAAGAAAAGTGCTTGTTGTTATATTATTAATTTACAAACGATCTTGAAAACGCTAATGGAAACGCATTAAATTCATGTAGAATTAGCCGTACGTACTTTATTTTATTATGCACATACCCAATTAATGTATACAAATTTCTATAAAACGGTTGATGCTGCGAAATCATTTATATTCATATCATGTTAGAGGAGGCACAAGAACTCACCAGTCGACAAGACGGCGTATGATTATTGCTTGTGTCGCGTATTAAACATAATTTAATTACTACATAAATTATATCTGGCAGTTCGGTCGATTCTAGCCAAAGAATTCTTAGCTAATTCCTGTTATTATATCGCATTTTGAAAAATTTGTCACGCCTGCCTACTTATCTACCGAATTTCCCATTTCTGAGTAATAATGTTGCAATAACCCATAATAAACTTAGCTGACTTTTTAAAATTATAATATAAATAATTGCTCTATTTAAATATAAGTGATTTTTTTACCATCAACTTTAATAAAATTAAACTAATGATAAAGCATAATTTATATTCCACTAATAAATTGTTAATTATTCAGCTAACGAGTGATATTTCCTTCGTCTTATTGGCATACCTACATCAGAACTAATCAAAATAAAATGTAACAGTACATGACAATGTCCAAACAATATTTTCCAGTCAATTTGCATGCAAAGACAAATAATGGTTATTAAGAGAATTAATGTCGAAAGCGGAAAGGGAATTAGCAGCAAAACGATATCGAGTCCCATTAAAATAATTTAAATACTGCAAGAAATTTCAGGAGATTTTATAGTCTGGAGCATTAATTAATATATTTTTTTCTTCTATTTTGTTTTGTCTGTACTGCCACTTCCAATGCACAATGAAATGCAATATAAATATGCTGATGGTATTAAAAAGTTTTATAGTAGAGTAAAAAATTGCCCCAAAACACCCGACTATAAACCGAAATGTATTCATTCATTTACCAGTTAGTGAGTACTGGCACTTTCTCCATTATTTTAATTTATCCTACTAACTATACAACTGAAACCGAAAGAATCCATTCATTCATTCACTGACTCATTGGCGTGTTTTTTTTTTTACGGCCAAACGCGAAGGAAAATCGTCGCGGAAAAAACGCTATCCGACGTAACTCGACGAGATCTATCGGAAAATCGATATTTCGAAACCCGGAAAAGTTTCCTTCCGGGTGAAAAACCGGATTTTTGGGGTATTTTTGAGGTTTTTCGGGATTTTCTCCGAAAATCTTCCGACGATTTTCTTTAAAATTTTCCAAAATATTCTTTAATATATTACCAATCACCTCACGCAAACCGCATATCGGGGAAAATCCATTTACCGGAGTTATAGGAAAAACAAATTGTCATTTTCGCAATTTCGGCAAAAAAATTGAAATATCTCGAAAAAAGATGCGATTTCGAAAAAAAATTTATTCTTCGAAAATTGTAGAGAACGCTTTTCTCTATAATAGGACATATAAGGGGTTATTCTATTTTGAACCGTTTTTGAGTTATAACGATAAAAAACAAACATTCCTTCGCGAACGAAAAATTTATATTTTACAATTACTCAAAAACTAGCCGTTTTTTGAAAATTTCTCAAGAATCGAAATTTGTAAAGAATAGTATTTTGTATAATATATGTGGATGGGGTGATTCGATTTTGAGCGGTTTCCGATTTATAGCGCGATATCGATTTTTTAAAATAAACGCGATTGACAAAAAGTCGAAATAACTCGAAAAAAGATGCGATTTCGAAAAAAAATTTATTCTTTGAAAATTGTAGAGGATGTTTTTTTACATAATAAAAATTTTACGGGGTGGTTCCAACTTTAACGGTTGTTGAGTTACGACGAAAAACCTGCGATATTACTGGGTAAAACCGAGCTAATTGGCGCGTTTTTTTCTTACGGCCGTACGCGAAGGAAAATCGTCGCGGGAAAAACGCCATCTTTACGAATTTTGACGAGATCTATCGGAAAATCGACATTTCGAAACCCGGAAAAGTTTCCTTCCGGGTGAAAAATTCCGGATTTTTAGGGTATTTTTAGGGTTTTTTGCGATTTTAACGGAAACGAAGAGATCGATTTTTCTCAATCTCTCCTAAAATATTCGTCAAATTAATATCGATTATCTCACGCAAACCGCGGGAAAATCAAAATTTCCTTCGCGGAGTTATGGCAAAAATAATTTAATTATAATTAAATTCATTATTATTTACACGCTCAAATCTCGAAAACTATTAAGTTTACGATAATTTTACAAGAATACAAATTTGTTAAGCGTAGTTTTTCCAACTAACAAAACAAACTGCATATGTTTATCTTGAACAGTTCAAAAGTTATAGGGGTAAATCTAAGCCGTGAACATGAGACTCGAGCGACAGATTTATGGTTCAAATTCGCGCAGCAAAGGGATTCCCGAAACCGTTCTCTCCGTAGAGAACAGGGACGAATCGAGAAGGAATTTCTTTATGAATAAATACATTAATATCTCCGAAACGGAAGGTTTACGAAAATTTTACAAGAAACAGAAATTGTTTACAATTATTTTTTCTATCGAACGGTATATTTTCCGAACCTCGCGAACGAGCCGTAACAAAAATCGTTTTTTCCGGAAAATTCAAAATCAAATATCTCCTAAACCGTTAGATTTACGAAATTTTTTCAAACTAGGTGATTTGTAGGGATTATTTTTTTACATCGAATAGTAATTTACAAATTTTTATTCGACAATTAGTTTTTGAGTTATTAGATAAGGTTTAATTTTAATTAGACATAATTAAAATTATCACGATCAAATATCGAAAACTATTAGGTTTTCGAAAATATTACAAGAATACAAATTTGTTAAGCGTAGTTTTTTCAAACTAACAAAATAAACCGCATATTTTTAACTTGAACCATGAGAGAGCATTTTACTTTGAAACGTTAACTTGAAGCGGTCGAGAGAGGGATGTGCAATGTGCATTAATATTTTGGCATTTTGGATTTTGGCCGAGCGATTATTAGCATTAGCTAATATGTTAGAAATGGGGACGGCACTGCGATGGATATTTATTTAAAACGAAAGAATTGTATCGAAAATGAATGATTCACGGTGGGACTAGTTTTTAGGTTGATAAGGTGGAATCGGATGATGTTTTACTTTACTTTGTTATTTTGTTCTTGGGTGTTAATAAAGAAAGACGTACAATTATTTATTTTTCGGGGTGCGTTTATAAACCTTATTTGATTTGAAGCGAACAAATTTTTGGATTTGGACGCTATTATCAAAGTTTTATTAACAAATATAGCTAATAAACTTTTGAGCTTACAATTAGTGATTTGTGATAGTGAAGCAGTAGTGTATGGTTGTATAGTAGAGTGTATATGGTGGTAGTGATTGCCTGACTAAGTGACAAGCAAGACCACCAAAACATTTAATTGCAACAATTGACGACCTGGCAACGGGTCAGTGTCCCAAGAAAGGGCGCGTTAGCGCCCTTTCCAACCATTCTGCGAGTCGCTCAATAAAAGGAATTCAAAATCCAAAACATAATGGGAATGTCGGTTTCGATAACCGGTTTAAAATTTTTCCCAATACATTAAGATAATTCGAGTTGACATTCTTTTAATAGCATAAGTGTTTCTCTCGAGAATCATTCCCATCTCCTGCATTGAACCTCGGTTTAATAAATTCGTAAAATATTTTCCAAACTGGAGATAATACCACGGACTGATGAAGTTGATACAATAGGAATATTGTAACCAAATCTTCTATACCATTCCTAGTAGATAATTATTGGTATGGGGACTTAACAGTATCAAATACCGCACCATAATGGGCCTTCATATCGGAGCAATTGATTCTTCCCGAGTGACATGTTGATAAAGTGGAGCACTACCGTACAATAAAAGCTTCGGGGCCGCATCAACTAATGAACTCACCATCTACAAACGGTGCCGATGGTGTAGGCTACCGCGTTTTACGTGGCAAATACTCGTGTAACTCCTTCTGGTCTTCTTTCCCATTGTTCGATTGTCGGGATACGAATAAATTACTGATCAAATGGTAAATGATCGTCGGATGACTCGATAAAAATGCGCTTTTGGAGCTTTGTTTATGATATTTTCGGATTTTTGTATACCTCACAAAATCAGTCACTTGTTGAAACATACAATTATCTTCTTAATTAATAATATATTAATAATTTTGTTGCGCTCTAGGCGAGCGAAAAAAGGCCGTAAAAATCAATTAATATTCACGTAGATAAACTACCGTTATTTAATCGAACAATATTATTCATAATAATTATAATGGAACGGTCCGAGGGAACACGAAAATGTCGATAACGTTGTGAAAGAAACGAAAATTCCGAAGCTATTCTTTCACACAAGATCAGTATTAATCAATAATCACCAATTATAATAATCAGCAATTACGAAGAGACCCGTAATTAAACCGGGTATCCAGTTGTCAAATTTATCTTAAATCTGATTGATAAGTTGAAAATTATTAATTATGGAAGTTAATGATATGCCCGGTTTAAACACCTGCCTCGACTCGCGGACACTCGATAATCTGTTACTATTTGTTTAGGCCATTACCGATTCTATAATTACGATTTTTATGAAAGCGTTTACGGTCCCACTTTATCTCGGCAACGCTCTGCGACTTTATGGAAACCGATATAAGTGGAAGATGATGGAACTGATAACAACATTTTTTTATGGAGATTTTATAGGTATTTTAACACCGAAAATTTCAATTGAGAAATTTGTTATTCATAGGAATATTTTTCTTTTCTATTTAGAATCAGTTTTGTTATCAAATATTTATCTAGTAATGGGTTGTTTGTAGATATGGGTAAAAATATATTTTTCTTCGACATAGTGGTGATTAAAATAATTGTATTTAAGCTATTTTAGAAGCAACTAACTGTAAATTTACATATAGAAAGAGAGTGGATTGGACCAATGTAACATCCCATGGGAGGGAGAAAGATGACATTACACACAGAACGTGTACTTGTTCTTGTTTTCAAATTATTCAGGACAGTTTTAGGACATTGGAACTATTCGGAACCATATTAGAATCATTCATACTCAGAAACATTTTAAACTGAAAAGGATCATTTAAGAAAATTCAGGATGATCTTAGGGCCATTTAGAACTGTCCAAAATTATTTAGAACAGATTCAGGACTATTTGAAACTGTGAAGGATAAATTAAATAAGTTAATAAAGGATAAATAAATTAAAAAAGTCCAGACCGTAGGTATTAGGAATAATTAGAACTTTTTAAGAACTTTTAGAAGATTAATTTTCATCTATTTTAGTGATATTGTGACAAATTTAGCAAAATATTCATAAAAATCGTCAAATGTAATGTCCAATAGAATAACTGTCCAAAATCATTTTGAACATATTCAGGAATATTTGGAACTGTCCAGGATATATTAAAAAAAGTCCACAACTATTTAGAACCCTTTAGGATTATTGAGAACTTTTTAAATACTTACCTTTTTGAAGATTAATTTTCATCTATTTTAGTGATTTTGTGACTAATTTAGCAAAATATTACTAAAAATCGTCAAATGTACCTACTGTCTAGTAGACCTGACCAAAATCATTTAGAAAAGGACTATTTCATTAAGATTCAGGACTATTTGAACGGTCCAGGATAAATTAAAAAAAGGTCCAGAATCATTTAGAACCCTATTAGGATTATTTAGAATTTCTTTAAAAACTTTTTGAAGAGTATTTTTCATCTATTTTAGTGATATTGTGACTAATTTAGCAAAATATTCATAAAAATCGTCAAATGTAGTGTCCAATAGAATCACTGGCCAAAATCATTTTGAACATATTCAGGGATATTTGGAACTGTCCAGGATATATTAAAAAAAGTCCACAACTATTTAGAACCCTTTAGGATTATTGAGAACTTTTTAAATACCTTTTTGAAGATTAATTTTCATCTATTTTATTGATTTTGTGACTAATTTAGCAAAATATTACTGAAAATCGTCAAATGTATCATCGTAAATCATTTACAAAAGGACTATTTCATTAAGATTCAGGACTATTTGAACGGTCCAGGATACATTAAAAAAGGTCCAGAATCATTTAGAACCCTATTAGGATTATTTAGAATTTCTTCAAGGACTTTTTGAAGATTATTTTTCATCTATTTTAGTGATTTAGTGAGTAATTTAGGGAAATATTCAAAAAAATTCGTCAATTGTACTGTGCAATAGAACTGTCCAAAATCATATAGAACAGATTTAGGACTATTAGGAACGATTATAACCTAGAAAAGTCCAAAACCAGAACCATTTGGAACGCTCTTAGAACTGTAGAAATATAGATACATGCATGTAAAATCTTGTACAATCATAAAATTTAGTAAAATATTCTAAAAAGTCGTAAATTTACAAACTTTTGAAATCATGAAAAAATCTTGGAAAATTTTTTTCTCTATAAAGGTTTCAATGTTTTAATTTCCCATTATACCTACCATTACTTCACTGTTTAAGCTATTGAAAGATTGAATGCAAGTTTTTAAATTTGCATTCCCACTTACGTTATAAATCCATCTCGCGTAATTTAGTCTAATTACACGCTCCAATCGATAAAACAAACCGAATCGACGTTCCCATTCTTTGATAACCGGTGATAAGGATTCGCAATAGAAGCAATTTGCAATAAATTTCGCGGTCGCCACTTTTTTCGCTCCTTGCAAATCATTTTCTATATAATTGTCGCTCTATCTGCTCGGGGAATCTCCGTGCTGAATTCGAATAAAGATTAAAGTACCAGCGACCAGCTTAATGCATCTGTCTGGAATCGTTTCTTTTTCTTCTTCTTCTCCAACATCACAAGAGATATATTAATCGGCGCATTATAACTTAGTTGTAATGCGAAACAAATTAACTTAATAAAGATCCGATTCTTGCTCTTTAATTGAACCAAACCATCGATTCGTAGAAAAATCTAGTGCTTTGTGTAACTTTAATCAAGGCTTTCTAATTGATTACTAAGCCCTACGAGCAAACATTAATCCCAACAATAATTATTTTTGCTGCTTTGATGTGCTTGATTCGCGAATAAACATTTATTTTAAAGTTTACAAATATAGCTGCAAGGCGGTGTTTAGCGTAATGACAAGGGGGAAGCTACTTTGAATAAATAGCCGCACAATCGCGCTCTGTGCAAACAAAAGTTTCGGTTCGGGTTCGCCTTCAATCGTAAAGTGAAATTAGATAATGACGGAGGAGAATTTTCCCGGAATTTTCGCGGGACCTTTTTCGCCGGAGCCTCATATTCGAGCGAGGCAAGAACGATCGTAATAAATACCGAGTAAGAAAATAATAGCGTCTATTCCATCGAGAACAATGACAGTCATAAGGACAAATTATGAAACAGCTTCGTTAAAATTCCTCTTGTCAGAAACGGCCGTTATTTATACCGGCGTGTTTTTCTTCAACTACCTCTTATATGTGAACAATCATTAATAATTTCTTCGGTATTATAATATTCGTGTTGAATTATAGCTGGTTCTTCGTAAATGTATAAATACGCGTCTTTTTTCTCGTTAACGCAATTGATAATGAATTTAATTATACCGGTTCTCTCTAACGTCCGAAGTCGATTTCATTACAAGAAGAAATGGATTTTATTCGGTATGTATTTGTGACCCAATTATCTCGCATTTAATAATATTTCCCTCCGTACGGTGACCGTATTTCTTCGGCTGGTATCCTTGCATTCAGCGGCGTGATTAGAAATGATTGTTCTTTCACAAATTAATGGAGATTTCTACCTATTTGGCGAACGCAATTATGATGTTTGTTTGCAGAAATCGGAACAGCATGTGGGATTAGGAATTGTCAGGTTTCAAACGCAGACGAACGCAGGCCCGGACTCTCTTAATATAAATCACACCAGCAAAATTAACCAATCAATTGTGCAACCGAGCAACAAATGCTTCCAGTATGTAAGTGGTTTTTTTATTAAACAACCGGATTATGCTCTAAGTAATACTTAAAAGTGATAGGAAATATCTAAAGTTAGGACAGCTCACTGGGATTGCCCAAAGCATTTAGGAAATACAGATGAAGATGAAGTTGAAAGTATAGATAATTTAATTGAGGAGAGTCAAATTGATATTATTTATATTAAAATAATGATAGAGATTTTTCAGCTCGAGAATTAATTGTAAATATTTTTTACAATATTTGATATAGTGGAAGTTGATAAAATTATGTTATTTTATGTAGTTATATACTGGGTGTTCTGTTGTGAGAGGTAACATATTACATTTCTATACCACTGAAAGTAACAATTTAAAAAAGATTGCAAATAAGTTAAAGTTTTAAAGTATTTATTAAATATATAAGTTATAAAATTTGGGGGTGTATTTAGCTCATTTCTCCTCTTTTCTCTCTACTTTATTTCGTTTATATGATCTCCACTTATTCAGTTTACACACCAAAATTAGCCTTATATTCTACCAATAACATGCAGAAAACTATCAAAATCAAATTTTTATCTAGGTATTTCTCCCTACCTTATGCTTTACTTCAAGACAGTAAGGTGAAATTGGGTATAAGAATCTTAAGGATGGATTTAGATCCGATCCTGGTGAATCCGTTCGAAAATTCGTTTGATTTCCTGAGCTTGGTTTCGGCCCGGAGCCGTAGCTCTCGACTCACAAAGGACGAAATAACACTGTATCTGCGTTACTATTCCATTTCGCTAGGAATAATTTGATTCTGAATATGAAACAATCCATTATACAAACATAACTTTGACATAGGTAGGTTTAGGTATGTAAATGTTAGGTTACGTGTAGTGCTCTGCTGCATTAATATGCGCTGAAACTCGACGTAGTTTCCGGCATTCGCGAAGCGGGAATACGAAATGGCATTGTTTGCTTATTTACGTGAACGGATAAAAGCGCGAATAATTGTAATAGAAGTCGTTGCTCATTGGAAACGCATCTTTTCGTTTGGTAAAAACCTGCAAGTCACCTGAAATAAAAGCCCGGTGAGCTCTCGCCTTGGGTGAGATTCCTGACAACTGGTCTTACGTCATCTTTTTCGTATTGTTCCAATCGTTATTTATTTTTAAACAACATAATGGTTGAAAAATGAGTGCTTTTCAATTAATAGATTGGATACAGGAAGCCCTAAGTAGCCTTTGTAGTCGGAGATATTCAAGGCATAAGTGATGAAATGATCGATGACGCGCCGGTTTTTTCACATGTAAATGGACTTATTTTTTTTGTGTTACCGGTGAAAGTATTTCGACTAATACTTCCATTCTAATCGCCGTAAGTTTGAGAAATCTTCCAATCCATCGAGCAATGGGATTTATTCATTTGCCGGGCGCTAAAATTCTCAATAGAGGATGTTTGTTCTAAGCGGTTAATAGTCCTGTTGAAAGAAGCAACGCGAGGGGAAACAAAGCAGCCAATAAATCGCCTCGAACACATGGAATTGTTTAAGTTCGGGCCGATGATTGAGTACATAAAATTTTACGGTAAATAAACATTGTTTTATGGCGTTCTCATTAACGGAACCGTTCGGGTATAATTGCTTATTGTAGCTAATTTCGCGGGTTGCGTAATTACACCGTCAACCAGTCTTTGGCAGATGATGAAGGGGTCAAAAGGCGTTCCGGTAATAAGCGCATATATCTGCAATAACCGCGTATGTAAATAATGAAATGAGTTATTTTCCAAGACGTGGCATCTTATTCTACTAACTATAATGCCAAAACCTAAATATCAATATTATTTAATTAGCTGATATCAAATGTAGGAGCGGCTCAAGTAAATATCAGGTATAATAAGTGCAAATTTGTATGCATTATGGTCCAATCAATGACCTGAAAAAAATTTATTAAAGCAACAATACATTGAACAAAAATTATGATAAAAAAGTTATATTTTCCTTAAAACTGTAACAACCTGTAGCTCAAAAACTAAGAGATTTACGACACATATATTTATACCAACTTCTCTCCACACCCTTAAGTATCGGCACTCCATTAATAAACACCCTGTATATAAGGTAAAAGGCCAATTATTTGAATATATTGCAGGATGGCAAAATATGAAGGGAATAAAAAACGACATCATATCACAATGCAAAAATTAATTTTAGCGAAATTTAGCGCTCATTGTGCGGCATGTAATATACGATCCGGCCTTTGGAATTAATAGTCGCCGGATTCCGCAAACGGTTTACTGCCGGGCGCATCAGATTAGAGGACATTAACGGGCCTGGACCACGCATTAATTTCACTCTTTATGGAGAACTGGGGACACTTGTTAACGGCTGAATACCTGCCAAGATAAAGGCAGCGGACGAATCAAATTCTTTTGTGGCTAAATGCCGGACATCAATTTTTACCATCTCGACTGCTATATGCCTCTACCGCACGCAAACACAAATATTTTTTATAAAATTTATTAGTTAACAACATTCATGCATGATCTTAAATAGAGTATCTAATATTAAGAAATTGTACTTGTATGGCAATTAAAAATCAAATATAATATAATAGACATAGTCACCCTATAGAGTCTGTTTTATGAAATAAAGGGCTCTGTCACAGACCTAAGGCCTCGCTCACTGTGCGAGCTCGACTGATGAAGTATTTCATTAATAACAAAGACAATAATTATTAGGATTTTTCTATGCATATAGAAGAAAAACAAATCATGCGTTCATTCGGGTGGAGTTCAATTGGTCCCCGCGGTCAAATTTACCCAAATATAATCCTTTTTCGACTCGAAAGCTATCAGTCAATTGGTCCCCAATACCGGATTAAGGGTTTCTAGGAAGGACCGATGGGAATATTTATAATTTCAAAATTCTCTGGCAAATTTCGATTATGTATTTTCATTTCGTAGTACAATTTAATGAGGATTTTATGATTAGGGAAAATTTTTTGACTTATGTCTTTTTTTTCTATTTCAATATACGGATAATCCCATCCCTTCCAGTATACTTCTAGAAAATTAGGTGTACTTTTCATAATAACTAATTTCGATATTGTAAAGTATGAAGGTACTTTACTCTTGAGCAAAATTCACATTTTTTGACATACCTCGTATAAGATTGATAAAATTTGATTTTTGATGGTTGCATCTTGGATTTTAGATCATGCAGAATTTTTTGTGAAGAATAACTATTTCGTAAAATTAATAATAAAGTTTCCCATATGTTGCCAACTATTTTTTGAAATCCGTTCGTATATTAAAACTAAAATAATTCTTTTTTTGTACAGAATTTTTCCTTTAATATATATTGTACCAATTGTATATATTTTAAATTACTAATGCTTAGATATTAAATATTTTTTAACACTAAAAGCTGCATTTTGTCCAAATTCTCTCAGCTATGTAAGTACACCAGAAGATGTTAGCCAAATGATAGTTACTCATGCAATGTAAAATCTTATCTAATCGGATTAGGAATATTTTGACCGCGGGGACCAATTAGCCCATTAAATATTGAAACTGGGGACCAATCGACCTGTAGGATTATGAAACCCCGCTGACAAAAATGACCGTCGGGACCAACTGACCAACACCGGTTCATTCATATAAAGAAACATCTGAATTAATGAATGAATAAGACATTGTTAAGGTTGGTAGAATCAATTTTTGTAGCATTATTTCGGTCAAATCCAGCGTGTTGTAGTGTAAAAACTCATCGACTGGGACACTTGAAAATTAAAAGACCACCAGCCGCTGCTTTTCTGCGCTCTCGGGCCGGCGACTCCGGGATAAAAGCGGGAACAATGCAACCAATTACTTGTTTGGACGGTCGACAAAGGAACCTAAAGGGTTTTCGCTACATTGTCTCACTTCCCTGCGCCAGATTGTATATTGTTCGGGAACAAATCCCTCTCCACTTACGACCGCACCGCCCGTCAACGGCTAGGTAGGTCGTTAAAAATTGATTAAAAATCGCGATTAATAACGAAAATCCGCCTCTAACGAGACCGAGATTTATGCGTTTCGCTGGCTCATCGGCGCTAATCCTTCGAAGGGAATCGGTCACAGACGTTACAAAAGTCTTAATGCCGCATTTATCATGACCACATACGAACACCGCACGGCCGAACGGGACCGTTTTGATGCCCGGGAAATTTATGTACCCCAATCGCATTAGAGTAAAGTTTATGCGATTGTTAGATCTGTTTGATGTAAGTAGGTACAAAGGGCTCTCGGAATAGGGCCGGAGATCGGCTAGGTCATCGGGGAGTAATGGAATACCAAATGCGTTGTTGTCGAATTTATCACCACAACTACTACCTGTTGATACAATTTTTTTTATATATCACAAGCTAAATCTACAGTAGTATCTATTAAAATGTATCTACAATTCTTGGGGTTTATAATTCGCTTCATAATTGCGAGTTTTCTACCTCTTCATTTTTTGTAGTATTTATACAACAATCTGGTGATATTGGTGTAGAATTGACAACGCTGCGTGAGAAATTATAAAGGGCCGTAGATCGTCCGGTTCATCGGGGACCACTAATCGCGGAATGACAACATGTTATCAAACTTTAACGGGTTGGGAGACAGAATCCATCATCATCTCGACGGTAATGTAGCCGAATCGGTTTCCCTCCGGAGGATTAAAATATGCATGAATGACGTAACGAGAGGGGAGCAAACGCGCCGTTTTTGTTAATAAAAATCGCATTCTTCGCTTTATTCAGCAATGAATTAAAATGTATCGATTTGATCTTGAACGTTCGACAAGCCGATACCGCGATTTATCTTTTAAATATCATCTCATCTGTTGTTTAAATCATAGATATCGGTCGTAAGTTTGTGCCACTTCGATCGGCGAGTTGAGTTAGTATTTCAGAGATTGACAAGCTGTATGATTTGTGGGCTTCTTCGGAAAGGGAATTAACATATTACGAAGATATCGAAAAGGGCTATTAATTTCAACTTTTTGTTCTGTGTGAATAAACTGCTCGGCGACTCGAGGGGATAAAAAAAATGGAAGCGAGAGATAAGTTAGCTAATGCAAATGTTTTAGATGTTTGTGGTCGGTCTCTGGAGGACTATAAGGCAATAATCATTAATACACATCAAGTAAACAATGCTCGGCAGACATTCCCGACTAATAGACTGGCCACCTAACAGATTGCGCCACTCGCATTTTACTTATTTATATCGGCCGGCTGTCATTCCTTATTATTCATCGGAATGAGGATTGTTCTCATGGTTTCGTTTTTTCCAACAGCGCAGATTGTTCCTGGAAAATTTTATTTTATAAAATAATGACTCGCAGCCGATAACGAATTTTCCTAGCAGTGCATAAAGATTTTGAAACAAAAGTAATTAAACTCGTATAATTAAATCTTAAGATGTGCCCCGAATCCGATTAATTAATCAAGAAGTTCGAGGGGTTGGTTCAAAAATCAATCGGAATAAGTTAAACCTCGACTCGGTGTGTTCGATAATAATTCGAAAAATATATTTACCTGGTAATAAAATGTAAACTTGGAAACGCGGAGGAGCCTAATTTAAGATCCGCGTTGTTTGTGAAAGAGGACGCGAACAAACGCCTTTAAGGCATTTCCATTACCATATCCAGACTTTCTGATATTCCAAAGCTCGCTGGAAAACTTGAAAAGCAATTCTCCATTTATTTTCCTTTTTTAATTTTCAATCTACATTGCAATTTCACATTTTGTTTTCTTACCTTTCTTTTATGTACATTATAAAGGAGAGTCAAGTAAATTAATAAAAAATCCTTTTCGCTCTTTAAATGAGCTTTAAATTCGCTCTTTCCATACAAAAAAAAATGTGAGATTATAATTTTATTAGTGCAATTTAATTAAAAACACAAATAAAACAAACAGCATAAATCACACACAAACACACATCTTTCTGTACTGATTATAACCAAACAAACGCTCGCATTTTCTAAAAATAAGCTCCAACGATTTAGTAAAAAGCTCCTGCTCCAATATGTATCTGCCCTGTGTAGTGACATGGAACAATTAATTATTGTTGAAGGAGGAAGAAGTTTTCTAATCGAAATATTTGTGCCCGTTTGTTAGTATTGAATATCAGTGGGTGACGCCCGGGCCCGTCTAAACATAGAACAAAGTTTCGTACTTGTCATCGAGGAAACTTTGTTTGCATGATAAATGGAACGCGGTAATTGAATTTTTGATTACTTATAGTTCGACAAGTTATCAATTCTTAAGATTGAATCCGAAAGACAGGAACTTTAATGTATTTATCATATTTTCTATTTCCTGCGCCTTGTTTATTCGGCGATTTATTTTTTAATGAGTTTATGTATTTGTATTAGGTCTATGGGAATCGTAATTAAGCCGTAACGTATTTCGACCCTGTAATTAATCACCTGGTAAATCGATAATTATTTTCGAAAGTTCACTACAGGTGATCCTCGTTTATCAATAAAATCAATGAATGCCTAAGTAACAATCATCCGACGTGGGATTAATTGCTTTTATTATTTACATCGAGCGAATTTGTCTTCTTGTTCTGGCCAAAAATAGAAATTTATTCATCTTTAAATCTTCTTTGTAATTAAATCGAATTAATAGGAAGTTTTTGTATGTTTAAAAATTATATTCCACTACCGATATCACCTCAGATTTTCGAAAAAGCCTTTCGAATAAATCAACTTCACCTATAAATTAGTTTTTTTGAACAAAAAAAAACCGATTTATAGCCTTTGCTAACGCTTTATTTACTTGTCTACAAAAAAATAAAACCAGGAGACCGTTTTTAGCTTAAGTATATTAATTAAGGCAACTGACTAGATGAACTAATGTAGTCGTTTAATAAATAGCCAGTTCTATAAATAGATTTAAACAAAGTAAATAAATTACATTTTTATATACCAGGTCGGCTCGAGGCGATAAGTAAAACATATTTACATTAAAAGATTTTTATGATTATTTTACTAACTTTGCCTAAGACCTACTCGGTATATTTAAACAGTAAAGATACCAATACTAGTAGCGATATAAATTATATTTTCGATTATCAATTGCTTCAGTTTAATTTCTTGTATTGTACTTTAAGTAGGTAACTGCATAATAAGCGTACGCAATAAATTATAATGTAGAAAAAAGCATAAAATACCAACAATCAGTTTCACGTCTGAGGCGGACAAAGGCCTCCGAACTGGCTCCCTGCATGAAAAGAATGCAAATTACGCGAGCAAATTCATTTGGATACATTTATCAAAGGCATAGTGTAGATCATCAAGTTGATGCACGGCGAGCGGGCGCAGGAGAAGAAGAGCGACGAAGAGAGCCGGTTAGATGGTAAAAACAATGAATTGTTCGACCGAAGACGAATTACAATTCCTTTCAGTAATCATATTGGGCTTTGTGCGTCAAAAGATGTAAAGCAAAGCGGATAAAAGGTGCTCGAATAAAGGAGTTTTATGTTCCGATGTTATTTTACTTACTTTATCTTCGTACAGTGGCGGTGCTTCGTGCATTTCTAAGGTATAAAAATTATGCAGGGTGTTTATTAAACATGTGGTAAAAATTCAATGGGTTGTTTCCTGGACTATTCTTGGTCAGTTGGTGATTTATATTGAGCAATATATTCATGAAACAGACATATTGGAAAGAAGTGGAGAACCTGGAAGGCCAACGATAGTAGGAATTGTGGAAGTGGAAAAGAATTTGCTGGATATGATCGAGGAAGATCCGAATGGTACTATTTGAAAAAATGGGAATATTTTGAATGTGAGTAATTCTTAGGGAATATTTGTTACACTCATATCAGATGCCAATATCAATTGATTTTGCACACAATAGTTCAAATTCCTCAACTACTGATGCGGATTCTTTTTATTCGCGAATCCATCTAAAGTAATTAGTTTATACTACTCCTGTAGAAAATGTGGAAGACTTGTGAATTCGGATAATTGCTGGATATAACTCAATAAGAAACTACACTGGTGTTTTTAAAAAAGTTATATTTGGTAAATTTTTGGTAATAAAATGTTGTTATTTTCCATAATTTTGTTCATCCTGTATCTTCGAAACGAAGAGGGTTTTCACGGTTTTTCAAAATCATCTGAAGACCAATTATTCTTAGAATAGTCCAAGGAACAACCCCTTGAATTTTTGCCGCATGTTTAATAAACACACTGTATACAGAGCAATTTTTGTAAGCTGGATCAATAAATTGGTATCTACAGTGTGTCCATGCACTTAAGTTCGCACCATATGGGAAACTTTTTTATTGCTAATATTACGAAAAAAAGTTATTCTTCATAAAAAGTTATCCAAAACCTAAAATGCATTTATCAGATATTAAAAATTTTCAGTCGTATACGAGGTTTGTCAAAAATTGTGATTTTTGTCCAAGAGTAAAGTACCTTTATTTTTGAAAATATCAAAAATTATTATAAAAAAAAAAAGTTTAGAATTAAAAATAAGTTTTCACAGAGAAAATGTAAAAAAAATATTTTTATAAATAAACAATATTGAATATTTGAAAGTTATTTTTAATTCTAAACATTTTTTCTTTATAATAATTTTTGATATTTTCAAAAATAAAGGTACTTTACTCTTGGACAAAAATCACAATTTTTGACAAACCTCGTATACGACTGAAAATTTTTAATATCTGATAAATGCATTTTAGGTTTTGGACAATGCAGAACTTTTTATGAAGAATAACTTTTTTTCGTAATATTAACAATAAAAAAGTTTCCCATATGGAAAACTTAAGACACACTGTATAATAATCGCTATTTTTCTTTTTTCCTGGAGCCCAAACGGCTAATTTGGGGATACTCAAACTTGCTTATTTGAATACCCTCTACAACTCCGATCAGTTTGATACTGTTTGATCTCTTTTGTCATGTACTATTTAAAAAACAAACTGTATTTTATTACAAATAAAAAATCCTCTATAGAGACAGATTTTTTCTTCTTATTTTTATTGAGCAATAAAAAAGATTTTAGCAGCAATTTCGCACTTATCGCAAATCCGTCAGCTGTTAACGAGTAAAGACGACACGTGAAATAATCTCTCCTTCATGTGAACACGCGATGCAACCGTATTTTTTTCCTGCATTGTCCGATGCGTCCGGTGATACAGCGCCCGATATCACGGCTGTTACCTGTAATTAACGACGTGTCATATCGAGAACATTAAGCCGCATTCTGGACGCTTTGTTGTATCGGCGCCCCGGAGAACTTCCACGAGGGGTCGCCAAACATTGTTATAGAAATCAACGAATTTCCATCCAGTTCGCACCCCTTCTCGTCGAACAATCAATCAATTTCGCACGGACCGTATCGGTAATTGGGAATAAAATAGGCAGTTTCCGAGCAATATCCTTATTGTCTGGCGTCGAGAGAGAATAAATAATTCGACGCGATAGTCCTTAATACCTTGTACGTGAAGATTCCCCGTTCGCACCCCCCGACAGGAAGGAAGTCGCGACAGGCACAAGGGAGAGCACACCGATGTCAATTCGTATCGTGCATTTTCGAATAATTGCATGTGAAGCTGCGCCTGGGGTGCTCCTATTTGTTTTAACATCCAGTTTATACATCAATTTTTATAAAAAAAATTCCTGCTTTATTAAATGTGAAGTAAGCTGCGAATCCTTTGGCACAGGATGCTGCTGTGAATAGGCATTCAAAATAACCTCTTTGACGAATAAAATAAACAGTAGCGACGTTCTCAATTTAGAGAACGCGTCTACTTATACTTAAAAAGAGTAAACGTTTCGTATTCTATCCGGTAATATCTGTAACATTGTCTCGTGTGAAACAAGAAAAAAATCTGGGGCGGCATCCTTTGTGCCCATAGAAACTCATTCTTCCGTGCCAACCGACACAATCCAAATACGTAAAAGGACATTCTTTAGCGGACGCTAGATAAGTAGACATGTCAACCTATGCCTTTCGATGTAAATTTGTAAGCCGCGCCGGGGCGCATGGTGCGTAACAGCGCGTTTTCTGCCATTTCTTTATTGTACGCGTTCTTCTACATGTGTGTATGTGTATTTAAAATGCTCCTGGATGCTGTTAATCTATATTAAATGTTGCCTCACTATTTAATGTTTCCTGCCCAGGTGTTACAGTGACTTGAAGTTCGGTATGTGAAGGATACTCCGAGGGATGATTTCACCGATAGGGATGATCAGTAAAAGTCACCAATTTGGGCATAGTCAGCCTTTAATTAACATCCTGAAGGATGTTCATATCGAAAATCAACACAACACAACCCAAACAGCCTATCCAGAATTCCTTCAAATTGACCTTAGTGGGGAAACTCGAATGGAGAAGACCACGATGTGAGATACGTGGATTTCGGCTAAAGATACGATTAGAAATGATTTATTAGAGCTCAAAACCGTTTTCAGTTGCTCAAAGTGTGTTATTATTAATAAGATATAGCCCTTTGAAATTTAAAAATTTCGGGTTTTGACTCATACCTTATCAACCAATCATAAACCACTCACGTCTTGTTGTATAGTAAATAGTATGAATTTTCGAACGCAGTAACAAAGAATATACAAATGAACAAAATTCAAACTGTCATTTGTCAGATTTTTCTGAAAATTGCACAAAACAAATTACACGAATTGCAGTTTGGCACAAAACACTTTACTGATAATATTGAATTTGACAAGAATGTTGCCAAATAAATTTTTCAGGACCATTATTTGTGTTTTTAACACGAAAATCGGTTACAATTTATACAGATGAAGATGTTATTTCTATATTAATATATCGAATTATCCATTAGGTAATGGAAGAAATGGATAAATCAGAAAATGTTTATTGCAATAAATATACAAAAAACGCACATTTTGCGGAGTAAAGAAGAGTAATAGGAAACGTGGCAAACTTGCTAAATGTGACTTCTCTTTGCAACTCTCGCTTTGATTGGAGCAGAGTGTATGACGATTGTGTGACTTTTTTCAAACTTTAAAAATTAATTGCGGACTTATTTGGCCACAGAAAAAAATAAAAATTTCATTACGCGCCTTCTTAGAACTCACGGTTTTGAAAAAAAAAAAAAGTCGTGGTCTTCTCCATTGAATCAAATTTATGCCACAATTTATTTACATTTCAAACAATTCTTGTGAATTTTTTGAACAATTTCAGCCAAAAATAGCGGATTTCTTGAGTCTCCTAATATAGTTTCCTCCCTTAATAATTCTCTTCACATAACACAATAACACAAAAAAACACCCTTATTAAGTGCATAAGCCCATCTGCATGGCAAGAAAATTGACCATTCTCATCCAACCAGTCCGATAGGCGACTCGATAGCCTAGTAAAGGACTCGTGCTCATCGGCTCGGCGGTCCTTTACAAGGAATTTGCGGTACATGAATGATAACCGCTGTAAACAATCGTCAATTAAAAGACGTCTAGTTAGCCCGCGATGCGACAGTAGGCTTTGTTTGTCGCCTTGACGAACGGACAATCGCCGATCGGCAACGAATGTCCTTCGGTTTCCTACTTATCACTCGCCTATCTGATCGCTGGTCCTTTTGCGAAGGACTCCAAGTCCATGGCGGAAGAAGGGCGATTTTAAACAGGGTCGGTATTAATCAAATTATATAAACACTTACATCTTATAATGTATAGAAAATTCATTAAGAGAGTTCATTGTATTGTTCAGTACAATTATGGAACTACTCAAAACCATTTACAACTGTTCAGAATCATTTAGAACTATTTTAGAACTGATTAGCACCATTGGAATCACTTCTGCAGGACGATCTGAGAACCATTCAGAACTATCCAAAATCGTTGAGAACAGATTCAGGACTATCTGGAACCGTCCAGGACAAACTAGAAAAGTGCAGAACCATTTCGAACCCTTTATAGAAACTATTTTTGTATGCTTTTGAATCAGTTAGTTACTCCTGTAGCTCTTATAATACACCATGTAATACTGTTTATAAAGGAGTATTTATCGGAATTGGTTCGGTAACAACCCTGACTTTTGAGCTTATTCGGATTATGACCAATTATACGGGAGTTAAGAAGCATTCAATTCAACGTCAGATCGTCGGTGGAGATTCGTGGGATGTTCCTCGACGTTTATGGTTAATTTTCCGGTTGAACATAATGGGCAAATACTCATTTGAAATTGTATTGCCGCCCTTTAAACTGTCGATCTATTAGAAATAATGTCGAATCACTGGCTAATTAATTGAACATAAGTTGTTCGGTAAATCGATCCATCGATGATTCTATATATAGAATAATTTAAAAAATTGATACAGGTGTTACACTAACTGATAAAGTTGTTATTGTGATTAGCTACTTATTTAGCGTTATTTATATTATAGATAAATAGTTAAGCACATTAAAGACTTGATTACATTTGTAGGTACTGGTTTTTGAGATGGCAAAGATGTGTTACAAGAATGTAGAATAAGCACAACTTTTCCAAAGACTTTATGAACTTTTATTTTAATTACTGCATTGCTAATTTTAGCTTCGTATGATACAATCTTTACCAAACTCGTGAGATTTATAATAGCTCAAGTATACTTACATTCGAGATTATTGTAATTGATACGTCAGTTAGCTGTAAGGTTTTGAATAGACGCGAAGATTTCCAGATAAGCAGATATCAAACTTGAGTTAGAAATTGTTCAAATAAAGCGATAAATGCATTTCTCTTTTTTGAGTATCTACAATAACATTGTTATTAGCTTTATGCCACACACACGCACACACATGTAAACCATCAGGAACAATGAAAAATCGAATTTCTAAAGGTAATTTCGTAGCGGCTCTTCCGCATTATCCTTGCTCATTTCGAAAGCCAACCGAGCAGCCGATCAGCCAACCCATAGCGACCATTATCGTCCCATTCAATAATTAAATCGTGTAAAGCAATTTATTACTTATTAGAAAATTATCGATAGAAAAAAATCTATGAAATTGCTATATAGCATATCAAACGTACGGCTCAAGAAGACAATGGACGCTTGGTGGGAGTGTATACTAATAGCGGGGTCGGGTAAGTTAAGAGCCAGGAGACCAACACACCGGGTATATTCATAATTACAGTGGAATGTCCGAGAATGCGCATCCACTGATTGTGTTCCTGTAATTACATATTCGTGAGTTATAATTAAGGCTATCACACAGGACTGGCCTTAGATTCATTGTAATACTATTCCCAAATTAAATTTGATCTTTCTAATACAAACAATAAGTAACATATTTTTTTTAATTAAAATATACACATACATCATTTTTTAATTTTTTAACTCAACTTTCAACGGGACTTTGGATTGTAAAAAATAACGTTCAAGCGCTATTCTCGTCTATCTCATAACTTACGATTTTAATTTATCAGATTCGGCTACATCTCGCCTTTCATCTCATTCATCTCCAACACGATTCAATTATCTTCTCCGGCATTATTCATTCAGCGGCCGAGACAGTACCCGGAATCGGTATTTAAGGGGTGGGACTGTTTTGTTTTTAAACGGCTCATAGAAAGCCTTGTTTTAATGGAAATTGTTGATTACTCGCAATCGATGCCTGCCCACCTTTTTGTCCAATGCATTTTAACCGATAATTAAAAGTATTAGAAAATAAATGAAAGTAAAAGTTGCTCGTTTGTTGGATAGAAACTTGCAGTGATGTACAGGGTGAATGAATAACAATGTTTTCTGTTAACCTGAAAGGAAAAACTGTAGCAGGAACTGAGAAAATATCAAAAACATTGTCTATGATTCATTTCAAAGATATAGTTTATACAGTGTGTGCACTTAAGTTCGCACCATATGGGAAACTTTTTTATTGCTAATATTACGAAAAAAAGTTATTCTTCATAAAAAGTTCTGCATTGTCCAAAAACTAAAATGCAATCATCAGATATTAAAAATTTTCAAATATTTTCATATTTCAAATTTTTTTTTTACATTTTCTCTGTGAAAACTTTGGAAAGTGAAATGTGAAATCCGGTACTACTTTTAAAAAAGCAGGTGCAACCTAAATTAATTATGCAAAAAAGTGCAAACTTAAATTTTCAACATTCTCAGAAAAAATTTATAAAAAAATATTTTTATAAATAAACAATATTGAATATTTGAATGTTATTTTTAATTCTAAACATTTTTTCTTTATAATAATTTATATTTTCAAAAATAAAGGTACTTTCGTACACGACTGAAAATTTTTAATATCTTATAATTGCATTTTAGGTTTTGGACAATGCAGAACTTTTTATGAAGAAAAACTTTTTTTCGTAATATTAACAATAAAAAAATTTCCCATATGGTGCGAACTTAAGTGGACGCACTGTATAAATTGTCTATTTTTGAATGTCCATAAATTGCCAATTTTATTTTTCGCCACTCTGTATATACAGTATATATACAGTTGTTTCAATCAGTAGGTATTATTTGGTTATTATGATGAAAAACACTAATTTTAACGAAGGGAAAAATAAACGAAATTAAACGCTTTTATACCTTTAATTATCCAAAAATCTTGGCTGCGTTCCTTATCCATAAAAGGCCAGACCCCTTGTTTACAGTAAATAACTAGATGAGTTTCCATTGAGCCGCGCAGCCACTCTCGGCTCTCTCTTTAAGAGAAAGAATGAATACGCCCTCCTTTCATTTCGTTTGATTTCCTTGTTCCATATTTCTAATTATATTTTTCTTTTAAAGAGTCTTCGTTGTTATTTTCACCCTCCTGCGCTGTAATTTCTTTTTTATTCAAGACTTCCTTTGCCCGGCTGGCTGAAAACAAATTTGCCTTTTGAGATTTTCTTCCACGCATATCCTTTTATCAGCCGAGAAGTCCTTGCAGGGGCGATCCCAGGAGGACCAATTTCACTCTATAACCAGATTAATTTTTATGTATAATACATAATTTCTAATTCAACAATATATCTTTCCTTCCTTCTGTACTTTCCTGCTATATTTTCCTGCTACTTAATATTAAGTATTTGTGTTATTGGAGCCTAATTTTTTGAATTCCTGGCACCAATCCTGCGTATACAGCAGGATAATTATATTTCTTTCTTCCTCCAGTTCCTCGCTCATTGATATTTTGAACAAATTGCATATATTGTACAACACGGGGGGTAAATAAAAATACAGCTTGTAACAACTAATCTGTCGAAAACAGCTGCAGAATCCGTTCCTTGTCGCTCCTGAGCATTGTTAACGGCGAGCAGGAGCGCTGCGAGATTACAGTTATTATGTGCCACAAGCAAACTAATATCTAGTAAGATTGGTAGACAATAGTAGGTAATGTCTGGATGTGACTGATTGGATGAGGAATTCAAACATTTAGGTGGAGATTCGTTAAGTGCGCGTATGGTGTAAAAAAGGCTTAGGAAATCCCGAGAATGCCGCTGGGTGGGCAAAAACTGGTCGCAACTTTTCAAGCCATTTCAGGTGCTACAGTTAATCGGAAGAAATAACGAGCTCCGCACACAATAGGAAAAACGCATCTTATTCTTGTTCGAATCGATTGTTCGCGTATCGGCCGGATAAATCAAATATCGCGGAACGGAATAAAAGATATCGCGTACGGCCAATTTTATATATTGTGCGCTTTTTGCGCCATCTTCGCCGAGTAACAAGACGGATTACCGGCGGCTTCGCGTAAATCATGGCCTCTCCAGAGGCTCCCCGCGCGAAATTTCCCTCCTGAAAAATTAAGCCGGAGAATTTATTTTTCTGTCGCTTTTAACAATGTTTGCGCTCGGCGAGCCGGCCGTTCGAAGGCAAAGAGAACACGACGAATGTTATACGTTTTCACCGTGCATATTATATCATCCTGCTGTACGCGAAGACTGATATTAATATGGCGACATGCCGATGACACTGGCCAGTGTAGGCCGCTTAGACAGCAAGATATTGTCATGCTTGATGCGCTATCTCGATTGTGTCCCTTATAAATTGCTGGTATTCTCGGGTTTTTTTTGTCAGTGGCTCGCACTTGCCGGCAAGATAATTTTCTTTACTCCATTCACTATAAACTTTTCTATTAGATTTCAATCATGTCTTGCTCAATATTTATGTAGATAACAAATTACATATAGTTTGTGCAAAACAAAGTTATATGCACGTTTGTTGGACTGAACTCCCTTTTTTCACCTGTAATATAATGTCACATGCCTTAAATTTATAACTTATATTTTAACATTGGCAGAGTTGATTCTATATTGATGTCACTTATTTTGATATTTCGTTTATTTTCAACCATTTATCCGTTTATGGGACCATATTTTAAAATGACTATAGGTCTATTTCTGAAGGTTTGTGGTCTCCTAGGATGTAAAAAACCATTCAAAATTTGTAAAGAATCTTTATCGTCAGTTAATTCTTCTAATAATACGTTCATTTTTAATAATTAATTGTATATCTTCATTAACAACTCAACGTCAAATTTTTAAATCTTCTTGAACTACCTTTGAAAGCTCTTCAACGACCGTTTACGTAAACTTCCCTCTGAACCACAGATCAATAGTGACTGAAGTACTTACAACACAAATTTACAAATAAACTCGGATCAACGCAGAACCACAGTTGAAATATACAGTGTGTCCACTTAAGTTCGCACCATATGGGAAACTTTTTTATTGCTAATATTACGAAAAAAAGTTATTCTTCATAAAAAGTTCTGCATTGTCCAAAACCTAAACTGCAATCATCAGATATTAAAAATTTTCAGTCGTATACGAGGTTTGTCAAAAAATGTGATTTTTTCTCAAGAGTAAAGTACCTTTATTTTTGAAAATATCAAAAATTATTTTAAAGAAAAAATGTTTAGAATCAAAAATAATTTTCAAATATTCAATATTGTTTATTTATAAAAATATTTTTTTTGGCATTTTCTATGAGAAAACTTTGGAAATGGAATGTGAAATCCGGTACTACTTTTAAAAAATGCCGGTGCATCCTAAATTAATTATGCAAAAATGTGCAAACTTAAATTTTCAATATTTTCACGAAATTTTTTCAAGAAAAAATGTAAAAAAAATATTTTTATAAATAAACAATATTGAATATTTGAGAGTTATTTTTAATTCTAAACATTTTTTCTTTATAATAATTTTTGATATTTTCAAAAATAAAGGTACTTTACTCTTGGGCAAAAATCACATTTTTTGACAAACCTTGTACACGACTGAAAATTTTTAATATCTGATGATTGCAGTTTAGGTTTTGGACAATGCAGTACTTTTTATGAAGAATAACTTTTTTTCGTAATATTAACAATAAAAAAGTTTCCCATATGGTGCGAACTTAAGTGGACACACTGTATTTTTTCTTATTTCTGTCACTTTTAATATACATTTTTTCTCTTGAGACGTTTCGGTTTTTGCAGAACCATCCTCCACAAAGCCAAATTCTTCCCGTATAGCTCTTACAATTCCGAAGAGTTCCCCGTGCTGCTCCTGCTTATCAGCTCCGCAGCGCATTATCAAAAACGCTATTAAATAGCCCATAAGTTATATTCGAAGCTACTTATCTGAAGTTGTTGTCGGGCGAGACGAGCCCGCCGCGTCGATGGGCATTCTCCTGAAACAGCGGGCGTAAATTATGCCCAACTTCGGCATCGCCACTATCACAATTAAAATAATTTCGTGTTTAAGAATTTATGGTTCCGTGACGAGATAAATCACGTGCTAATCCCTATGAATATTCCTCGTCGTAAGTGTTGCTTGTAAATATTTCTCTGTGAGTTGTCTAGCTAGGGAAATCATAATCGTCGCGGGGCGGGAGGAAAACCACAATTGCTCGGTACACTAAGAAAAAAACTGCATTTTATCACAGCAATTTTTTTAATAAAATCCTGCAATTCCTGGAAACAAGCACACTAAATTCTTCTATTGTGGCCTTATTCCGAGATCGTTTTTGATTGTAAGGTATAATTGTTTTATCAGTGTAGAAGTTAAGTGAAAAAACCACAATTGCAGGTAGTCTATTCTAAGTGGTCTGGTCCGTGGAGCGCAGGCAGCCGTACTTTAACTTAAAGCAATTTGATAGAGCATTTTATGGCTTTCATTAAAAGAGAGCATCACGAACAACGGCTAACGTCTTGTGCTGTTGTAACGAGAACGAATTTATTTCGAATTTATTTAATTATAGGTACACCTACTAGCATTATCGTTAATTTTGTCTATTAAGGCATAGAAAGAGAGTAAGATATTTTCGATACGTACTTGTAATTAGCGATAACAGTAACTCAAATGTAATCTTGAAAACTATTTAAATAAACGTAGCATAGTGCAAAATCACCTGTTTGATTTTTTTTCATTTTTACTATTTAATATCAAACTTCAAGTAGTGTAAAAGGCGATAAAAAAAGTATCGAGTATCAAATTTCAAGTGGTATAAAAATGGATCCAAATAATTTATTAATGCAGTAGATTCTTATTGCTGTAAATACATAATACAAAATGTGGGCACTAAAAGCAGCGACATTTTTAACATTGGCCTATTTCGTCCTTGGAGGTAAATATATTTTATCATTACTATTATAATTTATAGTGGATACAAAATATAACGTACTAAAGACCTACTGTGTACAACAGTTATAAAATTTATTCGCTCTTATATCACTGTACACAAATGAAACACGTTCATAACATACGAATGTAATGAAGGCGATAATTTATATTTATATGAAATAATTTGACAGGAATATTAATTTGTGCTCAATTGCAGAATCATAAAATTTTATTGTCTTTAATACTATAACATAGGCAACTAACACAACGCGTAGATGCTACTACCTTTAGTAGTGCAATCAGAGTTGCATATTTCTACTTAGATATGCTCAACTATAATATTATTTATTTATTTTCTTAGGCAAAGATTTAGATTATGGCATGCAAGTGATGCACTGTGCCCAAATCGCCATCGCCAGAGGCGTTCCTGAATTGAACATTCCTGCTCACACTCCAATACACATCAAATCGAACCTATCTTGGACTGGAGACATCGGCGTAGCACAGTAATTAAGAATGTATGTAGATACACCAGTACCTAATTCTTGTATATTTATTTAAAGAATCAACATTAACCTGACCAATGGAGTGTGGTATGGGCTACCAGACTGGGAACTTCAAGCCAACCAAACCACAAAAGACGGCAGTCCATGTATTAATTACGATTTCGTGCTATCTTGGAAGAAAATGAACATGAGCTTCGATTACTCGCTTACTACAAACGAGCTTATCTTCGAACAAGTACAACACGGGCATATGATGTAAATTACTAATTTAATCGCAATCAATTCGCCAGTGATTAATTGTAAACATTTTATATGCAGATTGAATTGGGCTGATGCGGCCTGGACAGGACAAATCAACGTCACCAGACCTGGGCTCAACGTTGCTCAGCAAGTTAACGAGGCTCTAATCGATTGGACTGTAGAAAATCTCGATGTAAATACAGCGCATAATCAGCAATATGTGGTCAACATTTGACTTATTTTTCAGGTTAAGCTAACAGGACTTGGTCTCTTCGATGGTATTTTCGGCAACGCCATTGCGAGCACCGTGAGAAACGCGCTGAACTTGCATTTGGTGGGTAACACTGTAGGAAATTTCATTCAAATGAGACTGAACTCCATTTGGTGGAGCACTGGCAAAATTTGGAAGCTCACGGAATGGTGCCAGAATTTGAACAAAACTACTGAATATTAAAACTATTCTTAAAATATATACTACTCCTAAAATGCCACTTGTAATAAACACTATAGCTAAACACGATTTTTTATTTCTTCCTAGCATCTAATTTTACCTCATTGAAAATACCGTTAAAATTAATGTACTTAGTACTAATACATAAATTATTTCCTCTGGATTACATAATACATCAAAATGTCGGACTATAGATACTAAATAAGGGGTTTATTGCCCACAGAATCTGTAGTTAATACTGATAAACTTAGGCAATTATTGCCAGAGGACTAGCTAAGTTGCAAACAAGTATAGCACTTATCCAGGAACCTTGAACAGTGGAGAGTGGTCATTAGAGAGCGGATAATCTTATCAAGGATTGAATGGAAGCTGCTGGGACTTGTTCCAAGCAAAATATTGAGAAATTGGAGGTATTATAATAGTATGGTCATCATATAAGCCCCAGGACTACGATAAATCTTCACCAAAGGAAAGTAAAGGAACTATAACAGCCATCACAATAACATTATTTTTCCAATGTGATTGCTTTATGGGATAATAAAGTCATGTCATAATACCTAAAATTAATGGAACTAATTTTAAACAATGTTTTTGAAAAGTTTTCCAAAAAACAGTAATTAAGCAACTACGAATACAGAACAGAATACTACAGAAGAATACTACTACATTTGTACCAGGCAACACCTACTAGCATTATCGCTAATTTTAGTTGCTAAGGACTAAAGGAAAGAAAAATAATGTTTCCAATTATATATATAATTTTGTTGATTTTGAAGACCCTCTCATAATTTTTGAAATATCACTTATTATTAGTGATAAAATCTATAAAAATAGTAATATCTTAAAAGCTAATAAAATATAAGTTACATTTATTCTATTAGTAGAATATTATCAAACAATGACAATAGTTTTTATTTTTATTTTTCGCTATCGAATGCCAAACTTCAAGTGTGTTCAGTTCAAGGTTTTCGGAATTACATCGTATCTTCAAGTGGTCAGTTAACCTATATAAAAAGGAATCGAAATAATTTATGATTGCAGTTCATTCGTGGTGCAGTAAATACCTGTTGCAAAATGTGGACACTTAAAGCAGTAACATTTTTAGCGTTGGCCTATGCCGTCCTTGGAGGTAAACATATTTTATTATTACTATTATAATTTATATTAAGTTCAAGCTAAACACTGGTATTACAACAGTTATAAAATTTATTTGCTATTATATCATTGTATCCAAATGATCCGTAACAGACTAATTTAATAAATGTAATAATTTATATTTATATGCAATAATTCGTGCTCAATGCGGAATCATAAAATTTTACGATTTTTGTTTAGAAAATGGAACATAACACGTAGATGCTACATTACAGTTAGCAGCATTAATGCATGTTTCTTATTAGGCCCTTCTATCATGTAATTTTCATGTTTCTTTAGGCAAAGATTTAGACTGGGGCATGCAAGTGATGCACTGTGCCCAAGTAGCCATTACAAATGGAGTACCAGAGTTGCACATTCCTCCACACACGCCTCTACACTTTGTACACAACGCATCCTGGTCTGGCGATCTCGGCGCTGTAAAGTAATTATAAAATCTATTTGGGTACACCAGCATCCTCATTCGTGCATATGTTTTAAAGGGCTACCGTGAACCTTACCAACGGAATTTGGTACGGAATCCCCGCTTGGGAACTCAAAGCCGGCCAAATCACCGAAGACGACAGCCCATACATCTTGTACAACTTCACTCTGTACTGGAAGACAATGAACATCACCTTCAATTACACCCTCACTACCACCGAACTTATCTTCAACCAAGTGCAACACGGATCCTTCGAGTAACTTACGAGCTTAATATCCCTTACACTTTACTAATTTTAAACGTTTTTTGTAGATTGAAGTGGAAGGAGATCCTCTGGGCAGGAACTCTGAACGTCACCAGACCTGGACTCAACCTGACCCAAGAAGTCAACCACGCTGACATCGATTGGTCTGTAGAAGATCTCACAGTAAGTTCAACAAAAGCTTTTTAAATAACAATTCGTTGATGTTCGATTGATTTTTTTAGTGTGATATTGACGGACTTGGTTTGCTCAATGGTGCTGTTGGTAGCGCTATCGCTAATACCATCAAGACAGCGCTGAACACGCGCGTCGTCACCATTGGAGACTTCATTAAAGACAAACTTAACACTGTTTGGTGGGACACCGGAGTAATCTGGAAACTAACCCAATGGTGCCAGAAGAACATCAACAGCACCAGCGAATACTACCACTAGTGCTCCAATACATCAATGATTAACACATGATAATAAATCGCATAAGAACATATTTTTTGTTTTATTATCGGTTGAATAAAAATGCATGTATGTAAGCATTACGTGCAATTAGTAGCCTTGGCATGTTAGCTACTACAATGAGCCAGAGAGCGGAGCAACCAGTGGGGAACATAACCGTAGGAGGCTCACGCTAACCTGCAGGTACCGCTTCCATAGGGGGCATTAAGAACAATACCTCCACATCCAGGCGCATGTGTGTTTTGCAGAAATTAATTCCTAGGAAGCGCATCGGTATTACGTTATTAAATTACTAGCCCGATCCAATAAAACCGCTTGGTTTATTGAATAGCCCTTTGTAATAACTTTTTCGAGCTGTAACCGGCAAATAATAAATTCCAGCGTAATCACGTGTGATGAAAATTATTCCCGTCCGACTTAGCGTTTGCATTCTGAAAAACCTTTTAAATGATCGATGACAGTGGATATTTCGCTCATGCACAATACAACAAAACGGCGAAGAAGCGAAACTCTCCCGCTGTTAATTCTTTACCGTGACAATAAAAATTATAGGCTAGCTGAGCTCGAAAACAACAGGACGAAACCAGCCCTACACCGAGAAAACTTTCATTTAATGCAATAATTTGACTAAATTAAATAGCTTTATAAAAGCTGTTATTAAAGGGAGTTTAAGGATAGGTAATATTTGTTGCTTATCTCTACCTCAGGCCTGGTTGGCAATCAACCAAACTAATGTAGATCTTGCACTCTTCAGCTAAAACCAAAATGAACTCGCAGTTTAGTTGAACTGACGTTCACCTATGACATCTACAACCGGGCCTTAGTGATGTCTTGATGGATTTAGGTGCAATGTAGCTACTGATTTCAACTGGAAATTTATTGGGAAAAAATAATCTCTTGTTAATTGAGAAACGATTATGCTGTGATATGTGAGTGGCGAAATTTCTCAGTGTAGCTTCGACTGGGCTCAAAAACAAGAGGACGAAAAGGCAGTTACTGCCGCGGATTGTGAATCGCGTTCATTAGTGATGGACACGCAAGTATGGTAATTTCCAGTTGCAAAAGAACAACGTAAGGCAAAAGGATGCTAAAAGACGTGAATCATATTACCATCGGGTATTTAGTTTCTCGCATCGTTATTATTGAAATATAACTTTCGAAAGTTTAGGCGCATTGTATGGGATCGAGCAAATCGGCGTCTCATACCGAAGCGTGCGGCAATAAAACCCGGCGAGCAAAGGAAATCAAAAAAGGATGACATAATTTACCATAGCGATGCAAATGCCCCGTGATGGAATACCGACGGACAATCCGGCGAATGCAGCGTATACGGGTGAAAGTCGGAATTGTTTGACGAACAATAATCATTAATCAGCCTTTAATTGGAGTAGGTAAATAGCTCAACCGACCATAAACTTCTCCCATATACACATCCTAATAGACTTGCTCTGGCTCCTTTTGTCTCTCGACGATTGTTTTCAGCTGACAGTGCCGCCGTTACACATGAACAGTTCGAATTCTATAAAACTAATTAAAATGATTGTTACAGAATTCCAGTAGCGGACTCACTTAGAAAAATCTCCACTACAAGCATTACTACTTTATTAGTTATCTACAAAAAAACAATTCAATAGCTGCATCTTCTTTATGTATTGTTTTTCTTCTATAATAATAGAACGAGTGGTAGAAGATAAAGGAAACTATGATAGTATTGTTGAATATATAAGGGAAATAATTCAAGAAAGAGAAAAAGAAGAACGACTTGGAATTGAGGAAAAGAGGTAAAGATATGGCATTATAACTGAACAAATGTTTGTAACAGTTAGGGACAATTTTAGAATCAGTAAGAACTGTCCAGAATCATTTAGAACCATTTTAGGACTGTCTAGGATCAGTTGAAACAGTTCAGGATGAACTTAGAACCATTTATAACTGTCCAATATCATTTAGAACAGATTCTGGATTATTTGGAACGATCCAGGAAAAACTAGAGAAATCCAGAACTTCTTACTATTTAGAACTAGACTACTAGAACATTTTTAGAACTACAATCATTACTACCTTATTATTATAGAGTTTTCTGTAAAAAAACAATACAAGTTTATTCAATAGTTGCATCTTCTTTATTTATTATTTTTCTTGTATACTTATAGAACGAATGGTGGAAGATAAAGGAAACTAGTGTAATTGAGGGAGAGAGGGACAGAAATGGTATTATAAATAAACAAATGTTTGCTCAAGTACAGTTCAGGACAGTTTTAGAATCTTTTAGAACTGACCAGAATCATTTAGAACCATTTTAGGACTGACTAGGATCAGTTGAAACAGTTCAGGACGAACTTAGAACCATTTAGAACTGTTCGATATCATTTAGAACAGATTCTGGATTATTAGGAACGATCCAGAACTTTTTCAGGATTATTTAGAACATTTTTAGAAATTTTAAAAGAATTTTTCATCCAAAAAAATCGATTAATTCAGTTAAATTAAATCGTCAAATTTACTAATAAAAATCTCGCATTGTAAATACATTTTTCCCATGTCTACATCAGCTTTTTCGTGTGGATTTGATACAAATCTCGACGTTGAGCCGTTCAAGCCAGTGACTAAAAACCCTTCGTAGGTGTTTGTATTTCTATTATATGTAGGCGAGCTGCTTCTTGCTCGGACCAACAGCTGTCGATGGGTTTTTTCTCGCTGGTTAACACTGTTAACACGGCCATTATCTTAAATGATGGCTTATTTATTGGGACAATTCGAACGCCACCTGATTTTTGTTATGCATGTCTATCATTTTCTATATGTTGCGTAACCCTCTACAAAAATGGTATGGAGTTAACGACTATTGCAGATAATTTAAATAGAAATTGTATACAAATAACGATCTACAATATGAAACCCTACGCATTGTTTCATAAAGATACTTACACGCAATGTAATCCGTAATTACTTCCGCATCTGCGAGTGTTATGATAAAGGCATAATTAACATAAAACCTATTGAATTATTATCGAGATTTCTGCTTTTGAAAAATAGTATCAGCGGGGTTTCTGTCAATTATTTAGTAATTTATGAGATGAGATAAAATAAACCTTATAGTACTTACACAAGATGTGCGTATAAGAAAAGAAACACATTTCGTAGCCGCACAATAATAACAAGGAGAACAAATAGTAACTACTTTTTTATTGCGAACAATAAAAATAAATTGTTATTTATGATAAAATCAATACGTCAGGCATATAGTAGATATCCTCTTTCACTTATACGTGTTAAAAACTATTAATCCAGTAGTTCTATGAACTCCATATAAACTGCAGCCATACATCATTTCGCATTCAATAACTCCGATTCCGATCAATAGGGAATAATACTCAATCAACCGTTCATTCTTATTATACACACACACAGGCCAAAAATGCGAAAATTATCATATCGAAAGTAACTACCGATCTATCGTCCGCAATCGAACAATGATAGAGCCGCTTTCTCGCAAATGATGCCTTCTAGCGTAAATATAGATATAGCCAATTATTATAGCGCGTTATTGCTACTGTTCACCGGAGTGTACTCGCCGGATCCGATCGAACTGGTTTGTTACAACAATCATTTTAATTAGTTTTATACAATCCGAACTGTTTATCTTCAAACAGTGGTGTGTAGGTACATTTCAGTAAATTAGGCGATTTTTTAGAATATTTTGCATGTAAATTTTAGTAAATAGTCTGCTCACAAATATTTTAAATGGTCCTGGGAGCGTTCTAAATGGTACATTTCAGTAAATTAGACGATTTTTTAGAATATTTTGCATGTAAATTTTAGTAAATAGTCTGCTCACAAATATTTTCAATGGTCCTGGGAGCGTTCTAAATGGTTCTGGATTTTTTTCATTTATATCCTGGACAATTCCAAATAGTCTTGAATACGTTCTAAATGCAGGTTTTGGACAGTTCTAAATCGTGTTAAGTTAGTTCTGAACTGCTTCAAATGGTCCTGTCAGTTCTAGAATGGTTCTAAATGATACAGAACAGTTCAAAATGGTTTTGAACAGTCCTAAATGATTCTAAAACTGCCCTGAACTATTTGAAAATATCAGAATTTTATTCCATTCAATTTCTAATGAAACCATGAGTTTTATTCAAATTATAAACGAGATATACTGTGTTGGCCTAATGCGATGTAGAATAGACCCCTGTAAGCTCTAATAAAGGGTTCTAAATAGTTCAGAAAGTATTCTAAATGGTTTTGGACTCTTTTAACTCATCCTGTACAGTTCCAAATAGTCGTGAATATATTTTAATGGCTACAAACAGTTCCAAACGGTTCTAGTCAGTTCTAAAATGGTTTTAAATGATTCAGGATAGTTCTAAATTGTTTTTAACAGCTCTAAATGATTCTAAAACAGTCCTGACCAATCAGAATGTTAACCCATACAATTTCTAATATGAAACCGTGAGTATATTCTTCAAGTTATTTAACGATATAGTATAGCTCTGAAAACGTTCTAAATTTATCCTGAACCGTTAAAAATAATCCTGAATCGGTTCTAAATGGTTTTGAATAGTTCCAAATGTTTCTAAGATCTTCCTGAACTGTTTCAAATAGTCCTAATCCAGAACGGCTCTAAATAATTCTGGGCAGTTCAAAAATACTTTTGAACAGTTCTCGAACATCGAGGACAACTTGATAACACAAGAAAATCTCCCTCTTGAGCGATACTATAACGGTCAATTGAAGATGTTAGATTAGGTTTAAAATATTAGAAAAATTAGACCAAATTTCGCATGAAAAAATCAAACTAAAACCGAGCAATTAGAAAATACCGCGCACGGAGAACTCGATATTGTTAAAAGAGAAACACTAGCGGAATGCGCTATCGGCTTTCATAAAAATCGGTAATGTGACAAAAAGCGTTTTAATAGTATATCGAAAGAATGGTGGCTGCATAGTGGAACGCAGTTCGACCGCTGGTGTGCCAATTAAATAACTTAATTAAGCGGTTTAATCAACTTGTCATACGGGAATCAATCTGAAGCGAACCGATACACAGTGCACTCCATTTACCACCTAAATGGACTATTTCATTACCAATTCCTACACCTATGTATCTACTTAAAGAAATAATTTAACTATTAACAACACAGTAGTTATGAAAGCGATAAAAATTGTTGCATCAAAGATATGTTGTATCTAATAAGGTAAGGGAAGTTTTGTTTTGGTCCGTTTGGATGGATGATTTGCCCCACAAATTGCAAGTGCAATAGAATAAGCAAAAAGCGGGATTTTACAGCCAGGCATCGCGCTTCTGCGGACAATGACGCTTTTACAATTGCGGAATACACCTTGTTAATAGGCGTTTATCAGTTCTTGTGTACGTTGCGAAATGACCGCAAAAAATATTCGAAAAAAATGGTTTGTTTATTTGCGGTAATTTGGAGGCAATTAACCAATAAGTACCTAATATGTTAGGTGGAATGTGTTAGATTTAGTTTAATTATCTATTTTCTTACAATTTCTGTTGAATTTATACATTAATTATTCTAGAATTTCAAATTATATATTAGTAGATATTAATTTAATGGTATAAATTATTAAATATTTGCTGATTTTCTTGAATATCATCTAATAAATTGGGTTAATATAAATTCAATCAATTTCTTGTGCAAGATTATTTCATTTTCTAATATCATTACAATGAATAATTGTGTAAAATTTCTAATTTGCATAATCCTGTAAACCTGCTCGTACTTGTACAAGAGAACCAATTCGGTTATTTATTTACAAACGGTTATTTATTTATTTATCTCTGCACACATAGAGATTTAACGGTAACCATTGCTTTTTCCATTCCATAAGCTCAATTTATTCTTTAGCATTGAGGAGATTTGTTCTAGCAAGGCATTTATAAATAAATTGTTAACAAATCGATGCAAAACAAATAAAATAACAGGTTCCTTTTTCTAATTTGCATTCCATCGCGATATAGGAACTTCAACAGCTCGACCAGCATTAATAATTACAACATTCGCAGGAATATTTTACTGCAACCGGCAAAAAACTTATTTCAACATTTTCATTCAACTTGCAGCGACTAACGCCTCTTTACGAACATCCTCGGCGTCCAGTAAAAACATCGTAACCTCATTTTAATCAACAATAAAGATGATAGTTTATTGTAGTGGCCGATGTTTATGGAAGAAACGTTGTTTTATATTGCTTTTATATTATCCAGCGTTTACGACTCGAAAACGTCTTTAATTAACAGCATATCTTTTGTTATCTTTACAATTTACAAGTGTGCTCGGATTGGACGCTGAAGGGAGCGTTAATGCCTTTCCTTCGGGCCCCAATTTTTCATGTAATAAAACAAATGTTGAAAATGCTGCAATAATCGCTATAACTGCTTATTCCTTATGCGCCATTATTCAATCCGAATCGATTTATTAGAATCGTACCTAACTGTTCCATTGTTGAGCAGGACTATTTCGCCGGTGATATATTCTCCCGCGCAGCCGAGCCGAGTGATAAACACAATGTATAAATTGTAAATTACAAGTCGAGTGTCGGGAAAACAAATCGACACGCGTACGTAACGCAAGGTTAATAACTCTGAGGCGACACTAATAGAAAATGACCGTAGTAAAACAGTGGAACACACTAAAATGTCGTCGATGATTTAGTGCGAGCCTTCGAAAGGAGAGATACTTTCACGCTGAGTAGCGAGATGATTGTTTATGAGGTTTCGAATGCCTCCTAGGGTGGACGCGGCCCACAATTGTGAGCCTCGAATCAATGCCATAAATATAGAACTAGAGAGAACCGGGAGATTATTTTATCTAATATACTTTCATAGGTGTAATAGTTAGGAAGGAATGCAGTTCCTTTTGTTTCATTAACAAAATAAAGTATGTTTCAGAATTTTTCTATTATTCAATCCTTTTATTCAACAGGTAACAGTTTTTGTGGACGTTACTTTTTCTACAAGTTACTCTAATCGTGCTGTACTCAAGTGCTGTCCATTCTACTCTATTCCATTATACTCTATTCCATTCTACTATATTCCATAACTAGGGAACTAAGAGATTATTTTATCTAATATACATTTATAGGTATAATAGTTAGGAAGGAATGCAGTTCTCATTGTTTGATTAACAAAATAAAGGAATGTTCCTTTTATTCAATCCTTTTATTCAACAGTTAAAATTCTTTGTGAATCTTTGTTAATTGCGTTACTTTTTCTACAATTTACTCTAATCCTGCTCTACTCAAGTGCATTCTACTCTATTCCATTCTACTCTATTCCATTCAACTCTATTCCATTCTACTCTATTCCATTCTACTCTACTCTATTCCATTCTACTCTACTTCATTCCGTTCTACTCGATTTTCCATTGTACTCCGTCCCTTTCTACTATATTCCATTCTACCAATATTCTGTAGATAAAGCATTTTTAACAAGAAAATAAATTAATTAACAATTTACAATAATGATGTCATTGAGTAACAATCTTTTTTCTTTATTATTTTTTTGTTAGATTTAGAAATTACACAAGCTTAAACGGAATCAATCGTATCAATTAAAAACAACCGCTAATAAAAAAATATTAACAACAGTTTCGAGGAAATATCCTTTTCCGATACCCAATTAGTAAACGGAAATAATAAGTTTCTTGCCAATAGGTAATTTAAAGTGTATCAACACGTGATTAATAATCCTTATTAAACACGCATAACTTTGTAATTATCTTTTCAGAATCTATTTTCATCTACACTTGTTATAAACAGTTTAACGTCTTGTCAATCATGCCGTTACTGAAATATACTAGATCAGTTCCGATTCACTTACCCCGTACCTTGCATCATTATTCAATCTACGTTCTAATCGACATTTAACACACAGAAATTAGCGATATATGTACTTATACACACAATGGCGCGTGGGCAATAAATTTTAATATATTCAGAATTGCAAGTGGTAGGTATTTTGCGCTAAAATTTCTTCAATTGGTATTCCAATAAAATAAGTACAGGGATTAATAACCGATGGGTATATTTTATGAAAACAGCGCTTATCGTTTATCATCAGCACAAATCGAAACTAATTACATCTAAAATAATTCGAATAAATCACGGATATAACAAGAAAGTCGCGTCCATTTAGCGAGATTGTTAGCTTAATTGGTAATCGTATTGAAACGTCTTCTTCTCGGGATTGGGCAATTCCCGGCATGACACTGTTTGTTTGTCTCTAATTTTCGTTCATTTATCATCGCATTGTCCGATCGATAATTCTCCACGCAGCACTTTGCATTAATCAGAGGATTAATATTTTTTTCTCTCTACCTATAACCGTGAGGTTATAGCGAAGTCCCGACTCTCTAACAATATTTTACACGGCATTGTTGTGAATGTTTGTATGATTTATTAGTCGTATCATTGGCGGGACTATTTTATGTACTTTGGAATAATATTGTCAACTTGTAGGTATAATTCAATTAAAAATTAACCAAATTAATTAGATGTTACAGTAAACAACAATTTGTTTATTTAGCTAATGTGTGTATGTATTTGTTGATTAATAGTAGAGTTTGATTTTGAAGATGCACCACTGAATATTGGTGGTAATTCTACTCGATAAAACCTTTATCTACCAGGATAATTCCTTTATATTGAAACATAATTTATAGTGTAAGCATATTCCCTGACGTCCGCTTAGTTTTTTAAAAAGGTTTGTTAGTATGCAAGACGCGCCCGGTGATTTATTACTATTGTATCTAATGTGCCATAAGACGAAAGAATTTGGCATTGTTTTGTTTTAATTATACGTTGAGCCTTTCTCTTGCGTAATGAATCCGCTGATGGATCGACGTTGCATATGTTGACAGATATATTGCATTATTATGCATTGTGATTGATCGGTATAGTTATTGAAGCGCCATGGGGCATTACAATACCTCACCGGTTTTGAATCGATCATTCTTCATTTGCTGCCTATCTTTTTGGGTACAAAATTTACTTATTTATACCGCAGTACATATAATTGTTTGTTTTACATTGAAATAAATTTTTTATTACACCTGTAACCTATACAAGATGCAAATAAATCAAGCCATGTGTTAAATTAAAATTAAAACTTCAACAATTGTTCAATTGAGCCGGGTAACATAATTTTCTCTACGGTTGATATGTTGTAGAGATGAGCCTCTTTCGATCAGATAAGATGGCTACAATTGTTTGATTTTAATTGGCTATTGTTTGCCTCTGCTAATAACAACATGTTCGTAATCACCATTGTTACACGAGATAATTCATAATAATAGAAGTCGATTATATTAATTGCTTGTGTGATTTTTTCTTCCATTTGCGTACGGCAGACTGCGAACTAAATTACGCATTGTCCTAGCACAGTGCTCCAATGATTCCGATTTATTATTCCGTTTTCAGGTATTTGCTCACGACGGAATATTTGTAGTTTAATTGCGGAATTTATGGTTGGAACAGCCTTGAGTTTCCGTTTAGTTATTGTGTATTGATATGTTTAGTATGGTATTATTCAATTTTCCTATGAATTATTGTTGCACAAATTGACATAAATCATCGCCATCGAATATATTGTAGGACAATTATTTATTTCTGATGATTAATAAAACGTTCTATAATATATACCATTCGATAAAAAATGCTACCTATATAGAATAGTTTAGTAGACATCCAGTAGGCTGATACTTTTCATTCATAGCCTACCTACGCGTTATTTATAATTTTATTCATTGTCTTTTAATGGATCTTCTACGAAACAAGATAATTTATTTGAAGAAATCCAAACTGGTGTTAATCGTAAAAGGATCACTTCGTATAGGTGTTAATAAGGATTGATAAGGCGAGCTTGTGAAAGTTAATAACCTAGGTGATTTTATTTCAGTAAACTTGCTTAAAATCGTTCTTAATATGCAGTAAAATTTATTAATTCGTTTGGTACGATTTTAAAACTATGCAAACAAGACAAACCTCATCATTAATATATCGCTGGCAACAAAAACAGTTCTCACGCTTGTGTGGAAGAAGCAGGAAACAAAATCGATTATCTACGGTACTTTTTATGACATTTTATAAAGGATTATACGGTGTTTTGCCTCTTCTTTTACCATCTCGTTTTATTACAGCCGATGTCAGATAATCTTACATTCAGCTATTAAATGGAGTAAATAATTCACATAAAAAAATTTAGGTAAACTCGAACAACAATGTTAGTGTTTGTAAATCTGTAGAATTTTGATTTTTAACTTGTTGTGAATAATGGAGAAGACCACGATGTGAGATACGTGGATTTCGGCTAAAGATCTAAGATTAGAAATGATTTATTAGAGCTCAAAACCGTTTTCAGTTGCTCAAAATGTGTTATAATTAAAAAGTTATAGCCCTTTGAAATTTAAAAATTTCGGGTTTTGACTCATACTTTATCAACCAATCATAAATCACTCACGTCTTGTTGTATAGTAAATAGTATAAATTTTCGAACGCAGTAACAAAGAATAGACAAACGAACAAAAATCAAACTGTCATTTGTCAGATTTTTCTGAAAAATGCACAAAACAAATTAAACGAATTGCAGTTTGGCACAAAACACTGATAATATTGACGTTGACAAGAATGTTGCCAAATAAATTTTTCAGGACCATTATTTGTGTTTTTAACACGAAAATCGGTTACAATTTATACAGATGAAGATGTTATTTCTATATTAATATATCGAATTATCCATTAGGTAATGGAAGAATTGGATAAATCAGAAAATGTTTATTGCAATAAATATACAAAAAACGCACCTTTTGTGGAGTAAAGAAGAGTAATAGGAAACGTGGCAAACTTGCTAAATGTGACTTCTCTTTGAAACTCTCGCTTTGATTGGAGCAGAGTGTATGACGATTGTGTGACGTTTTTCAAACTTTAAAAATTAATTGCGGCCTTATTTGGTCACAGAAAAAAATAAAAATTTCATTACGCGCCCTCTTAGAACACACGGTTTTGAAAAAAAAAAATAAAAAAAAAAAGTCGTGGTCTTCTCCATATCAGCATGTTATTAAGAAACTGTATAAAAAATGGTATATCTACACGAAAAATTAAATGCTCTAAAAAGACCCGTTCATTATAAAAGTTCGTTGCCTGGCAGGTAATCCGTCTCTTGACCCAATTTCCTCGCACCACGTAATTTCGTCCTCGATAGTGTCAACAGCCCAAAAACAATCGGCTCGATCGCCCGAGAAGAATGAGAAGAGAAAATCTGTGCTGGGGCGACCTTGCGAACCGTCGCTCAGAGGCCTTTTCAACCGGACGCGCCTAATTGCACCCAACCGACTCCCTGCTACTTATAATCCATTCACGAAACACCACAACATTGTAGAACAAATTATCGTTTATTACAAACATTCGGCGTATTGTACGCACTGTATAATTCCTCGTTGTGTTCGTAGGGTAATTTCAATCGAGCGAGTTGGAGCGTGGGACGGCATTAACGATTTATTATCGAGTGCAGCTAATATGTCCTGGCTTTTTACGCGGTCAGTACTCGAACAGGTTGAACGAGTCCAGTCCAACAGGTGTATCGAAAGAAAGGCGCCCCCCGTTATCCGACCGGATCGTAAATTTGGTAATTTCAGGCCAAAGGTTAAGGAGGTATTTGTTCTTGAGCGACCATTAGTCATTGTCGGCGAGTGACTGATGGCAAAATATGATTGATCCTCCGGCCTCCATTGAAACCGGGGCTATTTCAACATAGGAATTGATTCGGTTTTTTCTCTTCTCTCGACGCACGGGATTTCTAATTATCGTAATTGGTGGTGAAAAATCGCGTAGATTATGATGTCACCACGCTTTATGTATATGTATTGGCATTGGTATTCAATTTCTTTTATAAATATACACGGTATTTCATCGGTTATTCCGTTTTTTTGTTGCGTTCTGCCGCACTAGGTCGCTCGGTAAACGCGCGTAATAAGTAATCTAATTAATGTGTACTTGTGTAACGAAATGAAATATTTCTCGTTGTCACGATAAAGTGATGTAAATAATCGATCATGTTCAATTTGTACGATTAAATAATACAAATATGTAATTTTTTATGTCGCAATGATTGCACCATCATTAACTTTCTGTCCATTATAATAGAGGAAATTAGGGAAACACATCGTAACTACAATGTTCGGAACCATTTAGAACTCTCCAGAATCGTTCTAGAACTGACCAGGACAATTTGAATCACTTCATAATCTTATAGAACCATTTATAACATATTGAGGTCCAGGATAAACTACAACTATTTAGAATTTTTAAATTAAAAAATCGATTATTTTAGCATATTTCATACTCCTAAAAATCGTCCAATTTACATGTAAAATTCTATTTTCCATCTCCATGTTGCTTCAGGCCGGCCCGATATAGATAGAAGCTTTAATATGAAGGTGAAAATATTCATCTCGAGTTATATTTTCGATGTTTATTGCCCGAGAAAAATTCAAAATCATCTACATAATTTAATTGGCGCCGTATGGCGAGCCGATGTTTAAAAAAAGGTGTTTTTCATTTATTTTCCACTTAGAGCGAAATAAATGTCTCGGCTAGCTCGGATTATGTGGACGCATTAATTAACAACTTCATCTTAAGAAACGTTTTTTACATTTCTCAATGCTGCGACATAATTATCCTGTTATTATACATAGAAATGTTACAGTGGTGACCTCCCTTTTTTTCCTACATATAATCAGTGACTTTTTCTTCTATTATTGTTTATTACACTTACACAAATCAATTTATAACGCAACTTTTTATAGAAAATAATCACTAATTAGATTACATTAATGTAGCGTAAAAGCTTTTATTTTAATATACACAAACGCAATATTTACTTTCTTCAACTCTACCGCATTACTTAACCCAAACAGGTAGGTAATTTTCGCGTTTAATACACGTTAAAAAAACCGACTATTATAACTCAAATAAAGAATTATTTCGCGATTAAATACCATGAAATCGTTGTAGGTACATACATAAACAAGACTAACTCCCGATTCGAACTAATTGAGACTAATTCTTACACGAAGGCTCTCTTAAATCATTCCTCTCTTATTTATAACCCGTACCGGTCCATTACCGGTCGAATTATCACCATTTTTACAGTCTAACAGTATAATTATTCTTCCCTGTAATTAATAGTATACAGGAATTAATAAATAAAAATAACCATTCTTTATAATAACGGCCAATTCCCCCAATTAAAAACGCTGTTTTATTTGTTTGTACAAATCGATTGAATGAATCGATTCTTACCTGAAATCGATTCGCAGGAAATGCAATGCAGAAAATCCAGAAAAATGAATATACGCGCGTCGTTCAAACGGCGACAGAAGAAGAATGCGGGATGTAAATCAAAACTTGTTGCATCGCCGTGCAATTTATCTACTGTACGTGGAAAATACGCACACGCGGGGACCCGCCTGGCGCCTTCTTCGCCTCTTTGTTTTCTTCTTTAATCCGGCCGAGCGAAGCGATAAATTTTTTTATATATACCCTGTCGGTCCGCGACAATGTGCTCATATAGGAATCACACAAGTGCGAGAAAGAGAGCATAACTGACCATTGTAATATCGCTCAAGATATAGACTTACTCGTGTAATCACATTGTTTTAGAATCATTTAGAACTGCTCTAAACCATTTCGGAACTGACCAGAATTATTTGGAACCATTTCATAACTATTTGAATCAGCTCAGGACGTTCTTAGAAACGTTTAGAACTGTTCAGAATCATTTAGAACCAATTCAGGACTATTTGGAAGGATTCAGGTTAAATCAGAAAACTCCAGAACCATTTGGAACGCTTTTAGAACTGTTTAGAACTCTTTTTTAGAACATTCAGAGGACTATTCCACATCGCAGCGGGCTCACACTGTAAATATCGTTTTTAATAACTTGAAGAAATCTCATTGGTTTCAATAGAAATTGTATGGATTAAAATTCTTATGTTTTCAAATTGTTGAGGTCAGTTTTAGAATCATTTAGAACTGCTCTAAACCATTTCGGAACTGGCCAGAATTATTTGGAACCATTTCAGAACTATTTGAATCAGTTCAGGACGTTCTTAGAAACGTTTAGAATTGTTTAGAACCCTTTTTCGAACTTTCAGAGGACAATTCCACATAACAGCAGGCTGATACTTTAATAACTTGAATAAATCTCATGGTTTCAATAAAAATTGTACGGAGTAAAATTCTTATTCAAATTGTTGAGGACAGTTTTAGAATCATTTAGATTTATTCAAAACCACTTACAAATATTGTGAAATATTTAGAATCATTTGAAACAGTTCAGAACTAACTTAAAACGATCTAAAACTGCCCAAAATCATTTCGAACAGATTCTATGACTATTGGGAACTGTCCAGGATAAATCAAATAAATTCAGAAACATTTAGAACGCTTTCAAAACTGTTTGAAACCTTTTTTTAGAACTTTCAGATCATCGTTTAATAACTTGAAGAAATCTCATGGTTTCAATAGAAATTGTATGGAGTAAAATTCTTATGTTTTCAAATTGTTGAGGACAGTTTTAGAATCATTTAGATCTATTCAAAACCACATACAACTATCCTGAAATATTTAGAACCATTTGAAACAGTTCAGAACTAACTTAAAACGATCTAGAACTGCCCAAAATCACTTCGAACAGGTTCTAGGACTATTTGGAGCTGTCCAGGATAAATCAAAAAAATTCAGAAACATTTAGAACGCTTTCAAAACTGTTTGAAACCTTTTTTTAGAACTTTCAGATCATCGTTTAAAAATTTGAAGAAATCTGGAGGTTTTATTAGTAATTGTTTGGAGTAAAGTAGTGAGCGAAAAAGTGCATTTTTATGGGATAAATCCCCGAACAGACAATGTCCCGAGCGAAAGAATTTAGGGACGAGAAAGGTCTAGATTGGTGAATTGTATTCGGGAAGCTGATGTAGCCATTGTGGGGCCTTTATTATCATACAAGGGGCAACAATGCGCTCCCGATGCCACTTGTCTGGCTGTTGTGTATGTGCCCCGCGTTTTACAATATTGAGTTTACAATATAATCTAATAGAACGGTTTAAGAATCGAATGAATGGCTCGAAATAAAAGGAGTTAGGTCTTTCAAAAGGGTTTTTGTTCGACGCCGGTGCATTGGAGGAGCGTCTTGGGAATGCTTAATGAGGACGCGAAGGAGTATTGTTTGGGCGAATGTACGCGGCGAAATTCCGAATTTAATGCCTAAACACTATGTAACCAGTTTCATTGTTGGACGGCCGGCCATAACGAATAAGGAATTAAAGTCATCTTTCGCCGTTTTATTGTAGATAGCGTTTTTATTGGCAATAATTTCGCGATAAGAAATGAAATGTGGCTTATTCCTTTTACATTAAAATAAAACTCGTTTGCGCATATATGATTTCCTTTTAGATAACATTGATACTTCATCTAACGGTAGTCTAGTGGTTTTTTCTTCACCGGCACAGGTGTTAATAAAATCTAATTTATGACGCCCATAAATAATGGAATTGTCTTTTTTAAAAAGGCGAACGAAATTAAATCATTATTAATGTAAATAGGTTAAGTAGATTAACTTGATCAGAACGCTGCAAGTCAATAACAATTAATGATATTTTCATTATTATAACACTAGTAATAAATGTTAACGAAAGGGGTCGAAGACCCCTTTCCAACCTTTCAGCGAGTCTTTAAATGTTAACCTAGCTCCTGCACCATAATTTCGAAAAAAATTATTAAAAAATTACACAAATCCAAGAAATCTAAACCGCTTGACGTATGCGAAACTCACTTACATGCAGCCAGATGAAAGAATGCATCCGATGCATTCGCCTTTTACAATATAAAATGCACCAGATGAACCGGTACATCAGAAATACCGAATAGAAATGCGATTGTGACTACTCGTTATGATTTATTTTAGTATACAATGCACGCATGTTGTTGTTTTAGCGAGTAAAACGTATATATCTTTGCGCTTTTCTTCTTCTTCTTGGGTCTTCTGGCCGGTACGCCGGGAATTATTAATTTACAAGAATGTAAGTACAGTCTATAAATTCTTGGGCGATTTTACATGAAAGATAGATTGGAGCAGTGCAGAGGTTATTATCGTTTTTAAAGGGATTTAAAACATATACAACATTATGGTAAACTAACAGATTTTTTGTTAAATAGTAACTTAAAATTATAGCTAAATTGTGCTGTAAAGAGGATTATTAATAGTAAAGTTAGGGGTGAATAATTTTAATGTAGAAACAATCCTTTTGCTCCACCGCTGTTAATTTAGCAAAAAAAATAGATAGTAGATGAATAATGCGCGTTTCTTCATTCTAGTCCTGTTTGGTGTAATGGAAATATGAAGAGGATGTTCGAGTGTGCGTTGGATTGATTTATTCCCGCTGAATTTTAGAATCAACACTGTGATTTCGAAACAGTATACGGGGAACAATAAATTTTCGTAAATTCTTAAAAATCCAGAGGTGATTCATGGCCTTCTCGTATTATAGACAAGCATTGCAGCTCGGGCTCCTCTATGCCATTTTGTAACATTATCTACGTTACTTTCGGTATAATAAAAAGCGCGGAAAAATGCATATAAGATTAATGAAAATTTGTTTGTAATAAATTAGAAAAGTTGTGTAAAAGTTCTGAGTAAATTCTTGCACACTTGTAGAATGTGTATTATTCAAAAGTACTGCTAAATTTTGGCTCTAAATAGCACACTAATACTCTCTAATAATACACCTAATTACTCCAGTAAGTATATTGAGTAAAAGATAATGAGATAATCCAGATAATAATAAAATTATTAAAAACTGATTGAACATATCTTGGCAACGATGTTTACGTTCTAAGGGAACAGTGAATGGAGTCAATAAACCCGCTGCACCTGTTGGCCTCAGGTCAGCCGTACACATCGCCACAGCGCCTCGGGATACTTACTTGCTAATAGTTTTTAGGCATTAAATAATGCCTATACTATACGCAACTCGCATGGTATTGTTCATTTTTTACTAAATCTATTTTTAATCGACGCGAACTGGATGTTACTTCACAAGCTGTTCGTTTTTTTTTCTTAGTTTCGCTATGGTTAATTGAGTGTACTTTTCGACGAACCCATTCCAATAATACCTAATATAATTCTAGCTCTTGTAAGGGGGTATTAAATGCAGTAGGTAACTGCGGTAGGCCGGCCGGTGTAATCGGAAATATATTAGAATTTTTCCAACAATAGTTTTAAAAATCGTGTATAGATGGGCATTATGTTTGCCTAACTGAATTAAAAGGATTTACGGTCGAGTGATTTATTTGCCGTGTAATCTTAAACTAACAAATCAAATTTCAATTGAATAATCCTGAAATATCGTCCCGGGTTATCTAGTAAACCGTCGGGTGCGTTGCTAACAATGTTGAAACGGTTTAGTAATTTGTTATTATATTTTTCCATCGTAAATCAGGAATACTTCGAATTCCGATACGCGATGGTTTTCGGTGAATATCGTGAACCACAAACGTAAATTTCGAAAGAGACAAATAAAAATTAGCCCTCGCTGATTTACGATGCATGGCATGTATAAGCGCAACAGCGATATAATTTCATTATGTATAGTTTGCATGCATTACCTACCTTCTTCGCCGTGGTGCCAGGAACACGATAATCCCGCATTGTTTTTTTTCCATCTACCGCAAGTAATTCTTAATTGTGGTTTAATACTCGAACAAAACAAAGACCGAAGATTCATTATTAGCTTTTGTCCGATGATGCCGGGGTTTTGAGTTGCACCGTGTACACTGAAAAAACATTTTACTTCATATTATATCTTCTCAATCTTCTTACATATGAATTTGTTGATACTAATAATAATCTATTATTGATTTGTCACCATGATAACACTTCCAAAGCTCACACTGCTTTGTTAAAAAAAAGCGCAACGTACTTAAAATATTAGGGCCAGGTTGTAGAGGTCACAGGTGAACGTTAGTTCAACTAAACTACGAGTCAACATTGAATCGAGTTTATTTTGGTTTTTGTTGTAGAGTGCAAAGATCAACATTAGTTCTGTTGAACGCCGTTCAGGTCACGTTGGTTGCACTGAACCTCCTTTTTTTCATCTGAAAATAATGTCACATGTCAAAATTTTCAATTTTTATTGAATTTTGGCAGTGTTGTTTCTATTTTGATTATATACACTTGTGATATTTCGTTTATTTTGAATTATTTGGACTGGAACTATCTAGATTTGAGAAGTTCTTGATAATTAATATCTAATCGAAATCTACATTTAAATTCAATATTGGATCATATTTCAAAATAACCGAGTCTACTTCAGAATGTTTGTGGTCTTCTAGGATGTAAAAAACCATTCAAAATTTGTAAAAAAGCTTCATTGTCAGTTAATTCTTCTATTAATATATGTTTTTTGAACAATGAATTGTATATCATACATTCAACCTCACTTGTTGGGGTTATCAAATGTTAAAACCTTCTTGAACCGCCTTTGAACGATCCTCAAAAACCGTTCGCTCTGAACCACAGATCAATAGTGTCTGACTCGGTTCATCCCAGAACCACAGTTGAACTATGCATCTACAACCGCACCTTAAAAAGCTTTAAAGTCATCAAACTTTTTTAAATTTACAGATTCCCAGTTCCCATTTGATTAATACAAAAACTTATGAAAATATCGTTTAATTTGGTCCTTTTTCCAGTGTAAATTCGTAGCGTGTCGCGTATCGACAACGGCCGGGGAATTAAATATCAATTTACTGAAATACATTTCAGTGAAATAACACAGAGACTTCGAATTCATTAAATCTCAAGCACCTAGGAGATAAGCGTGTGTGACAAGCCAGAGAAAGAGAACGTGATCCCATCAGGTGGAAAGAGGAAGGTAATCGCTCCGATGACCCGGAGGAATGCACAGCCCGAGACCGAGACGCGCGCAATTTGAATAAAACGTATTATTATCCCTATAAAATGCGGCTGGATTCGAAAAATATCAAGTTCTAATCAAAGACTACTTAAAAGCTCGTTGGTGTCCTATAAATGCATAATCAAAACGTTTTTTCTAATCTAATTTGTCGAGGAATCGACTGGGTAATTGATGATGGCTGGCAGCGTGGCCGAAACTTTCGAACCCCACGTTGTTTATCGGGAATTAACTGGTCGATACACGCGTAAAAGTCCACCGTTTCCGGTAAGCGAGTGTCCGATTACAATCGATTTGTCATCGATTTATCGATTGTGGCCGGCGATTATTTACGAATTTTTCATGCACAGGTCGCGTTACAACGACGGTTTGTTTAATTAGCTTTCGTCGGGATGAAGCCGAATTGATTTATTTCCCGGTGGCGGTTGAATTAATGGAAATTTTCGAATATGTGACGAATTTAATTGTTATTAATGGTTGCCGGGAGGAATTAAGAAACTTTGATTTAAGGATGGCTCCGTCGTGTATATAGGTAATGATTATAAGAAACAAATAAATAGGGAAAAATTAAGTTTGTGATTTGCCATAAAGTTATAGGTATTCCGAAACAGCTTCGATAAAGCAAAGAAAACTATTATGGAAATCCACAATTGAAGAATCTTCGGTAAAAATAAAAAAGAAGATGAGTCGAAGAAATGAAGAATATCCATCATTATCGAGAAGACAAGCCGCCAGTGCCCGGTAAATGTCACCTACCGCCCGTGTCAATCCACAACCGCATGTCTTGCTGGTTGTACTGGCTCTGCAAAAAGGAAGAAATAAACTAAATTAAACTGAAAACTTAAACGTATCAATCAATATATGCTCTAGCTAGCTCCTGAATATCTAGCAAAATATATCATGCCGCGATTTGGTCAAATAAAATACACATTTAGGTCATTATTTGGCAATTTTATAACTAAATTAGTCGATGATTTTACATGTAAATTTACACAAACTAAAACCAACTGAAGCACAAAATGCTTAAGAATGTTTTTAATTAAGTATGTACCTATTATATGCATCTTCAGGACAAATGTATTAGATTATATGATCTCTTGTTAGATAGATATTGTTTCTTTTGTGGCGCCTATGGTTGTTACAGTCGTCTCGCCATGCTCATCTAGTTATAGTAGACGAGATTCCTGGAGTCTTGGAGGACTTATGGAATAAAATAACTAATTCAAGCTTTATTATTGTAGAATTCGCTGCTACTAGTTGTGCACTGGAATAAATTTACATTGCGAATGTACCGTTATAAATCATGAAATTGTTCCAATTTCTAAAGAAAAATTAAATTATAAACATGCTTATGTACTGTAGAAGTTTGTAGGATAGTAATAAAATAATAAATATTATATTTAAGATTAGGACTAAGGTCGTTTGTGGTAACAAAAGTAATTCGAAACAAAGCATTTTTTTTTCTTTATTGTATGGATAAAATTACAATCGTTATTGAAATGAATCGAATTTAATACCTTTGGGAAAATCACTCGGATTAACAATTAATATTGTAATTACACCTTCACCATTAACAATCGATATTATTTACTCATGTTTCGTAAATGAAATATCAATCACAAAAGATATTATACTTGAATATTAAGGCTGAAAAAAATATATTTTCATAAAATTTAATTCTCGTTGTTGAATTGCCTATGGTATAAAATAAAGGTAGAGATAATAATTGTTGGGCGATAAAGTCGATGTTAAAAATTTAAACGTCGATAAAGCATCTCCGTGCTTCTTTATCATCTCCGATCTGTAAATTAAATCTAAACGCGTGAAAGTACCACGTGGTCGAAAACACTCATCATATATCGAGTTAGTGCCGATCAATAATATATTATAGAAAATTGGCTTCTACGGTACGGTCGAAAAATACAGGCATTGACTGAGCATTAGAAAATGAACGCCGTAATTACAGGTGTCCGTGTGGCCTGGGCGAGCATAAATTAATCCTACGGTATAATTAAACGCAGTAATTCTCACGAAGACGGCGCGAGACGCGTTAAAATTTTGAAATTTATCTTACGTGAAAACGGGGAAAGAAGGTCAAAATCGAGAAGTTCCAATAATCGAAATGTAACGGTCCGAAAAATGATTAATTTCAGCGAACCTATCCGCGGAGAAATAAGCGAAATTAATTCGTTTAATTTTTTTTAAATAAATCCACAACATTTTCTTCTACTGAAACGCAATAAATTTTTATATTGAAAATATACAAACACCATCAATAATAATTTATTAAATTGTAGAATAAATAAGCAGGAATATAAAAATTTCTTCTATATTAAAACCCATTAAACTTTTGCATTATAAAAATAGACAAAAATTCTGCTAATCCAGGATTTCATATAATCCTGCTACCTTAGAACTTTCTGTTAATTTTCCCAACAATTTCTGCTAATGTTATAAGGGTGGAAAAGGGTAAAGCATTAGTAGAGAATGTAAAATATGAAATTTTATAGAATATAAAATTCTTCTACTAAAACCTATTAAACTTTTACATTAAAAATGACCAAAATCCTGCTAATCCAAGTTTTCATATAATCCTACTATACTTTAATTGTAAAATAAAAGCAGGGAATTTAAAAAATGGTTTTCACTAAACTTTTACATTAAAAATGAACAAAATGCTGCTAATCCAGATTTTCATATAATCCTGCTACTGTAATTGTAGAATAAAAGAAGGGAGTTTAAAAAATTCTTCTCTGACTAAAACCCAATAAACTTTTCCATTACAAAAAACCAAGCACTTTATTAAATAAAAATATAATCTACTTTTCAATCCATTAAAATCGCACCTTGGCAGTTTATCGTGCAGGAAGAATTTGTCATTGGTTGCACCTATTGTGGAGTTAAGCAGGAAGTTATTGGCTGGCGTATTCGTATCGTCCCTCGCACAATACCGACAAATGAACAATACTGCATTGCAGGAGACTCCGCCTGCCGTTGTCTGCCGGCGCTATTGTTCCTGCTGAGCGTGCGCCCCCATAAGGAACAATACGTTTTCGAAGGCTATTGTCCGATAACAAAACGACGGCGGCGCCGAAAGGCGGCGCGCCAACCTTTGACGCCAGCCAATCTACGATTCGCTCTGCGAAATCAACTGAGTGGATTTTTCAAAGTCGCATTTTATCAAAGAAAATTTAATATTTTATATCAATGAATTTGCAATGAGATTTGCAATAATATGGCAATACTTGGAATGGCTATTAATGTTGTTAAATATTAACAGTAAATATAGTATAAAGGGGTAGATGCTGATGCTTATAATAATGGCTTGTAGATACTTGTATTTTTTTAAAGTGCCTTGAAAGTGCAAATTTGTTTGCAATATGGCCAATTATGATGTGATTTGAACAAAGATTGAACTTTGCTAACTATGTTAAAATAACAGTAGATAATAATAGAGTGAGAAAGTAACAATCTCACAACTTGCATATAACAAATAACATATTGCAAAAAAAATTGCTCTCGCCTGTATTTACATAAATAAATAAATTTTAATTGTTGTTGTTTTAATTGTGTAATTGTTAGTTTTCTTGTTTCGGCTAAAAGAAAAGTTTATATATCTGAAAATTTGTGAATAAAAACTTTTACTCTACCAATTTTTGTTTTAGGTATTTACCTACTACACTTAAAAAATCAATTCAATATTTCCTTTTATTGATAGCTGCCCATACAAATTCTGATGTTATTAATACTGAGAAGAAACAAATATTTACAATTATTGAGTTTATTATTTTACGAATTCAATCAATCAATCAATCAAAATTTAAGGACCTATTTTTTTAATTTTCTAATTATGGACGACAAACAACGAGTGAATAAAGCATCTAATTTAGGACATCAGTTGCAAATACAGGTCACTATTATTTTTAAAATCAATACCACCTATATCTAATTTTTCGGGAAAATACCGAGCATTGCGCGCCATCTATTGATTGAAACTGGCGATTTTGGCCATACATGTAAAGAAATCCTTTAGCAATTACTACACTGAATGAGTTTTCATAAAACTTTTGAACATCGGTTAATAGATCGTGCTACATACAAAATATGAATGAAAACTTCAATAATGTTTAGATTGATGGATAGATGGCAGCAAATTCGTATGATCCATTGTTAATCCAAAATTTTTACTACCCTCTATTGCACAAGAACTCTATTATCTAAAAACAGAACCCTGTAATCTCAAAAAATAGTTCTGGAGTATAGAGTTTTTTCGTAAGAGGGCGCTAGTATGCTCTTTTTGAGCCAAAAATATGTTGTTTAAAAATTCAGGATTTAAAATTATTATCCCCACAACTTTCCATTAATTTTGTAAGCAATTTCTACTAATGATATAAGGGTGGAAAAGGTTGTAGCATCAGTAGAAAGTGTAAAATTTTAAATTATATATTCTACTTTCATCTCTTGATTAATCTCTACAACCGTTCTTAAAATAATTAATAAAATTATACTACTTCTGTTATTGCACAATTACACATCATAAATCTACTAGATACATCCCCAAAAATCATGTAATTTTCCCTGTTATTAATACAATACATACATAACAAAATAAACCAATCAATAATGCAAACGTCGGATACTTTTCGAACATATGCACCCCCGATGCACCCCCGAATATTAACGTCGATATTTTCGAGAAATATCGGCAATAATGTAATTTGATAGACGGGCAACTGCATACGATACGAAATCGCTTATCGTCAAATGAACTGGAAGTTCTGAAACGTATTTACGGGATGCCATCCAAATCATACACCCCGATGGGCTAACCCTCGTTAGCGCAATGTCATATCGAAATTTATAGAAAATTCGGATAACTCACCCCCGATCAAATATAACATCTTTATAATTTAAATACATACTCATTACTGTTTTAATTTCTATACGTTATTGTAGAGTTTTCTTTTACATCATACAAATACAGAGTGTTCAAAAAATATTTTAGAAAAATCCTCCCTCACACAATCCTGCACATCCACCCCTGAATGACCAGTAATGGACTACAACAGGAACGAGTTAGTGCACTCTATAATTCAAGTACTCCAGCTACTTCCCAATTCGCAGTTGTAGAATTATCATTTACACCTGTCGCCTGCACCAAATCCCCCCGAATCAATTCATATAATCCAGCGAGAGCGGCCAGGAATGGACCGAAAACGGGAACGGGCAAGTGCCCAATATGACGAGAGCATGCACTGCTAGGAAACGGCTGCCTCGCGCCAAATGTACCGGAAACGCCTACCATCCGTAAGTGATGGATGACAAAATGCCCTTATACCGTACCTAGTGCAATTGAAATATGAGAGATATATGATCGGGAGTTCTGTGCGATCAATTACAATATTGCACCGGCGTTCGGCGGAGCGGGCCGTGCGTTCGCCGCATGTGTGTGTAGATTGTAGATGTATACGTGGTTTACTGCTCTGCTACTGCTGCCGCTGCTATTTTGCGCGGGTAATGTAGCGTTGCAGGTCGAATGCATTACAGGATGAAAACTCGAAATTCTTAAGTAAATTTGGTGTAATCAAATCATTTGATAAAAGAGAGATGTGGACAGAAAGATCTAACCTAAATCTAAATTAGTTGGTAGATAAATGATAAATGAGTTGGTAGAAAAATGGTAGCAAATGAGAGTACAAAGATGAGAATGAGATATTAGGAGAATAAATGAGTTGGTATTGTAGACAAATGCATTGGTAGAACAATGAGTGTCCAAAGTTGAGAATGATAATAAATGAGAGATATATGAGTAGATCAATGAGTAGATAAATGAGTTAGCAGATGAATGAATTAGCCGATAAATGAGTTGGCAGATAAATGAGAGTTCAAAGATGAAAATGAGATATTGGAAGAAGAAATGAGTAGAATTGGTCTATAAATTATAGTTGGCAGAAAAATGAGAGTACAAAGATGAGAATGAGAATATAATTGAGAGATAAATGAATAAATAAAATGAGTTGCCAGATAAAAGAGAGTACAAAGATGAAAATAATGAGATATTGAGAGAATAAATGAGTAAATAAATGAATTGGAAGAAAAATGAGTTGGTAGATAAATGATATGGCAGAAAAATGAGATGGTAGAAAAATGAAAGTGTAAAGATGCGAATGAGAATGAAAAGTAACTTTGATTAGAGTATAAATGGGAGATAAATGATTTGGCAGATAAATGAGAGTACGAAGATGAGAATAAGATTGACAGAATAAATGAGAAATAAATGAGTTAGTAGATAAATAAGTTACTGAAAAAATGATATTGCAAAGAAGAGAATGGAATGAGAGTACAAATGAGTGATAATTGAGCAAATAAATGAGCAGATAAATGATTTGGTAGAAAAATGAGAGTACAAAAATGAGAATGAGAAAGAGACCATAAATGAAAGATAAATGAGTTGGTAGATACATGAGATGGTAGATATTGAAGCTGAAAAAAAAATCAGTTGATAGATAAATTATTGGGTAGGTAAATGATATGGTAGAAAAATGAGAGTACGAAAATGAGAATAAGAAAGAGTGCATAAATGAGAAATAAATGAGCAGATAAATGAGTTGGTAGAAAAATGTGAATGCCAAGAAGAGAATGAGAATGAGAGTACAAAAGAGAGGTAAATGCGAGCAGATCAATGAGCAAATAAATGAGCAGCTAAATGATTGGTAGATAAATGAGTTGGTATAAAAATGAGAGTATAAAGAAGAGAATGTGAATTAGAGCATAAATGAGAGATAAATGAGCAGAAAAATGAGTTGGTACTTAAATGAGATGGTAGATACAGAAGTTGAAAAAAAATGAGTTGGTAGATAAATCAGTTGGTAGATAAATCAGTTGGTAGATAAAGTAGTTGGTAGATAAATGAGTTGGTAGATAAATGAGTTGGTAGATAAATGAGTTGGTAGATAAATGAGTTGGTAGATAAATGAGTTGGTAGATAAATGAGTTGTTAGATAAATGCATGATATGGTAGAAAAATGAGATGGTATAAAAATGAGTTAGTAAATGAATGTGGTTGCAGGACTGATCAAAAGTGATTGATAGGACAATAAAATTCCTCAACAGGACGATAAAATTGGTTGACTAGACAGAAAATTAGTCGAGTAGATCATAAAATTAGTCCACAGAACCGCTAAATTAGCGTATAAAACAAAAAAATTAGTCAACAATAGGAAAATTCATCATACTTAGAATAAACAACTCAAGTACCTGTACTAGGATATACACTCAAATAAAGAGTATCTCGTTTATCTAAGAACTCCTACCACCAAAGGAAAATATCAATGCTACAAGCGAAAATAATAAAACCTCAGGTAAGTCCGCCGGCGGGCGTATCGTTATATAGCTGTAGCTTCTTGCTTTTTAGCCTGACGCGGACTTTTGGAGTGCCGCCGAGCGGAAGTAACCGGGAAGCGTAGAGAGAACTGAGAAAACGAAGCAGATGGACGGGACTGGCAACGTACAATGCAAACTCCCTCTGATGGCCGTTCAAATGCGCTCATGAGTAAATGCGAGAGAGATCTTTGAAAAGCGCGATGCTTTCTTGTAAAATACCCGACCGATAATATCTGCCTTTCGAATATATTATACACCGGTTATATAGCGTTTTGGTGAATGGGTTTTTCACTGCGAATTTTCGCAACTCTACTATGTATAATTCTTCGAGTCGATAGTCGATGATATAAAAAAATTGTATTTAACTATCGAACAATTTCATTCTCATCATCTCTGTTTCGTTCGATTTACACCGGATTAACTTAATACCGCGGTGCCTGCGAGAATTATTAAGCATAGAACGCAACGAAAGAAAAAAAGTATCGCATTGTATTTATTGAAAGCCAATCCCGCATGTAATCCAACACATGCGGAGTGGAATTGCGTAACCACCCTCTTTTCAGTTTTGCGCCCCCTTTGAGCATAGAAATTTACGCTCAGGAGGTTTTCTATGCGTAACTGGTTTAAGTCTCGACCATGATATTCCCTCTGATATCGATGACAGATGGAGAATTTCCTCAAATTTAATTGATAAAGGCATTATAGGAGGTGAATCAAACAGCGGTTAAATTTGTAATCATTTCCGTACACTCTCCAAAAGGATGCATTCAGAATTAATTAAATCCTGTTTAAAATAAAATTGTTCAAAATTCAAATTTGTTGAGATTTTGGTACATAAATGAGAGGATAGATGTACCCACAAGTTGATAAAAAAATCAGTTGGTAGATAAATGAGTTGGTAGATAAATGAGTTGGTAGATAAATGAGTTGCTAGAAAAAATGAGATTGCAAAGAAGAGAATAAGACTTGGAGTGATAATTGAGCAGATAAATGATTTGGTAGATAAATTAGATGATAGAAAAGTTGATAAAAAATCAGTTGGTAAAATCAGTTGATAAAAAAATGATGTGGTAGAAAATCAGAGTACAAAGATGAGAATGAGAGCATCATAAATGAGAGATAAACGAGCAGATAATTTAAATGAGCAAATATTTGAGCAGACAAATGAGCAGAAAAATTAATTGAGAGATAAATGAGTTGGTAGAATAATGAGATTGCAAAGAAGAGAATGAGATTTTGTTGACATTTTTAAATGAAAAATCATTCTAACCTGACTAAAATGTCAAAAATCAAAACTAAGCAAAACAACTTTGGCCTTTTACGTTTCGGAATATAAATCAATTTTATTTCAACAAAAACCAATCAAATGTTGATGTTTTTAGGACTATATATAGCTCTTTTTGCTCTATTATCAATAAATGTTTTACTGCATGAAATATGTAAACAAAAAACAATCCCTTTTAGCACGTTTCACCTCTGTTTATCCCGGCCATTAATTCCCTAACAAAAAAAAATAAAAAAATTGACTGACCTATTTTTGTTGAAATAAAAAAAGATCCGCTTTTATAGGCGTCGAAGTCATAATATGAATTTTAAAGGCCCGTCCGTAAATCAAACTAACAAATTAACTTCAAAAGGCTATAAGTTACTTCAAATTCAGACGTATATAAATGTTTGCCATTAGCATAGGCAGCGCTACTGTGGGTAATAAATCAAATACAAGAGAAATAACTTGTTATATCCATTGTATAATGATGTTGTTTTCATCCCCTTTCATTAGAATATGCAAAGTTTACGTCGACAGCGAGGTCTATATATTGTACGAGGGGGTTTGATTGGGACTACATAACGAAATAACGGGGGTGAATTTTTCTATTGGTTCGAAAATAAATAAAAAAAAAACGAATTTGTTGGTGTTTTTAATAAGAAATCATAGATTGGATAATATGGAATATTTTTTTTAATTAAGGGGGGTGAATTATCATAGGGGTGAATTTTTCTATTGGTTCGAAAATAAATAAAAAAAAAGCGAATTTGTTGGAGTTTTTAATAAGAAATCATAGATTGGATAATGTGGAATATTTTTTTTAATTAAGGGGGGTGAATTAACGTAGGGGTGAATTTTTCTATTGGTGCAAAAATACATAAATAAATCGAGTTTGCTGGTGCTTTTAATATGAAATTAGAGAATGGAGTAATGTGGAATATTTTTTAATTAAAGGGGGTGAATTAAAATAAGGGCGATTTTTTAACTGTAGCGAAAATACTTACATGAATAAAACGAATTTGCTGGTATTTTTAATAATAAATAAGAGATTGGAGTAATGTGGGGTTAATTTTTTAATTGACCACATAAAAAATGTAACAATTGTAGAAAAGTAATAAATCAATAAAATTATAGAAGCGCATAATTCTCAACTTCGACTCCATAAACCCACGGTCGGCGGAGCAGCTCCTTTATGAATACTAAAACCGAAGTTTTATCCTTTTAATAGAGCAATATTAAATTTTGAGGCGTCCCAGAGTCGCAGGATATTGTTATTAAATTCACGATACATTGTCGTCCTTTCGCGCAACTAATGCATACCTTCGCTCATCGAACGAATCATCTACGCTGATGATTAACAATACAGCAAGCCTGTGGTTATTTCGCGCGGAGATATAAAATCCCTCTCGGAAAAACTGGCGACACAATGGGAAAGGCTTATTACCCTATAAAATAAACTCCTTCTCGGCCGTACACTTGTTAGAGTAACGCGTGCAAAAATTCCCTGGGGTTCTTATCAACTGCTCGTTACGGTCAAACAGTCAGGATGAATTGTAAAATATTTGAACGACGCTAGGGGATGTTTTATATCCAAATGTTTTACTGCTGTTACAATGCAAAATATTTCGTAATTATATATACACTGTCGACATTTTGAAGGGTACTCTTGCCCGATTTTACCAACCAGTTCCTAAAGTTAGGTAATACTTATAAAACCGGATTTAAGAAGTCCCAAGTACAATTTGCGTTTTGCCAAAATTGGTTATTTTGTACATTTTTATAGTCGATAAAATTAAGAAAAATAATAATGGGAATTTCTCAAAGGGATTCTATAAAATATAAAAATCATGCAAGAATATACACAATCGGTCGAGAAGGAGAGTGTATGAGGCCATTGTAATATCGCTCAAGAGGGAAAGAGATGGCATTATAAATTAATGAGTGCTTATTATACTCTTATTTTGAAATTGTTCAGGACTGTTTTAAAATCGTTTAGAATTGTTCGGAACCAATTAGATCTGTCCAGAATCATTTAGAACCGCTTTAGAACTGACTATGATCATTGGAAATTGGAAACAATTCAGAACGATCATTGAACTATTTAGAATTCTCCAGAATAAGTTCAGGAAAAGTCCTGAAATATTTAGAACGCTTTCAGGACTATTTAGAGTTTTCTTTTTAGAATTTGTAGTGGGTTATTTATAATTTATTTCTTTTTTTATGCTTCATCTATACCTTTTATATTTTTATGCATTATTCTTTTAGGTATAAATTCAGTCATATTTCAAATACTCAAAACAAAATTTCGAACTGTCTAGTATCGTTTAGAACTAATTTAGAACTGACTGGGATCATTTGAAACAGTTCATGATGATCTGAGAACCATTTAGAACTGTTCAAAATCATTTCGAACCGATTCAAGGACTATTTAGAACGTTCCATAATAGGAAATATCCAGAAACGGGGATTTAGAAAATTTTCAGGACTATTTAGAGGTTTTTTATAACTTTTAGAGGACTATTTAGAATGCCCTTCTATTTTTATTCTTCATTTATCCTTTATATTTTATGCATTACTAATTTAGAACTGACTAGGACCATTTGAAACAATAATTCAGGACGATTTTAGAACCATTTAGAACTGTTCGAAATCATTTAGAACAGATTCAGGACTATTTAGAACGCTCGAAATTCTCGAGTACTCTCGCCCGATTTCACCAAGCAGTTCTTAAAGTTAGGTAATACTTAAAAAAGCCGATTTAGGAAGTCCCAAGTACAATTCGGAGTGCTTTTCACCATACTCTAAGTAATAAAGGTAATACCTGAAATTAGGAATTTACCTAAATACTGTAAAATACTGTAAATACCTAAAAACAGGTTGGTGAAATCAAGCATAAAAGTTCTAAAAAACATTCTAAATAGTTCTAGTCCTACCTTATCCTGGATAGTTCCAGCAAACAGTCTCGAATGAGTTCTAATTTCGATATGAATATATGTAGTAGGTAAATTAAAAAAAATGTTTAATTCGTATGTATATATGTGATACATCGACATGCCAATTACCGTACAACGTCGGGCAACATCGAGTGTCTCTTCCAGATCGCCGGATCCCAATAGGGATCCTCGTATACCTAACGTATCCTCGGTCTGGATTCACCTCGTTCACTGGCTGCTCTCTTCGCTAATCCTCTATTGCTCATTGCTGATTCCCGTTTTATCTTTGTGCAAAGCCAAACAGGATAACGTGCACCTGCCCTGCTTCGGCTCAACCGTCGCGATGCCGCCGCCGCCGCCGCCGCCCCCGCGGGTGTTTCAATTAACCATCTCCCCCGTGCTCGTCGGAATCTCGTCACGGTGTGCGATTCTCAATGGTCGTTACGCGAATTTGATGCGATTGATAGGCGAGCTGCATTCTCGCGACTGTTGATTTCTCGATATGTTTCCGATATAACCTTTGGCAGGGCGCTCGTTAGGTATTACTTAATAAGTTCGTAGCCGCTAAATCAGCGGGTTGTGATGCACGTCTTGCTCGGTAACGTATGGGATTAATTTCGTGATCGGTCGGCTGTAGGGTTTTCTGGCTCTACCACTTCTTGATGAAAGAATGCCGAGGAAATATGGGCGATTTATGGGCCGGTCGAGTCGGCCATATAAATCAACAGGAATTGATGAGTTTCCTGCGAAGTCGTTGCGATTTTTCTGGTACAGCAATTTTTGCTGCTGTTGTACATTTCATTATTATTAATAGATAAGGGGTGGAGTTTTCCCGGTTTTGAATATGGCCTCGTTCAACCCCTCACAGTTCAGCGGGGATGATGCTAGTTGGTGAACATCATTACAAGACATGAGGCTATATCTGCTGAAAATTTCACATCTCTAGCTTCACTATATCCAATTTTATATGCTCGATTTCACAAACTTTTTTTAGGTACTTCTTACCTGAGTAATTCCTAAGATAGCAAGTACTTAAATCGAACACTTATCTAAATAGAATTACACCAACATAAAAACCCTTACCAAGCAATAACTGGATAAAAATTGGATTTTGACAGTTTTCTGCAAGTTATTTTCAACTTCATCTGATGGTACAGCAACAACAAAAATTCTTTAAATAAATAATAAATAATAAAATCTGCTAATCTCAAGTGAGATTTCCATCTAAATACTGCTAAAGATGGTGAAGTATTTCCTAAATGCTTTAGGAAAGCCCAGTGAAGTGTCCTAACTTTAGGTATTTCCTATCACCTTTAAGTGTCTATTACTTAGAGCTTGGTGCATGAAATGCAGATTGTAGGTACTTGGGACTTCCTAAATCAGGTTTAAGCATTACTTAACTTTAAGAACTGGTTGGTGAAATCGGGCATTACAAGACTATTTCGGATTTTTCTAAAAATATGAAAAATGTTCCACTTTGATCGAATTTACTTGCAAAATATTGTGATATGAATGTGTTTCTACTATGTCCACATCTTCTCAGGCGATTCAGTGTAGGTAGGGTTTTTTTGTGAAAAATAAATTAAGAATTTTAGGAATTCGTATCAGCTAGGAAATAATGTTCCGTTCGAACGATCGGCGGGACAAAAGAAGCGAAAAAAAAAGCCATTTGTTGCCATTTCTAGCGGGAAAACATTGGTATAATATCGGAAAAGGAAATACACACATAACAGGAATTCATTTCGGCCGGGTCTTTTGATGCCGGCGATGCGAACGCGCGTTTTTGGCTTTTTAACAAACTCGTTTCTTGAAAACCCTTCCTTATATAAACGTTTAATCTCTCCCTTTTGCTTGTGTTTTTCTGATCTTCAAAGACAGTATACAAATAACGGATCCCGGGCACGTAAAAGTAACGCTACTTTGTAGTTTTGTTCCTATATATAGTAGCGACGGTATAGATTAACAATAAATTTCCAAATAAATATAATTGAACATAAAAAACAGGTTATAATTTTATAAACATTGCTACAAACTTCATGTATTTTTAGGAGTAAAGCATTTTTTTATGAACCGTACATACTAAAAACCTTAAAAGAATAACAATTTGCAATTCTACCTCATCTTTAGATTACTTTAGAACGCAGAAGAACCTTTCTAAATTCCCAAAAACGTCCCAAAAACAACATATTTATAATTCAACACGAATCCCCAAGTCATCACAAGTTTATAAAATTTAAAACCTCTCAAGCATCTAACAGGTTTATTAAACATTTACAAAAAGCCCACTACATTTTCGAAAACTCGACCGGCACTCTTTCGAGAAGAATCAACGCCGGACAAAAGCGGCGTATCGAGGAATCATTGTGGCGATCTCTCACAGTCAAAATCGCCAATTATTCCCGGAATATTGCTTTCCATCTAATCCCCGAGACGTAACAAACAGACTGCCACCCGAAACGCCCAACAATACCCAATGAGACGTCCGTTGACATGCTACTGTATACAAAAAAACCGCAGACCACCCGCACTGTACTGGCCACTGTGCTAAAATTGCACCCATTGGCGGCACTTGGTACCAATTTTTGCCAAAATTGGTTACTTTTGGCATATTTGTAGTCGATAAAATTATGAAAAATAATAATGGGAATTTCTCAAAAAGTGTCTAAATAATTTTAAAATGATAGAAACTTATGAAGTCGAAAACTATTTTCTAATGTTTCCCCAATTTATTCATAAGAATTGAAAAGAAGAGTGTATATGGCCATTGTAATATCCCTCGAGTGGGAAAGAGATGGGATTATAAATTATTGAGTGCTTGCTCTTATTTTGAAATTATTCAGAACTGTTTTAGAATTGTTTAGAACTACTCAAAACAACTTAGAACTGTCCAGAATCATTTAGAACTGATTAGGATCATTTGAGACAGTTCAGGACAAAGAACCATTTAGAACTGTCAAAAATCATTTAGAACAGATTCAGGACGATTTAGAACACTCCAGAGTAAGTCCAGGAAAAGTCCAGAAACATTTAGAATGTTTTCAGAACTATTTATAATTTATATTTTTAGGACGGATTGAGGGATATTTTTATGGGATATTTTTAGGTATCTATAAATACAGTCATATTTCAAATGCTCAAAACAATTTAGAACTGACCAGAATCGTTTATAACTAATTTAGAACTGACTATAATAGGACCATTTGAAACAGTTCCAGACGATCTTAGAGCCATTTAGAACTGTCAAGAAACATTTAGAGCAAATTGAGGATCCTGGATTTATAATGCTCCAGAATAAATCCAGGAAAAGTACAGAAATTAAGAAGTTAGAATTTAGAAAGTTTTCAGTACTATTTAGAAGTTTTTTTTTTAGAACTTTTAGAGGACTATTTAGAATTTACTATGATTTTTAGTCTTCATTTATCCTTTAAATTTTTATGCTTTTAGGTAAAATTCAGTCATATTTCAAATGCTCAAAGCAATTTGGAACAGTCCAGAATCGTTTAGAACTAATTTAGAACTGAATAGGGTCATTTGAAACAGTTCAAGACGATCTTAGAACCATTTAGAACAGATTCAGGACTATTTAGAATATTCCATCTAAAAAATCGTCAAATTTATTCTAATATTTTGCCAATGTTTATTTTTCTATGTCCACATGGCCGTAGGCCGACCCGGTAGAGATTAAAAAGATGCGCCTATGGGTGTAACACAGTCAGAATGTGGTCTTCTGGAACACAGACCTGAACAGAGATCTCATTACAGATAGGCCAGATAAGCCAACAAAGGGCAATACCGATTCAATATAAACACTGGGAATCGTACCGATACGCGTTAGGGAAATTACACACAATCCCAAAATCCGCCTACATGTTTATGTGATCGCATTCAGGGACCTTTATCTGATTGCTGCGAAATTGATTTTACATGCTGACCTCAATCATATTACGCCCTGGAATATGATTTCCATCCATTCTGATGGGTTTTTTTCCATTGTGGGATAATGATTTTTTTGCTCACGTGTGTACGAATTATTCAAATTCGAATTATCCGGAATCGATAAAAAGCGCGGAATATCAAAGGGAAGAGACCGATAAATCTTGGCAGGAAAAAACAGGAGCTTATTTGCATTTTAAGTTCGGGTAAGTATCGTTGGCCTTATTCGCTCTTTTGAGCATTAACGCTCTACCAATCCGTTCTAGTATGAAATGACGATGATTCAAACCGGAACGCACTTTTTGCCGAACTTCCGTCGAACGCTGAACTTCCTGCTGGATTCCTGCGAAAAGTTGCTGCAAGAATATCCCTATTTTGCATATTTGAAACACCCAGAGGGGGATTCCTGATCCTTAACGCGGTACCAGCTTTTAACTCTAAAAATTATTGTACAGATCAACATGAATAACTAGAGACTTGATATGCGCAACAATTACTTAATTGCACTCATTCAGAATTAAAAAAAAATGTGAAGAGATTTTTAATTGATTATTAAATTTAGAGTCAAACATAGAACAATGTAGCCATTTTCAAGAACATATAGTATGTACAAATTTTAATCAATTATTTATTTATTCTCCCCTAATTTTCTACTACATATATTTAAAAAAATAATTTTGAAAACTTCCATAAAGACCATCAGATATCATTTTATAAGAACCTTGTGAAAAAATAAATATTTATGAACCCAAAATAAATGTATGGAATTTTTTGCATATATACCTGAGAATGTTTTAGAGAGAAATGAGTTCAATGCGTCCCTGGATTTCGAATATTTCTGTTTTGCATATTCGTAGTAGGTTCGAAAAATTTACAATTCTAACGGAAGCTTTGGAAATTTATGTATCCGAAATATTATTGTGGATCTTCGCTAGTCACGGGGCATATGGAGCCGTTCCCATTCCCCCATCTCAATCTCACATAATGCATATAAATTATGTCATTTCGTTCTCCTACTGGAAAAAATACAATATAAGTTTTTTCCAGGAAAAAAAGAAAGGTAAAACTTTTCAGTAGATTACTATAATAAATTAGGAATAATTATGTATACTGGGAAAGATGTGGACATAGTAGAAATGTATAATATTATGGCGTATTTGGCAATTTTATCAGAATGTTTCTCCAAGTTAGATAATTTTTAGATGGAAAATTCCATGTAAATGGGAACTTCTGAAAGTTCTAAAAAAATTTTTAAAAGTTCTGAAAACGGTGTAAATGGTACTGGATTTTTTTAGTTTATTAGGACTGCTCCAAAGAGTCCAGAATCTGTTCTAAATGATTTTGGACAGTTCTAACTGGTTCTAAAATCCTCTTGAAGTGTTTCAACTGGTCCTAGTCAGTTCTGAAATGGTTCTAAATGATTCTCGACAGTTCTTAACTGTTCTGGAACAGTCATAAATTTCTAAACAGTCATGAAAACTTTCTAAATGGTTCTGGATATTTCTAATTGATCATGGACAGTTCCAAAGAGTCCTGAATCCGTTCTAAATTATTTTTGATGGTTCTAAATAGTTCTAAAATCGTCTTGAAGTGATTTAAATGGTCCTAGTCAGTTCTGAAATGGTTCTAAATGATTCTCAACAGTTCTTAATTTATAAATAGTCATGAAAACGTTCTGAATGGTTCTGGATTTTTCTAATTTATCATGGACTCTTCCAAAGAGTTCTGAATCTGTTCTAAATGATTCTAGGATGTTCTAAATAGTTATTCTAAAATGATCTTAAAGTGTTTTCCAGTCAGTTCTAAAATGATTCTAAATGATTCTGAACAGTTCTTGTTCTGGAACAGTTCCAAATGATTCTAAAACTTGAGCAAAATCCCATCCCTTTTCCCAAACTCCCCTTTCTGACACAAAAAAAAACTGTATAAATGTGCCTTGTGGTCGATTTTTGGTTCACTCTGCGGGAGAGAATTTATAGGGAAAAAAATATCCAATGACGAAACCAAAGTTCAGTAATTAGATCAGGACGACATGCCGGGGCCGTTGGCTGCGAGGACCACATTACCAACAAAATATTAATCGAGTTTCGGCACAATATGCACGCATCAGTGGTCGGACAAATTGTTTTATAAAGTGATTACGTATTATAGTAGTTATCAGGCAGTTCCATAATGTAACGTTCCTAATCAGGTTTAAGTGCACTTCAGAGATACGGGGCCCCGAATAAGGACCTTTTGACGTCAGTGCGTACGATCTACATGCCCCGGGGAATGCGTAATTTGCCGTTTATTACATTGTGATTGCTGTGTAATGCGTTTATAAATTTAGATGTTATGGACGACAGAGATTGTTATACAGTGGCGTACAATTTTTATACAAAAATTTACCACATATTTTTTACCTACTAGATGTTTTCAATGTTTCAAACTATCCTAAAATTGTATGAAATTAATCTACTCATCAACTTTAAGGATAGGTAAGCTGTAATACATTAATCAAGGAGCTTTTTTTGTAATGTTCCCTTAATAGATAAAATGCGTTAATAATAATAATAGATATATTTCTGCATGCGATGAGAATACTTAGTTTTTGGGTAATAATTCACCGCAATAAGACAGGCGATTACGACAATGGCGCGGGCATTACGAACACGAAAAGTCATAGAAAGCAGGAGCTGATGCCCCGTCTTTCCGCAAACCGGAAACTATTTTGCGGAGACCGCAGTCGAGAACTAATGACGCACGACTAACTACCCATTAAATGGTCGCTCGTTTCAACGATATTCTTATAAAGGATCGAATAGGACGAGATTTACTGCGGTAAAAGGATTTCTTGTTTTTGGAAGAGATTAATTTCGGAAAGTTATCTTTGGAGTTATGTATGTATCTCGAAATTTGGGCGATTTTCGAAAATGTTTGATTCTTTGTAAATTGTAGAGGAAGGTTTTTTCTACAAAGTGAAATCAAAAGGGTGTTTCTATATTAATTAGTTTTGGAGATAATGGTAATTACCTATTAAATTGAAGTAAAGTTATACAATTTTGATACAAACCATTAAATTCAAAATATCTCGAAAATTAGGAGATTTTGAAAAATTTGTATTTCTATAAAAATTGTAAAGTAACGTTTTTTCTACAAAATGAAATGAACCAGGTATACCTATCTCAATTATTTTTTGAGATAATTGCTATTTTGTATAGAATTGCACTAAAATTAGTAATTTCGATATAAACCATTAAAAATGTCAAAATATCTCGGAAATTAGGCAACTTACGAAAATTTTCGATTCAACAAAACTTTGTGAAGAAACATTTTTTTTTTCGGAACAAAACAAACAGGATGTATCTATCTCAATTAGTTTTCGAGATAATTGCTATTTTCTACAGAATTGTACTAAAAATTAGGTATTTCGATATAAATCCATTCAAAATTTCAAAATATCTCAAAAATTAAGCATTTTTCGAACATTTTTGATTCTTAAAACTTGTTCAGAAACATTTTTCTTCAAAATAAAATAAACAGGGTGTATCTACCTTAATTAGTTTTCGAGATAATAGCTATTTTATATTGAATTGCACTAAAATAGTAATTTCGATATAATCCATTAAATATATCAAAATATCTCGAAAATTGAGCAAAATTCAAAAATTTTCCATTCTCTATATAAAAATTTGTTGAGAAACATTTCTCTTTAAAATAAAACAAACATGGTGTTTCTATCTCAATTATTTCTCGAGATAATTGTGTATCACATATTTAATATGACTTGATTTTACTCCAGAAACTACCTCTTATTTACAAAAACAATTACAGATACAATTACAGAGAGGTACAATTACAAAACAATTGTACAACAAGTGTGCATGAATAATAAAATTAAATCTATTATGCAGAAACTCTACAAATTATGTATAGTATTTGAAACCTTCTTTTAAAAGAACAATATTTTTACAACTTTCTTGTAGTTGTAATTTAGTTGTAATTCTGGATTTAGTATATCCCTCTACATATATATGTAAAATCCGTGTATGACGCGTTATAGCGTTATCCCCGCCGAAAAAAGGGGTGTTAAAAAACGTTATTTCTCATCTCGTTGGCCACGAACGCCGACCACGTGGCTCCACAAAGTGACACGTGTGCCGCAATAGCGTCCCGACGCTTTGTGCGTCACATTCTAAGTCGCGACGACGCCCGAAAAACGGCCAAACACGCACCGGTTTTATATTTACGAGAATTAGCCATAAATTGAGGCGAATCGGCCGTCGCGGCGCGTGCTGCGGCCTCGGCGTTTTTCCAAAACGACGCAACCTTAATTGAGAGATTTGCATGAGATTTGAAATTTATTTTTGCCCCAACCCTTCTTTCAACTTTTCGAATTCGTGGGATACGAAATTTAATATCGTATATACTATAATAAATCATCACCAATGTTATACTGTTCAATAGATATACGATATAATTTTCATGGGATTTACAAAACAAACCCAAGAAGTTTCCCTTCCAAAGTCCACATTACAATAAATGCTAACTAGTCACCGCATAAATCCCGACGCCGCGATTCCCAAATCGAATAAACCATCGTTGTGTAGCATAAAAACTTTTAAGACTAACAAAAGTACAATTAATATTCATATCGGGCGATCCGGCGACTGTATATTAAATGCGAATTTAAATATCATAAAAGCGTCTCACCCTTGCCCGATTATAAAATCATCGCTGCAGCGTTGTAAGTAGTTACGTCTATACAAAAGAATAGCATTACGCCCTAAGTTTTTGAAAGCTGGGTATCCATGACAGTTAATTCTGACTCTCGAGCAGTCCATCCCCCGGAAATCGTCCTGCTACATCTCCAGCAGGGTCGTAGCAAATCCAAACTTTTCTTACAAGAAATCTACTAAAATTAAACTAATAATTACAAAGTGTTTTAAAGAGTGTAAATATTGGTATGTTGTATTAATTAGGGGATGTTTTAGGTGGTTTTGTTTGGTAGAAAAATAATTTGTTAGTTGAAGGGGAAGGTTCGTGTTGCGCCACTGGTTCACCCCACAGGAAGTGTCCTGATACTTTGCGAATCCTATACCATTATCCTGCCATCCAATTCATCATAAACGATCTTTCGCAGGAGGGTGTTAATAGCGTCGGGGTTAAAATTTGCAATCATATTTTGCCTTGTCATATTATCGTCAGCTGATAGGAGAGATAGATATAAAAAATCACACAAAAAAAATAGTTCCTGCGGGGTATTTATCGGACCGTTTACAATCATCGCCATCAACCAGTAAAAAATAAAAAAATAATACCAGCTTTTCAATATTCATACCACGAAAATTTCTTCATCTAGAAAGCGCGCCTTTGTTCGGCGAAAAACCATTGTACGTGTACACATATTTTTTAATTACAATACAACCCCTGTTTCGTTTCTTTTCTGCTCGTCCCATTCTTCCGAAACCACGCTCCACTGCAACCGCATTTTAATATTTTAGAGCCGCACTAATGGGAAACTGTAACAGAAACCTATAGCGCCCATTCAATGCACCTAAGAATAAAGCCGGGATAAAATAAATAAAAAAAAACGGAATAAGATTGGGGCTCGGTTTTTTCTCTCGATATTTTCAATAGCCTGCGATGTGTTTGAAGTGCCGACTAGTCTGTTATTAACGCCTTTCACCAACCAATTTTTAAAGATAGGTAATACTTAAAACGTTTCACCATGCTCTAAGTAAGACTTAAAGGTGGGAGGAAATGCCTAAAGTTAGGACAGCTCACTAGGCTTGATGCCTAAAGTTTTAGGAAATACCATATAAATTTCATCTTTAGCAGGCTTTAGATGAAAATCTCATTTGAGTTTAGTAGATTTTATTATTATTTGTTGAAAATTTAAAGAATTTTTGTTGTTGTTACACTTTTTGAACGCCATTTGCGTTTCATCATCCTTTAAGTAATACTTAAAGGTGATAGGAAATATCTAAAGTCACAGCTCACTGGGTAATAAACCCCATTTTTATCTAACTCGAATCGAAATAAAAAAATCATCATCACAACAAAAGTACACATAGAAAATAATATCAAGTCACCCCGAAATCTCGCTGGGCAATATTGCAGGACACGTACTTATTAACTAAAGGGCGTCTGTTTTATCATCGATATTAAACCCGTCGCTGATAGTGTCAAATATTTCAAACATCCCGTCCGAAATGGAGACGTCAAAGGCGGTGGCGAGTTGGGGGCTCGTGCGGGTCGCGTGCCGCGAAATATGAACGGTTTTCGGGGGCGCAAGGGGTGGCAAAAATAGTTTGAGAACCGGCGGCGGGATTCGCGATGGGCTAAGACCCGTCAAATTGCATTGTAACACGATTTTACTGGCATTAAATCGTCTTCAATCGCGAAACAATGGTCACGTGCTCTTTTTTATGCGTACACTGTTATATTTAACGATGGAGATGTCAAAGCAGGGAAGTTAAACGTCGGCTGGGCATTCGGTACGGATTATAACTGATTTATTTAATTGTTATGTGTATTATATTAATTCACTTTTTTTATTACTTATTGTTTGATAAGCAGTCAACATTCAACCAGTCCTTAACTCCCTATTTTTACATACATATAGTTTGTCCAAAAGAAAGTTAGATGTACGTCACTTGCCATGCATGATGACGTGCATCTAACTTTCTTTTGTACAAACTACATTTATTACAAACTCTACATGCAATTTTAAAACAATATCCTGTTATAATTTACCCCAAATTATACTAGCCATGATTTAACAAGGATTCATATATGAGTACCTAGTTAGTATACATTTTTGTACCTTTTTTGTACCTTCTATGCTTCTATTCTTAAGATCACATTTACCATTTTACCGAGTCAATCGATTATCTTCTGTATATTATTTTTTCATAAATTCACACCTCAGTTATTCCACATTTTACATGAAGCCATAGATAGCATTTCGATCGTGCGTCGATCTCCTATCGGAGTGCGAAGACGCGAAATTCGATTTAAAATATAAGGAATCCCCGTAGGTCCTTAACGAATAGAACGGCAAAGAGTCCACCCTCGATAAAGACGGGGCGAAAAGGACCGCTTCAGAAGGGTCTGTCGCGATATCCTGCAGTTCCGGATTATACTTTAATTGATTCGGGCACGCAGACTGAAACTGCTCGGGCGTTAAGGCTTTATGCCAGACCTACACGGTGATCCCCAGAGCAGATTTTTATTATGAACAAAAAACATTTATTCCCATCAGTCGATCTAGAGTGATATGGACATAGGAATACTATAACATTGCAGTGGGAGAAAGAGAGTGTTCATCGCTCTTTTTCTTGAAATTCTTCAGGACAGTTTTAGGACTGTTCAGAACTACTTAGAACTATCTAGGACTATTTAGAACCGTTTTAGAACTGACTAGGACTATTTGAAACATTTCAGAACGATCTTAGAACCATTTAGAAGTGTCCAAAATAGTTAGTACCTACTGATTCAGGACTATTTGGATCCAAGATAAACTAGAAAAATCCAGAACCAATTTAGAACGTTTTCAGAACTTTTTTTAACTTTTAGTAGGCCTTTTAGAATTTTTCATCTGGTAAAAACAAATAATTTAATGAGGTATTTTGAAAAATCGACTAATTTAGTAAACTTTTATATCATAAAATCGTCAAATATATCTACTTATAGTCTTGAAATATTAATTTATTTTTTCTGTACCCACATCGCTGGAGCCCTGTATATCTCTTACCTACTTTCCTATTTTTTATACCCATAAAAATATTCTTTACAAATTTCCTCCATTACTTAGTTTAGTTGATTTTATAGACATAACAATAAAATTATACAATTTCCCCCTGTTGAGTTGGATCACCCTATAAGAGACATCGTCTGTATTATTGTGCGTTTCGATATCCCCAATCATTATCTCTCTCTATGCACTCTTTAATTGTACGTCTTTTATCCTGCGATACGTAACGAATGTCGAGTTCTTTTTATTGTTATATAATTGGCGTTTTAACCATAAATTTTGCTCAATAGTGGCTGTGGCGTAAGGATGTACCACGTGTTTTGTGGACTTTTGAATGAGAAAAAGAATGTACAACTCGAGGGAGAGGTTTTATTTTTGTTCTGCCTTTTATTTTATTGTTGTTATTACGTATTTTGAATCGGGCGATACGACGCAAAAATGTGGAATATTTTTTTTCTTTGGCTTTGTCGGAACTGGGGAATCATAAATTTGTTTTATGAAAAGAGAAATTAGAATTATACACAAAAGGGTCCGAGTTCAGTAAGAAACAAATTAAATTCTTTTTGTAAACAAAGGTCCACGTTAAAATTCGCGAACAACGGCACAAAAAAGCTGCAAATCTCAACAATACGGAGAAATTATCAGTACCGGAATCATTAGAATTTCATATAACAAAACACAGTTACCTAATTACTACACTCACTTTTAATTAGATATCTACTATTGTTAAAAAAATAATTACCCATTACCTAGAGGTATAATGTGCTGCAATATACCTAATACTTAAATTATTATTATTAGATAAAACATGCCTTTCATATAGTCATGAAAATACTCTTTTATATTGGTTAATTTTTAAAGAATTTAATAAAACTTTATAAACCAATTTAACTTAGGTATATTTAAAAACTGCTCACTAATGAGAGTTTAAATAACAAAATTTCTATGTCGAAATGAACCATTGTTATTATGTACTTTATTAAGATTGCAAAGTCCATCCCTGTTTAGAAAACAATGCGAACTTAATTTTTTCCTGTACATTTTAAAAGGGAGCATCCTGCTCTTTTGAAGTTCATTTAATTATTCCACAAGGAGGTAATTAAATGTTATATAAAGTAACTTTTTTTAGACTTTTATTAGACACAAAACTGAGCAGAAAAAAAACACCGAGGAAAATACGCTCTGTGCTCCGCAACAAACTCATTGAATTACATACTGCCTACAAACTGTAACTAGGAAAATAATCTCATTATGTACCTACCTACATTAGAAGTACCTGATAATTTAATTTTATCATAATTCTTATATAAGATGTTCAAAAACTATCTATAAACTAAAAGAATTCCCATTTAATCATCTGCTTATTGCATAATTTACTATTATACAGCGTGTCCCAAACAACTAATATTTCTAATAAATTTTAGGACACGCTGTATATAGTTTTTTCGGATTCCCCCAGAGCACGCTCGATCTTGCGAATGACGCTCTTTTGTTGTCACAGTCGCACGATCCTCGGTCAACTTTCCCCTGGAAGATGGTAAGTCGCAGTTTGACAGGTAGGTGGGGGGCGGACCTAGGGGGCGGTTTATTACTCATGCACCAATGCACATTGGTGAAATGTAACAAGAAGGCGGGGTTTCATACATAGCCTGCTCTTTTGTTAGTGTAAAAAATATTTTTTCACTCTGGATTTTGATATAATTTAATAAATATACATACTACTTATGATTGTTATTGATTATGAACAGTTTTGTTGTATTCTGTTGCAGGTGTTTATTTTTAAAAGTTGGTCACAATGCATGGCACATTAGTGACGTGTATCTAACTTTGTTTTGCATGAACTATAGGTAGATAAATTGTTGTGGACGATATTTTGTAGATGTATTGAACTGTTAAACGAAATTTACGGACAACAACAAAGCCGGATAGATGTGTATATGTGTGTTATGTGTGCAAAGACAATGGGCACTGATTCTATTCCGGACGATTCCGGGCGTGCTGGCGAAATTCCGGCGAGATTCCGGCGAACCGTTCGCCGTAAACGCACTAATGTGGATTGATTTACACTGGTGGAAATACCCTTGATTAATGGCTCGGTATAATTGCGAATTCTTTATGTTCACTTTAAATTGTGTTCAGTTGGTCACGGGCGCGCAAACAGCCGCTTACGTATAAGCGGGATGATAGAGGAAAGAAAAGTAATTTAATTTTCATTCCTGCGATATCTTCGGGTTGTTTTTCCTACGGCAAAAAAGTGTATAAAAAGCTAACTGAAGATTGCAAAAAAGCTTGATGATATAAAAAATGATGCACGAGATGATCATATCATCCCTTGTTAATATAAATAATTAAATTCTGTGAAATATAATAAAATATACGAAATATGCCATTTTTAAAGAAAATACTACTATTAAAATGCCCAAACGCCTTTATGGTGACCTTGCATTAGAAATACATTAATTTCGAAAAACGCGCGAAAATACAATCAATGAGAGATCGAAGAAGCGTCCTTGTCAAGAATTTACTATGACCCAATAAAAAATTACTACTTATAGTACACACTATTTGTTCTATGAATGGTATTCCAATGGAGATCCCTTGCAAAACCAATCGTTTCTTCTTTTTTATTTACAACAAATATGGCCGCTGCATTTATCAATGAAATTTGACCGGAAGTTCCTCCAAAAAACAATTTTTTTTTTAATTTGTAGGCGGAGCAAAGTGACGTTTGTGAAATTGGCGCGAATTCTATTTGGAATAAAGTCAAATTCAATTTGAATTTGTCCTATTAATTTTTATTTTGTAGTAGTATTAACAACGTTTATTAATTAATAGCTTTATTGCGAAAAACTTTCAGATTTCAATATCAAATAAAATTTTACTTCGGAGCAGTAGGCGGAGCAAAGTGACATTTGTCAAATTTGGCGCTAAATATATTCGAAATAAGAATATTCATTGCATTATTGCAATATTAATTAATTAGTTGTTAATACTACTACAATATAAAAAATAATATGACTTTATGCCAAATAGAATTCGCGCCAATTTGACAAACTTCACACTTTGCTCCAACTATGAATTAAAAAAAACAAGGGAGCTTCCCGCTTCTTCGAGGAACTTCCGGTGAAATTTCATTGATTAATGCAGCGGCCATATTTGTTGTAAATAAAAAAGAAGAAACGATTGGTTTTTGCAAGCGACCTCCATTGGAATGCCATTCATTGGACAAAAAGTGAGTACTATAAGTAGTAATTTCTTTGGGTCATAGTAAATTCTTGTCAAGGACGCTTCTTCGATCTCTCATTGGTTATATATTTGGTTTTTCAGAATATTCAAAAAGTTTATTTGAAAAAGTTACTTAGAATTAAGAGATTCATACACAGTAGAAAAAGAAGTATCAACTTAAGAAACACCCTGTATTAGACAAATGAGCCACCCTATATGAAACGAAATTCATTCAAGTATCGAAGAAAACTTACTCCGTCAACCAGAAACGAAAAACCATCGGACTTTAAATAACGCACTTTTTCCGGGCCGATATCTTATATCTCATACGTACGATAAACGCATTTCGGTGCCGAGCCGACGTTTCTTCCTTTCTAATTATCTTCAGCCAACCGACGTCGAGCAATATTTCTTTTGTCGCACGACAAAAGGAATACACACACAACCTATCCGGAATTTACAAAGCCCGAAGAAGATTTATCGGCCCATAAATCGGTACGTCCAGCCCGTGGAGGCGGCCGATATATCGTCACAGTTACGTGCGAGATCCAGAAATATCCTCGAATGTATACCGGTTTATCCAGACTCCGTCCTGAGATTGTCCCTGCGCCCGGATTAAGCCGGCATCATTCGATGCGATCGAGCAGTTCCTCATTCACACGTCACTGCCCAAATTGTCCAAACTTCTATGCCACATGATATCCATCTCCAAAGAAATTTAAATAAGATATACCAAATTCTATTACCTATACCTATCTAATAATAATAATTAATAAACTAAATAGTATCTATATAGTAGATGATAGAAAGTTGACTTGCTGATTAGTGTGTTAGTGAGTTAATTAGAAAATTAAGTGACCATATTGCATTGAAATTTGAATTTGAGTTGAAAATGCATTAATTAATTAACATCAATCCTTTGTGATGACATTAAAAATGTTAATTATACCTCGAAATTCTTATCAAATTGTGTTGAAATTATTCGAAAATTGCAACAACATGTAAATTTTTATTTTGCAATTTTTCAATTCAAACCTGTCACATCATTCTAGAACCCATAACTATAAAAAATTGTCAATATTATAGATAACAAAAGCCCTTATTCTGAACAATATTATTAAAAAAGATCTCACTTTTCAGGACCGATATAACGACGTGAATTATTGATAAGCCGCGTGTTGAAAATCTAACGAGAAGTTTAATCCCTTTCTGCGTCGAATTTTCTTCCGGTCCGGCTCGTCTGCAACACGTGCCGCCCTTTTCGCACTTCCGGGCTCTCCTATGCTGCGACCCGTCCCATTGTTGCGCTGCCCTTCAAAATATTATTGTCACTTTAGATGATGTCAGATTGCGAAACGATACGCGGTGCACGAAAGTGGCGTGAAAAATTAGACGAGTCCCCCGATGCTCTCTATTATATCGAAAATATGTCGCTAAGAATTTTATGATTCATGTGGAAAAAAGTTCTTTTTTGCTGCAGTTTAGTATACATGCATATAGTCTGTGCAAAACAAAGTTATATCCACGTCACTAATGTCGTCATATTTGCCGAGCATTGTGGCCAACTTTTGTATGTATAAATTTGTTTTGAACAAACTATAGGTAAGATTATATTCTATAGACATTATAAGTTATGTATGAATTTTACTGATTGTGCATTATCTTCAGTATTTTAGTGCTATAATATGTTTGAAATTGTCTTTGTTGATATTAGAATTATTTTGTCCTAGTAAATAAGAATGTAAATAGAATATTTGAATTAGGGAATATTTGAATTTGAAAATTTACATAAATATTACATTAATTACACCACCAATACAATGATCCTTATAGTGGGTTTTTCAATAATTTGTAATCTCTTTAATGAAGCTTCTAACAAGGAGAGTTGCTCGTTAAAAGCGCAATTTACCGTCAAAATCCATAAAATACAATGACGATAACGGTGAATCAGTTTTAATTACCTGAGCTTAGCTGGTAACATGATAGGGCGTCTCTTGGTAACCGGCTGTACATTTCAAGGGAACTCATCCGAGCATCAGGAAGAATTCGGATTATCGCTTTATTTGTCACCCCATACATATATGATCATTTCTTACTTACAAGTAAATATTGGAATTATCCATCGATAATAATCCGTTGCAAATAAAAATACTTGTTTGATAGGTACAATAAGTGGTACAAACTTTATTAAAACTTCACAAATCTACTGCGATGCGGACTTCAGGAATAACTCATTTAGCTACAATACAAGATTTTTAGGATTTCTAGATTCAAAATAGTCTTCTAAAAGTTCTTAAAAAAGTTCTAAATGGTTCTGAACTGTTCTAGTTTATCCTGGACCGTTCCAAATAATCCTGAATCGGTTCTAAATGATTCTAAGATTGTCCTGAACTGTTTCAATTGGTCCTAGTCAGTTCTATAATAGTAGATACTAAATGACTCTGAACTGTTCTAAATGGTTCTGAACAATTCCTGAGTAATTTGAAAACACGATCAAGTACACTTGTTCATCCATCTCTCTCCCTCTATCCCTCAATTATACACTATATTTTTCGCACTTGTACATATCTCTATGTCCACACATCGACCCGGTGGTACATACAAAATACATTTACCGCAGGAATGCCACACTTAAACTGATCGTGAGCTTTTCTCCGGCAGCCTTATATAGACTTGCCGAATTTCGTGGCCCACTTAACTAGAAAACCTTACCGCTCACACAACCGGCTGCGAATGCAAAATTACACGGTTCAACTTAGCAAGCCGTGAAACCGGCATTAAGCGGTTCCTTGCATGGATGCGCTCTGACGGAGCCGGGGAACTCCCTGGCGGAGCAGCGCTCTCGGGCCTCGAGTTGGCGCGGTCGAGGCGGATTTTCGACTTATCAATTGGCGAATTTATTGGGTAATTTACAATAAATAATTTACTATTGAGCGGTTGGTATAGTAATTTTTTTACATACTCTAATTGGTGATGTGTATAGTATCTACCTATAGTTAAATAGTAGTACCTCTAATTAGTCGAATAAAACTATATAATAGATGTATAGAGTGCTCCTTAATGACATGTTAATATTTAAAGGGATGATTCTTGGACCCATTTTAAGAAGAAAACTTCTCAAAAAAATCCAATAAATAATTTTTATTTTAAGAATTGCAGTTGCTCTAGCAGTGGCGTACCACTTTTTCCTTCAAAAATACCTAGTCTGAGTGCAGCACGGACGCTACTGTTGGAAATAAAAAAATGTTTTGTAGGTAAAAAATGCTTTCGTAAAGTTTATTTCATAAAATGGGTCCAATAATTAATTACTCCCTTAAATATTAAAATGTCATTACGGAACACCCTGTATAAACTACCCGCTTTATTTATTTTTTTTTCATTTAGTTAATCTAACGTTCGAATGCTGTAATATTGAAATGAAAAAAAAAAACGGTAAATCCGATGCGATGAAAATAAATTTGTATGAAAATTTGAAAGCTCTGAAAAAGGCTTTTACCGTCGGTTATTCGGCGTGTATTTAGTAGTTGGCGTGCAGATTTTCGTATTTGTACATAGAGATTTAAGCCGACTGTTTCAAACAGGATTGTTTTAATACCTTTTACAAAATACGAATCGAATTTATTCCGATCGGGAGTTTCGCACTCGATACTTCCATCTACAAATTTACATTAAAATCCCAAAAAAATCCTAATCAAAATCGGTCTTTACATTCTACTGCAATAATTTGTTATAACAATCATTCTTCTACTACTCCACTGCAAATACTATACATCTGCAAATTGCTTATAAATATTGTAATTTAATTATAAAACAAACGCGTACGATTTCATTATGTTATTCAAGCTTATTAATATTGAATTTCCTCGTCGGGCGACGAAATAAATCCAATAAAAAAATTAGCATTAGCATTGCGTATATCCTACAAGTCACTCCCCGTGTTTAGTCAATATTTAACAGTCGAACGATCATACTGAATGCAGCAAATTAAAATTTGTGTGAGTATTAATGCATTAGCACGAATGCTATCGCGTTATACACATGTTCCGAAATACGGTGATTCGGAAAAAAGGGGTGCGACGAGGGTAGATGAATTAATTTCTTCCAAAGATATTCAGTGTATCTATTGTAGCATTTATTGTTTTTTAGAATAATTAAGCTAGTTGATTTTGTAGTTAAGTGTGCATATTATTTGCAAGTTGATCAAAAATTTGCACAATTTCATAAAGTCTGCAAGATTGTATGAATTGTAGTAATTTGAAAACGCATAAAAATTATGGAATGTATCATTAAAAATAAAATTTTTATATCCAGAAAGTTTCTGAAACACATTTTTTTATTCAAGACGATGTAAAAATATTGAAATTTTCATATCAATACCTAAATTACTCTTCCAACAACACATATGTGGTATGTATCATGTCAAGCATTTTTTGGAAACACCCTGTACATAAGGGCGTTTTCGAACTTGGTATTTAATTTTTAATGATGAAATGGGAACTGGTCATCTTAGCGAATAATTATGTGAATATCTCATCTCAATCTCAATATCTCATTTAAATTTATTTACTACTTAGGTATTTATTCCATATGGTCCAAATAGAAGAAAAAGCTTTCAACTTAAAAGAAATATTAGCTCACCTATTTTGCTGTAAAAAAATGGCTTGAAGTTCATACTAGTGGTCCAAATAGAAGAACACTAAGAACTAACACTATCAAATAAATCACTAAAAAATAATGTAAATATAAAATAAATCTATTCGACCGAGAGGTTAACAACAGAAAAATTTAACACTTTACAATACAATACGCACTACGCACTAGAAAACAATCGGCTACGTTTTTCGAAAGCCGGAGAGAGGTGGGAGGCATTTACACGTCGCGTCGTATCGGTTTTTTAGTTATATTTGTATCGATAAATATATTATAAAATTTTTAGAAAAATGAAATCTGCGTCTCAAATTATGCGAACTATCACCTCTATAAATTTGAACCCCAAGAACACCCTGTAGTAACATATACGAAAAGAATACTAGTGGAGTTTCTTTGGTTCGATTTTCGTTGGTGCTGGAATTTCGTCGTCCAATTATTATTTTTGAATAACGTCCGTTTTTCTCTTATTAGGTTTTAATAATAAATCCCGTCCGAAGTTCGTAAAGTTTTGAGGGTCTCATTAGTTGAAAATAAAACACTCGAGACGTCATTGAGAAGAATAATAAGAAAAAAGATTTTCCAGTCATCCTGTTTATACGTGTATATAGCTCGTCGAACGCCAGGACAGTCTTTGCTTGTTTTCATTCATATTACAGTTGCAATCGAATACATAAACACTTCCACTTACACCCCATCATTGTAAATTCCAAACCGCTGAAAAAAATTGATACTGAACACAATATAAAACCGTCCAATTTCCAAATCCACGTCCATTGTTAGGAAACTCATTCCAACCCATCTGCCACCCCGTCCTCTCCTTCTCATATACAACAACCATTGTCTACCTACCTCTTCTTCTTATTCCGGTTATCTCGGTTTCCTTGGCTCGGTCCCGAACCACTTCCGGTTAGTGCGCACGAAATCAGCCAGGTCTTTTACGGTCTTCTTGATATCTATTTATTATCCGTCATTTCTACAGGACCGTAATACTAATTTCTTACTACAATTAATCCACATTTACATACCCAACTTCTTACCTGCATATTACATTGAATGTAGTAGGAAATGGAGAAGACCACGATGTGAGATAAGCGAATTTCGGCAAAAGATACGATTAGAAATGATTTATTAGAGCTCAAAACCATTTTCAGTTGCTCAAAATGTGTTATAATTAAAAGGATATAGCCCTTTGAAATTTAAAAATTTCGGGTTTTGACTTATACCTTATCAACCAATCATAAACCACTCACGTCTTGTTGTATAGTAAATAGTATGAATTTTCGAACGCAGTAATAAAGAATACACAAACGAACAAAAATCAAACTGTCATTTGTCAAATTTTTTTGAAAATATTGCACAAAACAAATTACACGAATTGCAGTTCGACACAAAACACTTTACTGATAATATTGAATTTGACAAGAATGTTGCCAAATAAATTTTTCAGGACCATTATTTGTGTTTCTAACACGAAAATCGGTTACAATTTATACAGATGAAGATGTTATTTCTATATTAATATATCGAATTATCCATTAGGTAATGGAAGAAATGGATAAATCAGAAAATGTTTATTGCAATAAATATACAAAAAACGCACATTTTGCGGAGTAAAGAAGAGTAATAGGAAACGTGGCAAACTTGCTAAATGTGACTTCTCTTTGAAACTCTCGCTTTGATTGGAGCAGAGTGTATGACGATTGTGTGACGTTTTTCAAACTTTAAAAATTAATTGCGGCCTTATTTGGCCAAAGAAATAAAATTAAAATTTCATTACGCGCCATCTTAGAACACACGGTTTTGAAAAAAAAATAAAAAAAAAAGTCGTGGTCTTCTCCATTGATCATGAAGCTTGTGTAACACTTATATACAGGGTGATTAATTATGTGGACCACGAAAGAAATGGGATAAGTACAAAAAACACCCTGTAACTTAATTATAAGGGGCGCAATATCCATGCTATACAGGTTTTTTTTTGTGAACCCCTGAAGACTTCTAATATTATATTGGGCAATGAGACATGTTCCTACTATAGTAATAATGGTTATCAATTTCCCGTATTTCCATTAAATATCGATCAGTCTATAGTGAGTTACATGTAGATTTTAGGCATTGAAAACGGTTTACCCTTAACCATTTATTTTCTTCTGAAGATGACTTGCTAATTTTTTCTCGAACGCTGTTTACATCCTTGAATTGATTTACGATTTGCGCTTTGAAAAAGCTCATAATGAGAACCAACTTTAAAAATTTCAACGTATTTTTCTCCTCCAGAAGCAATATATAAAGAGAAACCCTAGTATCAATCGAAGCAGAGTAATATTAAACAACTTTTTAAGTCTGTGTACATTGTCTGTTTCTGTTTATAGTGGATTTTGCTTCGACAATTCCTATCAGGGGTAGGATTTTCAATCGCGAAGCCCGCCCTATTTTAACTGATTGAAAAACGTGCCCCGAGGCAGGTGAGATACAAATGAAACCAACCCCTGCATACGGGGGAAAGACGAGCCGAGCTGCTCAAACCGAAAGCCATCATAGAAACTTATAAAATGGCTGCGGCTTTAAAATTTTTCACCTACACCGTAAATTAATCGCCGCTTTAAAGGTACAAAACGCGTATTACTCATTCCCAAATTCCCCTCGCAATCACTCGTCTCTTTAAGGACATAAATCACAGTCGCAAACACATAAACAAAATTAAATGCAACATACTGTCGAGTACCGTAAACGTTTTGCCTCCTGCGACGGCTACAAATGTAGAACATTTTCCACACAATAGTATTCGAAACTCCGGCATTATCCCAGCACTTTTAGAGGAAAAATACAGGCCTGTACTGGACTTATTTTTACCCAAAATTAGCGACTTAAAATACTTAAGTATACCGAGTTGTATTGCAGCTTTGTGGACATATGAATAATATGTTTATATTATAAATTTTGTTCAAAAGATATTTTTTCAAGTGAAATATTTTCTTGTAAAATTGGCGAATCCGTCACTGCATGAACGCAATTAGTACATGACTTTCGATTTCTATTAAACCAATTTCTGTGCGAGTTATTTGACTACATTAAGTGCTCCACTGGATATCGAGAAGTTCGCGTCTCTAACATCCCCTTTTGCAAGATTGATTGATTACAACATTAATTAACCATAAATAATTAACCCCCGATTTTTGACACAAACAAGAAAAACACCCTGATTATGAACAGTAAAATTATCAGACAATTATAATACAAACTCTCGGTAAAAAATACAGATTTCCTGAGTATCGATCGGTAGTAAAAATTCGGGTACATCCCCGAATCCCAGCCCGGCATATCGGTATCAACATCAGATAAATTAGGCTCGCCTGAACGAGGGCCCCGCTCGTTCTGCGCCCCGTTCCGGGGGCCCGCCGACTTAGCGGCGGTGAAAGGGCGGCCGTGGAGGGCGAGGGCGAAAGGGTGGTGTTTCCGACGTGTGTCAAGTGCAGCCAGCAACGCCGCTTCCGATGATGTCTCGTGCTAATTGGATCGGATTTTTAATTAATATGAAAATTCCGCCGGAATTTTTTCGTTTTCGATCCGGAATAGAACAATACCGCGTGTCCCAAGTGTTAGGGGATGATTATTCCTTTTTTTGATAGGGTGCTAGTTAAGATTTTTACCCAAAAACAACTAATTTTATTTGGTATTATTGGGAATATATTATTTGTACTTTTGTCCATGTATTTATTGTTGTATAGGGTATTTTGAAGCTCTATTATGCATTGTAGCAGGATGGTAGAAAGGGTAATATCGTTATTCAACGTTACTTTACGCTTGATCGGCTTTTTATAACGAATAATTATCCCGTATATCTTGTTTAACGGCGATTAGCGCCGAAACGACGCTAATCTGAGTTAATTGTGGGCCGTATTTTTTGGGCCAGTCGAAAGATAAGCCAAGTGATTCGGTCACGAAGGTTTTTATAAACTGCCAGATTAAATGAGAACGCCGGGTTTGGAGATTGTGATGATTTATTTTCAAAAATTATTTAACAAAATATGAAATACTAACAAATACATTTTACACTTAATAATCACAATAAAATAAACATGGGAATTACACAAAGTTCACCTGGTTAAATTTATGGTATAACCCTTTCAAAGTGTTTATAAAACATAAAAAAATTCTTATGATTTGCGTAATTTTGTCTACTAACTTTGAAAAGACTATAATCAATTCATAACTAATTTTTTTAATCAATAAATTGCAACCAAGGTGTTATCACAAGTCGTCGAAAATAATACACAAATAATACATATTCCAGTTAAATAAAGGCTTTTATAAATCGTAAAATAAACAGGATCAACCATATTTCGCTCGAGAAAAAGATAATTTGGGCACTTAAAAAAGTGCTTTACTAGCCAATAATTTTATAGCGAAATACGCGAGCATCCCTTACGCATAGCTAATTATTTATTTCTATAAATATAACACGTATAGCTAAGATATATTTATCGAGCCAAAAAATTAACTCTAAGCATTTTGAATGCGTATAATCGATTTCTTTTGTAGTAAACATTTCGGTAAATTTTCATAAATTTTCACACTGAGAATAATTATTCAACCCTGCTATATACTTGTTAAAGCCTCTATAATTTTCCTAACGATGTATATACATTAATAATTCATATAATTTAATTACAAAAATGGAAGATTTGGTTTCAAAAGACGAATAGGAATAAAAGTTGTGTGTATAGTAATTTCAAACAATTACATCAAAACACTGAAAATAGTTGCTACATTTGACATCACCCGGTATAAAAGTATTTGGTGAATAACTGTAACGTAAATCCTTATAAATTGCTCCCTAAATATAAATGTAGTTATTGAGCATTCCTTCTAAAATTTTTTTAAGAATCTATTTTAAGTGTAATTTGTTAAATACGTATATTACAATCTACTTCAGTAAATTTAATTAATAGAAAATTATAAATTACTGCAATTCCTAAATAGAATGAATATATTGTTAAGAATTGAATTAAAGGAATAAATTAAATGCAAAATTGATGTATATTTAATCAAGAAATTACTGTATTGAAATTATACCCTTCTCTGTATTTAATTTTTATTCAAATATTTTTTGTGAAGAATTTATAATTAATTTTATAAAAGCTGAGATCAACTGCTTTGTTTCATTTTCCTTTTATGTCGCCGAAATTTTTAAGGACATGTAGAAATAAAAGGAAAACTTGTTACATATACCTAATCTTAATTTCCTTTTGTATATAATTTTCTTTTAAAACAATCACATGTATATTTAATCATTAAATGTATACCTTTTAAAGCATATTTTTATTTGGCAGTGATATTCAGATGTGATTGGAGGATTAATGTTATTTTATGAAGCTGTCTACATTCTAAGGAAAAGTCTTAATAGAGATAGATATTTGGTCGATTTTTAATATTTTTACAGTGAAAATTTAAAAGTAAAAAGAGCGTTTTCGGTAACGATTTTTCTGCGTAAAAATAATCAATAAAATTTCGTAATTTATTTTAAGGCTGCTCTCGTAATTAATTTCATATTTATTGCACAATTGCACAACCCCGACAAAAAGAGCAACACCTAATCCTCATCAACAAAAAAATCATCCAGGAAATCCTTGCCAACAAAATCGAATAAACCTCACTCCAACATCGCACAACCTTCATATACATTTCCACTTACCTAGGAAACTTCTACAACTCCCCCTAATCCTTCCCGCTCGCCTGAGCTTGCTCCACGTCCGGCTCGGCGGCGATAGACAGCGTCAACGGCATCATCTTCAGCGGATGCCCGTTCAACTTCACATCCGCGTTACGCGTGCTCGCGTCCTTGAAGTCCCTGCTGTTGCAGGAAACCGAGCCAGGACTCACCGCAGGCTTGTTCTGCGATTTCCCCTTGCTAGTGACTTGGTCTCTCACAGCCATTTGGTAGGCCAGCTCGAAAGCTTGACCCAACGTTAGGATTATATCAATGGCTTGCTCCTGCAATTCAATGGGAGTTTGTGCATGGGGAGGTTCGGGTGCAAGTGGTACTTACCGAAGAAACTGCTTGGAAAACGTGGCAGTAAAAGGCCTCGGCGTCTTTGGTGATGTAGGCGAAGAACGCCTGGGAATCCATGTCTTGGCACACGCAGTTCATGTTTTTGATTTCGTGTTCGCAGATGATTTTCTAAAAGTAAAAGTTCGCTTGATTAAGGGAGTTTTGGGAGAAGAATTAGAGTTTACCTTTTCTAAAGGGTTGATGAATTTAACGCCTTTGTAGGACACGGACAGGCAGATTTCCTCGCTGGGGTGATCCTTCGATTTTATCACAGTTCTGATGGATTTCTTCGTGGATTCGGTGCCTTTGAACTCCTTTACCAGCGTCGATCCCAAATACTAAAATTCATAAAAAAATGTAAAACTTCCTCAATTATCTTACGATTTATGTTATACATTAGCTGTGTATTTGACGCATCCGGTTATCAGCAAGATGGGCTGGTGTCTCCATTGGGACTTGATGGAATTGTTGCCCCCCACGTAGATTTCCGTGGGAGATTTCTTCTCCGGTTCCTTTTTAATGGGAGGCGGTGGTGCTGGCCTGGATTTTTTGTGCCTGTGCCTTATAGTACCAGTATTGCTGTTCACAGATATCGTAGAAGGTGAAGGAAGCTCGGGAATGGGCTGAGTATTTTTCTATAAAAAATTACATTACAAAAATGAGGAAGATTGATAAGTGTAGTTATTTACTAGAGAGGTTCCAAAATCGGTGATAGTTTCCAATTTAGGTCCAGAAACGATGTGCTCGCCGCTGCTAACGCTAGCCAGAATGCGCTTCCTGTGGCCGATTTTTTCTATATCCAGCACAGCGGACAACTCCACGTCCCATATCCTCTTCACCCGCTCCATGTCGTGGTACAAATGCTTCTCGAAGGTCTCGTAATATTGCTCCAGATTGATCCTGGTCAGCCACGTTTTGACGGTGTTCTGCTCGTTGTTGTTGTTGCAAGCGTTCAGGGAGCTCTTCGATATCTTCGTGGGCAGCTGCTTCACCGAATCCAGCAGGAGTTGCCGCTCGAGTTCGCTCGCAATGCCCATTTCTTTGATGTCCGCCTCCTCGATCACTCCGTTCTTAAACAAATAATTAATAATGCCTACTGATGCCGATACTGGCTTACGAAAGGGGACTCTGTCCCCTATTTTTACGCTTAACCGAATAGCAAAAGGACATTTTTGTTTTATTTGAGCTTGCAAGGAAAGAACTGTTTTTTACTTACCAAAAAATTAATATCGTCGAATCCGTTGCTGACGAACAACCCCACGTAATCCCCCATTCCGAGCCCTTGCAGCCACTTCTCCACCGTGTTGGTCTCGGCGGAGTTGGCCAAACTGTGCTGGGAGCAACTGATGGTCATCAATCGACTCTGGAACTCCTTCTCCAGTTCGGCCACGAAGACCGATTCCCTGACTATGCCCGTTCCGAACGAGGCCATTATCTCCTGGATTTTGGCCCATTCCTCCTGCTCGTCGAACGGGCTCAAGGCTGACACGCGGTCCTTGTGCTCCTTGAGAAAGAAATAACCTCAAGCTCCAATCCACAATTTTTTATTGGAAAGCATAAGCAATGCAGGAAGTATAACGCGAAACGCCATGGGGATCTTGTACAATTATAAAGTAGTGCAAGATGCCCATAAACTTGCGGATAACACCGCAGGAAAGTAATAATACCCTTGATCGCTTTTCAAGCTGGCAATTTTCCAATTAACCTGTTACCTTGTTCTCTTTGTTCTCTTTGTTGTCGAATTCCTTTTCGGAGCTGGAGGATTTTTCATTGTCGCTGCGGACTCCCTCGCCGTTCGAGCTGTCGTAAAACCGTTTGAGTTTCTTTAGGGTTTTCGGACGCTCGGCGGGCGTGTTGGTGTTGATGTTTTCCAGCACTTTGGGCGCGGCGCCTTTGGTTAAACCTGCAATTGATTCGCCGCAGAGCGGTGTAATCGGGCTCTGTTGCAACCCGGTGGAAACTTACCGGCGAAAGGGATATCGGCGTTGTACTCTTCCAGGATGTTATCCACGCTCCTGTCCGATAAGGAGACGCTGCTGGAGAAGCTTCCGCTGGAGCCGTCGTAAATTAAGAGGTATTCGTCCTCGGTTTCGGTTTCCATGTCCTTCGATCGCCTTTTGTATTCCTGGTGGAGCCATGAAGGTTGTGATTTATATATGACAAAGTTCAGAGAGTGCAAGCTAGCATGCTTTTTTACAACCTCCCAGCAATTTGGCTGCTGTATCGAAAAGAATCATCATGCTTAAACTGGTGCAGAAAAATTCGCAGTGCTCGGTGATTTCATGAAAGGGCGATGTTTTCGAAAAAATGGCCATGCGGATATTAACAAAAAATTTAGTCTCTAGTTTTGTTTGTGCTGTTTTGTAGAAATTGTGAAAATATTATCAACCCTTTTAAGAAACCTATTTTTTACCTACCAAAATATTAAATTATATCTGTAATTAATGTATTTTATTTGTATAATTTTCTTTATGTTTCATTTGAAGTTTAGTGTACATTTGATACTCACATTAATCTGGAAAAAACAGCAAGCTCAAACTTAACCCAGTTTTAAAATAAGCTATAATATCACAGATTCTTCCAGCAGGAAACGGTAACAAAAAAACGCCAAAATGCCAAAAAAGCTTTATTTTATTTTATACAACAAAATATTTTATTAACATTTAAATAAAAGGAAACAAAAAATGCTAACAAAAAAAAACATAAAAGTAGCGATATGAAAGCATTTGGAAGGGATGTTAAAAAATCACATAGTATCTGATTCGTTTTGTAATGTTTTTTAACATCTTGTGGATAAGTTCGATAAAATTAGTAATAAAATAAAAAAAACGAATGTTAGTTAAACAAACTATAGGAAATATTACGATATAAATAAATGTATAGGGTTGAATAAAATCTTTATGGCTTTATTGCTATTAGTTTTTTTATATGAAAAATTCTAAAGGGGTGTTCAGAAAATGTTAAATAAATGAAAATATGAAGTTCTTTACCATCATTCAGGAGTCATTTCTTTTCATATAAATCTGTCCTATTAATTTTTTGAAGATGCTCACATTAAAATATATTTTTAATGAAGAACATTGCGAAGGGTTTCAAATTTTCAACAAATTCCAAAACACCCTGTATAAAATTATGTAAGATGAAATGTAAAAAAATCTATTCATTTAAATGGGTAATTTTCTTTTCAATTTCCATCGAGAATTCGAAATATAAATAAAATTTAATATAAATAGTTTTACCCAAATAAATACTCACTAAATAACCCCATCAAAAAACGATGGGAAATAATTCATAAAAATAGTAATTCACGATTTTTAGTAATTAAAATGATGATTTAGGAGAATATTCACTTTAGTTTAGACTATTTAATTTAATATTTTAATAAACGAAATCATAAAAATTTCAGAAATATCCTATGTTTGATTTAAAGCATATTAATTACAACTATAAACAATTCTAGTATAGTTTTTATACAGAGAAAAGCTAGCTCAATTAGCCTGAAGCACACCCAAATTTAAGCAATGTTAATGTAAGAAAACATTTACTAAGTATAATCTGTATAATTCATTAATAGGCAGGTTTCTAATAATTTGAAATTTTTACCATAAATCTTTAACATTAAAAATATAACTGGAATGTTCGTATGTTGTATAAATAGAAATAAAATTATAGTTGTTAAAACTTCTGAATTTTTTATGTTTCTTAACTTTCACTGCATGTTTAAAACATAAACGTAACAAATAGTATAAATTCTTCAGTAAGACTTAAAATATAAAATATATTAAAAAATTCGTAACAAAAAAAAGGTAAATAATTTTGGATAATTATACAGCCAACGAAATATTCGAATTTTGACCAACTATTCCTTAAAATTAACGAGGACAAACGAAAATACTACTCGGTGCACTTTAAAATGAAACATGCTATAAAATGCTGTATATTGAAAATAATACTGACTAAAACACAACTTAGGTTTAAATTGAGAACGTGCACATTTCCACATCCAAAATTCATGAAATCCTGGATACAAACTGGCTAAAAATAAACCACAAACACTCATGCCTTCACAAGCTCACCTGACTCAACGGACGAATTTTGTCGTAAATAATACTTTCGGCCTGCACCGCCGACGGCGGGGGATGATCCGGCGTGGGGGGTTGATTGTAATGCGTCGGACTCAACGGGTAATCCCCCCGGGCCATCTTCTTCTCGGCCTTCGCCGGCTCCTCGCCGTCGCTGGAGATCATGATGAAGGCGCTCGACACGAACGTCGTCTCCGGCGCCGAGGAGCTCGCCACCGGCTCCAGCTTGTCCTTGTGCTTCCTGCGGAAATCGTACTCCTCGTAGACCTCGGGGTGCCGCCGCAGCTTCCTGCGCGGGTTCTGCTGCTTGATGATCATGTTCTCGTACATCGAGGTGATGGCGATCGGCTCGTGCTTCTTCCTGCTGTCCAGGTCCTCGCTTTTGCCCCGTTGCAATTCGCTTCTTTAAACCATAGAATAGTCAAAAATTTGAGGGTAGGGGACATGATCAAATGGAGGGATCTTATACCATTTGGTTGCTGGAAATTTCCAGAAGAAAGGGAAAGAATAGACGAAAATGAAGAAGTGGAGTAAAAGTAGTTTGGTAGAAGAAATACGAAGATGAAGAAAACCTAGAACAACTTCCTGCACACCAAGGAAACCCCATATGATACAGCTGTGTAAAGAGGATTTCTAAGTACCTCCAAAAGATGTTTAAATTACCTCGGCCGTTCCGGCTGCTCGTCGTCCAAGGCGATGTTGAACACGTTCATTTCGACGTACTGGTCCATGCTCCTGCCGTGGCTCAAGCGATCCCTCCGGTTCTCCTTGTCGAAGTCGTTCAAATTGCCTTGGCTGCGGGTGCCGCTGTGCGCCAGGAACAGGTACTCATAGGCGCTGTTGCTCACCCCGTCCACAGACATCGACATCGGCTGGATGTGAGTGGGAGATATGGATATGTTCCTGCGCGGCGGTTTCTTCGGAGGAGTCGGCTGGAAAGACCAAAGGAATCGTAACAAAACCCCTTCATCACTTCTTTCCCTACCCTTCCACATCTTTCCCAACCTTCTCCATCTTTCCCTACATTTCCCCATGTTTCCCTAACATTCCCCATCTTTGTCAAACCCTTCCCCATCTTTCCCTAACTTTCCCCATCTTTCCCTAACTTTCCCCATCTTTCCCTACACTTCCCCCATCTCTCCCTGCACTTCCCCATCTTTCCCTGCCCTTCCCCATCTTTCCCTCCACTTCTAACTACTAAATAATTATATCTGTAAGAAAACAAACTATTAATAGAATCCTTACCGAAACTTTGCTGTTCGATCCAGGGCTGTACCCGCCTCCCTTGTTCATGGGAATGTAGAGGGGCGTACCGCCGCTGTCCGGTCTCCTGGGGTAGTACCCGCAGCTGGAGGCCGTCGATGAGACGCTGATCTGGTCGGACTCCCGGCTGGCGCTCAAGTAATTGAAGTCCTCCGAGTGAGCGCTGGAGTCCATGAATTGCTTGGGCACGCAGGGTATCTGGTAGAGACTGTTATCCGATTCCCTGGAAGAATCAGAATTACTATGGAATCCGCAGGACGTCGCTGATAGGTAAGATGTGGTCGAAGCGGCGCTGGTTTTGCGCAGGTCTAGCTGTTCTTTAAAATTAAAAGTTATGCCGTCCAGAGGGTAATCGTCTAAAATTGGTCTGGGTTTCGGTCGTTTCATGATCGGCAGGCTCTGGTAAGGTTTTGTGTTGCGCCTAAAACATGCTCTAGTGCTTAAAGAAGACATCCCAAAAAGTGGTTTGACCTTATTTGTTATAGTGCAGAAAATGATTTAAAGTTCTTAACAAATGTTGCCAATTTTTGGAAATAAAATTTGAACTATATTTTAATGAGGTCAAGCCATTTGCAAATAATAAAGGAAGCAAAGTAAAAGTATAAAATATATAAATAAGCGAGTAGATAAATGTTCTAAGCGTATTCTAATAAGCAACATAATAAGTGATTTAACAGAATTTTTAGAATATCAATTTAATTAGGCAATTTTTATACATTCTAATTTTTTTAAATCAAAAATAATTATTCTAAACGCATTCACACAAACTTCCCTAGCTGTTCAATAAATTAATGCATCAATACAGGGTGTTTATAAATTATTGAAATTTTTTTAAGAAATTGACAATTCCATATGTAGGTATAATTTGCTGCACTGTAGATATTAATTGTCCTAACAATTTTTAGGCAATAAACTCCAGTGTACACTAGCAATAAATATTATCAGTATCTACCCATGACCATTTTTAGGAGCCTAAAATGGAATTTTTAAAAGTCATTTACTGTAAAAAATAATAATCCTGATGCACTTTTGATGCTACAAAAATTTCAATTATTTATACTAACCCGACACAATAGGCCCAATCGCAATGAAATTCCTGTGCTTCATAAAAAATAGTATCTACCTAATAGACCTGCTACTCGTATATTTACTCAAAGCAAACTAATTACTTCCTACTATCACACAACACACTGCAATATACGTAATTTAAAAGCGCTAATTAATAATTCTTACATTTTCAAATTTGTCATCGGTACGTACGCATCTTCGTTTTGATTTACGTCTCGTGTAGGTGCATTTCTGCGGTTCATGCTGTGGAAAAAAAATCATGCAAAACGAAAACCAAACGTTTAGTGTAGGTACTCTGACAGGTGTTCAGGTGTATTTACAAATAAAAATAAATGTTCGAGTGAAATTTTCTTTCGTACTTACATTGAAATCCCGGACACTCCGGACACCCTCCTGTCGTCGAAAGCTTCCGGGGGCCGCGCGTGCCTTTGCACGAAATCCCCCCATCTCTGCGGGGACGTGCCGGGCGAAGGGTCAGTGGTGGCTGATCTGGTGTTTTTCGACGACGGTCTAACGTTCTCGTACGGGCTACCTGCGATCAAATTAACTAGCAAATTTAACGCCGAATGTTTGTTTAGGGGCGTAATTACACGACTGTATTACCTAAATCGGAATCCGTATTTGGCACTGTAGGAAACGGCTGGCTCACGCTTTCCCCGTCGCTGTCCACTAGAGGTAGACCCCGTTTGTGGCCTTTAAATACATATATTATTTGAAATATCTCCGACTATTTTTCGAACACTCTGTATACAGTGCGTCCCAAAATATTGTTTACTACTTAGAGCGTCTGTTGGTGAGATTAAAATAAATTGATTGAGCCAAAATTAGGAGGAAGTTTAATCTACCTATTAATTTTGATCTCACCAACATACCTACCTCTAAACACGAAATTTTGGGACAAACTGTGATTTAGAGCGCACAATGTACTTTTATCTTTTATCTTACGTTTCAAAATATGGATAATCTCTTGCGAAGCCTGCGCAGTATTGAACTGACTAAGCAGATCCATCACAGTGTAATTATTCGAATCCCTTATGGAGGTGTTTACACCATGTTCGAGCAACGTTCTCACCACCTCAACTTTCCCATACAAAGCAGCTTCGTGCAGGGCTGTCCCTGATTTGGTTCTCATGTTGACGCTGAAACCGGCCTTGAGCAGGACCTCGACCACGGCTCTGAAATATCAAAATATCCTCCTGATGAAGGCAGAATTTTTCGATGAATATTGCACCGGCAATGTACACAAAAGCCGAGCGTGACGCCATCAAATAACCAGGTATTTATTTTTCGCTTCGAATGGTATATATACCCGTGCATTTCTCGCCTGATCAGCTAAATAGCCTGTTAAAGAATTCGAGGCGATCGAGCGAATTCGCGCGAATTCTACTGGCAAATTCGACTTATTGCAGCTTCGAATTACTCTACTCTTATGGAGTGCTGGTACAGAACGGAGCAGGATTATTCGAATTTCCTGCGGAGAGCTTTCACCCCCTTTTTAATTAATTAAATCGAGGTGTCGTTGTTTTTAAAGGCTTTTTTTGGTGGAATATTTAATGATTTCTAAGAGACGTTTGATGAATACTGGTGAAATTATGGATGAGACAATCTGTAAAATGTGTCAATGAACTTTCGACTATTTATATGACGAGCTTTTAAGTGTGTATCTGCATGTACGTGTACAATGCTCGTTAATTATCGGTGCACTTAATTGTCTGCTCGAATTAACCAGAAAAAATGCAGTTGCATATCGCAGCCTCCATCGCGCTTCAGTAGGGAGATTTGAAAACTTCTCGATTAACTACGTTTCAAAAAGTGCATATAAATGCGACGTTTTTTCGAAATTCCTACGTACACATCGCGTATCTGGTAAATACGCAATGTGCAATATACGCGTGTGCTGCCATGCATAAGCGCCCTGCACCAGATTGCATACAGATGGTATCAACATTGCTATTTCTCTGCAACTATAGCACACACACAGTCCGCAATATAATCATATTTGCTAGCAGCAGCAACGATATTGCATCAGGTGTGTCACTTTCTAGTTTCCTGTATCCCGGCCATTTCGATTATCGCGGATTAGATTCCCATATTCGATGCGTCCAAATATTGTTTAATATCTCAATAATTTTCTCCATTATGGCTATTTAATGGAGATTTCACGATGTGAGATATGCGGATTTCGGCAAAAGATACGATTAGAAATGATTTATTAGAGCTCAAAACCGTTTTCAGTTGCTCAAAATGTGTTATAATTAAAAAGATATAGTCCTTTGAAATTTAAAAATTTCGGGTTTTGACTCATACCTTATCAACCAATCATAAACCACTCACGTCTTGTTGTATAAGTAAATAGTATGAATTTTCGAACGCAGTAACAAAGAATATACAAACGAACAAAATTAAACTGTCATTTGTCAGATTTTTCTGAAAAATGCACAAAACAAATTACACAAATTGCAGTTCGGCACAAAACACTTTACTGATAATATTGAAGTTGACAAGAATGTTGCCAAATAAATTTTTCAGGACCATTATTTGTGTTTTTAACACGAAAATCGGTTACAATTTATACAGATGAAGATGTTATTTCTATATTAATATATCGAATTATCCATTAGGTAATGGAAGAAATGGATAAATAAGAAAATGTTTATTGCAATAAATATACAAAAAAACGCACATTTTGCGGAGTAAAGAAGAGTAATTAGGAAACGTGGCAAACTTGCTAAATGTGACTTCTCTTTGCAACTCTCGCTTTGATTGGAGCAGAGTGTATGACGATTGTGTGACGTTTTTCAAACTTTAAAAATTAATTGCGGCCTTTATTTGGCCACAGAAAAAAATAAAAATTTCATTACGCGCCTTCTTAGAACACACGGTTTTGAAAAAAAAATTAAAAAAAAAGTCGTGGTCTTCTTCATTGAATTGCTTTCGCAAGGCGATTCTTCATGACAAATTTTTTGTGTATAGTTTATGCAAAACAAAGTTAGATGCGCGTCACTAGATTTTTGTAAACTTCGGCTACATTATTGACTCAAGAATCTGTTCGGGACACTCTGTATATATTTGACAAGGTTAAATATGCTGTCAATGTTACTTTGGGTGTTTTTTCCAGCGATTTTCAATGGCCTGGACTCGTTTAATTTGTTCAATTCGAAACACAACATACTGGAATTGGACGATGAAACGTTCAAAAGCACCATGGCTAGCAACCCGTACGTTTTGGTGGAATTTTACGCGCCTTGGTGCAAATATTGCCGAAATTTCGCTCCGGAGTACGAAAAAACCGCCAATTTACTGCAAAAATCGAGGCTGGATGTCCTATTAACCAAAATCGACGTGGACAAACACGCAGACGTTGCCAAAGCTCAAGATGTAAAAGGATATCCTACGTTAAAACTCTTTAGATACGGCCAGCCCGCTAAATATGAAGGCGACAGGGACGCCGATAAAATCGTCCAATGGATCAGGGATAACCTTTAAAACAATATTAAACAACCCCTAAAAATTCCAAGTAACCACCCACACCGTTATTATTAATAATTTACAGTGCATATCGCGATAATTAAAAACTCCTTCCAATCGCCGCCGCATCGACCGAATTTGTACAACACACGCACACGTACGTCCGCAGCTAATAAGCAATTATAGATGTCAGTGATGTGTTATGGATTGTCGAATGCGATGACTAGTTGCAATTACTGGCCATGCAGAAGGCGACCATTCTACCGAAGATGATCCAGAATTATTGCGCCATTGACGTGATACTGATCACAGGTAGATCTCTCTGTGCAGCAAACCCGCTACGGGGGGAAAACCCGGCCGGCTACTTGCCGGGAAATTGCAGCAGAGAGATTTGATGTATTACATAATTTAGTAAATAAAAATTGATGTAGATGTGCACTTACTTGTGGCCATTTCTGCTCGCTAGGTGAAGAGGGGTGTGTGGGAACACAGTGTCTGGGGTGGTTCGTTTCAGGCATTGTATTAAAGATGGGTCAGTTCTAACTAGTAATTCCACTGTATCGAGTCTAAAAAATGGTAAAAAAAATTCGAAATAAATTACTTAAAGAATCATTGATTATGTACTAACCTTCCGTATTGCGCTGCTAATTCAAGTGCTGTTTCACCGCGGCAATTTCTAATCCCAGGATCACAAGCATGTTCGAGTAGGAGACTAACGACTTGCGTGTGGCCGTATTGAGCAGCACAATGCAAGGCAGTTTCATCGTCTTTCGTCTGGAAATAACGTCGAAATAAAATCATCGATATCTCGCTAATAACGCAGACTTTATTTCGTAAGTACCTGACCTATCGATTGGTATATAAAAAAAGAAGCCAGTGCACAAATCTCCTCGAAATTCAGTAGAAAAAAAGTCGAGCGAAGGCACGATAGAGAACGAAAATAAGCAAAAGACGTCTTAGCTGTTTTTCCGGAGCAGATCAGCCCGGCATTTACAAAACTTTCGGATGCAAAACTTGATGGGATCTTTCCAATTTCGCGTCCGTGCCCGCTCGGCTGCGAGTAATATGAAAACTGTGCAACGTGCCATTTCCACTGGGGCCGGGGCCGGGGCCGGGGCGTTTGCCTGCGAAATCCGAAGAACAGAAAACGAGGAAAGGACTGCTGCCGCTGACAGACAACTTGTCCGTTTGAATTTTAAAACTGAAACGAACGTTAAATCCTTTTCTTTTCGGCTTCGCTTCCCCGGAATTTCGGAGTTTATTCGCTTTTTTGCGAACCCGGCATCTGTTTCGTTGCGCTTATAAGACCCGTGTCGATTAGCAAGTAACTTGCGACAGTTTTTGCGATAGCACACATATTTACATTCGCTTTCAGGCAAGTTTTAAGCAAGTCGAGTATACGTTTAGATTAAAGTGTCTGATAGTACTTTCAACTTTCCAGAAGGTATTGGAAATTTTTAGTGAGAGTAGAATAATGTCATGACAAAAAGTATTGGTCGAGAGAAGAAGTAATCTATTTAATTTAGCGATGGGAATTATTTTAGGTAATTGAAATCTTCAATTTTTATGCGAAGAATATTGTAGAGTTCTTTAGGAACTTCGTCTCTTAATTCAGTTAACAATGTTTCACAAAAACCTTTGTTCTACATCTTCTTCATACAGTGTGTCCACTTAAGTTCGCACCATATGGGAAACTTTTTTATTGTTAATATTACGAAAAAAAGTTATTCTTCATAAAAAGTTCTGCATTGTGTAAAAACTAAAATACAACCATCAGATATTAAAAATTTTGAGTCGTATACGAGGTTTGTCAAAAATTGTGATTTTTGTCCAAGAGTAAAGTACCTTTATTTTTGAAAATATCAAAAATTATTATAAAGAAAAAATGTTCAGAATTAAAAATAACTTTCAAATATTCAATATTGTTTATTTATAAAAATATTTTTTTCCGGTAGTACCGGATTTCACATTTCACTTTCCAAAGTTTTCACAGAGAAAATGTAATAAAAATATTTTTGTAAATAAAGATTATTGTATATTTGAAAGTTATTTTTAATTCTAAACATTTTTTCTTTATAATAATTTTTGATATTTTCAAAAATAAAGGTACTTTACTCTTGGACAAAAATCACATTTTTTGACGAACCTCGTATACGACTGAAAATTTTTAATATCTGATGATTGCATTTTAGGTTTTGGACAATGCAGAACTTTTTATGAAGAATAACTTTTTTTCGTAATATTAGCAATAAAAAAGTTTCCCATATGGTGCGAACTTAAGTGGACACACTGTATATCCAATTTCGAACCCAAACTTAACTTTTTTTTGTTAAAATAGCTATTATACACTTAGCCCCACATTTACGTTTTCTTGCGCAAGGAAACGAGAAACACCACGCAAATACTTGCAGACAGTAACTTGCTGCAATTTTAGCTGTAAGTGCACATACTTTTGGAAGCCACTCTCGCAAATACTTTCGCAACTAACTAAAAACATCGACCGCGCGCGAGCTGGGCGATAAATCCTGGCGAAACGACATATTTTCATCTAATCGAATGTTCCGGCTGATCAAGCGACGCTCCAATAAAGCCGTATAATTACCGGGGAGTAATGATGATCACTTGAACTCGTCCGATTGGTTCGCTTATTGAATTGTCTACGATTTTCCTTCATTATCGACTTGTACAAAGGGGTCGGAGGGTCGCCAAAGGGCCGACATGTCGGTGCATGAATGCAGACGAAATGACACGGTATACATCGCCAGTCGGTTTGTCAAAAGGCCCGATTGTGAGTGGGCTCCGTGAAAAGGCCCAGAGGACTGTTAGAGAGGTAACGGTGATTAATTCGCATGTGGAATACAGTAGCGGAGATCTATTACAATATTACTAAACTCGAATGGGAATGCTGGCACAAAAAGGGGGTTCAGATTTGATTGGATTCACTACTTTTATTTGTGCTGTCGATTTTTTTAGGAACTCCATAATTCTCTTTGATGTGCTTAAAGTGATTCTTAAATTAGGTACACTTGAAATGCATTAAACTGTTATTGTACAGAATGGAATTTTTAACGAACAAAAATCAACACGAAACGCCTATGAGCTGAAATAGACCCCCATGTACTACAAATTGCTTGTTTGATTGTGACCCGTAATTCAATTGATTTATTCTCCTGTTAACGACAAATGTTTTAGCCAGATTTGTTGACTTACTTAATTAATTACATGACTATTATACACCTAAATAATAGTTATATAAGAAAGGAAAACAATGCACTTTTGAACGTGCACTTTCGTGACACCCTGTATAAGAAGTTTATATACTTACAGTTAAATTAACATTGCATATAGACGGGCCGGACAATAATAATCTAACTATTTCGACGTTTCCAGACCAAGCTGCCAGGTGTAGAGGCGACGAGCCTTTGCTGTCGACTATGTTGGTCGAGGCATCGTGCTCCAGGAGCAATTTCACGATGTCTCTGTGGAGAAAAGCGAAAATAAATTCATTTGATTTACTTCATTTGTAAAATTGGTCCCCGCGGTCAAATTTACCCAAAAATAATCCTTTTTCGACTCGAAAGCTATCAGTCAATTGGTCCCCAATACCGGATTAAGGGTTTCTAGGAAGGACCGATGGGAATATTTATAATTTCAAAATTCTCTGGCAAATTTCGATTATTTATTTTCATTTCGTAGTACAATTTAATGAGGATTTTATGATTAGGGAAAATTTTTTGACTTCTGTCTTTTTTTCTATTTCTATATAGGGAAAATCCCGTCCCTTCCATTATACTTCTAGAAAATTATATGTACTTTTCATAATAACAAATTTCGATATTGTGAAATATGAAGGTACTTTACTCTTGAGCAAAATTCACATTTTTTGACATACCTCGTATAAGATTGATAAAATTTGATTTTTGATGGTTGCATCTTGGATTTTAGATCATGCAGAACTTTTTGTGAAGAATAACTATTTCGTAAAATTAATAATAAAGTTTCCCATATGTTGCCAACTATTTTTTGAAATCCGTATATTAAAACTAAAATAATTCTTTTTTTTGTACAGAATTTTTCTTTTAATATATATTGTACCAATTGTATATATTTTAAATTACTAATGTATAGATATTAAATATTTTTTAACACTAAAAGCTGCATTTTGTCCAAATTCTCTCAGCTATGTAAATATACCAGAAGATGTTAGCCAAATGATAGTTATTCATGCAATGTAAAATATTATCTAATCGGATTAGGAATATTTTGACCGCGGGGACCAATTAGCCCATTAAATTTTGAAACTGGGGACCAATCGACCTGTAGGATTATGAAACCCCGCTGACAAAAATGACCGTGGGGACCAATTGACCAACACCGGTAAAATTACTGACCTGTGTCCGTTCAGAGCAGCATGGTGAAGAGCTGAGTACCCGCTGCTGTCTTGCACATTTGCTCCTGGACCTCTCCTAAGGCTGCAACAACAAAAAATAACCATATGTATCTTAGCTTTTTTATATCAATATTACACAATTGAAATATCATTTTTCTGTATTTTTTTACGTTATCAGTAAACTTGTTAGTTCAACTATACTCGCGACCTTGGCAATGCGTTTGTCCTTACACATTTCCTTTTGCAGCAAACATTATCTTCGTGTTTTCGTTGTAAATTTACTTAACTAGTGATTGGAGACGTGTATTAATGTGTTAAATAACTCGTTAAATATCTAATTTAGAACGCCGTTTAATTAAAACAAATTAGCCGAAGTGCTATAAAATAAATTAATCTACAACTGTGTATGTTTAGTAGTCGAAATTATGAACGTAATTAGGGTAATTGTACTAATAACCCTTTCATGTTCAATTATAAAACGCGCTGTTTCCGGAAATGTGTGTAATATTATAATAACCGCAGGAGTGTAGAAAAGTGCGCAAAAATTCAATTTAATTAGTGTCTATATTTTATTCATTAAGTAGGTAATGAGTGGGAGCAATTATTAAATGCCGTTCAAATTAATTTTCCAAAGCTAATTTTATTATCGGGGAGCAAATTGCATTTTCCGATGTTTTGAAGTACGTGAAGCCGGTTTTTCGAATAAAAGCCTAATTGAAACCTGATATTTCACAAGTACGTTGCTCGCTAATTTTCTACTAATACAGGATGTTCAACTTTATTGGTAAAATTTCAACAATAATTCCCTGAAATTTATATAACTGTTAAGCATTTAAATAGCTACCTATCTAAGTTGATTACGTTTAATTCGACTACAATAATATTAGCTTTTGTAATGGTTACTATTAATTTTGTTTTGGTTTTTTTTATTGTTCGTTGGTCTATTAATAAAGCGCTTTATTGCCTATTGAAATAATTCTATGTAAATATTCATAAGCAAATTTGTTTTCTAAACGAGATTAAATTAAAATTTCGATTCTTTAAGCCAAAAATTTGATGGTAGTGAAACCCCGTAGATAAAACTATACCACTTGAAAAAGCAATAACGTACCGAGAAGCCGTTAAAAGCCAATAATAAGGGGTGTGAATTATTTTCCCTTTAATATCGAAGGATTAGAGCCTTCATATAAACACTTGAAATTGATTAATCCGAAAATCTCATATTGCTGACCTCGTTCTCTTTATTTCATTTCGATTGCTCGAATCTCAGCCAATATACAATGCACATTGCTTTATTTGTTTTCTTTGGGAAACTTATTGTTGCATATAAGCCCTTTTGGTGTCAACATATAGCTTAAGGGTAGATTTCTTACTTTCATAAAATTATGCATCTATAACCTTCTGCATTATCTTTATAAAATTTAGATTAGAAGATTTTTATTAGAACAAAAAAAAAATAAGTTCAACCGTAGACAATTCGAAGTTTTTAATATTCAAAAGAAATTTTGATGGAATAATCGAAGGTTCCGTTTCATTTAGCAATTTAATCAGTGAACTCCGCCGAGCAGAAGAACTGCTCGGATCAATTGCGGAGAAATTCGACTTAATTAATTAAAATTCATTTTGGAATCAGAAATACTAATTGAGCGGGCGGCGATATTAGATCCGATTGGTAATTGACAATGGGGATAACGAAAACACGAGTGTTTTTTCCGTTAATTCGGCGCAGGAATTGTAAAAATAACGCGATGATTGACGAACTGATCAATAGCGAATTATTTATCGCGGCTTGGGGACCTGTTAGTATTTCAGGCGCCCTACCGCAACTCTCCCTTATGTTGCGGGGTCGTTAATTCCACAGGTTGAATTCGACAGAATTCCACCTTCGCTTTATTCACCGTTTCGCGTGTTAGAAAGATATTAAGAGATATTAGGATATTAGGAATCGACCTGCTGTGCATGATGTAGACATTTATCTGGCAATTAATAGAATATTTTGTCATCACTCAAACGATGCTTGATCAAGATGAAAATTATGTACCTTTATAATACAAAAATCTTCTACATTTTTTTTATTATTGTTTATATAATAAACATGAGCGAGGCTTTCACAAGTTTATGGAAGAAAAATCGTGGTGAAAATAAGAAAGCGGACTTGTTTAGTGCGACATTGCACTTTACAATTGTTAACAAGTAAACATTGATTTAACAAGTAAATACATATCTCATTACGGAGTAAGTAAAGTAAGTCAGGTGAAGAACTTTTACTGGTGTGCTCGAGACCATTGTTAACAAGACGGGTTACAACAGTTTATTTAATTTTCTAATGGCAAATTTTCAAATAAACTGTGTAGTTTTGTAAATTAGTTTCTAGCTATAAGAATTAGCTCGTTATTTTTTATTTATTTGCTCTGTTATCAGTCTGTAAAATAATTTTTATGCACGTATTGTTGGTTCGGCTAACAATAATGAATCACGGCGCATTTTCTAGGAAATGTTTGCATATTTTCATAAACAAAATGCTCATTTTTATGTATATAGAAGGGATTTATCGGAGTCGTTGATTTATTTATTTTTAAAATATTAGTTATGCAAATGAGTAATATAGTTGTTGACACGACTCTTTCTAATTATTCATCAATAACTGTAATTAATTAACTATTTGATAATCTTCTTGTGGCGTTAATTTGCACACAATCGATCCTACAAATTTTAGTCCTTGTTCTCGATGTTAATGTCCTCAACGTTTTTATGGTTGAAACATTTTCAATTTCATTGTAAACCGTATAACAAAAGTAAGAGAAACCGAAGACTTCCATTGCCAGACGGGTTTATTTGTAAAGAATAAGTAAACGACCTTTGAAATTAGGATGTTATTTTCGGCCATTAGCATTAGCTAGAGAACCGATTAATTAGCCGATCAATTAGAAACACCGGAAATAGTTTCTGATTAAAAAGAAGTGCTTAAAAGTCTAATTATCCTACTGTTTACACAAATAATTATACAGGGTCGGTTGTGGCCAATATGGACTTAGGAAGTGCGAGAAAGGGAGTATTGGAATATAGCTCGAGAGGGAAAGAGATGGAATTATAATTAAATGTGTACTTGCTAATGTTTTCAAATAGTTCAGAGCAGTTTTACAATCATTTAGAACTGTTTAAAATTATATAGAACTGTACAGAATCATTTATAATCATTTTAGGACTTACTAGGACCAGTTGGAGCAGTTCAGGACGACCTTAGGATTGTTTAGAACTATCTAGAAATATTTAGAACCATGTTTGAGCTGACTAGGACCTTTTGAAATAGTTCTGGACGATCTTAGAACCATGTAGAAATGTCCAAAATCATTTGACGCTGATTCAGGATTATTTGGAACTGTTCAGAATAAACTAAGAAAGTCCAGAACTACTTAAAATGACTAATGAGGATTATTTAGAACTTTTGTGAAATTTTTAGAAGACTACTTAACTGAAACATCGACTAATTTAGTGAAAAATTCTAAACAAATCTAATATTGTTTTTCCAATTTTCACATCGTAGCAGGTCGACTCTGTATAGCTCGTATTCGATCACAAAAAAAATTGAACGGTATAGGTAATAATAAAAATAATACACGTTCTCATATGCCTTTTGACTATTGAAGATTTCCTTTGTGAATAATTACTAGATATTATAAGCCGTTATAGTAAAAAAAATCCATCCAAACGCTATACTCTGCGTACTGTGGAAGCTCTATTGATAACTTCCTGGCCTTGAATAACAGTATCTAATATAATTGGACTTGATGGATTAATCGATAATTGAATGTTTCTTTTATAACCCAACGTCTAGACATCTTGCAGTTATATTATGACATAGCATGCAGGTAGATGTTCTGGTTCAGGGAGCACCCAACTGCATTTATTCCGTGTTAATAATATAATATACAAATCCCTCGATTTTTATTGTTCGATCGAAACATGTGCGACATAAACAAACTCTATCTACACCAACATTACGAGGATTTTCGTTTTGTTTTTGCCTAACGCCATAAACCGATTATATCCGTTGTGGATTTAAAATCGAATGCCCATTGGAAATATATTTATTCATAAAAACTAATCCGAAGGAAAATCCTTTACTATTCACAACCGTTTTTCACGGATGTCGGGCATAATAAATTGTATAGCGCGATTTACCGGCATTATCTACTTATTTTTAGTTAGTAAATATAACCAATCAAAAATTATGGAATTTAATAAATGTAGTAGGTACATTTTGTTTATTAATGAATTTAATAAAAATGCAGAATTGAAAATATTATCTATATAAAGTGCAATGTAATAATAATGCAATGTAGTTGCTTAATATGTTTTTGTAGTAATTTTATTTTTTAATCAGTATGTTGAAATATTAAGAAATATATTGCAGAATATAAATTACATTGTTAATATAATTTTTTTAAAAGGTCCCCACTTTTATCCGTGATTAATTAGGTACTTATTTTTATTTAAGGAAGTCGGTATCAGCTGGTTAATATTTTACATTATTATTGAAATAGCTGCTTGTTATTCAAGCAATAATGTGTAGGATTGAAAGAAACTTTCTACTTACACCAAGCAATTAAATGCCTACTTAAATTTCGTTTTAAACTAAAAGGAAACGAGTGTTAGTTAATGCATATTTAGCATTAATATTAATAATGTTTATTAAAAAGTTTCCCGTCTATGTAACGACAACAAAACACCAATTAGCTACCTTAAATGAAGAGTTGTTAGTTAAACATGTAACGTGTAAATAGATAACACACCAGGAAAACGACACATCCTATCCAAAAACGCGTTCGAAAACAAGATAACACGCCAGCTGATCCGGAACGTAAACCCACCTTGCGAGAGGACCACTCCTTTTAGCTCTTTGGCCCAAAATCTTCTCGACGACGGCCACGTTGCCCTTCCGGGCAGCCTCCAGCAGTTCCTGGTCTTTACCCATGGCCCTTCGACGAGCCTCCTGTTCATTTACCAGTCATATTTACCACGTATCTTGTATTACACTACTTTACACACTCCCGTACTACGGATTCATTGATCGCAGACAGCCATGTTTGTACTGTCGCGCCCCTGGCGGTTACTAGCTCAATCAATTCACGTTCATCTTTTGTCGTTCATGGTTTGCGAGCGGCGTTGCCTTATGCGGCTTTTATCGCCAGTTAAAGGGATTCCTCTAATCCCTCTGATTGATGAATATGTAACAGAATCGTTATAAATGATTGTTAATAAAAAGAGAGTAGTTAATTTGGTGTGTAAATTATTGGTTTGTTTGATGAATGAACCATTGATAAATTTTTGATCCATTGATAAATTTGTATCAATGGGTGGATGTGGCAACGTTGTTTGGTTTGTGTAGTTTCGGTAGGTAGTGGTTCGTTTTAATTTCGTCGTATTTAGTTTGATTAATTTGTGATTTATCGAATCATTAAGTACATAAAATGTAATCAAACGACTATTTTTAGTTTTTTTCTTATTTAGTTTTCGCTATCATCGATTCAAACTAAGTTGACATGATTTCATTATTTACTTTAGTATACCTAACTTCTATTATATTCGGTAAGTACAATAACTTTAAAGCAATCTTTAATATGCAATATTGAATACAAGTAAGTGTTAACAACAACAAAGTGATTATTCTTGGGCGTTCCTAAACATAACCTCAAAAACTATATTTCAGCTGAAAGCGCAAACATCGACATCAATTTGTCCACGTTCCATCCCGATGATAAAAATTCCAACGTACTGAAACATTACTACAACATAACGGATGGAATTACGGCGATTAACGTAGCGCATATCGCCGATGACGTCGGGTTCTTCGTGATACAGGCGCACACTTTCATTGAAAATGTAACCCTATCCAACAGCTCTCAACCTGTTGAGGGAAGCTCCTCGACTGGAACTAATATTGGTTTAGTTTGGATGGCGAAAGAACAAGAATGGGAACCGTTCGCTGCGTTTTATTTGACGAGAAACGCGCCAGTGGAGAAATCCCTTCGATTGCTCTTGGTTATCAATGTGTATGATGAACGCGGTAAGAGTGAATTTAAAAATACAACGCACCTGTTATGGATGAAGATGTGTTTTAATGCAAAATTGTCATAAAATGTGCTAATTTTGTGCTGGGCAAAGTTTTTGGTAACTATCAGACTTCCTGGTCCTACCCCATCATCTTTGGTCTTTACCAGTTTGAACACCAGATAATTTCTTCTGTTAATTGCAGTAATTGCTGTTATTTTATCATCTATGATCCCTAGCATTTGATTGTCCTGGGCAAAGTTATTGGTAACTCCCAGACTTCCTGGTCCTACCCCATCATCTTTGGTCTTTACCAGTTTGAACACCAGATAATTTCTTCTGTTAATTGCATTAATTACTGTTATTTTGTCATCTATGTTCCATAGCATTTGATGCATTTGATTTATCATCTACTCCATCATCTACTCCATCATCTACTCCATCCTCCTTTAAATACCATATCAATTCTTCTACTAATAGCAGTGATTACCATTTTTTTACCCCAATCCTTGAAGCCTAGGAGTTTGAAATTGTGACAAATCTGCAGTTCCCCAAACCTACCATCAATATAATTTTTGTAGATCCAGTACCAGGGGGTTGCAATCTATCGTTTCAAACCGACGTAGCGCCGTATCAAATAGCTGAATACAACGATGACGTGATAATAGTGAAGAGTCAGCCCCCTTTACTGATGAAGGGGGCGCAGCGCTGTGATGATAAAAAAGCGCAAGTGGACTTGTACCATCTCTACCTCCACGAGTACGACAATACGATGGACAGTTATTTCGGGAGTATAGAGAAAATGTTGAGCGTTAGAGGTATCATGAAACACGGAAGGTTGGTGCCGGATGTGGGAGTGAAGCGCAAGTACCAGAGAATGTACAGTTCCTATAGGGGTACTGGTGAAGTATTCGCTGTGATATCTAGATACGGTAACGGCTCGTCTGCGTACGTGCCGGCTGTTTCGTATGGCTGTGATTTGACCAAATGGCAAGAGAGTTGCCTTGCACCAGGTTTGATAACACATAAATCTCTGTTATTTTAAACTGTAACATTTTTTTCAGTTGGACTTCATTGGAAGTTTTTCTGCGCTTTCGTACTCTTTTTCGGAACTTTCATATGTTTCTTCGGACATCGATTTTTTAAATTCACTTTGTACATAATAAGTTTCTCGTTCGGTTTGCTGGTCACGTACCTGGTGATATCCATGGAGGAACATTTTTCTTTCACCGGTAAATTCAGGCAACCGTTTCCTTTTATAAATTTAATTGTTTTTTTTTTTTAGAGAAAACCGTTACTGCCTTTACAGTGGGATTTATGTACGGTATTATTTGGCTGCTAATTTGGCGTAGATTCGGCATTCCTATCCTCACCGTTACTCTGGCTTTTATTTTGTTTGGATTTTTAACTGCATCTTTGTTGTTCAACACAATATTAGGTTGGTTAATAATTCATTTCATAACTTCTTCATAAACAGAAATATTTTAGCTGATATCCACGTACTCACCAATCCCATAAACTTCTGGCTGGCTTTCACCAGCACAATTCTGCTGTGCATCATTATATGCCTGGTAAATATGCTGTATGGTCATATTTCCTCCATAAGCTGCGTAGGGGCTTATGGCACTGTCGCCTCCTTTTGCTTCTACGTTGGAGGGAATTTGCCTTACGTGGTTATTAACACATACAGAAGGGTTTCTGTGAAGGATTTCAGCACAGCTGTAGTGGATCCTCCGATGGACGTGATTGGTAAGTTTTATGTTAAAAACAGAGTATAGAATTATTTGGGGATTTTTATTTTAGATGTGATGCAAATTATTTTGTGGGTTTTACTGTTGTTGTTCGGAATATACGTGCAGGCGCGCCACCAGGTGGGTAAACCACCCTTTCCTCCGAATAGAAATGCTCGATCAGAAGAAGGAACAATGAACTTAGCATCGGAAACAGCGCCACTTTTATATCCTGATTATCCTGATTATATGCCAACTACTATGCGTCCAAACTACGGGAATACCTATATGTATTCATAACCCTCAGGATGACTGAGTTAAAGAGTATCAATCCTTTTGGTATTTATACTGAGGGTGTGAAAATTTTCAGGAGCTTTATATAACAATTAAAATATGTACTATTTTTTTATTATTATTAACTACAATGGAAAATACTGTAGGTGCTAAATAAAAAGATAAAATTTCTTTAATGACTTTTTTTATTTTCCACAAATGTAACTATACACGTCTACACAGAAATATGTACTAAATCTACGGCAACGTTTCTTGGTTATTAATGTTATTATTATTAATTTAAAAATTAATCACAGCAACAAGAATATACACAACATTTATATTAATACTTTTTAATTATCACTATACACTCTACAAAAAGGAGAGAAGCGCTGAGATATCAAAATGATACAAAAGATCGAGCTGGTGTTGAAAATATAAAAAATGAATTTGAATTTAAATGTTTAAGGAAATCTTCAATTTCAGTAAAAATGTTGGTCTTATTTAGTTGTTCATATTTTTATATTTTCATCCAGGCATATAAAAAAATCAGGTCGTACACATATATTAAATATTTGTTCAATATGGTAAAAATAGTGACACTGAAGTTTATTGCTATCATATAAGGTAAAGGTAAGAACATTTTTTATTCGAAAGCAACTTTCTTCTTTTGTAAAATTTGTACTAATAATTTTCCTACATTTTTAAGTAACTGTTTATCTGAAAATGATTATACTGGGAGTATAAATTGTAATAAAATCTTGTGTGCTAGTAAGATAAACTATAAGTGGGGTGATATACTGAATTTGTATAACTTACCTTACAAAGTGAAAAAAGTTGCTTGTTGATTGTTTAATTTAAATGATTTCAGATTTAAACTAGTTTTGCTCTTATTAACAAATTATTGCAAAATTACCAATTGCAGGTAACTTATGTAATCCGCTATGTACAACTAAAACTCCTATATTTACAGTACTTGCTTAAATTTGTGTAAATTCTCAAACCACGAGGAATCAACCAATAAATGTAATTACCTATTTATTTAATCTTTGACTAGATAACATAAAAGGTTTGTCCAAAATTAATCAATATAAAGTCAAATTTATCCTGCAAGAAATATTCCGAATTTACAACAAATCAAGCGCAAACACACACCAAATTGTGCATTAAAAAATCGCATCGAATTCACCAAAAAATCCTTTTTTTATGTACACAAAATCATTCATCACGCAGTACCCTGCAGTCCGGCTGGGTGAAACAACATCCCCAAAATTCAAATCATTTCCACTTTTCCACCCGAAACCCCAAACGGACAGAAAATGGCAGCAGCGCATAGAAACTCTAAAGTTACCTGTCGCACGGTTTCCGGGCCATCCGGCTTTCCGGGTCGCACTTCGCCTAATTCACTTAAGAGGATTCTTCAGGTGGCGTCGACGCGACCACAGGGGGCGTTAGGGTCGGTTGCAGGGCCGGGTTTTCCTGGGGCACGAGCAGGCTCGGCGGAGGAAACCCGAAAAGTTGAGATCACTGAATTCTCGGCCAATAGCTGGAGGCCAGGTCGGCTGTTTGGCTGGGGATTTGTACTGGCACTGACACACCGGCTGATATCACACCTGAAAATAATGTATATTATTATATTAATTTTTTAATCAAGTTATGCGTTGATAAAAAATTTAATGGATGTTTGGGTTATTTTTAGAGGTCTCCATAACTTTTCCTGATGATAAGGTTTAAATTTGGTGGTTAAAATACTTGAAAAAATAAAGCAATTAGTTCGATTGAGATTTGTTTTGAGCAGGAATTAATTGGAATTATTTGAAAAATGGAGATATTTAAAGATTTCTTGATGATAAATTTAAATATGTTGGTTAAATGAAACTAAAGAATACTTGAAAAAATTGAGCAATTCATTTATTTAATTTGCTTCAGGTTTATTTTGAGCAGGAATTAACTGGGAAATGTAGTTTTTAGAGATTTCCTGATAAATTTAAAGATGCTGGTTAAATAAAACTAAAAAATACTTGAGAAAATGAAGCAATAGTTCTAATGAGTTTGATAGAGGCTTGGCTCGAGCAAATAATAATAAAGAAATGCAGTTTTTTAAAGTTTCCCATAACTTTTCCAGATAGGATTTAAAGATGTTGGTTAAATAAAACTAAAAAATACTTGAGAAAACGAAGCAATAGTTCTAATGAGTTTGCCTCAAATTTTCTTTTAGCAGGAATTAATTGGTAAATTTAGAACCTTCCATAACTTTTCCCGGTAGAGGGCTTAAATTTGATGTTTAAAAATACTTGAAAATATGAAGCAATTAGTTCGATTGAGATTTAATTTGAGCATGAGTTAATTGAAAAATGCAGATATTTAAAGATGTCCATAACATTTATTCATAAATTTAAAGATGCTGGTTAAATATAAACTCAAAATTACTCGAGAATAGGCTAATATTAGTTCTAATTTAGTGTGATAGAGGCTTGCTATATACGAGCAAATATTAATTATGAAATGCAGCTTTTAAAGATTCCCATAACTTTCCCAGATAGGATTTAAAGATGCTGGTTAAATAAAACTAAAAACTACTTGAAAAAATTAAGCAATTGCTCCAATTAGTTCGCCTGAAATTTTCTTTGAGCAGGAATTAACCGGTAAATTTAGAACCTTCCATAACTTTTCCTGATAAGATTTCTTTACTTAGATAAAAATCTCCACAAACCAAAGCACCCTGTAGGCACCTGGCGGCGTAAAAAAAAGGGGGAGAAGAAAATCCATCGCCGGCAGTTTTGCAGTTTTCCCGTTCGTTTCGCCGCCGTAAATTTCATTGTCCGTGATCAGTTTAAAGTGTCAGTCGTCGGCGGGCGAGGGTCGGGTGGTTTTCCAATTCTCGGCTCGGCGGACGCTCAATAATGTGCGAACAAAAGCGAGGGTGGGGGACGGGCCCCCGGCCCCGGCGCCGCCGTCCGCCTTGTTCCGGTTGCAAGCTTCGTTTGGCTCCTTTCTCCCCAGGGGGGGGCGCCCACTTAACCTCAAACGTCTGATCTAACTTTATGAGCTCCCGTCACTATAATAGAGACAATGTACTGTCGTTTTGGGAAACTTATTCCCACTACTTTTTTACTTATTTTCCCGATTGTTTGGACTAGTTTCAATATTTACTTTAAGCACCTTGTTGTATACTACCCTTTTCTATTACTAACAAATATCCACATGGAAAGGGAAAGTGAAACCTCCACCGGTTTTTCCGATAGGGCTCGGATATTACCCCGCGTTCTCGCAATTCCCGATCTATTTTACATGCGAAAACACCCCCGTTTCCTTCGCGTCGCGTCCAAAACAATCACTTTCCATATTTCCCGTCGGTGAAAATGTAAATCCACTTTCAAACATCAATTTTCCTCCCGACTCGGAAAACACGGGAAATCGTCGATGGAAGAATTCTACACGAAACTTAAAAGTTATAAGAGACGCCGCAAAGAAAAAACGATATCGCCAAAAACGATTCGTTTGTATACGCCTCGCAATTTTCCCCATGGGGGAACTTCACTCATATGCAAATATCAAAGGAAAAACCCGCCGGATTGTAATTAAAGGTGATACAGAAATTGATACTAAAGAATATTTATATGCTCATTTAATTGTCCACAATAACGGCTTTTGTTCATATTGTTGAGAAGTTATATTTTTGAGAAGTTACATTATTGAGAAGTTATATTGTTGAGACGTTATATTATTGAGAAGTTACAGGGTGTTATTTAATAACATGCTAATACTTAAGGGGGTGATTCTTGGACCCAGTTTAAGAAAAAAACTTCATATAAACCTATGTCCTAAACTTCTTAACTTTTGAGATACGGGGTATTAAAGTTTTAAGAAAAAAAAAACAATTTTTTACTGTCATTTTCATACCACTTTAAATATTTTTATGAAATTTGGTGTACGGCGTTTATGCATTAAAGAGCATTTTTTGACCCAAAAATCTTTTTTTTATTTCTAACAGTGGCGTCTCTACTGGACTCAGACTAGATATTTTTGAATAAAAAAGTGATACACCACTGCTATCTCTTAAAATCAAAATTATTTTTCGAATTCTCGTTCAATTTAGAACAAATTCGATTTCTTCATTTTTTTTCATACAACTCACCGTTTCGCTAAAAAAAATTAAATTCATTCAATTGCATCTCCCTGGACCTGGACGAATGACGACCAAAAAAGATTTATCTAACTCTGAACAATAATTTATTTAAGCGGATAACTTTTAAACGTTGAAATTATGAAATTAAAGTAAAATAAAGAAATAATTTAAATCAGGTGTTGGAAATGTCCGCCGAAAGTGGTATGAAAATGACAGTAAAAATTTGTTTTTTTTTTAAACTTTAATACCCCGTATCTCAAAAGTTAAGAAGTTTAGGACATAGGTTTATATGAAGTTTTTTTCTTAAAATGGGTCCAAGAATCACCCCCTTAAGTATTAGCATGTTATTAAATAACACCCTGTATTGTTGAGGAGTTATATTGTTGAAAATTGTGTATGGTACTTACCGGTTCCGGTTGACACAGGTACTGAGGGTCCATTGCTTCCGTAAGAGGGATGATGGGTGGTGGGTTGGGCGTGGGCGACGGCGGGATTGCAGCTCCTCGAGTTATACGAAGAGCTCAAGGAATGCAGGGGATCGTGGAACATGTAAGGGTAGCCCGTGGCTTCTCGCTGCTGCAGACAGCTCGACGTCAAGCCGCTCTGCATCGAGCTGTAACAATTAAAAAACGGCTGGAATTAAAAGCGGATTCGGTGCGTCGTGTTCGGAATTAGAATGAGAATGAGACACGAAAACTCCGATTTTCTACGTCAGTCTATCAAAACACGAAAACGCGCGGCATTCCTCGGATGCCGCGGGCCCGATTGAAATTTATGATAATCCGACAGCCGTCATCCCTCAAAAATTCAACTGGCATTTACAAATCACCAGTAGCTGCTGTTGAGTTGCTTTTTTTCTCTTGCCAGTAAGACTGCATGAATACCGGGATCCCTACTGTTTTTCCATCGAGTTGGGCCCGTGAATAACTTACTGCTAAATGCGCCATGTTGTCGCTTTTTAATAAATTAGATGAATTAACACGAAATCATGTTCCTTTTATTGCATTAATACAATAAAATTTTGATCACAGAATCTTACAGGAAGTATATATTTTTAATATTTGCAAAATAGTCGTAGAAATCCCCTTTTATTTACAACATATAACACCCTGTATATCATGGAATACACATGAAAGTATATTAGTGATTTTTTGAAGAACAGTGAAAAAGTTCTATTGACTAATAAAGTTAATTCTAATAAAATTGGTATTTGTGTAAATTTTTGATATTATTATAGATGAATTTTTGCTTAATAAAAAACATTCTAACCTCACTTAAATGTCAAAAACCAAAAATTAATAACTGCGGCCTTTTACGCCTCGGAAAACGAATCAATTTTGCATCAAACACAGTAACAGAGTAATATTAACAACAACTATAACGTCGCATAATTAAACTTGCTTAAAAGGCAAGAGCACAATTGAATATTCCGGGCATTTAGCTTTGAGCGCGACAACGTTGCACTCCGGTCCATTCCGGGGCCTAATCCACATGCGTCCGCCGAGGCGACGTGACCGCTACAAGCATGTCACGTCATTTAGATTCCGACGGACACCTTTGTTAGAAAAAAACTAGGGAGAAATGTAGGATGATATGCGGGGCTTCGGCCCCCGGGCTCCGCATGACTGACGTCTCTCGTTTCGAGGAAAGCTCACCAATTCGTATATACAGGGTGTCCCTAAAACATCACATGCATAGTTCAACTGTGGTTCTGTGTTGAACTCAATTTAATGGAGAGGACCACGATGTGAGATGCGCGGATTTCGGCAAAAGATACGATTAGAAATGATTTATTAGAGCTTAAAACCGTTTTCAGTTGCTCAAAATGTGTTATAATTAAAAACTTATAGCCATTCGAAATTTAAAAATTTCGGGTTTTGACTCATACCTTATCAACCATTCATAAACCACTCACGTTTTGTTGTATAGTAAATAGTATGAATTTTCGAACGCAGTAACAAAGAATACACAAACGAACAAAAATCAAACTGTCATTTGTCACATTTTTCTGAAAAATGCACAAAACAAATTACACGAATTGCAGTTCGGCACAAAACACTTTACTGATAATATTGAAGTTGACAAGAATGTTGCCAAATAAATTTTTCAGGACCATTATTTGTGTTTTTAACACGAAAATCGGTTACAATTTATACAGATGAAGATGTTATTTCTATATTAATATATCGAATTATCCATTAGGTAATGGAAGAAATGGATAAATCAGAAAATGTTTATTGCAATAAATATACAAAAAACGCACATTTTGCGGAGTAAAGAAGAGTAATAGGAAACGTGTCAAACTTGCTAAATGTGACTTCTCTTTGCAACTCTCGCTTTGATTGGAGCAGAGCGTATGACGATTGTGTGACGTTTTTCAAACTTTTAAAAATTCATTACGCGCCTTCTTAGAACATACGGTTTAAAAAAAAAAACAAAAAAAAGTCGTGGTCTTCTCCATTGCAAATTTGTGTTGTAAGTACGCCAGTCAGTATTCATCTGTGGTTCAGTGGATATTAAGGTTCAAAGTTGACTCGCAATTTAGCTGAACTAGCGTTCACCTGTGAAATAATCTTCCGGTTTATACGGACAACCAGTGCATTGAGAGACTTCTTGATAACTACTACAACAGTCAATTTGTCCGCTAATGAAATCTTAATTAGGAATTAATAGCGTCCGTGTACGTGCATAATGGTCAACGAAGATTCAACGAGGGTAATTAGGTAATTCTGGCATCAAAACACGGAACGCATTAGATCGTTTCGCACTAGACCGAGCGATTGATTCGGCCGCTAATGCACATCTGCTTCAGATTTGGCCCCGGAATAGCTCCTTGGCCGGCGCTCGTCTTCCGCATAGTGCAAACACACGGCCGCCCATGCGAGATCATTCGATGACTAAGTGGATTTCTGATATCTGGTTGCTGGTTCTGAGACGTGATAAACATCCCGTGAACTTTAGATTATAGCAGATGCTTCTGGAAACTGCGCGATATAATGTACGGATTGTTTGCAAAGAATGGTGTATCTTGTGTTACCCAGAATTGGTGGTTTGTTTTCTTAATTGTAAGAGGCCAAGTTTAGTTTTGACTTTTGACGATTAAGTAAGGTTAGTTTGTTTTTCTTTGAAAGTTTGGAGTAAAACTACTTCATCTTTGGAATGAATAATATCGAGAATATGCCGATGTTTTTAGAACTCGCTTTATTATTTTCCTAACCTAGGATTATTATTATTTTCCTTCAATTTCGATCATATAGTGTTACACTTTCACTGTTCATTAGAAAATCACTAGTTTTACGAATGTTCCATGATTTATAGGGTGACTCTGGTCCCCAAAATTAAGGAAAATTACTTTTAGTCACATTTTCTGCAACTCTCAAGTTAGCTGGTTAAACAAGCACTTCCAGAGTTGCAGAACTGATACCTACATGATTATTAAATAAACTAAAAATTGTCAACAAACTTGCAAGTAGTTCCCTTGATAATGAACACTTTTCTGCAACTCTTAAGTTTGCAGTGTTACCTAAGTTCTTCAAGAGTTGCACAACTGATACAATGATTATTAAATAAACTAAAAATTATCAACAAACTTGCAAGTATAGTTCCCTTAATAATGAACACTTTTCTGCAACTCTTAGGTATGCTGTGTTAATCTTAAGCACTTCAATAATTGCAGAACTGATGCATGATATTATTAAATAAACTAAAAATTATCAACAAACTTGCAAGTAGTTCCCTTAATAATGAACACTTTTCTGCAACTCTTAAGCTTGCAGTGTTACCTAAATTCTTCAACAGTTGCACAACTGATACAATGATTATTAAATAAACTAAAAATTACCAACAAACTTGCAAGTATAGTTCCCTTAATAATGAACACTTTTCTGCAACTCTTAGGTATGCTGTGTTAATCTTAAGCACTTCAATAATTGCAGAACTGAAGCATGATATTATTAAATAAACTAAAAATTATCAACAAACTTGCAAGTAGTTCCCTTAATAATGTACACTTTTCTGCAACTCTTAAGCTTGCAGTGTTACCTAAATTCTTCAACAGTTGCACAACTGATACAATGATTATTAAATAAACTAAAAATTATCAACAAACTTGCAAGTATAGTTCCCTTAATAATGAACACTTTTCTGCAACTCTTAGGTATGCTGTGTTAATCTTAAGCACTTCAATAATTGCAGAACTGATGCATGATATTATTAAATAAACTAAAAATTATCAACAAACTTGCAAGTAGTTCCCTTAATAATGAACACTTTTCTGCAACTCTTAAGCTTGCAGTGTTACCTAAATTCTTCAACAGTTGCACAACTGATACAATGATTATTAAATAAACTAAAAATTACCAACAAACTTGCAAGTATAGTTCCCTTAATAATGAACACTTTTCTGCAACTCTTAGGTATGCTGTGTTAATCTTAAGCACTTCAATAATTGCAGAACTGAAGCATGATATTATTAAATAAACTAAAAATTATCAACAAACTTGCAAGTAGTTCCCTAAATAATGAACACTTTTCAGCAACTCTTAAGTTTGCTGTGCTGACCTTAAGCACTTCCAGAGTTGCAGAACAGATACATAGTGATTGACTAAAAACAAAAAAAATTATTAACTAACCTGTAAGTGTCGGCCATGGTGGCGATGGGTTGCGGTATCGAAGAATACATGGAGTTGAAGCCGGAGTTGATGGGCAGACGGGGGGCCGAGGCCGGGGGGCTGACGGCGCCTACTTGATCGACGGATCGACGCTGGTTGCGTAATTTCTCTTCTCGCCTCCACTTCGCCCGTCGATTACTGAACCAGACCTGCAACGGGAAAATAAATAAAATATTACTCCTCGGGTGGAATCAATTTCGCAACAATTTGTTAAGGGTTTTAAAATAAACGAAAAAGTATCGCAGGATGTTTAAAATTAATGTAGGTGTTTCGTTATGACTTTCATTTATCTCTTCAAAGTTGCAAAAAGTACTGTTTTTTTTTTAAATATCTCGAAGATTAAATGATTTTCGAAAATTTTCGATTCTCCAAAAATTGTAGAGTAACTTATTTTCTGCGAAATAAAATAAACAACACGTTCCTATCTCTTATATTTTTCGAGATAATTACGATTTCTCTTCTGTCTATTTTTACCGAAATCGATAAAAATCGAGCTCGCGCAGTGAGCGAGCCCCCGTCCAGCTTACAAACGAATTCTCTTATACAAAATTCGATCCAGTTTTAATTCCCCCTTGCCCGTCGTCGTCGAAAGTCTATTTGGCTTACAATGCATATTCCTTTCCGACAATAAACTTCGTCCCTTTTTTCGTCCTGCCAAAGCAAACATCATCATCCATCGCCGTTCGCTGAATGGGAATATTAAATAAACGTGCTTATTAATTTGTTCTGCTTTCAACATAATGTTTAAGCACTTGATATCGTTATCGCAGGGGGCGAGACGAGACTCAGTTCTCCCGCTGCAATATTTATCGTTGTATGTAAATAAGCATTGATGAGAGCTGATAGGAAGGGCCTCGCAGCGGCGGGGAGTTAATTTGCGACAAAACATTGCGATATTCGGTGCAATTCATCATCCATTACGAGGCAAATGGAAGAAAACGTTTGGCGAATTTATCATTTCGTGTTGCGGAGGAAGGAAAATTGCCATTTTTCATTCCGACTGTGGACAAATGTATCTATGATAGTGCATTTTTACTGGAACAAGAAATGAAAAGAGCCGCGATGATTTGTGGGTTTACGCTTAACGTGTACTATATCGCGACAAATTGGTCTTTTTGGAAATCTCCTGTTAAATACCTACAATATTCTTTTCCCAAAAAAAATAATTATATTTTAGTATAGTAGATAGAAAGTGAGTAGTATTTCAATTTAGTTGTATTGTAGGTATAGGAGGTATAGAAAATTACATTTAATAAAAAGCGAATGAAATTCAATTACAACCGAAACACACAATAACAAGTCCCGATTTTCTCGGAACGTTTTCCATCATTTAGATGGCAAAGAATAGGAGATTTCCGCCGCGAAATAATAGGACTCGATGCCATACCGAAATCATTTCATCTTCAAACTGGTAGTGTTTATATCTTTGTATATAGAAAGCCTTTTTGCAGCTTTTCACCAAATGAAAACCGTTTTCCGTAATTTAGATGGAAAGAGCCGGGCGTTTTCAGTTCTATGCCATTCCATTCATTCATTTTCCTTTACTTATACAAATTGCTACATTTTTAAAGGCCGCATTCATGATAATGGTCTCATTAAGTGAAAATAAAAATGCGCCTACATATAATATTTTGTATCGTAATATGAAGAGCCCTTTTCGCTGCATACACACTCAGTTAATGACACCATATATGTAAAGTATATTTTTTTTGTCAATTATGAATTTTTAATATGTAGATATACTGTGGTTTTTGTATGTCTAACGTTTTGGTGTTTTAATACAGCGAAATTAAAATGTGTAATTAATTATAAACAGTTAATTAGTTTCAACAAAAACAGCAAAAAAATACACTTTTTTAGCTACATTAATCTACATTCTGAACGCGTTGGCTTTTTTTGTTAACTCTTCTGCTTCGATACTCCAACGGGGATTACGCATCAGCGTTTTTTCCGCGTTTTTTCCGTTATTTTATACAAAAATTCGTTAAATGTTGATTTAGAGAACGAAGAATTTATTACAACGCGGAAATTCGAAACTCGATTAGCGACAACAAATTTTCCACCGCGTGTAAAAAAACAGAAACTTTTTTTGTTCTTTTGCTATTGATTTTGAAAAAAATTGTTACCTGGATACGTGCCTCAGGTAATCCAATTTTCTCCGCCAGCCTCTCCCTCGCAAACACGTCCGGGTAATGAGTACGTTCAAATTCTGGAAATAAAAAACATAACTGCTTTATGTACTATCAATTAACCCAAACATAACAAGCCCAGAATACACAATTGCATGAAAATATAAACTACAAAAATTACTACCTAATTATTGATTTTTTTGGAAACTAATTAATTATAGAACTTTATAAAAAAAGTTCCATAAATGCAACATTTGATCAACCAGTAGTAGCTACATCAAAAAAAAATACTTCTAAGAAACATCAACAATTTCCTACTCCAAATAACTTGAAATCCTTAGAAGAGAAACTAAATCATATTCATTCGAAACTCCATTAAGTTTAATTAACATCGCCTAAAGATCAACTCACCCTTTTCTAAATTATCGATTTGTTCGTTGGTGAAGGATGTTCTGTTCCTCTGGAGTTTCCTTTTCAGTCTCAACCTCAGCTGCGAATCCTCGTCGCCAGAAGAGTTGTGCTCGGAGTTTCCATCCGACGTGTTCTCGTGCATCACGTCGGCTGAAACAACGGAAATTTTCAGTTTACGAGATTGACGCGTTTCGCAGTAGTTCGAGTCACTTAAATTCTAATTAATTTCGCAGCGCAATTAGAATTCATTAGCTATGTAGGTACTGGAAATCGATTGGATAGCGAGAAGCTACATATGTAGTTGTAATTTCTGGCACGGTGAAAGTATAGATATTGTAAAATGTATTTTTATTTTATTTGATTCGTGGTAGGGTTTTCCTTCTATCTGCCGTTGTCGGGTATTTTCGGGAAATTTACCGCTAACACAATTACTAGTTCGGATCGGGCAACACGGGCCCGCTGGAACGGAAGTTATGTTCATTTCCAAATGCCCTTACGACAGTCTGAATTATTTCAGTCGACTTCAGCGCATTTTTCCGAATTTTCACTCCGACTTGCTGAAGTTTGAACAGTTTGCGGTCGACGATGAAAAGTCGATTTTTATGTACCTACTTCTATTTTTATGCTTCATTTATTCTTTATATTTTTATGCATTATTCGTTTAGGTACACCTCAAATAACGTATTTTTAAGTGGCAACTCTAAATACCTACGAATTTTGTTTCGAAATTATTCAGGACAGTTTTAGAATCGTTTAGAACTTTTCAAAACAATTCAAAACTGTCCAGAATCATTCAGAATTAATATAGACCTTATTAGAACCATTTGAAACAGTTCTGGACAATCTGAGAACCATTTAGAACTGTCAAAAATTATTTAAAACAAATTCAGGGTTATTTGGAACGCTCCAGGAGAAGTTCAGGACAGATCCGGAAATATTTAGAATGCTTTCAGGACTATTTTGAATTTTTTAAACCCTAAGTTTTAGAATTTACTTCTATTTTTATGATTCATTTATCCTTTATATTTATGCATTATTATTTTAGTTATAAATTCGTTCATTTTTCAAATGCTCAAAACCATTTAGAACTGTCAATTTGGAACTAACAATTTAGACTGATCATTTAGAAACATTCAGGACTACTTGGAACAATCCAGGATAAACTAGAAATATCCAGAAATATTTAGAACTGTTTTTTAGAACTTGGTAGACAATTTGAATCAGTTCCGAACAATCTTAGAACCATTCAGAACTATCCAGAATTGTTTAAAACAAATTCAGAACTATTTGGAAGGAACTGTCCGGGACAAACTGGGACCATTTAGAGTTCCTTCAGGACTATTTAGAAGCATTTTTTAGGACTTTTTGAGAGATATATATATATATTATTTATATTTCATAAGTATGTTCAAAACGGTTCAAATTGTTTAGGTTTTTCTTAGAAACATTCAGAATTGTTCAACAACAAATTATACATTTGCAGCCCAGAATCATTTATAACTAATTTAGAACTGTCTAGGGTAATCCGAAACAGTTCAGTACAATCTGGGAGCCATTCAGAAATGTCCAAAATTAGTTAGAACACATTCAGGACTATTTGGAACGCTCCAGGATAAACTAGAAATGTCCAGAAACATTTAGAACATTTTCAGGACTATTTAGAACTTTTAAAGAGCTACTTATAGAATTTTTCATTTGAAAAATATATCTACTACTAAAATATAAATAGATATTTAGGTATAAAGTTAACTTTTGGTAAAAAATGATGGACGATAAGGAGAAAACCGTAATGGCCGTCGTCTCGGTCGGTATAGAAACGTCGGGAAACTGGAAATATAAATCAGGTGAAATGGGATCAGAAGAGCACAATATTCAATTTCGATATAGCACCGACGATAATTCGTTTATGCGAGACGATCTCGGCAGAAAAAAAAATTGTAAAAAATCTAAAATTATGTAAATTCCCGAATGGAGATTCGTCGGCAGAAAACATAAACAAGGTCGATGGGGAAAGGGGGGCGCGCGCGGCGGGGCGCGGAAGGGAATAGGATCAGAAGATGAAATAAAACAAGGAGAATGAAATAGCGAGGGTGGATATGAAATGGGGTGGAGTTTACAGAAGCGGAAGTAAATAGGGACGCGCACAACAGGGTGGGAAATCTACGGGAACGTTAACTTTGGGCTGGTGTCGGCTGCCAGCCTTTTTGGAGTTTCTCTCCCACATCCGTACCACACATATTCTCTGCCTCCCCCCATTCTGCACGCCGTTCCGAATTGCCGTCTTCTTTTTCCCCAGGATTTCTCCCGTTCAGACGTGAGACGAACCTATAACGCGTTATCGGCTTTATTGCTCTTTTATCTAATCAACCCTTCTCCACCGCTACAACCTTCTCATTTCATTTTATTTTTTATTTCATAATTTTACCATTTCCTGTAGGGAATACTACCCGATTATATGGGATATTTTTTGTTTGTAATAAATAATATCTTTGAAAATTTGGTTTCTAAATCGAATATCTAAACTTGTGAAACATTTTTTGGTTCATATACTAATCATTAGAAAAGATATAAAAAATGTTTCAATTTAAGAAATGGTCATTTGTAAGAAGAATGTTTATTTTTTCTTTGACCAAAAGTGAAATTTTGGTTTTAAATGAATATCTAAACTTGTGAAAGATTAAACATTTTTTGGTTCATATAATCGCTAGAAAAGATACAAAAAATGTTTCAATTTAAGAAATTATCATTTTGAAGAAAATTATTATTTTTTCTTTGACCAAAAGTGGACAAGTGGAAAATTAATGGACAATTAAGTGTCAAGTTGATAATATATTTGGAAAATATTGAAATCTAACAAATATGGAGACTTTTTTAACATGAAAATAAGAGAAACAGAAAAAATTGTCGTTTTATACAGAGTATAACAAATTGGAAAAAATTAATAAGAAAGTCTCATTTAAAATTTTCATGTCCCCTAGACCATTTTGATGAATATAAAACCATTAGAAAAAAATATTAAAAATGTTTTAATTGAAGAAATTATCATTTGTAAGAAAGAAGTTAATTTATAAGTAATATAATATAATATAAAATAATATCCCATATAAAATTTATTTGTATCTTAAAAAACAAAACAAAATTGTCATTTTAAAAGCTTCAAAATATATACTATAAACTTCACCGTCTCGAATAATTTTGTAATATAAAAATAATGCATATATGAAATATAATGAATAATTACACAAAACGTATAAAATTTCCCATCGAGGCGATTTGCATTTTGTGATATAATTAAAAGTGAACAGCATATAACGATGGAATCAATAACAACTTTTAAATCATACGCAGCAACGTCGCGTTGGGCGACTAATTAAGTTTGAAATTCATTAAAATTGTTCATAAACAATCAGTTTTTGGTTTTGATTAAACGTCATTTGCCGCGGACATATAACGCACTGTTGGGATTTTTTAATAAATTCCGCAGCCATGGATATTGCGAATTCAATATTGTTGTACGTACGTGAATATTTCGCTAATTTACAAAACTGAATAAACTGATTTCATAAAACTCGTTAATGCAAATACTAACGGATATGTAATTGTTAGTTTGATTCAATTTGGGGATTGTTAACAATTTTTTTATTAGATTGTAAACTTTAATCACGTTTATTATATTTGTACTTTTATTTGTACACGCATTTATTATATGTTGCTGATTTAATTAAAATTGTATGTGATTTCAAAAGTATATAAATAATGATTTTTAATATAATATATGTAGCTATTCTCACTAGAGTTCGATATCCTTTCCCTCGAATAAAACTTTCTTTCGAACAAAAACTTCTTATATAAAAGTTTTTCTTCCCCCGAAAATTCATCTGTGGTTAAAAACATACAAATCTATAAAAACTCTTTCCATAGAAAAAATATTTACAAACATAAAAAATACATTTATCATACAACAAATAACTAAGACTAGTTAATAATTGTGGCTTCAAAATAAAGAATTTCTGTGAATACATATAAAATTCTTACCTCTTTTTTGGAGATCATCCCTGGATATTTGACTAGTAAGGGCGGCGGGCGCGGGGGGCAGGCCGAGCGGCGGTGCCGTGGGTGTTCCGGGATACCATGCCCAGCCGGGGGTTTGCCCGTTGAACATCCTCAATTTATCATAAACGGACTCGTTCTGAGCGGACGCTTGTTGTTCCTTCTGCGACGCCAAATTTCTGAGCACCCGATTTATGGACGACACCTAGAAATAAATTACGGGCCCCTTTTACTAAAATACGGTTTGTTCGATTCGGAAAATTGAGATAAATCGCGCCAGATTAATTTCGCCACATGGAACTGTTGTTTATTGCTTTGGGAAATTGTTGGTTCAAAGTATTCCGGATCGGCCTGACGCGATGTGAACATAGAAATAACTCATGTATTTTATAAGTAAATTTAATGATTTTATTAGATTATCTTACTAGATTTATAGTCGATTTTTTAGATGATTTTACAAGATTATAAATTATAGTTCTGGATTTTCCTAGTTTGTCCTGGACCATTCCAAATAGTCCTGAACATATTCTAATAAATGGTTCAAGTTCTAAAAAGCATTTCTTATTATCCTAAAAGCGTTCTAAATGTTTTTGGACCTCTACAGGACTTATCCTTGGAGAGATCCAATTAGTCCTGAATTTGTTCTTAATGATTTTTGACAGTTCTAAATTAGTTCTAAATGATTCTGGGCAGTTCTAAATTGTTTTGAATAGTTGAAATATGAATGAATTTGTACCTAATAGAATAATGCATAAAAATATGAAGGATAAATGATGGCATATAAAAAGAGAAGTTAATTCTATTTAGCCCTCTAAAAGTTCTAAAAACCAGTTTCAATTAGTCCTGAATTTGTTCTAAATGATTTTAGTTAGTTCTAAATTGTTTTGAACAGTAAAAATATGAATGCATTTTTATCCAATAAAAGAATAATGCATAAAAATATGAAGGATACCAAGAAGGATACCATAGCATAAAAAGAGAAGAAAATTCTAAACCTATAGCCCTCTAAAAGTTCTAAAAAACAGTTCTAATTAGTCCTGAACTAAATGATTCTGGAGTTTTACTGTGGACTTATCCTGGAGCCTTCTAAGTAGTCCTGATGAATTTGTTATAAATGATTTTGGATAGTTCTAAATGATTTTGAGATCGTCATGAACTGTTTCAAATAATCCTAGTCAACTCTCAAATGGTTCTAAATAATTCTGCACAGTTCTAAATAGTTTTCCCAACTACCTCCTTCTCGAGAAATGTTGCAATGGTCAGATACACTCTCTTTCTCGCACTATAGTATTATTCCTATATCCATTTCATTGCAAACTGATCCTGTATAAAATATTAAAAAAAGCTTATCTATATTTATAGATACTAAATTCCCACAAATCCTTTCCAACTGCTCCTGTTACATTTTTCTTCACCTGCATCTAAATGAATTCCTCTCTAAATAACATTTTATGGTAGAAATTCCGTGAAAACTATTTATTTTCGCGTCATTCAGGCCGTCCCGCGAATCAGCCGAGCTCATTACGCTAATGCAAAACATGACGTACGGAAATCGTAATTGAATTCCTCGGTATATGGAATTGTTCAATTTGTAAAACCACAGTGATTTTCCGATTTTCTTTTCGGTAGACCGGCCGCGAGCGTTGCCGGCAACACAATGCCCGTCTTGATGATAATCACGGCTTTCGAGCGGATTTTAAATTGGGTGAGAATTAAAAGCGGCAGAGGCGATTTAAATTCGATTTCGATTCATAAAGTTGCGCGTAAGATTTGCATTCGAAAAGCCGCCGTTCTCCGGCCGGGTGGGTTTCGCGGTTGATTGGCCCCGAGGGGGATAGGAAATATTACGAAATAAATCGGATGTGTTAACAACCAAGAAAATTATGGTTTGATTCGCTTATATTCATCGCAAATCTTATACAAGAAACCTCAAGAAGGCTCTATATAATATACCAGAAACGTTAGTTATTAGTAGATTTGGTAGTTCACAAATCTGAAGATGGTGCAATAAAAAACAGAAACGCTTAGTAAGTTGAATTGGTGAGATTTATTAAATTAGGTAATTCACAAGTTTGGTGGAAGATTCAATTAAAGCAAGATTTGGTAACTCACAAGTCTGAAGAAAGGTGTAATAAAAAATAGAAACGTTTTGTAAATAGACATTGTGCGATTTATTGAGTTGAGATAATTCACAAGTTTGTTGAAGATTCAATTAAAGCAAGATTATTGGTAACTCACAATACTGAAGATGGTGTAATAAAAAAATAGAAACGCTTTGTAAATAGACATTGTGCGATTTATTAAGGTAGATAATTTATAAGTTTGATCATTTAAGGTAAGGTTTGGTCACTAGCAAGTCTGAAGATGGTGTAATAAAAAATATAAAAGTTTAATAAATATCTGGAATTGGTGAGATCTATTAAGATAATTCACAAGTTTGATGAAGATTCAATTAAGGTATGATTTGGTAAATTGCAAGCTTGAAAATAGTGTAGTAAAAAAAGAGAAAGGTTTTAAAAGTAGACTTGGTGAGATATTTTTCTCTACTAATCATCACCAAAATCCTCCGCCAAAATCTCGAAAATCTTTAACGATATAATACTTACAATAACTCTATTAATTTTATCACGATTTCAAAACAGCATTTACATAATATCAACCGTCCGATTTTATCGAAAATCCCGTTTTCGTTCCAGATATAAAATTGCGTTTCTGAACGAAATAAAAGAGGAATCAACCATATGCCTAATTAAAATGATCCAATTCTGGTCCTGTCTCCCTCGCCTCTATCCAATACCTCAGATCATTTCACATATGACCGCATTCGAATGGCGAAACATGCTTTGGTGATTTCGATGAAAAAAAATCTACCCCTCGCGCCCTCTGCTCCTCCACCAGTCGTTGTTCTTTCCTTCTGTTTGGTTGTTTTCATTGGCGTACCCACCACCAGAATTATATCTTTAAATTTTTCCTTTAATCCAGTTCCACTTCTCCTCCTATTTTATACCTTTAACATACAATCTTTACATCAGGACAAGAGGACTGTTAACAGTTTTATGTTAATAGCATTATCCTTATGCTCTAGTAACAACACAGTTAAGGAACCAGCATAAAAAACAAACTGATGTGTAACGACCCTGGTCTGTATGTTATCAATCGAGATAGATTTGAGGGGGGGGGCGAGAACCGTTCCTGCTGCAAAAACCGTTCCTGCAAATCAGATATTATCGCATTTTTCCGTCAGGAGCAGGCCGACGGAGCGGTGACTTGGTGACATGCGGCTTGCGGTGCCAGCAACAATACAAATATGCATTTCCATTAATTTGATTAGCGTAATTGGCGGGCCGGCCGGGCACGGTGGCCCCGCAGAGGACTAATCGAAAAAGGGTTGAAAGGGCGCCGGCGATGCGATCGAAGAAAATTTAAATGCTAAAACGGATTTGCATGAATTCCATACGCCTTGCTGGGCTTTTTTTACACGGGAATTAATTATGCGTTTGTCGCTAGGTAATTCAATATATTGGTTATTAGAGCGAGAATAGGGTACTGTTTTTTTGACCTTTATTTTGCGCTATTTTGACCACTGAGCGCTGATTCCAAAAAAATCAATCATGCGCGTTTTGCGCTCATATTGTGATTATTATGTTGGAAGCGAATGCGGGAGAAAATTTAAATATTTGAAAGCCTAATGGTTTTCAATAGAGTGGTAATTCTACATCGCCTGTTAGCGGTTAACCAGCAGTTTAGTCAGCTTCATAGGGGTGCTGGCGAAAATTATAGCAAGGGATTTTTTCCTCATTATCTAACACCACAAAATTACAACAATTTTGCACAAACATAGCTAATTTTATATAGGTATTTTAATATATCAATTTAATAGAGCCAATTATTGTAATGCAGGAATTTAATAAATTCAAATTGGCTGCTATACCTGGAACCCGGCCCTGTGTTTGATCAAATCCCAGATACCTGTGAGTTTCTGTGCAAACAAAAGCTACTTCTTGTCACTAATAGAGTTTGTGAAGCGGTGACATGCGACATGTTAGACAAACACAGGCCTCGGGATACGTAGCCAGATCTTGAGCAAATCAAGACCCTTGCTTTAACAGTATTTACTCTACCTACTAAGGATGTCATATACTGATACAAAATTAAACAGGATACGGATTCGCTAGTGCGGCAATTTCGGGGTCGCTTCTTTATTATACGCTAATTTAGATGAAATTTGGACCGAGGTACTATTGATAGTTTCTTTTTTTTGGGGAAAATTGCCCGAAGGCTGAAGTGTGGCAACGTTTGATACAAAAAAAATAATAATAGAATACCTACACCGGGTCAACCTGAGGCGATGTGGATGTATCAAGAACACGTTTAGATTATACTCCATATATTTGTTTGTACCTACTCTGAATATAATTTGACAATTTTAATAAAATATTTTGCTGAATTAAGTCAGTTGAAAAATAGGTACTTCAAATAAAATTTTTATCGTCCTGAAAGCGTTCTAAACGGTTCTGGACATTTCCTGGACTTATCCTGCAACGATCTAAATAGTCCTAAATTTGATCTAAATGATTTTGGACAGTTCTAAACGGTTCTGGGACTATCCTGAACTGTTTCAAATATGGTCCAAGTCAGCTCTAAATTAGTTCAAAATAATTCTGGTTAGTTCTAAATTGCTTTGATCATTAGAAATATCTGCGCGTTTATACCTAAAAGAATAATGCATAAAATATGAACAATAATAAAATTAAAATGAAAGCATAAAAATAGAAGTTCTAAATATTCCACTAAATGTTCTAAAAAAAGTTCTAAATAATCCAGAATGCGTTCTAAATGTTATTGGAGTTTTTGTGGACTCTTCTAGACCGTTCCAAACTCCTGAATCAGCTCTAAATGATTCTGAACTATTCTGAATGGTTCTCGGATAGTTCTGAACTGTTTCAAAAGATCCTAGTCAGTTCTCAAATGGTTCTAAATAATTCTGGATAGATCTAAATGGATTTGGACAGCTCTAAAACTGTCCTGAACAATTTTAAAACGAGAGCAAATACATGTCAAATAAAATGCCATCTCTCTCCCTCTCGAGCAGTATTACAATGTTCAAACACACTCTCTTTCTCGCGCTTTGTATTATTCTTTAGATTATACAAGATTTTACAAGATAATTTTGGTAAAATTTTTTGCTAAAATAATCGAATTTTGCAGTTGAAAATTTATTAATAGACTTTAAAAAATCTAAATAGTCCTGAAAGCGTTCCACAAATACACCTGAATCTGCTCTAAATGATTCTGGTCAGTTCTAAATGGTTCTTAGATAGTTCTGAACGGTTTAAAAAGATCCTAGTCGGTTCTCAAATGGTTATAAATAATTCTGGATAGTTCTCAGATAGTTCTGAACTGTTTAAAAAGATCCTAGTCGGTTCTCAAATGGTTCTAAATAATTTTAGATAGTTCTAAATGAATTTGAACTGTCCTGGACAATATTAAAACACTCTTCCTCTTAGGGAATATTTCCTTTCTTGAGTTTTACATCAAATAAAATGCTTCCTTAATTGATTTGTAATGCCAAAACACCTACTATACTATAAAATTTAACAAACATATCAAGTTGATGTAGAAACCGAGATAGCAGCCCGAATATAATGAAATGAAGAAGTAAACCCGTCGAGGGCCGAGCGAACAGGACGAATAAATTTGTGGGAAACTTGCATATAGCGAACAATGCGTGTGCCAGATGCAATTCGCTGCAACTCACGCACGGCTAACACCCCGCATACATCGCCTCTAACTGGCTTATCCCTATCCCTGGGATGCTATTATGCCGTATTCTTCGGGTGTATCCAAGTGGAAGTGAGACACCTCGTCAACGTACGTCAACGACACGCATTTGCCGTCGACGGTTTTCCAAACGCCGGGGATTTTTTTATCGCCCTTATCGCATTAGATTCTAATGAGAGCTGCGATGATATTGGTGTAGATATTAATTTTTTACTTGTGTCGACAAATGATCGCGTGGTGTATTGGTGATTATGATTAATAATAAATATTTTAGTGTTACAAAAAATGCATTGTTATTAAAATGACCCCAGGTGAACACGAATAATAATTCCTATCCAAATAGGAGCATTGTCCGACGAGAGATCCCTCTCGAGTATAAAGTGTGTATAAAAACCCCAGGTCAGTGTAAATCCCGGCGAACACATGTTTCATCAAATATTTCTTTACAAATTGGCCGGGCTACCTCTCTACATATTTACCCGAAAAGAAGCGAAAACATAAATTACGAAGAAAAAAGTCCATTCGAGTCCCCTACAAATCGGTTCCTTTGAGCGGGAATCAATGCAATTTCACGTACAAAAGTGTTCTTAACAGAAAAACTCGAGGACGTACATAAATCTCTTTAGCAGCGTCGACAACAACATTTGTCGCAATATATTCCGAAAATGGTCTATTATAGTTTTGAGTATCATTTTGATAAATTCCATCGGGAATTCAATAGAAACGTTACGCCATTGTACGGTTACCTCGTTGCTACCTGAAAGCAGGGGTGGATCTGGAACCGCCGGCGGGTATTACACACAAGAAGAAATATAACTTTATTTCAACGAACAAAAAGATTCGATTGGGATTCGGCTAAAAAGGGGTTAAAAGCCAAAACACATTCGCACAATGGTGTATATAACACCTGGATTTGTACTCGATAATATACGCGCAAATTTGATCCCAATTAATAATTCATTAATTTTAATTAGAAGATTAACTTACGAAATGTCCCTCGTATAATATATTGTAGAAGATATAGAGTCTTAAAAGAGGTTGGAGAGGGAGCGAGAATATTGATGAAACTGTTATAGTGTATGGTGTAGTATAGAAATGATAGGTCAAACAATTCGTGTGCAATCGAATGTGAAGAGGAAATGCCAATGTAAGGAGGAAAATGCCTGTAAATGGGGACGTTTTGTCGCTACCAAAATCACCAGTCGAGCCATTCGATATCGAACCGTTTCCAGACATCATCTCGATGATGCTGGAACAGAAACTAACTTTAGTTTATGGCGTTTTAGCCTCGATTTTTCCGTATAGATCTCACGCTTTATTTCGTTATAATTGAAAATCGCTACAAAACAAATTAGATATTCTCGAGCGAGTTACGAATTTCGACTTTCATATCGCGCCGTACAAAGGCTTAATACTTATTTATAAATTTCGCCAGTTAAGCTCATTAAAACTTGAAATTCGCAAACTCGATTTCCAAGCAAACTCGTAATTAAAAGTGATTTAATTCGAATTTTCCACGGACCGCCATCAATTGTCTGTTACATAATCCCCGAAGCCCCGGAACGTGTGCTATTAATTTCACGGCGCTTGCGTAAAATTTCCATCGATAACAAAATGCGATACGCACTGCGTGGAAATTCCTTTCTGCCTACCTTAAAGGGAAAGCGACAGCACGAGAAGCCGATTGGGCGAGTGTGCTTTCCACCTTCTGGGATTAAAACGTGGACTGATAATTGATTTTCGCATCGAAATTATCTCATTAGAAAAACTCGCATCGAATTTCTGGGGACCGGCTACAAAAACTGTATCGAATTCCCCCATTCGGTTCTAAAGTTCGACGCTAATCCTTCGCAGAATGGAATGATGAAGCATTACATCGTTCCCCATTCACATGCCTCCGTTGTGTTGTGTGTATTAAATTGTTTTCAGTAACGAAATCTAGTAATCGCTACTATTTCGGGGGTACTTGAGGGTTTTCGGTGCGTGAGGAAGACTCTCGCGTTCGATGGGGTAGTTTCTGATGCATGCACGGGGCGCAAAACGAATTAATTTATTAGATATGTTTTGCACACGGCAAGTGAATGCGCAATTGTAATGGGTTTTGTTAACCCCGCTAATTTATTATTTCGTACACACTGTATATTCTACATACAACATTATTTGTAAGTGGGAGCGCAAAATTATTAGTTTTTGTTGAGTCAGTTATCTAGGTATATTCTAGGTTTAAATTGTTTGGGATATTTTTAGAATCGTTTAGAACTGTTCAAGAACAAATTAGAACTGTTCAGAATCATTTAGAAGTATTTTAGAAGTAACTAGGATCATTTGAAATAGTTCAGAACGATCTTGGAACCATTTAGAACAGATTCAGGACTATTTGGAATTGTACAGAATCATAGGACCACTTGAAATAGTTCAAGACGATCTTAGAACCATTTAGAACGGTTCAAAACCACTAAGAATGATTTAGAAGCATTTTAGAACTGACTATGGATCATTTGAAATAGTTCAGGGCGATATTTAACCATTTAGAACTGTTTAAAACCATTGAAAATTGTCCAGAATCATTTAGAAGCATTTTATAACCGGATTGTTCAGGATTTTTAGAATCACTTAGAACTGTTCAAGAACAAATTAGAACTGTCCAGAATCATTAAGAAGTATCTTAGAAGTAACTAGGATCTTTTGAAATACTTCATGCAGGACGATATTCGAACCTTTTAGAACAGATTCAGGACTATTTGGAATTGTCCAGAATCATTTAGAGGCATTTTGGAACTGAATATGACCATTTGAAATAGTTCATGAAGATCTTAGAACCATTTAGAACTGTTCAAAACCATTTAGAATTGTCCAAATGATTTAGAAGCATTTTAAAACCTACTATGACCATTTGAAATAGTTTAAGACGATATTAGAACCATTTAGAACAGTTCAGAACCATTGACAATTGTCCAGAATCATTTAGAAGCATATTAGAACTGAATGGATCATTTGATATAATTCAAGGCGATCTTAGAACAATTTAGAACTGTTCAAAACCATTTAGAATTGTCCAAAATCCTTTGGACCCATTGTAGAACTGTCTAGCATCAATAGTTCAGGACATACTTAGAACTATCCAAAATCAATTAGAACAAATTCAGGACTTATCTAGAACCTTTTCAGGATTATTTACAACTTTTATAGCAGAACACTTGGAGAGTATTTCAATATTTTTCGGTACACAATCGCAATTAGTACAGCACAAGAAGTTTTAATTAAATTGCGAAACAATGATTGCTATTTAGTCTGGAAGCTACAATGAAATAGTTGTGAAAGTATTTCAGTCTCCAATGGTGAAAATTTTCGATTCCCCAATATGCAATACCCTGCAGTACACCATCTTAAAGCCGCATATAAATTATAACAAGAGAAGTACATAGTGCATCCTCATCAATCCATACTTAGCTCTTCAAACATCCTCAGATAAAGCCACTTTCCCTCGACTGGATTTGTTTAACTTCGAAAGCAAACAGCATAATATATGTATAGAAGAGCACGAGCGGGCGATTACAGTCGAACTTCAATTTCAACATTAATTCGAAATTCGTCTGAAATCATATGAATAAATGAACGGGCGTAATTGAACTGAGTATCAAATCCCTTTAAAAACTATTTCCAGCTTAAATTCATCCCGGAATTGTGCAGTTCTTTCGCCATGTAGCTAAAACGAACCATCAGCATCAGGGTAAATAAAAGCAGTGCGTAAATATTTTTGCAGCGATGCCCAAATATTTATACAAAAACTTCCGCGGAGTCTTTGGGAATGGCCGCATATTCCTAGCCGGTTATCGCGCAAATAGGCTGTCGAAGCTGCGTGCAAAAATATTTATACAAAATAAAATTACGCCGGCCAAAGCAAGGGGAAAATTGGCGTATGGTTATTTCGGGGATGCCGTCGCCATGGCGACCGGGAAACGGAGGGTGCGGGCCCCGCCGTTCAAAGGAATGCGAGGATTACAAAAATGGAAACAGATTAAGGAAAATGGTGGATGCCGGCTGGTACAATGGGAAACGCGCGAATACGGCAAGTGAGATAATTCCGAGAAAAGAAATTACCAACTCCCCGAGTGCCTGGGCCTACCTGATTTTTCTTCCGGTATATAACTTAATAACGGAAATACGGGAATTGGAATTTATGATTGCTGTGCCGTATCGACGAAAAAATTCAATTAAACCAACCTGATGGTGAACGGCACAAATAAAATGAGTAATTATTATACGTGCTGGTATAATTATACGTATTTTTATCCTCCTGTTAAAAGTATAGAAAATGTATTTTATTTTTGTTACTAATTCTGATGTATTTTCCCAATTTACCTATCCTGATATTTAGTTCTATATTAACATGAACAAGGCCTTTTATAACTTTTTTATAAACTATATTTACAACTTTTACCATTTTTATTGTCAAAATTGTCAATTTCATGAGCCTATTTCAAGAGTCTATTACAGAAATGTAATTTAACAATCTAATTTAACATCACTCTCCTTTTGACCAGTCTATTTCAAAAGTTTAATTTAAGAGTCTATTACAAGAATCCATTTCATTAATTTGTTTCAACAATCTATTTTAACAGTTCATTTCCAGAGTTTATTTCAAGAGTGTATTTCAACTATTTCAATAGTTTATTTCAATAGTCTATTTCAATAGTCTATTTCAATAGTCTATTTCAAGAGTCTATTTCAATAGTCTATTTCACTAGTCTATTTCAATAGTCTATTTCAATAGTCTATTTCAATAGTCTATTTCAATAGCCTATTTCAATAATCTATTTGAAAAGTTTATTTCAAGTGTCTATTGCAAGAATCCACTTCATGAATTTATTTCAATAATTAACAATCTATTTCAACCATCTATTACAGCAGTCTATTTCAGCAGTCTACTTCAACAGTCTATTTCAAAAGTTTATTTCAAGAGTCTTTTGTAAGAGTCCATTTGATGAATTTATTTGAACAATCCATTTCAAGAGTTTATTCCAAGAGTATATATTTTAATAATTAATAATCTATTTGAACAGTCTAAATTTAAATAGTCTATTTCAACAGTCTATTTCAGCAGTTTACTTCATAAGTTTATATGAAGATTCTATTGAAAGAATAAATTTCAAGAGTACTATATTTGAATAATTAATAATCAATTTGAACAGTCTATATTTCAATAGTCAACAGTCTATTTCAGCAGTTTATTTCACAAGTTTATATCAAGAGTCTATTGTAAAAGTCCATTTGATGAATTTATTTAAACAACCCAATTTAAGAGTATATTTCAATAATTAATAGTCTATTTCAAAATTCTATTCCAGAAGTCTATTTAAGGAGTCCTTAATATATCAGTCTACATCAAAATTCTATTCCAACCGCGTCTATTTCCAAAAGTTAATTTCAATAACCCAGCGAATAACTTAACATTTTAGTGGATCTTGCTCATATACAGATTAAATTAACTAATTACAGTCGTTAAAGTAAGTTTGTTGGTAAGAAAATGGCGGAATTCCGGTCCGCCATTGGACAGATGGGCTCCGTTTGTTTTTTAGGAAAATAAAGGCGGGATGTTCCGACGTACGGTGAAGATATATTATGCGAGTCTCTCGGGCCGTGTGGGGCCAGGTGGTATCGACTAAGTAGCCGTTTTGGGTTGCGCAAAATACACGGAGGGGTGAAGTTGTTAAATTCTATTAGCCCAGAGGGGGAGACTCATCCATATTCTATTCTTTTGTCGAGTGGTGTTTACTCTTCGGGTTTCTGATTGTGGGTTATGAATGTTTTTAATATTTTAAAGCGACAATGGTAAAAAGGGGGTTAATAACAATTCGGTTAGATGATGGGAGATTGAAATAAACGGTATAGATAGATGCAGTGCGGTTGCAATATGGTTTCGATCCTGTTTCTGATTTGTTGGGGATAAACTCTTCACTATTTAACAATTAAATTTATCTTTACATACATTATTGTAATAATCACTTAAATAAGAACACCACCAGTTCCATGTGTATCTAAATTTTAGCTAACCAAATATAGATTATATAAATAAAAAACAGTCATACTCACGCTAGGTATGTTGTCGTTATTGCACACGCCCTCCGACAGCAACCTATCCCTAATTTCCCAGGCGAATATGGAAGGGCACTCCCTTTTGAACTCCGCTATCTTGTTGACCACCGGCGCCGTGGCGACTCGAGGCTTCGACCCACCTATCGCCCTAGGTTTGATCGAACCCGTTTCGTAATACCTACCGAAGAAACTAACATCAGCCAACAATACAACCAAACATTCTTACCAAAATATTACCTGCAAACAAACGAAAACAATGACTAGTTTTGCGCGACGGGCGCGCTTTTGGCATACTAACCTGCCGAGTATCTTCGACACGCATCCGTTGGACACCTGGAGGATCCGGGAGATGTCGCAGGGCCGGGCGCCCGAGTGGGCCAACTCCACGATCTTCTGCCTCGTGGAGTCAGGCAGAGGTCTGCCGTTGACGTAAACGCCACCTAGCTGATTGATGCCGCTGTGGCCAGCTGTGGAACATCCAAACAATGTATTTTGGCCCATTGCATGGTGCATGAGGTCCTCTTCTGAAAAGAGGTACGTGTAAGAAAGTGTATGCGGTTGATCGGTTCTCTGATTGATCAAACCTTATTTTAGTATTTCGCGAGTGCCCCTAACGAACGATATACATATATACCCGTTCAGACGTTTGTTCTTTTGAGTGCCTCGCCAGCACCCCCGTAATAATCACACAACGATGCAAAATAACCCACCCCATTCGATCGCGTGCACGCTGCGGCCTTTAATCAAGCTGCAATTAAACAACTTTTTCTCGATCCTCGGCTCCCCCGCTCGTAATGAACCAGTTAATATACACACCAGCGGTACGCGTTGCGCTCCTTTCTTCCCGAACCGCGTGTGGTTTTTTAAAGATCGCAATTTGCCGGATTTCGAGCATCCACCGCTTCCAGCCCTAATTGTATTTTGTTCGATTTTAATTGTAATACGGGCGCACGGCTTTGTCGAGTAATCGCCGATGTCTATTGAAAGTCCACTTGGTAATTGAACAATGTAAGTTCGATTACACCCCCTTCGTTTATTATATTAATAAGTTGGTCTTTTGTTAAGAAAAATTCGAGTTATATCACCAAAATGTACTGAATTCGAAATCTAGTACATATACAGGGGGTTATGTATAAGGTTAGACTCATGTCCAAAAGTTTGGAATACATACAATAGTGGTTAAAAACTGTGGTTGATATTTTTTGATTTGGGTATTTTCGCATTATTTCAAACTCCAATATTCCAAGATTTTAAGCAAAGAAAAAGTTATTAAAACAAATAAATATATCGTATAAAAGCTTACTAAATGCAGTAGTTTTTGCTGAAAAAAAGCGTCCTATTCATTAGAAAATTTTTGGTTTTGCGGCCATTAAAAAGATACCAATAATTTTGCTCATTTCATAATTGTTACATTTAAACTTTTGCAACACCTGATGGTATATAACATTTTTTAAATTGTTGTAATACTTTTCTTATAGACAAGTTAATGCTCCTTTATGGTGTATCGTCAAATTTCATGTGGTTGTAAGAATAACAAAGATATTCTCGTTTTTATGGAAAAAAGCAAAAAAATTTGCAAAATGAAAAAATGTTAAATAAAAGAATAATTGTCCACTTTTCAAAAAAGTATTATAAGACATTTTTTGTTGGAAATTACTTGTATAATCACCCTGGGAAGTTTGGCGGTTTTTATAGTAGACACCCTGTATAATAGAAAGTCCAAGGAACAGCCCCTTGAATTTTTGCCACATGGTTTAATAAACCTGTATTTATATACTAAATATTAGGCTATAATTAAGCAGTGAAGAGGTAATGAATTGAATCAGTAAACGGCAATTACCGTAAAAGGAATAAATCCTGGGTAGTTTTAAACCGTCCATGGGAATTTATTTAATTCCGGAGTTGGCCTTATCCGTCCACATATAATCGCTAATCCACCTTCTGCGAATTCAAAGTGGATAAATCACGCTCGGAAAAGCACGAAATAGGACGAAGATTAAATCCTATCTTGAAAATGGCGTTCGCGCTTGTACGCACCGAAGACAAGTTTCGGGTGTTAATCTTTTCATACATTAAAGCCCCAAAATTTATCTGCAGACGTGTCTTGTTTTATTCGTGTTAGACGAGGGAGGTACGAGTTTTATACGAATTTTACTGCACACAATGAGGAATGAATTATTTTCCCAAAGGATGGCAAAATTGGATTAATTCAGCGATGAACACAATAATCTTGATAATATGTAATACGATATTTTATTCTTAATTTGCAAGTTATTTATTATCGCTTTATTAAAAGCGAGTCTTTGTGAACACATAATATAAGCTCCAAGAAAACGTGTTTGTGGTTTCCTAATTAAACGCTTGGTTACGAACCCATGAAATTATCGATAAGATACAAGATAAGATAACAATATTCACTTTTTCTTTATTTATAAGGCTCTTTTATTATAATTTAACCTTCTTCAATGTAGATTAGATATAAAGGGTCGATCCACAGCAATTTAGAACTGGCTATAGCACCATTTAATACAATTTGAGACTGTCTTAGAAATACTATTTAGAACTAATTTAGGACTACTTTGAACGGTGCAGGATGAGCTAGAAATATTTAGAACGCTTTCAGGATTATTTAGAACATTTCGGAGACTATTTAATGGAGAAGACCACGACTTTTTTTATTTCTTTTTCAAAACCGTGTGTTCTAAGAAGGCGCGTATAATGAATTTTTTATTTTTTTTCTGTGGCCAAATAAGGCCGCAATTAATTTTTAAAGTTTGAAAAACGTCACACAATCGTCATACACTCTGCTCCAATCAAAGTGAGAGTTACAAAGAGAAGTCACATTTAGCAAGTTTGCCACGTTTCCTATTACTCTTCTTTAGTCCGCAAAATGTGCGTTTTTTGTATATTTATTGCAATAAACATTTTCTGATTTATCCATTTCTTCCATTACCTAATGGATAATTCGATATATTAATATAGAAATAACATCTTCATCTGTATAAATTGTAACCGATTTTCGTGTTAAAAACACAAATAATGGTCCTGAAAAATTTATTTGACAACATTCTTGTCAACGTCAATATTATCAGTAATGTGTTTTGTGCCGAAATGCAATTCGTGTAATTTGTTTTGTGCATTTTTCAGAAAAATCTGACAAATGACAGTTTGATTTTTGTTCGTTTGTGTATTCTTTGTTACTGCGTTCGAAAATTCATACTATTTACTATACAACAAGACGTGAGTGGTTTGTGATTGGTTGATAAGGTATGAGTCAAAACCCGAAATTTTTAAATTTCAAAGGGCTATATCTTTTTAATTATAACACATTTTGTGCAACTGAAAACGGTTTTGAGCTCTAATAAATCATTTCTAATCGTATCTTTTGCCGAAATCCGCTTATCTCACGTCGTGGTCTTCTCCATTACAAGAAATAATTTTGTAAAATATTTCTAAAGATTTCTATTCGTCACAAAAATCTTGTAATGTAAATGTTTTTTTTTCCCATGTCCATATGGTCTCATGCTGGTATGGGATCATACACTCGAGAATTCTGAAGAGCCTTCTTCCTTCAAAAGCGAAAACAGGAAATAAAAAGTACCTATACATATAATTGACAATAATCCGTACCTTTTGCGATTGTTACATCAATCATTCGAAGCGGTTTCCGAGAAACTTCGACCGATAGATATAATTCGATTCGTCCGGACTAATCTGAGAGGCATTGTGCAGCAAATTGGGATAATATGGTGCATCGAACAGAGGCATATATACATGTATATACACGCAGCGAGCAGTTGCAAAGCAACTTACCAACTTCGAAATCCCTCGACCGCCCCCCGAATTATGTTGCGCACGGAGATATTCTACCTCAGACTCCCATTCACTAATGTATTATCACTATTATCAGATTATAACGCACTTAAATGCTCCTGCTTTCCGGGCCGCTCCTCAATCCTCTTAGCTTTTCAATGGTGCTGTAGCATTATTTACTATCAATTTGTTGGTATTTGAATCCACTTAATGGGGTTAGTACATATAAGAAATTATTAGTATCTATAGAGAAGGCGTTAAAATATTACAACATATTTTTCAGTCAGAAGATGATGGTGCACTAAATTTTGGGACACCCGTTATAAAGAATTGGAGAAAAAAAAGGGGATTATTTGACTCGAGCATTTAGTCAAGATTAGTTTATTTGGCAAGTCAACGTAAGTATTACGATAAAACCTAGCCAGATCTCTTAAATTTTTTGCCTCCGCTACAATCGAGTCGATAAAACTAGCGCAAAACAAGCGTATAAACGTGCGTTTTTGCCCCGAAACGAAGTACAGAACCTTCGTCCACTAACCTAATCGCCGACGATAAAGCCTTTTTTCGTCTTCTCCGTCTCCTCCGCGTCTTCTTTTCGCTAATTAATCCCGTTGTCCCGGAGCGTCCGCCCGTCCTCCGCCTCTCCCTTTCGGCGTCTTCGGCCCCGCGCCCCGGCCGGCGCTTTCACGTCTCGGTACGTCCTCAATTCGGCATGTAATGTTAAGGTTAATGTAATTTAAACGCGGAGTGTCGCGAACTACGGGTTACCGAGTCAACAAAGAGACGCCATTTTCGCGAGCTGGAGCCGAGATAGAGCCGAGGAGCGGCGCGGAGGGGCGCGGGGGAGCCGTTCGCGCCGGCACCGGGAAGCCGAATTAATTTTAGTTTGTTCGTTTCGCGGGGAGAATCTAAGTTTTGGCGAACTAAACGAAGGCGACTGTGATTGGAATTTAATTTTTTTCACTGCTCTAAAAGGTTAACAATCGGAGTTCAAATGAATGAAATATCCTTTTAACATCCTGTAATTCTTTACCAAACACTTTTGGATACATCAGCTAAGTTTGCGACCACCATGTACAAGTTTAAACAACCTACTAATTGGAAAGGGTTCGAAGACCCCTTTCCAACCTCTTTGCGAGTCTAATATTCATACACATTAGACTCGAGTGTTTGATGGTCAAGTTTAGTTAGCATTTCCATAAATGTTTGGGACATCCTGTATGATGAAATATATTTTGTATCCGTCCCTGTCATCAAAAAGGGATGAAGGCGATCAGAAGAGAGAGCGCCGTAATAAGAGCGCGTTAGTCTTCCGGGCTCCGCAGTTCGTGTACTCAGACTCTTGGGGGGATTAAGGAGTTGAGGTTTCGGAATTGGTTTTGATTTTGGAGGTTTATTGTACCCGCGGATTTTCGCCTGCTCGTTTATATCTAGTATATAACGAAAGAGGATTCGTTGCTCTTATGTCTTGTTGGGATTTTTCGCAAACCCTGCAGGAAAACCGATGGAAGAGGGAGTGCGTGTTTCCCCTTCAATATTATCTATTATTTTTTAATTAATAGGGCTCGCTTTTTTACCTTTGTGAGGCATTTTCCACAAGGCTTCGGCGCAAGACGATTCCCTCAACGAAAGCGTTTTTGCAGCGGAAATGACTGGAGAAAACCCGCCCGGAGTCGGGACGGGTCCGGATGTGGCTCCCAGGTTGATCTCTTGGGGTTACCTGCAAAAATATAAGGAAAATTCAAATTTAATATTAGATTCCCAGATAAAATAGAGGAAGTATCTCGCGAGATGCGTCGCAAGATCTATCATATAAAAATGATTGAATTTCTTGTAGATCGCGCGAATTATCGGAACCCTTATTAATGTTTTTAAGAAACAGCTGTTGTCAGGAACCCTCGAAGAGAAGACCAATTTGTCATGCTCAAACGTCGGGTTCATTAACAACTCTCTAACTGTTTACAGCGCAGGAGATAAAGATCTCTTATTCGATCAAAAAAAAAAGAACAACCGGCTATAAACACACACACACACCTATAGAGAAAGGTTGTTAAAAAATCGCTTTTCCCTGCCACCTAAGGTTACAATAAGAAGCTCATTTGAATTCGTAAACCATAAGAAAAACAAACGGACTCGATAAATCATTGACATCGGAGTCAATTGTAGTCAAAATATTCACTTATCAAAAGAGTGTAAAGGTGAATATCTTATTCAACGTTTGTCCTATGCGATTCTTCGCATTGTTAAGAACATGTTGTAAAGGTGCCGGAGGGTAAAATCAGGACCGCATTGTAGAATTTACAAACCATTAATGTTTCTTTCGCTATTTATTGTGTTGAAAATTTCTTGTTGTTATGGATTGTAAGTAACATGGATCAATGTGTTCAATAACTTATTTTACAATGTTATTTGATTTTAATAATGCAATATTGTACCAATTTAAGAAAAAAATGACGATTTTTAAGAATATGTATTTCATTGTGTCATTAAATTTACTTGATTCTTTAGATGAAAGATTCTAAATAAATAATCATCTTAAAAGTTCTTAAAAGCGTTCTAAATGGTTTTTAATTTTTCTAGTTTTTCCTGTACCGTTCCAAATAGTCCTGAATCCAAATAGTACCTTCTCAAAATGAATTAGAACAGTTCTAAATGGTTCTAAGATTGTCTTGAACTGTTTCAAATGATCTTAGTCAGTTCTAAAATGGTTCTAAATGGTTCTGAACATTTAGAAAAAATCTGAGATCGTTCTGAATGGTACTTACTGGTACTTAGTCTAAATGGTTCTGGATTTTCCTAGTCTATCCTGGAAGGTTCCAAAGAATACTGAATCTATTCTAAATGATTTGGGAGCAGTCTAATTGGTTTTAAAATCGTCTTGAAGTGTTTCAAATAGTCCTAATAATCAACTTTAAAATGGTTTTAAATGGTTCTGGGCAATTCTAAATGATTGTAAGATAGTCCTAAACTGTTCCAAATTATACTAGTCAGTTTTAAAACAGATCTAAATTGTTCTGATCACTTCTAAGGCCGTCCTGAACTGTATCAAATGGTACTAATAGTCAGTTCTAAAATGGATCTAAATGATTCAGAACAGTTCTAGAACATCATGAACTGTATCAAACGGTTCTAGTCAGTTCTACAATAGGTCTGAGTGATTGGGAACATTTCTAGACCATTATGAACTGTATCAAATGATTCGGAACAGTTCTAAATGATTCTAAAATCGACCCGGTAAAAATTTGATTAACAATCATACTTTTTTATCTTGAATTAAACTAACTGATGTATTGTTTTTTACTGATATTTTATCAACCAATTCTTCACAAATTAATCTGCTCCAAATAACCCGCTAATTTTGAACAGTAATAATTTTTTATGCAAACAATACCAATCAATTGCTAGCCTCATTTCTTCAAATTAAACTTTCTATACGCATACAACTCGGTTCTTAAACAATTACAATTCGATCAAATGCGATTTGATTGAAAACAAAATCAATTAGAGATCGATAGTGATCGGAGTGATCGCGGGGTTCCCGCGGGTCCTGTACTGGGCCAGAAGCATCCGTGATATATGAACATGAGTAGCGAGAGATCTATGACGAGGATAATTCTTTGTTCGCGACGGGTGGCCGGTAACCACCGTAAGCTAAATGAAGACAAATTTCGGACGCTCGGCTTTTTGGTCCTTTTGTTGGGCCGCTGATTGCCGGTGACCGGCCACAGATATCTGAATTAAAAACGAAAACTCGAGAACAATGTCGTTTGTTTCGTTTCGCCAGTTTATCGGCATCGGGTATCTGTGCTAGTCGTGACAATACGTATAGGAATATCTATCTAACAGTTGATTCAATCAACGGTGCTTTTTTTTTAACCCGATGTCGCAAGATTGACTAATTCCGAAGATGAAATTCCGGGTTGTAAATTTTAGTTTTTAATACAGAAATTGTGTGGTTATTGCGTTTTTTGCGCCCCCGTTTTGAAGCCGAGAAATGCCTGTATAACGCAGTTACTTTTTGTGTAGACACACACTCAATTAAAAAAGCATGTTACATTTAAAAACAGTTTGGCCTGCTCGCAGTTAATGATGTACATTCATATAATTGTGGAGCTTAAAAGGAGATCAAAAGGATTTTTTCATCGCGTTCGAAAACGAGTGTACGCGAGCAAAGTGTAACTGCACTCGAATAAATACATAGAGAAGGGAAAAACGTAGGATACAGTCGGGTATATGTATATAGCAGTTTCGGAGTCTGGATTTATAAAGGATTGCTTTTATGCGAAACTTTTAAAGGCTTTACGCTTCTGCTATAAAATTGTAACGACTTTTGCGTTCGGAATTTATCGTGAAAACTCAAAAGCACAAACAGGTACTCCGGCATCGCGAAAGCTCCCGAACTCCGGAAAACTGCTTTTGAAAAGGACGCTGAAAAGTTGATGCGTTTTGTAATAGAGATAGCATGCTCGTTCGGCGAGAAGTTTCCACGAATATAAGTACTTCTCCGTGAAAGTTTCCTTGATTGAATTATTTCCAACTTGAAGGAATTGTATATAGCTTATTTTCTCCTTATATTTTCAAAGAATTATTCCGATTGTATTAGGTACAAACAGGGTCGGCTTACTATGATGTCGTCTTACGAAAATACATTTAAAATATACCTACTAGATTTAATGAGTAAATTTGTTGAGCAAATATTTTACACAATTAATCGATTTTACATAGTAAATTAACAGATTTTTTACAATATTTTGCTGCATTAGTCAATTTTTTGGATGATTTTACAAGTTTTTTTATATAAATTCAGTAATTTTTAAATAAATTAATCGATTTTTCAGATTTCAGATAAAAAAATCTAAATTGTCCTGAAAGTCTTCTAAATGATCCTGGAAATTTCCTGGAGCGTTCCAAATAATTCTAAATTTGTATATAAATGATTTTGGACAGTTGTAAATGATTCTCAGATTGTCCTGAACTGTTTCATGCTCCTAATCAGTTCTAAATTAGTTCTAAATGATTCTGGACAGTTCTATATTATTTTGAGCATTTGATATATGAATGAATCTATAATAAAAAAAAAATAATGCATAAAAATAAAAAGTAATGTATGCGGTAACAGAGGTAAATTCTAAATATCCCTCTAAACGTTTTAAAAAACGGTTCTAAATAGTCGTGAAAGCGTTCTAAATGTTGCTAGATCTGTTCTAGTTTATCATGGGCTGTTCCTAAGAGTTCCGAATCAATTCAAAATGATTTTGGACAAATCTAAATGGTTCTAAGATAGTCCTGAACTGTTTGAAAAGGTCCTGGTTAGTTCTAAATGATTCTGAACATTTCTAAGCAGTTTTGGACAGTTCTAAATGACTGCGAAACCATCATGGACAATTTGAAACACGATCAAGTACATGCTCAATTATAATGCCATCTTTTTCCCTCTTGCAATGCTCAAATACACACTCTCTCTCATACATACTTAAACGCTTAATAAATAAATCATCATTTCAAAAAAGTAGATGCATATTTTATATTAATCTATAAACTTTGTATCTATTATTTATAAATTTATTTGAACAAAGCTGTTAACTTCACGTTGAAGAGACACCGCTTAACAAGATTTACCAAATGATCCCGTAATTAAGACGCGCAGCAGAGAGGGATCGGGAGCATTGAATGCACCGAGTGCTCATAGAAATCGGCGTACATCACTCGAGGCTCTTCACATAATTAGAGGCCCGGAGTCAAACGCATTTTTACAACAGCTTAAACCTAATGATGTGGGTTTTATATTAATTGTAAGAGTTGCGGAACTTCAAAGAGGAAATATTCTTTCATGGGATTTTCGGAGTCGCCGTCGGTTTGGAGTTCGAGTGCGTGGAAAGTGCATGGAGAAAGGAAAGTTAGTTCGGAGGAAAAGGTTCCGTGGAGTATGTAAGGAAAAATTTGTTTTTTATAGATTTGCGTTTGTGAGGGAAATTGGATCATTTCCACAATTTTGTAACTAATAATTATGTATGAAGCAATATTAAATTAATCTTGGGAGCTTATCGTATACGCTTTAAAAAGGTAACGAATGTTTAATAGAGCATAAATGAGTAGATAAACACAATAAATAAAATAATTAAAAAATAAACTGTTTGATACTTGATGATAACATTTGATAGTAATACCTGCAAACTTACTAATTTGTACAGTTTGCTTATAAAAAGGGTTTAATTTTATTGATGTTGTTTTTGAAATATTATCTATATAAAAGAGCCAAAATAAATGTGTTTTTTAAAATCAAAAATCGAATAACATTCAGGTTAAAGCCGTGTTGTTTGGGAACACATTTGTCATGTTTCTGTTTTAATTTAAACAATTGTTTATATGCACTTTTCACCCGTCGCATATATACGCGTTTCAATAGCATTCAATCAATGCAGTTATGTGATCGATTTCCGAGCTTTGCATGTTGCATTATTTAAAAATACCAAATCTTCTTATAGCCTATTTATAAAAATACCAAATATAGTTTTGATAAAAAAATTGAATAATTGATACAGTTTGGGAAAGTGTGTTAAAATGAACGCTAACAAATAAATTTGTTCATATTTCAAATCAAACATGGCAATATTTCATATGCAATATATTTCATAGGTATCTGCTTTCAAAAATTGAACTCACAATGTTTTTTTGTTATTTCTTACACAATAAAAATAATTTTATAATACTTCTTGTTTCAATAATCACTCCTATTTTATAAGAAATATCTGTTCATAAAGGGAACATCAAATTTTAGTTGCATTTCAATAACTGACATCGAATAATATTACCTATTAATTCGCTATTAATTATAGTTTTGAAATATAATTTTAATAAGTACAAACTTCCATTAGACTATTAACTAAAAGCATAGACCAAACTAGCATCAGCATTATAGCGAAACTGAAATAGCCCATCATTTAAACGAATGTGCCAAATTTATATTGACACATATTAATTTATTTGTATACCTAAACATTTACAATAATGTACAAGCATTTAGAAATTATTGCATTACAACAGGTAATTACTAGTAATTATAATGTTAATTAAATTTGTGAATATTATTTTATAGATAGATAGATAATGTTGATGAAATTTTATTGGAGATTCGTTGATATATGTGTGAAAAATTTTTATTTTCTTTACTTAGATGTGGTTGATAAATAATTCTTCTATTATCTACTATATTTTGTTATTATATTTATATTAATTTTTTATGTATTTTTACAACAAAAAAAACTGATGTTCTAAACAGTTCTGAAAGCGTTCTAAATAGTTCTGAATCTATACCCAAAATGTTATATTGTTGAATACATTTTTGAAGAGTTGTATGAAAAATTAACTTTTTATGTATTTTTACAACAAATTTTTATTTTTTAATTTTTGTTAAAATGATGAATGGGCATGTAGTTTTTATAGCTTTTAAAAACACCTATTTGCATTAAAATTTCTTTAACATTGCATCTTTACTGATGTTTATGATATGATATGATTCTATATGATAGTAAATTTTGTTATACTCTATAATATGTTAGGCAGATTAAGTGAAGACTCAAATACCTAAGTATTTTACAATTCCAGACACTTACAAGAAGTATCATTTTAAATAGTAGATGGTTGTGAATAAGAACCTAATCTTTTGGTATGGGCAATGTAATAATTTGGAGTAGCTATGTAAATTGTTAATAAATTCCTACCTTTAGAAAAAATGTTAAATCACCGGACAAAAGATCTCATCTACCGCATCATCCACCTGACTTTCTCGCGGCAAAGAGTCCAAGAAGTTGAAGAAAAAAAACTACCCGAACCAGCCACCAAAAAACCAATCCCACAACGTCGGACCGGCCGCACCGAAAAAAAGAATCCAAAATCCAACGAAGCAAAATAATCGCCGACAGAAACAAACAATCGACTTCTACCCGATTAAATTCGCGGGCGTACACCTATTACGCCCGAACTACCCGATAATGCGCCCGCTTGGTCCGCTGGCTCTATCGGCACGACCACGTGCTCTATAGCGGCCCTAGCTGAGAAAATCTACTCTGCTTCGCTGCCCGAAAGGATACAGAAGACTGGCTTCGGCCGCGTGTCACTCTCTCGTTCAAGGGTGAGTTGGTCCAAGGTAGGGCGGGGCGGGCCTCGCGCCCATACCGCCCCCTTTCGGGCCCCCGTTTTGGTGGGGCAGCGCCGCGGCGATAAGCTAAAAACCCGATCATCGCCTTCATTATACCGACTCTTCATAATCTTTTCGCCGGCTCATCTCGATTTTTTCACCATTTCCCACCAATCCTTTACTAACTCCATCTACTACTACACCTATATAAATACGCACGAAACCCAATTTTACTAAAACAGTAAAGATTTCTTGTGCATTTCTGTGCTTCCCGCGACGAAATTCTTCATATCGAAATGATTTTTCATCGGCGGAAAAACGATAAGAGCCCCGGATAAATTTTAAATGGGCGTATCTGATGCGTTACGTTCGCCTGAGTGGTCGCGTTAATCCGGGTATTCGATTGGAGGGACGGTAGGCGCCATTGTTCGCCCGGAGAGAGCGTCGGCGCACTTGGGAGCGACGCTTGCTTAGTTCGGCGTCGCGACGGCATTGTCGTCGCGACGTCTTCGGATACGCGGTGCTCGCCGGAGACGATTGTTGTTGTTATTTTGCTGTTGTTTGATGGGAATTTGGGCTGCAGATGTTGAGTGTTGTTGATGGTAATGATGGTTGTATTCCGGATTTATTAATCAGGTGAGAATATTATGGTTACTATAAGAAGAGGTGTATTTAATAGGATTATATTTTAGTTATATTGTTTGGTGATGCAAATAAAATTAATAAAGTTTTTTAGCAATAGTTTTATCAGTTTTGTCAGTTTTGTCAATTCAGATGATTTTCCAAGATTTTCCTTATAATTTTGGTGATTTTGAGGAATATTTTACTTATTTTGACGATTTTTCAGATGATTTTACAAGATTTAACATGTAATTTGGCGATTTTGAGGAATATTTTACTTAATTGGACGATTTTGAGGAATATTTAACTTAATTTGACGATTTTTCAGATGATTTTCCAAGATTTTTCATGTAATTTTGGTGATTTTGAAGAATACATTGCTGAATTTGAAGATTTTTCGAATGATTTTTCAAGATTTTCTATGTAATTTTGGTGATTTTGAAGAATATATTACTGAATTTGAAGATTTTTCAGATGATTTTCCAAGATTTTCCATGTAATTTTGGTGATTTTGAAGAATACATTGCTGAATTTGAAGATTTTTCAGTTGATTTTCCAAGATTTTCCATGTAATTTTGGTGATTTTGAAGAATATTATACATTGCAGAATTTGAAGATTTTTCGGATGATTTTCCAAGATTTTACATGTAATTTTGGCGATTTGGAGAATATTTTAGTGAATTTGAAGATTTTTCAGATGATTTTAGAAGATTTAGCATGTGATTTTGGCGATTTTTAGGAAGATTTTACCAAATTAATGGATTTATCAGTTGAAAAATTCTAGATAGTCTTCTAAAAGTTCTAAAAATTAGTTCTAAATGGTCCAAATGGAAACCTTTTTATTCACTTTAATGAAGCTCCTTCATGAATTTAACATCTTATCATTATAGAATTTTCAATTTTTTGTATTCTTGTATTTAGGTAATTATAATTACGCTATTTTTTATTGATATATTTTCTGTAATACTGCAGTGCTTTCAAAAAACCATAAATCAATATTAGGTACAACCAATTTTCCTTTTCAAATAATTCACTTATTCCAAAAAACTTTTTCATAAAATATTTAGGTACTAATTCAAGAACCCTAATGTAATCATATCACCAAAACAACATTTCTATTTACCCTTATTTACAACGAATTTTCTTCCTTAGGTTCAAATACAATATTCTCCATCATATAATAGGCTCCTTTATAATATGCAATTACAAAAATTTATGTTATTTTTTATGTTTTCGAGACCTCATCCAGCGGTGGATAACAAGACAGAAACAAACGACATTCGAGACGATACCGCATCCCAGTTGGCCGCTGAGAGTCCGCCGGCCCTCTACGATTGATGCGAATGTTTTCAATTACACTAATTAATTTGAGAGAGATCGATCTGCGCGATTATTTCAGCTTTTTTCGCGGCGCTCCTTTGCCCCATTCATAAATGCAGATGCCTTACGAATCGATCTGTAAGTAGATATGGATATAAATGTGGATTTGTTCGAATTTAATGTAAGTATTCAATACAATTATGTTCAAATACAACAGCGTTTTATTTCGATGCAATTTGTTAACTTATAGGTTGCGCAGGTGACGTCTCTAGATATTCCTGTCGCACTGTAGGTAGGTACATATCTGAAGTATATAAAAGCTATACTGGCGAAGAAAGTATAGGTACTTATATACACCCAGCAAAAAGATTCTTTTTTTTAAGCTTTAAGACTGTTTTACCACCTGGACACTTAAGCACAAAAACCTCGGACTTATCGGGAAAAAATAAAATGCGAGTCTTCTAAAAAGGTAAAACGTACCAGAAGAAAACAATGCGGGCGACTGCTCGAAGTGCACCGAACCGCGCACACGTGTATATCTATATACGCTAGGGATGCACTTAGGGGCGGTATGTGGTTATTCACCAAAACTAGCAATTACTTTCCGCATAATACGCACAATGGATCACCTAGTGCTTTACAGTTACTTATCGGTGCATGAAAGGTGCCGCTCTTTGCGCACGGATATTGAGATGGGACCGGGGATTAGGCTAACGTGCGTAGGTATGTTTTTTTGTAATGTATACTCTTATTCTGAATGTGCAGAAAATTGGTGGCGACATCAATGGATAACTTGGTGTATTAAGACGCGAAAATTCAGCAGATGTTTATGTACAGGGTGGTCCATAATCAGTAATTAATAGTCAATATTTCAACAGCAGTTAGCCAAACATGCTTTAGTGAAATTGTTACTCCTTAAGGATATCTTCATACTCACAACTTTATTTGCATTTTTCTCGAAACTGTTGATTTTGGACACTTTAAACAAGTTCATTTTTTTTCTTCGTCAGAAATCCTTTCTACATCTTAATTTTCAACCAAAACAGGACAAAAAGTTATGAGACAATTTATCAATCTAATGAGGTATAACTAGCGGCATCTAGGAGTAATTCTGTTCAAATTTTGAATTTAATCCATCTGCTACTAAACTATACTACTACTAATAAAAGTTTTCCACTAAACACCCTGTATTTCCTTAAGGAGTAACAATTTCCCCAATATATGTTTGCCTATAAATCATACTAATTCAACATCTGCTGTTGAAATATTGACTATAAATTAAGGACCACCCTGTATAAATAAGAGTGTATACTGGCATTTTTCTGAATAAAAATTAATCTATAAAATATGGTAGTTTGATTGCGTGTTTTATTCTTTTATCTTATAAACAAGCGTTTCATCAAACAATTCCATTCGTACCGAAAACGCGTTAAAGTAATTAAAATTCCGCACGAACGACACCTAACTTATACACCAAAAAATAAAAAAATTCCGGCTCAACTCGATCAAAATCGGGCCCTTATCTACCATCGGCCGGGCGACGTTATCATGTGGGTAAGGCCCAACTGTTCCCTTTTATTCGCGCATTGCCTTCGTGCAGTTACAAGGGATGAAATGACCCTATTCATTAAGTGCAATAGAAAATGATTCGTTACAAATAACGTAAACAGCGGGGGAGAGAACGCGCGAGGGTGTCGCCCTCTACAGGAGGCTAATCTTCATTACGCAACTATAATAATACGCCGAAAGGTCCGGGCCGCGCACTGCTCTTACATCAATTCAATATCGATGTAACAAGATATGTTACACCCCCTTGATGAGATCTGCAAACATGTATAATCTATTGGAGTATAAATGATATATTGTGTCATTGTGCCATCTATTCAATTTTGTCCTGTTTATTTTATTAAGGATATTAAGGGTATAAAAGGATATAGAAAATAGAAGTGCATATAGGAAAAAGGAAGTATTAGAAGAATAGAGAAGTGTAAAGGAGAAGGGCATAGATAATATAGAAGAATTTGGAAAATAGAGTGATGTAGAAGATAAGGAAGTATATAGGAAGACTCGCAGAAAGGCTGGAAAGGGCGCTAACGCGCCCTTTCTTGGGACACTGACCCGTTGCCAGGTCGTCAATTGTTGCAAATCTTTTGGTGGTCTTACTTAGTCAGACAATCACTACCACTATGTACACTATATGTATACAACCATATACTACTATTTCACTATCACAATTCACTAAGCTCAAAAGTTTATTAGCCGTAATTGTTAATAAAACTTTGATAATAGCGTCCAATTTCAAATTTGTCCGCTTCAAATCAAATAAGGTTTATAAAATAAAAAAATTAAACCCCAAAAATAAATAATTGTAAGTCAATCTTTATTCACACCCAAGAACAAAATAACAAAGTAAAGTAATACATCATCCGATTCCACCTTATCAACCTAAAAACTAGTCCCTCCGTTAATCATACATTTTCGATATAGTCCGTTCGTTGAAATCGTGCAGGTTTCGGATTAAGCGTTCAATATTTACAGTCCCCAAAAAATACCTTTTTTCAGGGAAAACGCCAACTGCTCAAAATTATTTTATTTTATCAAAATTAATCTGCAGTAAAACACTATGAAAAATATTGTTTTCCCCGAAAACAGGTATTTTTTGGGGACTGTAAACATTGAACACTTAATCCGAAACCGGCACGATTTCAACGAACGGACTATACAATTCTTTCGTTTTAAATAAATATCCATCCCAGTGCCGTCCCCATTTCTAACATATTAGCTAATGCTAATAATCGCGGGGCAAAATATAAAGATTAATTTATACGCGACTAAGATTTATCCCCATAACTTTTTAACGGTTCAAGTTAAACATATGCGGTTTGGTTTGTTAGTTGGAAAAAACTACGCTTAACAAATTTGTATTCTTGTAAAATTTTCGTAAACCTAATAGTTTTCGAGATTTGAGCCTGTAAATAATAATGAATTTAATTATAATAAGGTTATTTTTGGCTAATAACTCCGCGAAGGAAATTTTGGATTTTCCCGCGGTTTGCGTGAGGTATAATCGATATTAGTTTGAAGAATATTTTAGGAGAGATTGAGAAAAATCGATCTCTAGCTTCGTTTCCGATAAAATCGCGAAAAACCCTAAAAATACCCTAAAAATCCGGAATTTTTCACCCGTAAAAAAAACACGCCAATCAGTCAGTGAATGAATGGATAATGTCGGTTTCAGTTGTATAGTTAATAGGATGATAGAAAGTTGTAGAAGAGTAAGAGATTTAGAAGAAAGAAGGGTATACAATATAGATGGACGCAAAATACAGACATCAGAAATACTGGGACTTTGAAGATAGAAGAAAATTAGGAGATATAGAAGATAGAATGACTTAGAGGATTTAAGGACTGCGAAAGAGGAGGGCATAGAAGATAAAAGGATTTAGAATATATAGAAGGACTTAAAAAATAGATGAACATAGTTATAGAAGTTAGGGACCTATAGAAGATAGAAATATTATAGAAGACAGTAGGATTTAGAAGATAGAACTTAGAAAATAGAGAGATGTGCAGAACATAAGGACACGATGTAGAAGATAAAAAACATAGAGGATTAAAGAACTGAGAAGAGAGGAGAACAGGATACTGAGGATAGAAGGATATTTTTTTTTATTTAAAATTAAGCAGGAAACAATTTGACTTTTCATTAAACGCATAGAGCCTCATAGAGCCATAGATCAGATAAGTATATTTAGTCTGTGCATAGAGCCTTTGAAATAACACTATTCAAAAAGTAACATGCACATATTTGTAACCTACACTTTTATCCACATTTTGCTAAGTGCTTTGTTTAATATCTACCTACAATGTTAACGATTTTAGAGACTTTAAACCATTTTAATGTCTTATTTAAAGTAAGTTTTAAAGCTTCTCGTTCATCACCTCTCTATTATCTATCTAAATAGAAACATATAATTCACCCCCTCTATACCGAAATTCCCTTATGTTCAGTCCACTCCCGAAATCGAGCCGATTAGACCCGTTGAAAGGACGATTTCGACGAGTTCCGCCGTTTGTTTCGACCATCGACCGGCGCATTACCATAATTCCGCACTAAAGATGTCATCAAACAAACAGCAGTTGGCCGACGGGCCCTGCACTGTCCTGCGACAAATTGGTTAGACACAATGCCGGCCATTCAACGGCTATATCTGGTCATTCATAACGTTTTCCTCTAAGCAGGAAGAAAGCACTCGTACCGGATCGAGTGAAATTCGATATGCAAGTGCTCGAGTTTTGCACCGTTTGATTTTCGACAAGGAAATAAATATACGCTTTGTGTGCTGGGTTATTTGCTCTTTATTCAATTACTACCCTCTAGGTAATTGCTGTATTGGTGTACTGATAATACCAGAACTTATAGTAACGAATCTCTTTTTAAGATGAAATTATGAACAGAAAATATAGGAGATAGGACATCATAGGTAATGGAGAAGACCACGACTTTTTTTTTAATTTTTTCTTCAAAACCGTGTGTTCTAAGAAGGCGCTTAATGAAATTTTTATTTTTTTCTGTGGCCAAATAAGGCAGCAATTAATTTTTAAAAGTTTGAAAAACGTCACACAATCGTCATACACTCTGCTCCAATCAAAGCGAGAGTTTCAAAGAGAAGTCACATTTAGCAAGTTTGCCACATTTCCTATTACTCTTCTTTAGTCCGCAAAATGTGCGTTTTTGTATATTTAGTACAATAAACATTTTCTGATTTATCCATTTCTTCCATTATCTAATGGATAATTCGATACATTAATATAGAAATAACATCTTCATCTGTATAAATTGTAACCGATTTTCGTGTTAAAAACACAAATAATGGTCCTGAAAAATTTATTTGGCAACATTCTTGTCAACGTCAATATTATCAGTAAAGTGTTTTGTGCCGAACTGCAATTCGTGTAATTTGTTTTGTGCATTTTTCAGAAAAATCTGACAAATGACAGTTTGATTTTTGTTCGTTTGTCTATTCTTTGTTACTGCGTTCGAAAATTCATACTTTTTACTATACAACAAGACGTGAGTTGTTTATGATTGGTTGATAAGGTATGAGTCAAAACCCGAAATTTTTAAATTTCGAAGGGCTATAACTTTTTAATTATAACACATTTTGAGCAACTGAAAACGGTTTTGAGCTCTAATAAATCATTTCTAATCGTATCTTTCGCCGAAATCCGCGTATCTCACATCGTGGTCTTCTCCATTATAGGAGAACTTCTAGAACTTATCTAGAACTTAGAAGAGATGAGATCATAGAAGGTACTAGAATAGATAGAATGATTCAAGACGATGATAGAAGATTGAGGAATATAGAAGACAGTTTAATATAGAAGACATTAGAAATATGTTCACATATAAGCAACACATCAGTTAAACAAACAATCCTCTAACAATACATATTCTTTTTCTTGAATAAAGCTCTCTTTAACGCCCGATTCGCCGATGCGCCGTGACAATATGCCTTGAGGAATATATGCCGTGCAAATAATGAAAAAAAGGAATCCCCGTGACGGCTTCGCGCCCGGTAATTCCCATTGAGGAACTGCAAACCACCATTAATAACTTCATCGTTTTCATCGAAGTTCTTGATCCGAAAAACTCGTACTCTGACCCACAAAAATTAAAAGGGCTCGAAACGAAGCGACCGAATGAGGATAGATAGTGATCGAGGAATCGCCCTCCAGCGGCGTAGAAATTTTCATCAATAAGTGAAAAATTTGAGGTGTAATAAAAGAATATCTTACCATATAATTCTTGCCAGTTTATTTATAACAAAATTACAGATATTAGAGCTCATAGAGATGCGTATAAATTTCTAAAATTTAGTGATTACAAACAGATTTGTGTATCGACACCAATGGTAGTCGATTCTGTTAAAAAAAGGGAGCGTGTATAGCTTATGAACTGCATAATCGTCGGATCGTTTGAACTTCCAAAAATTTCTCGTAGAAGAAAGAGGCTCGGTAATCCAGAGAAAGGACCTGGATTTCACATTATGGGGATTACAAGGTATACAGGTACGAAGAGGAGCCGCGCCAATATTGCGGCTTTCGGATTTAAAAAGATTGTTGGAGCTTATCGGGACTTTAAGAAAGCACTTAGACACAGATATTTTTTTTCGGCATCGGTTTCAGAGAGGTGGCGGTCTTGTGAGAAAAAAAAAGTTCTATTCGGCCTTCGGTTTCAGCATTTTTCAATTAATTTCTTCTGTTATATCTGATCTCGATATATTGTATGTGTATCTTATAGTATAGAAATTATTTATAAAGCTCTGGTAATTCATCGTTAAAGAGTAATAAGTAGCTTTGCGATACAAATTGCATAACAAGTCATTAATGCGTTTTTTTCTTCATATTTTTGTTGACTAAATGCTGATGTAATGGTTCAGCAAACGATTACATGCAAATGATAATAAACGTGTAATCAATTAGATAATGAAGGTATAGAAGATTGAATAGTCAGTAATTTTCAATAGCTTCTACGTCCATTACGGCAACAAGGCAGAATGGCTCGGTAGCAAGATACATGTAAATACAATGATGAATATTCACACTATTCACAACGCTTAAAATATTAATAATGCCACAGGTACACTAAGAAAACTTTAAGAGAGTACACAAATTTTATATCAACTACCATATTTATCTAAAAATATGTTCATTTATAGTTTGTGCAAAACAAAGTTACATGCACGTCACCATCAATTTGCTACGTCACAAATAGTCAGTGTTGCCGAACTTTTATAAAGTTTACAAAATCTAAGAATTTTCTAAAATTGACTAGAAACATTTCAGACATGAAACACCTACATTTAAAGATAATAATTCTTGTAAACCTTCAATTCTGTAGGTATTAAACTTTAATCTATTTTATGTGTTTACTTTTAGAAGCTGGGCACAAAATCATTCACAAATATGACGGCATTAGTGACGTGCATCCAACTTAGTCTTGCACAAACTATACCTAAGTAAATTTAGTTTGGAAAGTGGTTGTTATTTGTTCAAATTTTAGCAAAATTGATGGCCAATAAGGAGAAATTATTATTTTTCGATTGGTCAAAATATTTTTCTCGGTGTTTGTGGAAGGGAAATTAATTTCTTAGTGTAAATTAGTTCGATTCATAATGCAAATAAAGAAGGCGACGCCGAGATGCACCAGTAGCTGGACGGAGGATCAAAGGCGGCGCGAAGACACTGAAGAATTCTTCGGCATATTATGAAACACCGACAGCTTTCATAGGAATACGTTCGAATGTGAAATTCAATTAGACAGCATTAACGGCGGTAGGCAAGATTTGTTTCGTTTTTTTTCCATACTTTACAACGTTAATTTTTTATTGATGTTGCATTCGAATTGTTATAACAATTTTACTACAATAAATTTAATTATGTGGGTTAGTTATTTTTATTAAACTTTCATAAAATATCAATCTCGAATCTAGCAAGTATATTAATAAAACCAACGGTTAAATTTAATTAGGTTCACATCTCCTAGAAACGTAAAAAACCTCCCGACATTGAACCCATGCACTAAAAAAAACCCATAACGTGCACGATTTCGTGTTCCTGCTCTCATGAATATTAATGCCTAATAGCCGAGTTAAATGGTGAAAATGATTCGTAGACCAGTAGCCGTTCTGCATTTTTGCCTCAACATCGCCCGGATTGACGCTTTAACTCTTTTTCCATGAGGCTGGCCGTCCTGACGAGCTCCACGGGGGGTGAAACAGGTAGTCGTGGAAGTTCGCTGCTTCGCTTCTCCGTTGCCCGTAATCTCGCCTATCACTCGAATTGAAAACAAAAATAAAAATAGCCGGGAGGTGGTCTCGATTTAATTATATGTAATTACATTGGCGTACCCATTAATCTTGTATACTTATATTTTGTTGTATTGTAATTATATTTTTATAGTTGGATTTAGTGCAAGAAAATACCAAGCTAAAGGTTAATTTTAAGGTAAAATTTGATAGTATACCTAAGGCTCGGTTGTAAATGCATAGTTCAACTGTGGTTCTGCATTGAACTAAGTTTAATTGCAAATTTTTGTAGTAAGTACGTCACTATTAATCTATGGTTCAGAGGGAAGTTTATGTAAATGATCCTTGAAGAGCGTTCAAAGGGGGTTCAAGAAGGTTTTAGGATTTGATGTTGAGTTGTTAACCCAAAAAAGTGAGGTTGAATTTCTAATATATAGTTAATTATTCAAAATGAAGGTATTATTAGAAGAACTAACCGAAGATGAAGATTTTTTGTACAAATTTTGAATGGTTTTTTACAGCCTAGAAGACCATAAACCTTCAGAAATAGACCCAGTCATTTTGAAAAATTGTCTCATATTGAATTTAAATGTAGAATTCGATTAGATATGAATTATCAAGAACTTTTAAAAAGCAGATACTTAGTCCTAATCGAAATAATTCAGTTCAGTGCAATCAACGTGACCTGAACGGCGTTCAACCAAACTAAAATCCTGTTGATTTTGCACTCTACAACAAAATCCAAAATGAACTCTGTTCAATTTGACTCGCAGTTTAATTGAACTAACGTTCACCTGTGACATCTACAACCGGGCCTTAGTAATTTTTGTATTGATGAACTTTTGAACTCGGTTTTTTGGTAATTTATTAAATGGGATTTTAAAGATTTGTGATCAATTAAAAAATGATTGAATGAGGCCAGATTTAATTAAGATTAAATTATTTGTTTAAGAAGACTTTTCAATTTGAAATCTAGAAAGTAGGCCTATTTTTATTTCTACGGTAAAGTTCTCAAAAAAATATAAAATTGATGTATTTAGATATTATTATTTTTTATCCCTACTTTTTTATATATTTTTTTAAAATTATTTTTGTATTAATAAGTCTATATTATGCACAACCTCTACATTATTAAATACCTTCATTATGAATTTATAAAAGTACCTAGGTAATGTTTTATTTTTGTACAAATCAAGGGTAGAAATTTCACAACTTAGCTCGATATAGCATCGATATGCGGCCTCGTCGCGTTGTTTTGTAGGGCTATTAATGATATAGGTACCAAATTTCACTATTTTTATCTTCTATAGAACTCAAGTGAGTAGTTTAATTATTCACAAATGCAAATAGCTAGCAGTATTGCAAATGGTCAATACAAACCTACATAATTGAAACCTTTTGGCGAAGTAAAAAGGGTTGAAAGAATATTTTCAGGTTCGAGGAACCGACTTCCGTTCCGCCCCTGTACGTCAAATGGGCGCGTAATCTCACCTATCAGTTAAAGAAAGAATCGCCGAGAGGTGGTCTTCTCATTATAATTACATTGGTAAAATTCCCACAAAAGAAACGGACAAACGGAGAGGAACAAGAAGTGGCTTTGGCCGGCGTCAAAAGGAATACGTTCGTTCTATTGATTTTTAAACGCCACGAATAATGATAATCGCCGCATTACTGCGGCCGGTGCTTAGGTTTTTCAATGCCTTGCTTGTTTTGCAAAGTATTTAAGAAGGATTATTATCATCCGACTTAGCGATTTTCCTGTTTCGAATTTTTGTTTTCGAATAATTTACTGCCACGACCTGACAGAAGGGCTTAGTCGAGTGGCCATTTTCTCCGAAACTCGATACCACTTAACATTTTTAACGCATTGTGAAAATTGCAATTGCATTCGTGTAAAGACGAGAGAGTTTATAAAAAGAATATTGCTGCATGGAAAAAATTCGCTAGACATCGAATGGAAATAAGATGAGACTATCCGATATGATATTCCTCATTATCTCGGACACGCACCAGCTATGAGGCGGCTGTCGGGCCGGTAAAGAAGTGTCCCTGTTCGAAACTATGATGGATGACATGTTTTTATCGAGATATCGTTCTCGAGGAACAACGGACATAGCGGCTTTGTCCTTTGGTGGTCTTCTCCTTCATGCCTCCTTTTCCTCCACTCCACGCGGACTATTCCACGTCAAACGCCACTCGGGTTCGATTGGATGTTTCGAAATCGTTTTGATTGCTAATTATGTACATTAAATTAGTCGAATTCCCGTCTTTGTGCGTTAAATTAGGCGTGATTGATCGCCTCAATAATGTGAAACGTTAGGTATTATTTTTGTTTTAACAGGGATTTTTTTTTAATTTTATATATGAATATTTACTAATGTACTTAACTTTATTAAATTTAAAAACTCACCCCACGAGTTGAGTGAAGAGTGTACAGGGTGGTTCAAATTTAACTCCCAAATTATTAAAAAAAATTACCTATGTAATTTAGATATACAGGGTGTCGCAAAAAATGCCTAAACTACTGACTTCTGAGATGAAAAATAAGAGGATTTAAAAAACTTACCTGTTTCCAATAATGTTTAATAAAGAAGTTACAGGATGTTAAAGTTATGAATAAAAAATATATTTTTTGATATTTGTCCAGAATGGCTCAACTTTTATTTGTGAAAATTTGTATCTCCATATTTTTGTGTAAAAATTATAAAAATGATCAATAACTCTCAGATTTAATGGGGGGTCCACCCTTCTCAAAGCCCTAATGGTTCCGCCTTTGTTATTCACCTAATTTTTTAATCGAAACTAGATTTATTGGTTTATTTAAAATGATTTATTACTCTTTGCAATTTTCTGTAAAATCTATATTAATGGAGATAAATCACTTTTTTGGAATTAATACGATTTTTGAAATCCACATTTTCAGCTAGCCAACCTTTTTGCGACACCCTATACATTATCTGAAAAATCTTTTATATTGGGTCATCCTGTAGGAAATTAGTTTTTTATTTAGGCCAAAATTCCATTTGGAGCAAATTCATTTTGCGGGAAGTTTTTATAATTAAAGTTAAATACAACTGTATTTGCTTTGGAAATGACATTAAATAATGTACGTGAGTTTTGCAGTTTTAACCCCATTTTATGCCTTTTAATTATTCATCGCATTTCGGGGACAAAATAATGAGTACGAAATGCGGGGAATTATTTGACAACGCGAAATTATGAATTCGCCGACGTTTTAACATATATTGTTGTTTTTCGCGTTTATTGTCGAACGTTTTAAACGCGAAATTGCAAACATTAATTACTTATTACGGAGGAAAATGAATTAAAAATAAATCCCGTCGACATTTCGCTCGACTCATAAACTATTTAGGTAATATAAAAGTGGATTATTGCTTTACGAAAATTTCATTTTGATGCACAATTTTTTGATACCATCATACGTGCAGCAAAGCAATTTCAGCATCGAAATTTTATCCACTCGCGCCCCATCTTAAAATTCATTTTCTTCGTAAATTACCATACGAAAATCGAGATTGGTTAAATAACGTAATCCGTTTAAAAATCGAATTATTGGCCAATCACTAAATACCTATATGTGGCTGCTAGTAGATAAGGTGCAAGGGAAATTCGAGCGTATATCGTTCCAATTTAATATTCGCCCGAGCCAACCCCGAGTTTAATTTACCCTAAAATATTTGAAATTATCTAAAAATTTATTAAAACCGTCGACACATTTTATAAAAAAATTAATCCACCTTATATTTTCTAACAAATTAGTAACGGCAGACTTTGGAAAGTTGAATAGGCTTGAATATTTCTGATGAATCTTCATTGGTTCACTACCACCCTACACAATCAATTAATTATCAAACAAGTATAAAATTTCCCAATTTATTATATTTCTTAAAACCTGTATACCTCTATATAGCATCGAATAAACTCTAGTATTTCGGCAAACAGTAGCCATTGTGGTTGTTTCAATCCAGGGGATAATAATAATAACAAACCTGACGAGGTCAGTGCAACAAAGCCGCCGACTGAATAGCGTCAGATTTTGTAGACATGTTACTTGTTATGGAACATAATGGAAACTTTCTTTCGGTATGTTCCTTTCAATTCGCCGACAATACGCAAGGTATGATTATTTCGAGCGATGAAGGAGTTGAGGAATTTTCGAAACGGAAGAAAATCGTTCAATGATTGGTTTTATTGGAATCGAATATATCCGAAGACTTTAGAAGAATTATATCAAAAATATTCTTTAATTGGAGTTGATAGGAGACACTATTTAGATTAGAAATTCTGGTTAATTAATCTTCTAGTTTTTTTTTTCTGTTAAAAGCCATCAATTTTTCTCACCTTTCTGAAGACACCATTTTCGCATATTTCTTCGTTAACAGCTGTATTATTAATAAACCGCAGACTTCAAATTAACATTTAAACATCTCTATTTCTAAGTAACCCATTATGAAGTATCCGATTTAACCCTATCCTTTCGAAGAGAGAAAAAAAGGCCCGGCTCTGTTATCGAGCTATCACGATTTGAGTAGTCAACTTATTGACATTTTAACGTCCCCGCCTGATTTCTAACGCAGATAGCGAAGTATGGAATTACCTGAAAGACTTCGGTAACATGCCGGGGAGCCCGAAAAAAAGCTTCGGTTTCACCTGTCGTCCTGCTCCTTTTGTCCTTTGTCAAATCCTGAATCGCAGCGCCAAAGGTGGAGACAGCAGGTTTCTGATGATGTGCAAAAGTTGTTGGAGATTTTAATTAGATTCTGATGTGTTATGTGTTCATTTCTGCATAAATGTTTTTTTATTGATATCTCTTCTTTAATTTTCCATTGTCTACATCAAGCGGTGAAAACTTCTGTTTAGTTTTTCAAGGGAATTGAATATATTAATTTTGGGTAGGTATGAGTACGCCTGTGGTGAAGAAGAAGGGTGATTTCGAATCTTTGTTTGTGCCGATGGTGAAGGCCAGTGCCGCTGTGGTGTCGATTTCGTTAACTGGAGCAGTTGAAAAAAATCTATCTTTTTCATAATCTTTTTTTTGTCCTCAAAAGAGATCGAATTTTTGTGTTGTTCAGATTAAATGGAAGGTATTTGTTGAAGCTTAGTTACCGATATGAGTTTCCTACGGTAAAAAAAAATGGTATTTGGTATTTTTCAAACTATTTAGTCGTTATATATTGCCTTTTGTCACCGTCCAAAAAATATAGTTATAGAACTGGCGGCCTTTTCGGTACATGATTTAATGATGAAATATGTTTTTCTCGTCTGTTATTGATGTCTCCCTAGTGTCTCGTGAATAAGATTTGCACGGTATGAATGAACGGTTGTCAGTTATTTGAGTAATTATTTATCACCTATTTCTATTTTCCAATAAAAAAGAGAATCCATTTTCCCAAAAGACGACTCAATTTTGTAGGATTTTTGTAACTTTGTAAGGATTACCTGCTTTTGAATGGCAAGAGGTTGTATATAGTCTAGTGTCTAGTTCAAAAAAAAATATTATAATTTTACTGCAATTAAAATATCAAGGAATATCAAGGAATATCAAGGAAAAATACCAATTTTTATAATATTTATTTACTAATATAATGATTACCGATCCAATAGTATATATTGTTAATAAATAACATTAAATGCAGAATCCAATATACTCCATTAAAAACAATAAATATAATTTTATAAACGGCACATATTGTAAAATTGTTACAGCGTAATACTGATAGTCTATTCAATAAAAATTGCACGTATATTCATTTGCAGGATTAATTAACATAAAACGAGTATTTCATTATATTCTTGCTATTCGTTAATTTATAAAAATAAAATAGAAACTTAAAATATAAAGTTTCATCTAGTCAAATAATAAACATATTAAATCATGCCGGATTGCAACATTAGCAAACTCTTAAAGTGCATCTTAATCATCCTTAATTAGTATTAGAAATATACTAAATAACATAATTAATTAACTAGAACTATAAAATATATTTTTAATTAAATTGTTGCCTTCTCCTGGCCCTCTGTTTGTCAAATCTCAACTCCATTTCCTCCAACACTTTCGGCGTGTACCTTACTACTAACTTCACAGACCCATGGGCTTGTTTCAGAAGTTCTACAGCCTTTTCATGATTTTCACCATCTACAGACTAAATAATACATTAATTAAAATAAGTTGCTACAAATCAATTTATAGAACATACCACTCCATTCACGCTTAAAAGCTGGTCTCCTCTTTTGAGACCACCATGTCTATCGGCTACTCCTCCGGGTATGATTCTCGAAATGTAAATCGGGGAATTTTGTTCTTTACCACCCATTACATTGAATCCTAATCCTTCGTCAGTCTTGGGCAGCTCTACTACTCGAGGATGAGCGTGGCCCTCGCTCGCTGCGAAAGCAGCTACTGTAGCTTTAGCTGTAGCAGATGCTCTTACATCCTGCGATCCTTGTATGTCCACAGTTTCGTAAACATGTTCGTACACTTCGCGTACTGCGTTCAAGAAGTCGCTTTGCAGGACTTTTTGGAGGGCGGCGAGTTTCGTGGCTGGAACTTCGCCACTTTTTTGCAATTTTTCCAAAAGTTCGATTGATCTTTTTATATCTAAAATGGGCTATTAAGGAAACTAGTGAATGTGTGGGGATTTTGACTTACCTCGAGACAACGTTAGTGGTTCGCCTATTTGAGCCATTTCAAGTCGCGGTTTTAATTGTGTTTACTTTATTATTCTGAAGAAACAACACCTCAATTCTACACTACAATCGATAAATAATAATAAATATTGACAGTGACATTTAACAGAACGAAGTTAGCTACACTTCTAATTTTTGACGTATAATGTCATAACGGTGTCATTTACTTACTAGTAAACTAGTCATTATTGTTCACTTTTTTTTTGTTTTATAATAAAAACACTTGGAAATGATCTAGTTTCTAAAGACCCCTAATTTACATTTATATGTATACAATAAATATGAGCAATTTTTTGAGAAAATGCAATAAAATTTATCTTTTGAAAAAAGAAGCATTCATATGTCACTTGTCATTGTCATTGATCAAAACATAACCTCAAATAAACATTATTGTTGAATAAGTTGTTTAGTCATTTTGGAGTTTGAATAATTCCATCCAAAATAAGTGTAGTATTAATGTGAAAATAGCAAGTATGGCTCCAATGTTTCGATTTTCAAAAGCCAGCGATTTAAGCGGATATACGTTGATAATACCTTGTGTTTCGGTGGGAAATGTTCCTCAACTAACCGTTGATTTGTTGATAAAAACGTACAATTTGCAAAAAATAGCCTCTGTGTGGCATCCAGCAATAGTCTCCACAGTGGGAAGCGATCCTTACGATGTTAATTCTACAGAAATATGCACAGCATGCGAATTGTATGCTAACGATCAATTGAAACTAGCCTGCGTTCAACTCAGATCAACGTTGGATTGCAATTTAGCGAAGAATTTCTTTGAAGACGTCTACTCTAACATAAAAGAATTGAATGTGAAGAAGATTGTAATTTTATCGAGTGCATTTGATTATGATTTGCATAACATTAATAACGAAAGATTCTACTTTTTGGACAATACGCAAGTTAATAATGCAGCGAGCATTCCGAATGTTAAAGAATTGGCAATGGATGAAACCGGAAAATACCTAATAAATGGCGCCGGATTCTCCATAAACTTGTACAGTGTTATTTCAAGAAGTTTGAAATGCATTTTATTGGGGAAATTCATAAGCGAAGGAGACAATAGGCCAGATGCAGAAGCTTTATTGGAAAAGCTGTTCCATGTGCTAGACCTACAAAAAAGTTTGAAGAAAATTGTTTGCCCCAGTTCTTGGGCATACGTTTTCGGAGGTCCTCCGCCTAATGGGATTTATTAAAATACTTACATTGTCTCAATTTTTACTATTAAAAAACATCTCATAACTAAACGTATTATTAAACATTAAGTAACATTGTGTAAATGATGAGCAGCAGGCACATGCTGGGCAAGAGAAAACTGAAAATATTTTAAATGATATTAGATTTATCTAATTTATCGTGTTTTACCATACCATAATGCAAGCATAGATAATACCTTGAATCTGAAATTATATGATTGATCTAACATATTTAGATATTTCACGACATTAGCTTTGAAATGACATCAACATTTTTTCTTCTTTCTAAACTTTTTAATTTGTCAAACTATTCCTTTTCTCTGACCTTATTTTTTATTAGTCAAATGTTTCACAAATATGATCAAACAGTAACAGATTTCATTAATCTGGCTTTAGGTTTTATATAAAAATTACAATTAAACGTAAATGTATAATTTATTGCATTATTTCTAGCACATCATAAGGTAATCAACGTTACAACAAACGATAATTAAAATAAATTTTTATATAGGATAATAAAGAAATGAACACAATCGTTAAATAAAATATGCGAAATAGGTATATTAATGTCAAATTACCTTAGTCATCTCTCTTATTTCAACTCATAAAACTCATAATATATAAAATAGCTAAATTATTTATAGTCATAAACATTTTAATTCTATTACTGAACTAGCCCTTTGTTCAATAATAAAAAATATAAAATTCTAATAATAAAAAATCTAAGCTACATCTAAAGGGCAATTATCATCAATATTAACATCTTGAATACACTTTACAGCAAATCCTTTTTCTTCTAATGTTTTTCCTACTCGTATTGAGCCATTTAAATTTTTTACCTCCAGTTTCAACGGAGCTCTGCACGACCTGTAAAATAAAAATCAGTTGTTATCCAGAATAAGGCACAAACTTAAATGAATAAAGGAACATAAACTTACAATATAGTGGCAGTAAAATTTCGGAAATAAACATGTTCATGGAAAAACTTCTTCGCTTTGTCTTGAGGACAACTTTTACTCCTCTCGTATTCATATATTTGGCATTCAACGGCCTAAACATATAATTGCAAATATAATTATACCAAAAGATATATTAAAAGAAATAATTACTTGATATGGAAGTTCCAAAAAGTGGGCTTGTATTTTTCTCAGTTCGCTCACAAGACACTTTACAAGTTCACCAAAGTCCACGAGAAACACCTATAAAAAAACTATTTTGTAATGAATGTGAAATAAGCTTTAAACAAAACAAACCTCTGCTTGTGCATGTCTTGTATCATCTCCAATTGTAATGTCTCTAATAACCGCACGAGACCATTGTTTCCAACGCCTTACAATCACGATTTCTCCTATAGCAGGTAGGACTTTGAACACTTCATAAGACCTTTCATTTTTCTTAGAATTGATTTGTTTCATTAGCGTTACAAAATCGCGATCCATAGAGTACTCTTAAAAGAAACACATTACAACAAATTTACATTTTGTATTATAATAATTACCTTTTATCTTGCATGGTGTATTAATTATTTGCGCGAAAAATCGACAGGCATCGATATAACCTGTTATGAGAATCATAACAGTCGTCCCAATTGCAGGGAAAATTAACGGTAATGGCTGTTTAAAAGCAGCTTCTTTATCGGTCGTAAAGCCATCTAAAAATAGTCAAATTTTAGCTAATGTGTGCGAGAAAATTAAATTTTCACCTTTAGGTAATGCGTCGTGTTCCAATTTACAATTTCTCCCTTTGAAGCAAGTACCATTACCGGCGAATTTGCAAGTTCTTGCTTCGTCTTTTGCATCATATCCTGTGAAGACCTCGTTTATATTATCCATTTCAATGTCGTTCACATCCTCTAGAAATTGTTCCAAATCATCATCATCGCCTAGAATAAAAAATTAATGTATACACAAATTCAAAGTACTGGTAATTTCATAGTATATTTACAGTTATCCATAATTTGCACAGCTAAATTCGATTCTAATAATATTTCTCCTACAGTAGTTCCTTCATCGTCGTTTTCAGAGAAAAGTAAATCAACGGCTAGAGAATTCCTATAACAGAAAATAGTAATAAATGTTTATGTAGCAATTATTTACTTCAAATGATGGAAAAAAAAGCACTTACTCGGTTTCCAGTGCGTATTCGATTTCGAAATATTGCAGATTTTCTGGGTTATTCAGCCCACATAAATTGATCAAACCTTCTTTACTTGCTTGAGGCCATTTGGTCAACTTATTTCTTCTTGTTGAGGTTGGAGGATAAAACTGAAATAATTACTACTATTACATTTTATGAGTTTAGATTATAAAATTCCTCACCAAAGGAAAATGACATCTAACCGCTAACATTGGCAAATAGGTCATCCATTCTTTTAGTTTCATTAAATTTTTATAAGGAACTGTTAGTTTAGATCCGTAATCAACAAGACGTACTAGTACATCATCATGTTTTTTGTTCTACAAAAAAATAATTGTAATAATAAATAAACAGTTATTTATACAATTCTTTACCAAAAAACTATTTAAAATTTGTGCTCTGTACCATCCATAATCTGTTAAGGCCACACAAAAGTTTCCAATAATATTTAAAGCATCTGCTTTTGTACTATATGTCGATTTCCAGTTTTTATTTGCACAGAAATCGTTAATTCTTTTATTGAGATCATCTATTTCAGATGTTTCGTCATCAATAATGTGGATATAAAACTCATCCAGTGATTCGACATGGCTCATAACGCATTCTTGCCTAACTTCTGGCGTTTTCTTTGGCTGCAATTCTACAAAATATACATAATTATTATCAATAATACGTTTTTAAAGTGTTGTAATTTACCATAAGTAACTGTATATTCATCTTTACGCCTTGTGTGCTTCACATCATTGTCGTGTAAATCGTTTTGTATTGTACATTTAGGTTTCAGTCTTAAATCTGGAGCATTCTCCACACAACATTTTTCTTTTTCTTCATCCTTATTGCTAGACATATAATTATTTAGCTTCCCTAAGGTCGAATATTTCGATGACCCTAGATTGCTATTGCTTTCATAAGTACTTAAATTACCCAGTGGTTTATAATGTAGTGGACTAGGAGATGCTGAGTAATAGGAATCTACTGTATCAGTAGGTGAACAAGAGGTCAAAGGGCTGGTAGTATTAATTGCAGTTTCATTTGCTACGCAGTGTTCAGGTAAAAGGCTTTTTTCTATTAAAGGGGTAACATTTTCATCTTTTTCTGGTATTTGAATGTCATCTGCAGTAGAAAATATTGATGGTGTGGATGTATAAGGTATGGAATTAATTAGATTTTCATTACTTAGATGCTCATTACAATAATCTATTGCTTCTTGGATTTGGTTCCCCAATTGTTCTTCTGCAATTGTAAGGCACTCAGTCTTGACTAATACAGGTAAATCTTCTTTTTCTACTATATCCACTGTACAAGTTGCATTGGATACTTCAGGCTTTTCGTGAAATATCTGTTCTTTAATATGCAATGCTTCCAGGGGATTCTCGGACACCAATTCCTCTAAATTAGAATTGATATCAGTTAATTGCTTCAATACATCTACGCAATATTTGTGAACATGCGTAATTTCCTTGGGTTTCATTTTGCCATGGTTTTCTTTAAGGTACTGCGTAGCCGAATAAATCTGCAATAATTTAGCGAAATAAGCAAGTTTTTATCTTAGATATAAATATAAAGTAAATGTAGTAAGTACCTGATTTATGATATGCTCCAGGTTCTCTTGAATTCCTTGTTTTTCTTCTACAATTTCACCAAATTGCAAGAAAATTTTGGACAGTTTACTTTTTGTTTTCTCCATAGTTACCGTAAGTCTATCACAAATAATCGTAAGTAATTTGGCTTAAAACATTTTAAACGAACGCACATACAATGACCAATACTGCAATACACGTAACACAAAAAAGCCAAATAAACAAATTCAATATTTCCCTTTTAAACCAAATGAAATAGGATTCTTCAAAGAAAACAAGAAAAGAAACTCATTACCATGTCATGTGTCAATAACGTCAACAAATGTCAAATGTCTTTTATCAAATAGTTTTACAGCTACTCAATATTTGACACAGGGCCGAATTCAACCTATTTTTAGGATTTTTAAGATTTTACGACACGACCTTCTTCACACCCGTGAAGTAGATACCGCGTTTACATGCAGGCTTGAGAGATCTGATCTATATTGACTTGAGTTATCTTTTTCTTCGTCGAGTCAACTCGATCCGTGTTTACAGAAGAGTCGATCTAGGATTCAATCCGACTCTTCAAGATCTACCCGGTTGTAGATGAATAGTTCAACTTTGGTTCTGCGTTAAACCGAGTTTAAATACAAATTTGCCATTAAACTCTGTTCAACGAAGAGCCACAGTTGAACTATGCATCTACAACCGGGCCCAAGTCAAGATCTTTCGGCGTATCACGCGCTTCACAGCACTGAAGAGCTATCGATTATAGTACCTACTACCTACTACCGGGAAATGGTACAAAATACAAAGCGAAATTAAAATCCACAATCAGTCTACACTTACCAATCTTTCGGTTCACTACCTTACAGTTTGCTAGGTTCCGTTTACAAGATTTAGAACAACTGTAGAACTGCGCCGGAACTGCCTTATTCTGGCCGAATCTTCCATTTTTATATCCTAATTTCGATAGAAAAACTGGCCCTTATCTTTCCACTGGTCTTAAAAACCTAGTCGGAGAATTTACAGCGATGGAAGGGACTCGATCGGTCTATAGTCTATTCATAAATGAGCCGTCGTGATCCTTGCAAAACCAATATAGGATGTGAACCCTCCTAGTAATATTATCGTGAAGATTATTGTTTTTCAATTTCTGTGTTGGGCAGGTTATAGCTTCTGTGTAGGCTGGAATTTGGCCAATTGATTGATTTATTGCTCCGCCTCATTTACGAATAGACTATAACATCGGAAGGAAAGTCTGAATCGAGGTCACGCGCAATTACTACAATTTCGCAAAAATTATAAAAAATCCTACTAACTATACAACTGAAACCGAAAGAATCCATTCATTCATTCACTGACTCATTGGCGTGTTTTTTTTTTTACGGCCAAACGCGAAGGAAAATCGTCGCGGAAAAAACGCTATCCGACGTAACTCGACGAGATCTATCGGAAAATCGATATTTCGAAACCCGGAAAAGTTTCCTTCCGGGTGAAAAACCGGATTTTTGGGGTATTTTTGAGGTTTTTCGGGATTTTCTCCGAAAATCTTCCGACGATTTTCTTTAAAATTTTCCAAAATATTCTTTAATATATTACCAATCACCTCACGCAAACCGCATATCGGGGAAAATCCATTTACCGGAGTTATAGGAAAAACAAATTGTCATTTTCGCAATTTCGGCAAAAAATTGAAATATCTCGAAAAAAGATGCGATTTCGAAAAAAAATTTATTCTTCGAAAATTGTAGAGAACGCTTTTCTCTATAATAGGACATATAAGGGGTTATTCTATTTTGAACCGTTTTTGAGTTATAACGATAAAAAACAAACATTCCTTCGCGAACGAAAAATTTATATTTTACAATTACTCAAAAACTAGCCGTTTTTTGAAAATTTCTCAAGAATCGAAATTTGTAAAGAATAGTATTTTGTATAATATATGTGGATGGGGTGATTCGATTTTGAGCGGTTTCCGATTTATAGCGCGATATCGATTTTTTAAAATAAACGCGATTGACAAAAAGTCGAAATAACTCGAAAAAAGATGCGATTTCGAAAAAAAATTTATTCTTTGAAAATTGTAGAGGATGTTTTTTTACATAATAAAAATTTTACGGGGTGGTTCCAACTTTAACGGTTGTTGAGTTACGACGAAAAACCTGCGATATTACTGGGTAAAACCGAGCTGATTGGCGCGTTTTTTTCTTACGGCCGTACGCGAAGGAAAATCGTCGCGGGAAAAACGCCATCTTTACGAATTTTGACGAGATCTATCGGAAAATCGACATTTCGAAACCCGGAAAAGTTTCCTTCCGGGTGAAAAATTCCGGATTTTTAGGGTTTTTTGCGATTTTATCGGAAACGAAGAGATCGATTTTTCTCAATCTCTCCTAAAATATTCGTCAAATTAATATCGATTATCTCACGCAAACCGCGGGAAAATCAAATTTTCTTTCGTGGAGTTATGGCAAAAATAATTTAATTATAATTAAATTCATTATTATTTACACGCTCAAATCTCGAAAACTATTAGGTGTACCATAATTTTACAAGAATACAAATTTGTTAAGCGTAGTTTTTTCCAACTAACAAAACAAATTGCATATGTTTATCTTGAACAGTTCAAAAGTTATAGGGGTAAATCTAAGTCGTGAACATGAGACTCGAGCGACTGATTTATGGTTCAAATTCGCGCAGCAAAGGGATTCCCGAAACCGTTCTCTCCGTAGAGAACAGGGACGGATCGAGAAGGAATTACTTTATGAATAAATACATTAATATCTCCGAAACGGAAGGTTTACGAAAATATTACAAAAATACAAATTTGTTAAGCGTCGTTTTTTCTAACTAACAAAACAAACCGCATATTTTTAAATTGAACTGTGCGAGGGTATTTTACTTTGAAAAGTTAGCTTGTAGCGGTCGAGAGAGGGGTGTGCAATGTGCATTAATATTTTGGCATTTTGGATTTTGGCCGAGCGACTATTAGCATTAGCATATGTTAGAAATGGGGACGGCACTGCGATGGATATTTATTTAAACCGAAAGAATTGTATCGAAAATGTATGATTCACGGAGGGACTAGTTTTTAGGTTGATAAGGTGGAATCGGATGATGTATTACTTTACTTTGTTATTTTGTTATTGGGTGTTAATAAAGAAAGACTTACAATTATTTATTTTTCGGGGTGCGCTTATAAACCTTATTTGATTTCAAGCGAACAAATTTTTGGATTTGGACGCTATTATCAAAGTTTTATTAACAATTACGGCTAATAAACTTTTGAGCTTACAATTAGTGATTTGTGATAATGAAGCAGTAGTGTATGGTTGTATAGTAGAGTGTATAATAGTGGTAGTGATTGCCTGACTAACTGACAAGACCACCAAAAGATTTAATTGCAACAATTGACGACCTGGCAACGGGTAAGTGTCCCAAGAAAGGGCGAAATCGAAATAACTCGAAAAAAGATGCGATTTCGAAAAAAAATTTATTCTTTGAAAATTGTAGAGAATATTTTTTTACATAATAAAAAGTTTACGGGGTGGTTCCAACTTTAACGGTTGTTGAGTTACGACGAAAAACCTGCGATATTGCTGGGTAAAACCGAGCTGATTGGCGTGTTTCTTTCTTACGGCCGTACGCGAAGGAAAATCGTCGCGGGAAAAACGCCATCTTTACGAATTTTGACGAGATCTATCGGAAAATCGACATTTCGAAACCCGGAAAAGTTTCCTTCCGGGTGAAAAATTCCGGATTTTTAGGGTATTTTTAGGGTTTTTTGCGATTTTATCGGAAACGAAGAGATCGATTTTTCTCAATCTCTCCTAAAATATTCGTCAAATTAATATCGATTATCTCACGCAAACCGCGGGAAAATCAAAATTTCCTTCGCGGAGTTATGGCAAAAATAATTTAATTATAATTAAATTCTTTATTATTTACACGCTCAAATCTCGAAAACTATTAGGTTTACGATAATTTTACAAGAATACAAATTTGTTAAGCGTAGTTTTTTCCAACTAACAAAACAAACTGCATATGTTTATCTTGAACAGTTCAAAAGTTTTAGGGGTAAATCTAAGTCGCGAACATGAGACTCGAGCGACGGATTAATGGTTCAAATTCGCGCAGCAAAGGGATTCCCGAAACCGGTCTCTCCGTAGAGTACAGGGACGGATCGAGAAGGAATTACTTTATGAATAAATACATTATTATCTTCGAAACGGAAGGTTTACGAAAATTTTACAAGATACAGAAATTGTTTAGAAATGATTTTTCTATCGAACGGTATATTTTCCGAACCTCGCGAACAAGCCGTAACAAAAATCGTTTTTCCGGAAAATTCAAAATCAAATATCTCCTAAGCCGTTAGATTTACGAAATTTTTTCAAACTAGGTGATTTGTAGGGATTATTTTTTTACATCGAATAGTAATTTACAAATTTTTATTCGACAATTAGTTTTTGAGTTATTAGAAAAGGTTTAATTTTAATTAGTCATAATTAAAATTATCACGCTCAAATATCGAAAACTATTAGGTTTACGAAAATATTACAAAATACAAATTTGTTAAGCGTAGTTTTTTCAAACTAACAAAACAAACCGCATATTTTTAACTTGAACCGTGAGAGGGCATTTTACTTTGAAACGTTAACTTGAAGCGGTCGAGAGTGGGGTGTGCAATGTGCATTAATATTTTGGCATTTTGGATTTTGGCCGAGCGATTATTAGCATTAGCATATGTTAGAAATGGGGACGGCACTGCGATGGATATTTATTTAAAACGAAAGAATTGTATCGAAAATGTATGATTCACGGAGGGACTAGTTTTTATGTTGATAAGGTGGAATCGGATGATGTATTACTTTACTTTGTTATTTTGTTCTTGGGTGTTAATAAAGAAAGACTTACAATTATTTATTTTTTGGGGTGCGTTTATAAACCTTATTTCATTTGAAGCGAACAAATTTTTGGATTTGGACGCTATTATCAAAGTTTTATTAACAAATATAGCTAATAAACTTTTGAGCTTACAATTAGTGATTTGTGATAGTGAAGCAGTAGTGTTTGGTTGTATAGTAGAGTGTATAATAGTGGTAGTGATTGCCTGACTAAGTGACAAGCAAGACCACCAAAACATTTAATTGCAACAATTGACGACCTGGCAACGGGTCAGTGTCCCAAGAAAGGGCGCGTTAGCGCCCTTTCCAACCATTCTGCGAGTCCACAGAAAAATAACTTCATTACACGCTTAATAAAAACCTTCTATATGCAAAACATTATATTTTACGTATTCAAAAAAACTCATGTACCCAGAATAAGCAATAAGCGTACAATTTCATTTAGCCGATTTATCGTCAGTCAGAGCAGCCACTCCTGGCAGAACCTTCCCCTCCAACAATTCCAGACTGGCCCCGCCGCCGGTCGAAACATGCGACACCAAACTCTCCGTCTGCCATTTGGCGGCGCACGTGGCGGTGTCCCCGCCGCCGATGATGGTAATGCACCCGTTTCTGGTAGCCTCCACCACCTCGGCCATGATCGCCTTGGTCCCCGAGGCGAATTTGTCCCATTCGAAAACTCCAGCCGGGCCGTTCCACACGATGATCTGGGCCCGCCTGAGGGGCGCCTTGAACCGACACACGGACTCCGCGCCGATGTCCAGCCCCATCCAGCCGCTGGGTATGCCCTGCTTGATGGTGGCGCAGCTGGAGCTCGCCTTTTCGCTGAACGAATCGCCTATGATGAAGTCGACTGGGAGGTGGATTTTTACGTTCTTGGATTTGGCCTTTGCTAGGAGATTTAGCACGATTTTGGCGCCTTCTTTGTCGTACAGCGAGTTACCTATTTCCATTTGGTCGCTTTCTTTGAGGAAGGTGTACGCCATTCCGCCACCGATTATCATTTCGTCTACTTTGTCTATTAGGTTTTCGATTAATAGGATTTTATCGGCTACTTTCGCGCCGCCTAGGATAGCTAGGAATGGTCTTGGGGGATTTGATAGAGCCTTGGCGAAGTACTCCAGTTCTTTTTTCATCAGGAATCCGCAGGCTCGCTGGCAGAAGCCTTCGCCTAGCATGGAGGAATGGGCTCTGTGAGCGGTTCCAAAGGCGTCGTTGATGTATACATCGCCCAGTCTGCATAAACTCATTCTAAACTCTTTTACGTCGTCTGGGTCGGCTTTGGCTTTGTTTCCATGGGCGTCTTTTCCTTTGCCTTCCTCTTCCAAGCGAAAGCGGAGGTTCTCTAGCAAAATGATGGTGCCCGGTGGGGGTTTTTGGCATACTTTTTCGACTTCTGGCCCTGCGCAATCTGGAAGGAACATGATTTTTTTGCCCAATAGGGATTCCAGTTCAGCGTGAACTGGTTTCAGGGAATATTTCTGATTGGGCTGGCCATCCGGCCGGCCCAAATGGGACATGAGTACTATAGATCTAGCTTCCTTTTCAATTGCATATCTAACGGTGTCTAAAGCTGCTGTTATTCTCTGGGTATTGGTGATTTTTCCATCTTTCATAGGGACATTGAAATCCACTCTTATTACAACTCGTTTATTTTTTAGTTCCACTTTGTCTATCGAGAGTTTATTGAAATTGAAAGACATGGTGGTTTTGATTAGAAATTTTAGTATACACGAAAATTTTGTCGACTGCCACAATTTTGATGATGAAGTATATTTGACACGTAAATTGTTTATAAAATCTGATTAATTCAATTGCAGCCAATGGGCCAATACGGTCACTGTAGAATATTTTAATCCTACTAAACTAACTGTATTCCTTATTCAAAAGAGGCAGGCATTATAGAAGTTTTAAAATTTCAAATGTCAAATCGTTTGTCAATGTCAGAAATGTTGTGAGTTTGTGAACAGTGCTGAAATTTCAAACGTTTTGACTAAAATTACGCATTATAGATTTGTTTTTAGATATTTTGATATTTTAAATACAAAAAATGTTGGCATTACAACAATACTCAGGAAGTAGCGACGATGAGGAAGACAAAGAAAAGTCCACTATTAATAACGATCCATCAACTCCTGCTGAATATTCGTCAAAAAGCAAGCTCGCGGTTTGCGCAGCACCAGAAGTCCTTCCCACAGGACTAGAGGAGGACCAAATGCACATCGATGTAGACACAAAAGAACTAGCGTTTAACCCCAAGTTCGATGTCCTGTTCGCACCTGCCCTAGGTCCTGCTAATCCTTTTAAAACGCAACAACAGTTGGTTGAACGAAACATGCTCTCAGGCCACATCGAGAGAGCCCACGTCAGCGAATTCCAATTCGAAAACCAAAGGAGGACTTTCACCAGTTACGGTTACGCTTTGGACCCGTCTGTAACCAATGACGGGAAAATCAAAGTAGTAGGATCTTCGGAAGCCGATGATAGTAGCATCAAGACTGTATTCGAAGCCTCTAAAACGAGGCCTTTGGATAAACGAAAAAGGAAGAAGAATGATGACCCCAGCGATGTTGAAGGTTTCTTAGGCCCTTGGGGTGGTTTCGTAGACGAGCAAAAAGTTTCCAAACCTACCGAGGAAGAACAAATCGAATTGGATGAGATATCCTCCAAGAAGAATAAAAAGGGTAAGTTTATACTGGTACTCGCAATAACGAACACTAATCGATATTTCTTCCGAAGGTAAACCCAACGAAGATAAACCCCTCGAAGAAAAATCAGTCTTGCACATCAAAGACGCCGTGGATTACCAAGGGCGCTCATTCCTCCATGCGCCACAAGATGTCGGGGTCAATCTCAGATCGGACACCCCTCCGGAAAAATGTTTCCTGCCAAAAGCTCATATACACACATGGACTGGACACTCGAAGGGCATCGCTGCTATCCGATTGTTCCCCAGGACGGCTCATCTTCTATTATCGGCCGGAATGGACTGTCGTATTAAAATTTGGGAGGTTTACAACGAAAGACGGTGTGTTAGGACATACTATGGACATCGACAAGCCGTTAGGGACATCAATTTCAACAATTCCGGAAAGCATTTTCTTTCAGCCGGTTATGACAGGTAAGAGTAGATGAATATGCGATGTTAAATATAGTGTAATGAACTAAATTTTTAGGTATATAAAATTGTGGGATACGGAAACCGGGCAGGTTCTGTCGCGTTTCACCAGCAGGAAGATACCCTATTGCGTTAAATTCAATCCGGATAAAAACAAGCAACATTTGTTTGTGGCCGGTACTTCGGATAAGAAGATAATTTGTTGGGATACGAGGTCAGGGGATATCGTGCAAGAGTACGACAGGCATTTGGGTGCTGTTAATAGTATTACGTTTGTGGATGAAAATCGACGATTCGTGACGACTTCGGATGATAAATCGTTGAGAGTATGGGAATGGGATATTCCTGTTGATATGAAGTACATTGCTGATCCTACTATGCACAGTATGCCTTCAGTAACTCCAGCACCAAACGGTTTGTATTATACCTTTATTCGTAATTTTCATTTAAACAATTTTTGTGATTTTAGGTAAATGGTTAGCTTGCCAAAGCATGGACAACAAAGTAGTCATATTCTCTTCCATGAATAGATTTAAGATTAATCGTAAGAAGACATTCAGTGGTCATATGGTGGCCGGATACGCTTGCTCGTTGGACTTTTCACCCGACATGAGTTACTTATCATCCGGAGATGCCGATGGTAAAGTTTATATATGGGACTGGAAGTCCACTAAGCTTTTCAAGAAGTGGAAGGCTCATGATAACGTTTGCATCAGCGTCCTGTGGCATCCGCATGAACCGAGTAAACTGATATCTGCTGGATGGGACGGCCTAATAAAGTACTGGGATTGATTAAGACGATTGTTTACGTTGATATTTTTCGACTAAATGTAAAAATATTTTTAAATATTAATAATATTAAGAATCATTCTATTATTTTTACTGACAATGGCCCGTATTCAGCGCTGAATATGGGCCAATTAGTATAGGAACTTTTGGGACGTACCCTGTATGTATACTATAAAATAATTCATTGCGGCTTGTTGATTTAAGGGAGCATGCTCAGTGCTTACCTTTAATAACGAAATCGGTATATATTTTCGAATTGAACTCGAAAATATCAGTTCAGTTTGTGATTTCTAAAGAAATACCACATAAACTAGTTGCTTACCGGCGAAGTGCAAGGCCACTTTTTGACAAACAAGTTAAATTTCTTAGGTTATGTCATTCAAAACAAATCTACGTAAACACTCTTACTACGAGAGGAATGGGTCGTATTCCAAGATGATGCCCAGTATTTTCAGCGTTTGTCATCCCATTCCGAACATAACGGAATTGGAACAGGTTCTTCAGGAGCCTCCCGATTGGATTTACAAAGTCCAACCAATCGTGCCAAGATCAGGAACAGCCGTGAAAAACAACGTAGATGATTGTCACAGTGGAATCGACGAATTCGTGGTGAGGCAAAGGGTTGATTCCAGAACAGTGCCCAAAGTTCTGGTTTGCCATGATTATAAGGGAGGATATCTGGCAGACAGGTAAGCTGATTTGTGATATAAACTTAGTTATTTTGTTCATATAAACGTTCTAGATATTTGCACAACTCTGATGAAGATATCGTTGGTCAGGGATACACATTCTATAATTGGTCGCAAATAGATATATTTGTGTATTTCAGTCATCATTTCATTACGATTCCACCGCTTTGTTGGATCAATGCAGGGCATAAAAATGGTGTTAAAGTTTTAGGTGATTTTTTGTTAACTAAATCAACTATTCGTAGTAGAATTACTTTATTTGATTCATGATTTTTATACCTTTTTCAGGCACGTTAATAACGGAATTCGATTCAGGGCACGACATGTGCGATAAAAAGCTGTTCAGAGACATCGAATCGATGCGAACATTCGCCGAATCGTTGGCCCAAGTAACGAAGCTTTTTGGTTTTGATGGGTGGCTGTTGAACATAGAAAACAAGGTCACGAACGTGCAGGCTCTGAAAGAGTTTGTTCCGTATTTGAACAAGCTGATCCACGAAGACAATCCCGGCAACCTGGTGATATGGTACGATAGTGTCACTGATACGGGGGAATTGCGCTGGCAAAACGAGTTGAACAGCAAAAATCGGTGAGAAATATAATCTGTTAATTACGTATTTAAATTGATTTAGTAGGATATAGTGGTAAATGGATATTGTGAAAAAAATTATGGGAAATTCGAGATAACGTAATATTTGTGGTTTTAAATAATTCCGTAAGTTGTGTTTACGATTAATCAGAAACTAGAACACACTTTTAATAACAAGTTTTCTGGGAAAAACAAAATACATTCGGCTTTCTCATTTGTACAGGAAAAAGCACAATTTATCAATCATATACAGGGTGTTTATTAGACCCTGCTAATAGATATGCTAATATTTAAGGGGGTGATTCTTGGACCCATTTGAAGAAAAAAAACTTCATATGAATCTATGGCCAAAGCGTCTTAACTTTTGAGATACAGGGTGTTAAAGTTTTAAGAAAAAAATCAATTTTTTATTGTCATTTTTATACCACTTTAAATATTTTTATTAAATTTGGTGAATTAAAGAGTTTTTTCTTAAAATGGGTCTAATATTCACCCCCTTCAATATTAACATGCTATTAAGAAACACCCTGTATAAAAAATTGGTGAACAAAATTTAACTAGGTAAACTTTGATAATAAACAGGAAATTTATGCAATAACAAGATAAAAAGTGAAAAAAAATGTGCCAATATTTATTATTATGAATTGTTATTGCATAATTATATGCGCTTCCTGTTTACTTTACTTTCCAATGATATAATTCCAAAATTTCTAATCAAAAATATCTTCAAAATATTAACTTATAAGAATATTTTTAGTTACTTTTTTGACAATTGTGATGGGATATTCCTGAACTACACCTGGAGCGAAAAAACGTTAGAAAAAACCGCCCTTGCTGCAAAATATCGCAAAAACGACGTTTTCGTAGGGGTTGATGTGTTTGGTAGAAACATGTTTGGGGGTGGAAAATTCAACACTGATAAGGTATAATAATTTACAACCCAAAACAAACTTCATTGTTATCTAAATATATCTTCTAGGCAGTCGAAGTAGCTTATCGTTTAAATTTATCAGTAGCGATTTTCGCCCCTGGATGGACTCACGAAACCTTGCAATTAACTGGCAAATTCTTCGAAAGCTTCTACAACAGAGACTTGGCCTTTTGGAGGAGTTTGTGGCCTTACATGTATACACATCCCATAACTACTTATTTTACAACGCATTTTTACATCGGATTAGACGAGGTAAACATGTTATTTTCTTCTATAAAAAATACAACGATTTTTTTTATAGGATTGCTACAATTTATTCAATCAGGGCATTCAGCTTTCCAAATGCTTGTACCCGTCTAATTTATCTTCGATACCCGAGCATTTGACTTCGAATTTTCCGTATAAATGCAGTTGTATTCAAGGTTCTCTTTTGGGCAAGTTATATTTACAGGGTGTTTCAAAATCGATGTTTGTGCAATGAAAAATATTTGTAGGTACAAAAAATACTTGCTTACTTACAAAAAGCAACTTGAGGAAAGATGAGAGTTACGTTCACCATCTATTCTCTACTGACATAGAAGTTCGCGGTAATACTGTAGTATTTTTCCTCACTAAAAGCGTTGATGATGCATTAGGAGTAATTGATGTGTCTCTGTTAATCAGTACGTACAGTGGTAGTGTGAAGAAAATTGTTCTTTTGGGACAAGAGAAGGAACATCTGGTGAACAATAAAAGTCTCTGTGAAATCAACCGGTCGACTTTTCCCGATATCATTATGAATATTAGGGATAAATTCTATAAGAAGATCATTGATGAGAGGTGGAATTTGAGGTAAATGTTGTGTTATTTCTGTAGGTTTGCGTATATGAAAGTTTTTTATCGTTTACATTTCCAGCGTTTACATTTTTACTACAGAGCTGAGTAACATCTTGGAAATTGGCGCTACCATAATAAATGGGAATTCCGTGCTTTTGGGTGCTTTTGGCGTCGAAAACGCCGATGGAAATTTCTTGAAAAACCTTTAAATTTACTAGTTAAAATATTAATTAAAAGTTACCAAAATATCAAACTTTCTTTAAACTTACCTAGAACATACCTAGATTTAAACCAAGTTGGAACAATTAAAGTTTTAGCCAGTGATGTTAAATTTGCTTATATTATGTATTTAATTACAATTACATTTATACAAGCTTTGGTGTAATTTCAACTAATCAATTATAGGTTGATTTTATCACCTAGCTTTGGAGTACCTATCCATATAATAACAAAATGGACAATTAGACTGTGGAGGTGATTCGGGATGAATTTGGTTATCATTTGAAGGAATGAATTGAATCCCGGAACTCAGCACAAAATTTGAAATTTTCAATTTTTTGTTCAAAATTGGCAAATCATATCCTAGATACAACTGATTTTCACCCTGAAGAGTATCAATTGCTGTAGCCAATGGTTTCATAACTGCGAGTAATTGAATTACAAATGAATTACAATTATTGAGGAGCAAGTAATTAATTCCTCAAATACTATAAAAGCAATTCAATTACTTCTTCAAGTAATTGTAATTAATTAACATTGCTCGTAGGTAAAGTTTAATAGATGTTTTATCAAAACTAATCACTACTTTACTGTTCAAATTTTATTTGTTAATCTTCCAGAATTTGAGAATAAAGATTGTTTAAGTCCTATATGCTTCGTTTGTTAGAAACATTTTTTTAATTCGAGAAAAAGCGGCTTAATGCTTTCTTCTCCTTTCACATCTGTGCTGGTAATCGAAGAATTCCTTTCCATAAGGTCCCCAAGACAGCGGCGGCCACACTCTGTTGTAATTCCTGCAATCCAGTTGTCTAGTTTTGGTAAGCTTTTTGTAGAATTCCACCGATTTCTTGGGCCTTCTCGTCAAGGTAGGGTCGTTATAGAAATCGATTGCGTACAAACCGAAGCGCATTCTACAAAGAAATCGGTTACAAAATTATAAATTATGAATTATTTGTGCTTACGAATATCCTGAAGTCCATTCAAAGTTGTCCATTAAACTCCACGTGGAGATACCGAAAACGTTGACACCGTGAACTTGCATGGCTTCCAATATTTCACAGTAATAGTCCTAAAAATATCAAATAGAATTATAAATAAGTAAAAAAAAATTGCAATTTGTACTTACAGAAAAGTAATCTATTCTATCATAATCGTCCAATGTAGTACCATTATCTGCTAACCCAATTTCTGTAATAACAATCCGTTGGTCTCCAAAGGTCTCCTTAAGCCATACCAATACTTTCCTCACACCCCATGGCACCACCTTAAAATACAAACGAATTAATTGCCACCCCTTTCAGAAAACCCTGCCTAACTTACAGCTTTGTTATTAGCTCCCACCCCCCACATGGGCAACCTGGAACTGACTATACGAATATCGTTTCCATAATCAGTATCATTGTACGGAGCTTCCGGCTCATCGCTGGTCAAAAACGTTGAATAATGATTGATTCCCAGGTAATCGTAAGTGCCCTTGATGAATTGGATTTCTTGCGGGGTGAACTGCGGAAGGCGGCTCTTGGTGTAGCCTTCTTTGAAGCTCCTTTCGGCTATCCTGTCTTTGACCACTTTGGGCCAGTCGCCGGTGAATATGGGCGACAGGTACATCCCGCACTTAAAAATTAGAGTTTGTTGGAAAATTAGGGTGTGTTTGGAGTTATTCATTTACTTACGGTGAATTGTTGCGCCCTGTAGCCAGCTTCTATATCTTCTGGAAACCTGGTTTCTGGTTCGTACCACGAGCAATCCACCACTATTGACATTGGTGCTAAAAAGTAGGTGTTGCAATGATGGTTGTTTGCTATTAAGTTTGTTGATTTTTACCTGTGTAGTGCGGGAAATCTCTTTTGTACATTCGATAAACAGATGCATGGGCTTTTAGAAGAACGTAAGTACATTGGTAGTCCAATATTCCGCTTTCTTCAAGTCCAGGTGCCAAGAGGCCTTCACCGTAGGAGTACCTACAGTAAACTCTTGGCTCGTTAAACGTTATCCAAATATCGACTTCCGGGAAATTTTCTATCACAACTTTGGCGTATTGTGTAAAAACGTCTATTAGTGCAGGATTGGTCCAGCTTAATCCATCTTGGAATAAGGTAAGCGGAAGATCCCAATGGAAAAGCGTCACCATCGGTTTCAGCCCGCGCCTGATGCATTCTTGGATGAGATTCTTATAGTACCTTAAGCCCTTTTTGTTGATTTTATTGACGTAGCCGTCCGGAAAGAGTCTAAAAAGATTGTTTTTAATCCATCGAGTTTTCTGCTAATGCTCTAACTTACCTGGCCCAAGAGATCGAGAAGCGGTACATTTGGACACCCAAGCCGGCGGTGAGATGGACATCCTCCTTGTACCTGTGGTACGAGTCGCAGGCGACGTCGCCCGTGTCGTTATTGACCACAAGCGATGGGTTCCTGTGCACGAACTCGTCCCAAACGCTCAAACCTTTGCCATCCTCTAACCAAGCACCTTCTATTTGGTACGAAGCTGTGGATACTCCGAACAAGAAGTCGTTGGGGAAACGGCCATTGTTCTTCAGCCCTACTGCATTCTTTAGACTAAAAATACTTTGTTTTTCATATGAAAACCGAAAATATGAAAGTATACTTACAGTATGGCCAATGTTAGCACCAGGCACTTCTGAAGGATGGGAGACATTTTTGCTATTGGAACAGAGATTTTAATTGTTATATTTATACGTACGCTGACTCCCCTCTGTTTTTGGTTTTTTGCTAATAAATGTGCTTTCTTTTGAAATTTTTGATAGGGCACGTCTTTTTGAAATTGTATTAGTTAATTTAAATTTATGAGATTTTTCACGTTGTTATGTATATCTGTATCATAAAAAGAAATTAGCGTTAGTAAGTAGATTTTGTGCATATATACTGATTGTCCCTCAAATAAATAGGACATTCCTTCAATAAGATTACATAGATAAAGAAAAAAAGTATCTAGTAATTTTCATGTGAAAAGTTTCACTGTGAATTTTGTCTTTTTAGATACAAATCTATTACAGTCAAGAAATTTGTAATCACACCAAATTATAAAAATTAAAAAAAATATGTTAGTGATTACGGATGATTTACCATTTCATGGATTTTTATTGTATAATTACTATAATAAATAATAACAGAAATTAATTATTTATTCAATAAAATTTTAGCATTTTTAATATTATACAAATTTTAGTAGATACATATTTAGTTCAAAATCAAAAATATTTACAATTAAGCGTGATGCATTATTCATTAAAAAATGAGGTGAACCTTGGATCAAAGAAGCTTCATTATTCAGCTTTATTATTTTTTATTTAACCGTATTTCGTAACTGAAACTCTTCTTCCCGTAGGGACCCCAGCTTGGTTTTATCCATGTTCCATTGTAATTCGTGCAATCCAGTCTCCTAGTTTTGCTCAGTTTTTGGAAGAAACTCACTGATCTCTTAGGTCTACGTTTCAACTTGGGATCATAGTGATCGATGTGGTACAAACCAAAATGAGGACTAAAAATAAGTTTATAGTACTGAAATTAATTCTTTAATTCACTTACGTGTAACCAGCGGTCCATTCGAAATTATCCATTAAACTCCAAACGGATAATCCAGTAACATTCACTCGATCTATTTGAATGGCCTCTAATATTTCGCAGAAGTAGTCCTGGGAGAAAACAATCCTCAGATTATTTATAATAAAATACCAACATTTTTAGCACAACTTACATGGTAGAAATTTATCCTTACATAATCGTTCAATGACGATCCATCATCTGCTACACCCATCTCAGTAATTAACATTTCGTGGTCTCCATATTGCTGCTTGAGATAGTTCAAGACCTTCCTGGCGCCCCAAGGGACGATCTAAAATAATATTTTCTTTAGCAAGATGAAGTTATTGGGGAGTAATTGAGGCAACTTACAGCCCAGTTATTAGACGATACATCCCAATCGGGCGATCTCGAGTTGATTACACGCACATCGTTCTCTACAGCAGTGTGATTATACGGCGCTTCTGGTTCATCAGCAGCCAAGAAAGTGTAATAATGATTGAAAGCCATGTAATCGTAAGTTCCTCGAATAAAATCGATCTCGTCCTGCGTGAACTTCGGAAGGCGGCTCTTCGAATATCCCTCTTTTCTGCTCCTTTCTGCCACTCTTTGCACTACCAACGATGGCCAGTCGCCGAGGTATACGGGATGGAAGAAAATGCCGCACTTAAATAAACAATTATCAAGAAGAGGATCAATTTAATTCGATTCAATTGCACCTCGAATGTGAGTTGTCTTTCGGCTGCTGCTATGTCTTCAGGTTTTTTGGTTTCCGGTTCGTACCATTGGCAATCCAATACTATCGACATTGGAGCTGAAAATTACATCTATAAAATTACCTAGATAAATTTTTTTTTTTGTAAATTCTACCTCTATTGTGGGGAAATTCCTTTTTGTACATTCGATATGTAGCAGCGTGGGCCTTTAGCATGACGTAGAAACATTGATAGTCTAATATCCCGTTCTCGTGCAAACCTGGAGCGAAAACACCAAGTCCATAGGAATTCCTGCAGTGCATTCTCGGCTCGTTGAGGGTTACCCATTTTCCAGACGGCTCGACCTCCGGAAAATGCCTTATAACTTCCCTGCTGTAGTTGACGAAGGCATCTACAACAGCAGGATTGGTCCAGCTGAGCCCGTCTTGGTACAGCTTCAGCGGAAGATCCCAGTGGAAGAGAGTCACTACTGGTATCAGACCGCGTTTGATCACCTCTTTTATTAAGTTTTTGTAGTATTTTAAGCCTGCTTCGTTGATTTTTCCGTTGGCATAACCGTTTGGAAATAATCTAAAAAATTCAGTAGATATTGCGTCAAATTTAATTCTAGGAACTTACGTGAATATCATGAATAAATTGTTAGTTATTTGTTTGATTATTTTTCATAAAATACGGGGAATAACTGGATTGAGGAGATGTGATATTCCAGTTACTTATGCTTTCATTGATTAATTGATGAAAATGCACAAAACTCACCGAACCCAAGAAATAGAAAATCTGTAATACTGCATCCCAAGATTAGCAACTAACTTCACGTCTTCCTTCCATCTGTGATAAGAATCACAAGCGATATCGCCGGTTTCATTATGGTCTATGGGTGAAGGTATCCTATGGACGAATTCGTCCCAAACGCTTTGGCCCTTTCCATCTTCATTCCAGGCACCTTCTATTTGGTAAGAAGCTGTGGAAGCTCCGAAAATGAAGTTTTTTGGAAAAACTCCATTGTTTTTTAAACGAGCAGCGTCACTAAGACTGAAATGTTTTCATTAAACTCATATATTTTAAAGCAATATTGTGATGGAATAATATAGAGTTTCTTTTCCCTTAGTTTTGATCCCTAAGTTTGAAGTATTGTAAAAGATTTGGCTAATTTCAGAAAAATTTAAAAAACTAATTTTATTCGCTTTACTTCTGTTTTGCATTTGGAATAAATGGAATATTGCAAAAGAGATTATTATTCTTTGCAAGTGGGGTATTAACTTCTAGGTATACTTACGATATAGTAAAAATTACTATCAATTTTATACCAAAGCTGGTAAACATTTCAACTTTCAAAATCTATACAATGAATATTAACAGCAAAAATTTCCTATATACGTATGTGATTATACTATCCCTTCCATATTATTAGGTTTGTATTTATTAAAACAGATAAAGAACATTACTCTAGAATTAACATCAAACTATTCGCGATAAACATTAGTATTTGGTAAATATCTGGAATACCCGATGTCCAATTATGGATGGATTTTTATCGCGGTTTGGACAGCATGAAGATAGTTTGTAAGATAGTGTAAATGACAAATTGTTTGTAAAACTAAAGACAATACAAATAATTAATGGAATGACTTAGAAACAATTATAATTGTGCACTGAGCCAAAAAAGTACGTGAAAATGATTAAATAGTGCGTTAATGAAATAACAAAAAAAGTTCGTTAATTTCAGTCCAACGTATGCGTTTGTTGTCACAACAAAACAATGATTGCTAATCAATAAACAGTTCGTTATGATACTTATCACAACGTTTATAATCGTAATGAACGTATTGTAATGAAGCATTTTTTTTAACGCCGTAATGAAAGAATTAAAATGTAACGGCGCAATTTTTGTAAACAAATGTGATAAGTATTTAAAATCAGAAGTTTTCGCGGTAAAGCTGTTTTAAAAATATCTTTTCGTAATTATAAAAAATTGTGTAAATTTAAAAAATACTTAACCCCCTTAGATTATTCGCAATTGTATACCTGTATGTGTACAATGCAATAATGTATGCCTAATACGTACACAATTGCGTAGATGTGGATAATTACTAGTATATTAAATATTGGGTATTAATATTGTAATTATAGATATTGGGTAAAATACCTTTGAGTAAATTATTCCAATTATGATGTCTTTAAATTTGAAACATATCTATTAACAGAAATTTTAAGCATATATTAGATATAATAGGGTCTATTAAATATGGTCAACCTATAGTAATTTAAAATAGAACTTTTGGCTAACGTATGTATAATAGATCTTGTTAAAGTACATAAAGTTCGTGGTATATTCGAAATTCTTCAATATATTATCGACTTGATAAAGATAGGTCAGCATTGAAAAGCTATTTTTATTCAGTTCGTTTTTATTTTGTTTCATGAAATAAGAGATCAAACGTTTTTAATAAATGTTGAAGACCAATTCAAATTTTAATGATTTGATGGTTAACCTTAACTATGATTAGACGTGACTTCTATGTAAGCGACTCTCGTAACTGTAATGCTTCTTCCCGTGCGGGCCCCAATTGGGCTCCGGCCAATCTCCCTTGTAACTGGAGCATTCCAGTTTCCTAGTTTTGCTCAACCTCTGGAAGAAACCCACCGATTTTTTAGGCGTACGTTTCAACGTGGTGTCGTTTTTGAAATTGATGTGGTACAAACCAAAGTGAGAACTATAAAAAATCATTTAATCACGAATTTAAATGCCTTTGTATCAACAATCTTACCTGTAACCAGCGTTCCATTCGAAATTATCCATTAAACTCCAAACGGATAATCCAATCACTTTAATTCGATCTACTTGCATGGCTTCTAAAATTTCGCAAAAGTAGTCCTATAAAAAAGCAATTCTCTAAATCTTTACATCAATTTTTTTACAACAACTTACACAGTAGAAATTTATTCTTTCGTAATCGTTTAACGACAATCCGTCATCTGTTACGCCCATTTCTGTAATTAATATATTGTTGTCGCCATATTGCTGTTTGAGCCAGTTCAAAACCCTTCTAATGCCCCAAGGGACGATCTAAAATCAAATTTTATCAAGTAAAAAGAAGTTTTGTAAAAGATGAAAAGGAACTTACAGCCCATTTATTAGAGGCTAACGCCCAATCGGGCGATCTCGAGTTGATTACCCGAACATCATTATCGTAATCGGTGTGATTGAATGGCGACTCAGGCTCATCTGCTGCCAAGAAAGTGTAATAATGATTGATAGCCAAATAATCGTGAGTTCCTCGAATAAAATCGATCTCTTCATCTGTGAACTTCGGAAGACGGCTCTTCTTATAGCCTTCTTTTTTGCTTCTATATGCCACCCTTTCGATCACTACAGACGGCCAATCGCCGATAAATACAGGGTGGTAATACATTCCGCACTTAAATAAAAATAATCTTTACAAATTGATTGTTTTAATTTATCCTAATTGCACCTCGAATTGTTGTTGCCTGTCGGCTGCTTGAACATCTGCAGGTTTTTTGGTTTCTGGTTCGTACCATTGGCAATCGACCACTATCGACATTGGTGCTATAAATTAATTGTATTATTACACTTTTTATTAAATTTATTGATTGGAAATTGTACCTTTGTAATGGGGAAATTCCTTTTTGTACATTCGATAAACGGCTGCGTGGGCTTTCAAGACTACATAGGAGCACTGGTAGTCTAAAATACCACTTTCTTTTATCCCCGGAGCCAAGGTGCCGATTCCATAGGAAAATCGACAGTAAATTCTCGGCTCGTTGAAGGTTATCCATATGCTAACTTCGGGAAAATTCTTTATAACTTGTCTGGTGTAATTAACGTAAATGTCTATTATCGAATCGTTGGTCCAACTGATGCCGTCCTTGTAGAGTTTTAATGGAAGGTCCCAATGGAAGAGTGTCACTACTGGCATTAATCTTCGTTTAACGACTTCTTGGATCAATTTTTTGTAGTAATTCAGTCCTGCTTCGTTAATTTTTTTATCTATGTAACCGTCAGGAAACAGCCTAGAAACCATCAATATATCCTGCTTTATCGCTTTTGCAATATCTAAATATTTATTTGCTGTTGGTAACCATCGGCATATTTGTTTAATTTACATAATTCATTAAAAAAAATTAATGTATGAATAATATAAATAAATAAAATTAAAATTTGTGTATGTTTACGTCAAAATACATTCCAGCTTGTTTTAAATCCATTATTCATTTTTTGCTTAAACATAGAGAATTGGGTAATTGAAAATGCGTAAAGCTCACCTAGTCCAAGCAATGGAAAATCTGTAATACTGCATCCCAAGGTTATCTACTAAATGCACGTCTTCCTTCCATTTGTGATAAGAATCACAAGCAATATCACCGGTTTCGTTATTGGCTATGGGAGATGGTACTCTGTGGACGAATTCGTCCCAAGTACTTTGGCCCTTTCCATCTTCATTCCAGGCACCTTCTACTTGGTACGCAGAGGTGGCTGCGCCGAAAAGGAATTTTCTTGGGAAAACTCCATTGTTTTTTAAATAGGAAGCGTTACTCCCACTAAAATTCGTTTAATTAACTCACAGTGAATTATTTATTACAACAATAAAAATACTCAATAAAAAAGACAAAGTTTTCCAAGAAACAATGCTAATATGTTACACCAAATAGTAGATATTACTTACGATATAATAAAAATTACTGTCAGGCACAAATGAAAGGGAGATAGCATTTTAGCTTTTTAAACAACAATTAAATTGTAACAACTGACTCTTTTGTATAAGTACACAAATAATATCCCTTCCAACCATATAAAAATACACATGTATTTTTTAAGAAGATAAAGCGCATTGCCGCGGAATTCTCTTTAAATAATTTACGATAAGAACATTTTTATCATTTCTGGAAATCACTAATTAGATAGGTACATATCATTTTAGCGTTTGCGAAATTTCCTCAGCTTTTCCACTTCACAATTATCAGATTGATTACTTTCTTGCAGAGGTTCGTAATTTCCAGTATATGTGAGTAAAATAAAAAGATTTCAATAATAGATACAATTTAAATGACTTACCCATTTTTACGGAAACAATAGTAAATGCAATCATAATCATCAATAAATCTACGCATTTAGTAAATTAATTATAAAAATATTCTTTGTTCTACTAATTATTGCTTTTATTGAATACCATTTTATCATAATCGAATTGTTTTCTATCTTTAATCAGTATAAGTACCAAAAGAAAATTGGTAGGTTTCTTGAAAAAGATAACGTAATCGTTAGAGAAAAGATGCTTATTAAAGAAATACCTCTTCAAGTATACTATAATTAATTATATCAACTTTATAAAGGTGCCTAATAATAGAAATTTTTGGATAACCTTGCAAGACACTCAATTAACTTTTTTATTCAATTACTTAGTATCCACAAAAGTGCAAAATTTTTCTAAACCCATAATTAATAAGCACCAATTTGGGATATTTCTACAACCTGTTTTTCTATAGATGAAAAGTACAGAAAATTGGACAAATAATTGCAATATTTTTGAATTTATCTAGAAGATTTTTTACATCCCGTTTAAGGTTTTTAATTCTTTGTATTTTACAAATGAATGCGGTACTGCACAACATTTGCAAACAATACAGCAAGTAACATCGAAGTACCGGACATTGAAACGGCTTACCTCAGTTATTACCAAATGAATGTTTGACATCCATTAATTTTTTTTCAATTTGGACGGAACAGATTTTCTCACCTGTTCCTTTGTTTGTCGCCTTTGTTTGTCCTTAACCAGTAATTTGATTTAAACATTACATACCCAGTTCGTTATATAATAAATAAGGCGTCTTTTGTTTGGTGAAAAATAACAAAAAAAATGAAGAAAAATGTAGGTTTAATCGTTGATATTCCTAGTATGCTATTTTTATTATTCTCTTTGCAAATTTCTCGGTAAACCGTTGTTAGAACTATCGCACCGTAATTAGAGAATATTATTATCTATTAAAAAATTAGTTTTTTCCGCTTTATTACAAATATGATTCATTCAGGAATGGAACACACTTTTTCCATTTGTATAAGTTTTTCCGTGCTATATATATAATTTAGTACTTTCCAGTATTCACAATTATTACCATTCTTTAACCCAGTATTTACTTACCTATTAGGTAAATTATCAAGTACCTACTTACGCTTAAAGTGACTACTTATATTTTATTGTTTATGATTTTGTAATTATTAAAACTTTAGGTATTAACTTAACAATTTAAATAATCATTCATTTATTTATGCAGATTATTCATTTTTTATTGTTAAACTATACAAAGTTCGGTCCTGTAGATGTGTCAAGGGTGAATTGTTGTACATTATTGTAACAACAAGTACAGACTGAAATTTCCTGTCCTGCATGTAACTTGATATAAATATACTGTCAAGAACAAGCATTAGTAATTGCGTAAAAAACTGCTAAGAAAATTAGAAAGGTTTTATTTTTTATAAATATTGCTCAAAAGGCTGTTTAAGAAAATGGAAATAATTACCTATCAAAGATTAAAAAAGTAAATTATCGTACACACTGCGATTTTGTTAACTGCACATATTTACCTAGAATTTTTAATAAGTAATTTAGTAGTATTTTCGATTTCGAAGGCAACTTTTGAAACCTTGCATTTAATAATACTTAAGTACCCAACCTATTTAATGAAAACCTACAAACATGAACCATATTTTCCTTATTATATCTGCATTTATTAATTTTACATAATTATCAAAAAAAACATATGAATAATATCATAACACTAACTTAATATTTTTTTAAATGAAACGTCATGTTTTTAAAATCCTTTCCTTCCAGCTTCGACCTCGACTTAATAAATATATCACATTTAACAATAAACCAAAAACTTAAAAATAAAACGGAATAATTTCTCAAGGGTCAATATTTTGTTAGCGGCGGATACGTAATACCTTTTCGGTCAATCAGTCTCATTTGAATGAACTTAAACCATCTTCTGCAAGGTGGGAGATACTGTAAACAAGGTTAATTTACCAATAGTCCTGCCTATAAATAAAACTCCTGCAGCTGTGATTGCCGTACTCGTTAGATTTTTGCCGATCCTTCAAACTCTGTGTTCAAAATGAAGTTTGCGGTAAGTAAAACACTCAAGAAATAATAATAAGAATTGTATAAAGAAAATTGAGTAACTCATCTACTAATATTTTTTAAGATTTATTAAAGTTATGATCCTTTAATAAATTATGTGGAATTAAAAAATAATGATTTTTGTGAACAATATACGTATTTTTATTAATATGGATAATTTTGAGTTGAAATTATTTTTTTCACCATTCAACATTCAAAAAATTCAATAAAATTTTGAATTATTGTTAGTTAATCTAAATTATTTTTCTTCCACTAACTTCATAATTTAAATTTGATGTATTTTTTTACAATTTAATGATTCTTATACAGAAAATTCAAAAAAACAAAAAATTTTAAAGCGTTTATTAACATTTATTAAAATTATGACAAAGCTACAATTTTTTTAAAATACCTACCTGGGTAATACTTATGTAAATATAAAAAAAATGTAGAATATTTACGAAATACCTTAATAAAAATATCTACAGAAAAACCGTGTTTGTTTAAGTGTTTGCCAGTAAGTATCAAGGGAAAATTGAAAAGTTACCTAGACACACTTATATCTAACAATAAATTTTCTTTAAAAATAGTTTGTACCTTTTATACTACATTCCTCTACATTACTTTATTATGACAGCTTTTTGCGAAAATTGCGTAAAACAAAATTAATTAAAATTCATGTTATAAATATGCGTACGTGTAAAAAAATACAATATCGTTCAAGGGTGTGGTACTGTAATAAAAATAATTTACTGTCTCGTGGAATAATATTAATTATAATAATAATTTAAATGAATCATCACTCAGGATGACATTGAGAAAAATCTAAACAAGTAAATTAACAATAAACAAATTAGTTTATTATTTATTTACAGCACTACATAATACTTAAAGACTCATATTTACAAAAGACCAGCCCTAAATAAATTTTCCATTGCATATTTAAGTGAATTCATAGCGAGTTAATTAACACGCAAAGTTTAATAAAATAAATATATCCAACGCTTATTTTATCTCTTTTTTATATCTAAATATTTATCCATGCAAGAAACATGAGAACTTCATTTAAATTCAATTCTATAATGAATGTGTGCAATTTCGTTTTTGACATTGAGCCATCATACTATTTTTACTATTGCATATTTTCAATACATTTAAAAAAAACTATTTTAATTATATGAGTACGAACTATAACCTACGTAAAGGTATAGGCAATAATTTTATGTGTAGGTATTCCTTATATTAAATTGAAACTGTTAATAAAAAATGCACTAAAATTTAGCTGGTGTGTTGTTCAAGTAGCATTTCCATTCATAAGTCAAAACAATTAATAAAAGAGACAATATCGACCTTCTTGAAACATCATGTTGGTTTTAAATGGATGAATTATTCAAAATACAATACCGACTATTATTTTCCTTGCGTTCATGCATGGATTAATTATTAGGCAAAAAAGGCACAGATAGGAATATTCTCACAATGCGCCATAATCCTTGATATCCAATATTTAGTTTGTGAACTTGATTAACGGGGCGAACCGAGGTTAATTACATTGTTACTACATTATTCAAGTATCTACTTGTTAAATACTTCCGGTGTATATTAAATTGAATTAGTTTAAATGATTTTATAACAACTCAACACTGACAAAACACCGGTGAGTGATTTGTAATTACTTATAGCTGCATTTATTATTGGTACATTTTTATGTGGACTTATTTTGTGCTCTCTCATATTGTGGGTGGTTTAATATAAATTTTATGGACAGCAAGTCTACCTTGTACTTCAAAAATCTTGCTAAATTCGTTAAGGTCTGGCTCATTTATGTCTGAATCAGTGCCTACACAATAAGAAAATTTACTATTTTACTTGTAAATACGTAGGAATAATCATCATTTAAACAACTCCATTAGGCACCCTTATTAAATCATCAGTGTTTTCCATAAATTAAACTGCGAAGCGGCCTAATGTCTTAATAATGCGAATAAATTGTGGAAAAACCTTACAATGACAATGATTCATCGCATCAAGTACATTTGCATGCATGTTATACTTTTTGATTTGTCAAGTGCCTAACTACAATGATTTGTTTACTATGAGGTCGTTAGTAAGCAAATTGTGTAATAAAATTATAGCCCATAATTTAATTAATTGCATATTGTGTAGCCACTTTAATAACTCCTTGCTGGGTCGTTCCAAGTGAAATTGCGCACCTACTACTTAGTTCTTGTTTTTTTCGGTAATAGTTTATAACAAATTAAGAGACAAACAACAAAAAAAATCACTGTAATTAACAACATGGTTAAATAACGTAATGTATTATTAAAATAGCAGTTTCAACTTTAATAACCAATTAACAGAGTGTAAATGACCAATTAAAGCATTTATTAATTTCTGTTTTCTTTAGGTACTATGTTTGTGTGCTTTTCTAGCCACAGTACAAGCGAGTGGTTATGGTTTACTGAACACAGGTAGCAGCCTTTATTCCAGTACCTACGGCAGCGGTTACGGCAGCGGTTACGGGAGCGGTTACGGTAGCGTATACGACGTCGGTTACGGTGGTTATGGGGGCGGTTACGGGGGCTACAACAGTTACGCCGGCTACAGACCCACCGGTTACAAGCCTTACAGGCCCGGTTACGGCGGTTACGGAAGCTACGGGGATTATGGTGGATACAGAGGTAATTAATCTACTATTACAAGAAAATAAAGCAGTAATAATAACAGATGAAAAGTTGGTTATCATGGTATTTCGTTGTTACAGGCTACGGAGGTTCCAGACCCGGTTATGGAGGTAGTTACTACCCTGGCGGATATAATTCGTACGATGGTTATGATACTAATGGTTATGGAGGATACTCGGGTATTGGAGGTACCAATTTCTTAGGAATATCGAGCGGTTACAGGCCGTACAGCGGAAGCGTTTGGAGGACATACTACAAGCGATAAGGATTCGAGGAGGATGGTTAATTTTAAATGTTTGTGGATAAATAAAATATTGTAAAATAATTTTATATAACTGAATGTTTAGTATCTAAATAAATAATGTTTTAAATATGTTTAAAGATAATATTTGAAATAGCTATAAAATGCCGGAACCGTCTCGGTCAAATAAAAGATAACAACAAATTGTTAGGAGAGAATTAAGAATAGGCAATATTTGGAAATCTGTAGACATGTATAAAATATGTGTACAATGGATCTTTTTCTGTGTGTTATTTTTTATTTGCTTTTGTGTCTGCGTACTTATCTATTTACATAAATTAAAAAAAAGAAAATAAATAAAATATTTTCATAGGCATACAATTAAACAAACTTTGTGTAATGAGTGTTGCATATCAACTGAAAGAAATTAGTAGTTTACGTTTCATCTGTCATTTAAACGGTTTTTATCTTTGTCTATCGCACTTTTGTTCATATGTTCTATCTTCTGAAAGTGAAATTGTAGAATAGAACAAAGCGATTGTGTTCTATACAGAAAAAGAAAACAAATAATTTGCTAGGTATTTACTTGGATAATATGCATTTATTGCTACACTTTAAATCAGAAATTTGCTGGGGTATTAAAAATCTTTGGATTTTGCGAAAGTAGCGCTCAGGACGCTTATATATTGAACTAAAAAGGTACAGCCCGATATCTCCTATCCTCTTTATTTTGTCTATGGTTTTCTAGTTCTAGATTTCTCCGCGAATCGCCATATTGACACAAATTTTGACTTTCCGAAAATTGGATAAGACTGAGGAAAATATCGGAAAAATGCCGGTTAGGGTGGATATAACACCTCCCCTACCGGCTAATTCAAAACAACCAGGAGTTACCAAGTCTTTGTTATATAACGGCTCGAAATTTCAAGGTTTTCAAAAGTCAAAAGGCAACAGTTACGAAGTGGAAGTGATTTTGCAGGTTAGGAAATTTATTTTCGTACGAAAATAGCCTATTACACGGCGTTTTATTATTGTGGGTGGTTGTTTTTCAAGCTTGTACTCTTTACTCATTTACTTAATATGTCTTACATAACTTTGCTTTACTTTTACTTTTAATGTTTGTTTTACATATGTTGTCTGTTGCAGCATGTCGATGAAGAAAATTCCTACTTATGCGGCTACTTACAAATCAACGGGCTCACTGACGAATATCCCAAACTTACCACATTTTTTGACGGTGAGATAATCAGTCAGAAATATCCATTTCTAACTAGGAAATGGGACGCCGATGAAGATGTTGATAGAAAGCATTGGGTACGCATACTGCAGGTATCCTCAGTATTACATATTAATATGGCCTTTTGCATTCCAGAGTAAATTTTCCTTGTTCAGCCAATATGCGAAAACATTCAATTCGGATTCCTTCGATTACAAAGCTCTTGCCAATACCGATTACGTCTTTATGAGATGGAAAGAACACTTTTTAGTACCCGATCACACGATTAAGGATATATCAGGAGCTTCTTTCGCTGGCTTTTATTACATTTGTTTTCAAAAGTCTAAAGCCACAATCGAGGGTTATTATTACCATAGAAGTTCGGAGTGGTAAGTTTGTAAATTAATATCCTTTTTTTTAAAACGATAGTAGAATATGGCATTATACCAAAAGGTTGTTATTCTTGGCTATGACGTTACTACTAAGCTAGAGCTCTAATTGGCTGGTATTGGAATTGAGGGAAAAGCGAGCACTGTGATTGGCTAGACTTTGTGACGTCACTGTCAACCTTTATGGCCTCTATATTATGTCATTTTAGTAATTTTATATACCTACCTATAAAGTAAATGCTCCCCCCAAGAACAAAAATTGACGAGTCGCAGGGAATGTTGAAAAAAAAAATCCCTTTTCAGTTACAGTAGTGTACAGTCTCCATATTTTCTTTGGAAGGCCCTGTATATATTTCTTTATTATTATCTCAATTAGGTCATTTTTTGTTTCAGGTATCAGTCTTTAAACTTAACTCATGTGCCTGAAAACAGTATACAAATATACGAGTTTAGGTAAATAAAACACCAATACTATGGGCACAGTTAATAATAATGAAGGTATGTTTTCTGATTTTTTGAATATTAATAAAAAAAAATATACATCTCTACTAAACCAAAGGGTTTAACTACGACAGTAAAATAAGTAGATCAGATGGTTTTCAATATGTACAAGCTGTCTGAACTCTAACATTATTTTATTCAATTTTATTTTACGGGCATTTTTAACTTAAAGCAAGAATACATTTTTGATAAATATATACAGATTGTTGAATCTCAGTGCTTCATGCTTAAATAATACTTTATGAGAGATTCAAGTATTTTCTACATAGGTAATTAGTTTTAAAAACAGTTGTCTCAATCAAAATTTGGTTTAGTAGAGAACAATCTGAAGTTTTGTTCCCAGTGTTATTTTAAATAGAATGTAGCTCTCTTTAAAAAAAAGACATTCAGTTAAATATTTAATATTTTAAGAATATATGGAAATTTTTTAAAAGAGAGTTTTGGTGTTTTTAATACAAGATTGATAAAAAAAAATGACTGGATTTTAATAGTACCTTTACATTAAGATTTTAACATTTTTGACGAAATACTCTTAAGTAGTGCATTATGTATATTATGTATAAATTGTATTGAATAGATTTTTTATTATTTTCTGAAGTCAGTTTGTGTTTATTTGAGTTAAAATAAAGATTTAATTTGTTAATTAAAACATTAATTTTTTTATCAATTTGTTTATTATATGTCATTCATAAATACAATGTTTTTATGTACAATACCAAATTCTTTACAGTAGAAAATTAAACAACCATATTTCTAAAAAATACAAGTAATAAAATCATATCTAAGTAGAACTAAAACGTTCCATTTGGCCCCAAATGTTTTATTGATAATTTATGATATTTAATTCTTATTAAATAATTTGAATAATATTTTTGAAGAACCAAGTGACAGGATTTCATGCGCAATCGTACATTTAAATTGCTAATTTATACATATTATGAAATACATGAATAAATTTTCAATAAGCATACAGGGCTACGTTTGGCTTTTCTCTAAGCAAGAAATCCATTTAGGCTTATATTTATTTGAAAAAATTACGAACTAAATGTATCTAAATTTTATTCTCTACTATAAATTTTGAAAATAGTTTGAATGCAAATTACATTAAAGTAACTAATATATTATCACAGTAATATTAAAGATTTTTTAATGAAGCTATTCCACTTAAACCGATATTAAATAATAGTAAATCATTTTTTAAAAATATATCACAAAATCTTGATGATACAGTTTGTTATTGGCAGTTGGTTATTTAATTCAGTCTTTGTGTTCGCCTGAATTTTCGCGCCAAATAAAATCGTGACTAATGCCTTTAAACTATTTTTCAATAAATTATCGACAAAAAAAATATAAAATTGCTATAAGTATATTTTTCCAAAATTTTATTTTCATGGAATGTGCACATAATGTACTTATTACATTTGTAGAGGTGTATAATAAATCTACTTATTATTGATACCAATTTGTTTTAATTCTGGTTTAGATCATGTCCAAAATTCGTCAATTTCATTGCTTAATTTTTAACTTGATTCATGTTCAACTCTAATCTTTAAAACATGTTGGTATTAAAACAATTATTTTTATGTGCACATTCACTTGAGCCTTTTCATTCAATATTTGTTCATAATTCGAAATTGGCAGTTTCAATTGCATGATTAGATAGAAAAGAAGAAAACCGATTACCCCGTACGTCCGAGATAAAACCTCCATCCGAAAAGTTGCCAAGTTTATAACATAAATATCAAATTCAATTATAAGTATTTACCAAGACACGCGGTAATGATAACGGCCACACAAGCGCCACTTGAGCTCAAACTATTCGACGAAGATTTATAAGGCATCTTATCGCCTATTGCTGTATCACCAGTACTGTACCGTGAACTGGACTCGGTGTGTTCGTAATCCGTGGTAGTGGAATTCAGATTCTTGCCGCAGCCCATCCAAAACGGAGCCGACAATTTCGGTTGTTTGTGCTCCACGCGCAAGTGATAGTCGTTGAACTTCCAGAAACCCTTTCCCTTGAAGAAGTAAGTTTTCCCGTCTTTCCATTGAAATACGGCGTCTATGTCAGTCCCGACGCCTTTCCATATCGACATGTCTCTGGGATAGTCCAATTCGACTTTTTGTATATCTTCATCAAATCTGTAAGTAATGTATCCAGTGATTTTTTTGTGGATGCTAAAGTGTGGTGATTAATTACCTCCAATACAAATTGCCGCTGTAGAAGTACGTCTTGGTGTTATGTCCCCACACCATAGCACCATCAATATGAGTAATTTCCCGGGGGATACCTAGATGAGTCAACGGTTTCGGGTAGCCATTTTCCACGTGATTGTCCAGGAAGACGTAATATTTGTCATCGATAAAGAACACAATCCTACCATCAGTTCGCTCGTAAACAGCATCAACGTGTGTAAGATTGCTCGGTAAACCATACCAAAGTCTCCTTATTAGAGCCGGATATCCGTCCATTAGGCCCGTCTCTCCTATTCTCCAGAAGTACTACAAACAGATAAGGGTAAAGAGAAGCGCTAGGGGATGAGAAAAGTTTCCTTACAGCATCTTTGAATATGAAAACATCGCGCCTAATAACGGATATAGCATCATAGCTGGTATCGCAAGTCTGCGGAGGAGGTAGCGGTGTGGTCTCTGTAAATGGATTCGTCGTGGAGGTGGTGGGCCCCGCAGGAGGTATGGGTATTCTCGGGTAATAAGTCGGCGGCGGGTAGGTCCTCGGCGGAGGCGGCGGGTGCGTTCCAGTCCTGGGCGGCTTGGTTCGAAGAGGGAACCTCGGCGGGAACGTGTCCACCGGCCTGTAAGGTACTCTAGTGGGGTACTTCCGATCTGAAAATGCTGGCGTTGTAGACGCAAGTGTTGTTTGATTAAAGCGAATTTACCGGGGTGTTTGTTTTTCTTCCAGTCGGGGTAGTGAGGAAATACGTTTGTACCGTGCTTTTTGTTGGGGTTCATGGGTTTGGGCGAGGGGTGTCCGTGGGGGTAGCGCGGATCGTGGGGCCGCTTCGGGCGGTTGTTCATCCTCGGCCTCATGGTGGTGGTGGTGGTTGTGGTTGTAGTGGTTGTCGGAGGCGGCAGTGGTTGTTGGTAGCGTGGATTTTTCGCCCATTTGCTGCGATAATCCGGAGAACCTTAAACACCAATCCACATTAATTCATGTACTAATGAAGCTCCAATTACTTACCATACAATACTTGTATAGCCTGCTTGTCATCATCGGGTAATTCGTAGTTAAAACCGTTCTCCATTTCTTTGTACCAAGGATACATTAGAGCATCTTCAACGTTGGAATGCGAAAGCCCCAGCGAGTGGCCGATTTCGTGGGCGGCCACGTTGAAAAGATTCGTCCCTGGAATATATAAAAATCTGGATTAGATCGGATAGCAACGTCCATTTGGTCTCTTCTTAGATGAAAATCGATAGGCAAGCACCTACGATGAAGTACAGAGCCAACTCCCATACAGAATCCCAGAATGGCCGAAGTTGGACACTTTATTATTCCTCCACTTCAATCTCTTGCAACTTTAATGAAGTTAGAGAAATATAATTGACAAGTCAAGTTCCGGAGTTGGTGTAAGAATAATGAAAACAATCGAGACTGCTAGAAACTAGTACAAATTAAATAACTGAGAAATCTTTCTCAATTTCAGTCAAAGAAATAATAATTGCGCCATTCCGTCTATTGCTTTTGGAAAATTGCAATTAAATATAATTATGTTTATTAACGCGTAAGAAATTCAATTTCTGATTTACTTTAGAGAAGGCTAATTAGAGAAAATTTTTACACTTCTTCGGACACTTTAATAATAGTTTCTTTAATATTAAAGATACTTTTGAACTAATTTTATTAGGTTTCTTACATACGTTCAATATTATGTACTAATCGATTTCGAACAAGGTATGTTTCATAAGTAAGGATATTTTTAGCTCATAAGCTGCCCTTGAGAGAGAGTAAAATTTATGAAAAAAGTTCGTAAAACACAAAAAGGTCGATTCAATTAAACGATTCTTATAAATATTTCATGATTAATTAGAAAATTCCGTGACTTTTATTAATAAAAAGTTCCTGGACTTACATGTTAACAGAATTATATAAATAATTCCATCATTAACAGCCATTTGAGCAATCGCACTAGGACATTTTCTATGAGACAAGCGATGCTAGAAAAACTAAAATTTTACTTGGTATGTTTTCATGTGTCCCTAAAAATAGAAAACTATTGCGCTGATTGGTAATTTTTTGAGCTAATTCATTCATATGACGCATTTTATTAATGGACCTGTTTTTACCGCATATTACATTCGAAATATACGAATTTATTTTACATAAAGTTCGATGAGACAAACGGATTCGAGGAGACGGAAGCTAATGCAGATGATAAAAAATACAAATTTAGATGAACTTTGTTTATACGCCGTACACCCCCGTTAAATGATATAATCGGAAACGAGCGGAAAACGAGATCACAAGTCAAGTGGGTTGAATGATAACGCGAAAATCTGTTTTATGCCGAGCGATTGCCGTTGAAATGTAACTACGCGTTTCGGATCGTCGAATAAATTTCGCGTCGCTTCTAGATGATAAAAAATCGATTTCGGAAAATTAATTTATCTCGAATTACCAGCGGCTGTGCGCCGTCTTTCGAATCTCCCGCGCAAGTAAAAACGGGAATCGCAATGGTCTATCTTAAAACAATTCGTATTGTTGAAGAAGATTCTCTTTCAAATTGCCAGCGTACGTGCCTGAAGTGGCGGAGGGATAGAGATAATAACCCTTTTTGAGGGTGCCAGGGAATTGAAGTGAATTGAAATGAAATCTAGCATGTTCTCGAGGACCGCGGAATCATCGCAAGATACAACGTTTTAATTAAAATATCTATGATGATTCAGTTGCTTGCCTGGATTATTGTACGGGTACTTTCGCAAAAGTTTAATTGGCAAATTTTAACTTTTCATTTCACCAACCAATTCTTAAAGTTCCTACCTTCCTACTTTAGGCAAGAAATACCTAAAGACTGGTTGGTGAAATGATGAAAAAATGATGATACAAAAATCGCTGTGTTAACATTGTTAAAAATTGCATAACTTTGCTTGTGGATAAAAAGCTTTTAACCATCTAAATTTACATGCTTACCGTCCTCATTTTCCACCGAAGTCGTCCATTTCTCATCGGCGTCGAAGTGCACCTCGACGCTCGATTTGACTCCCGTGGGGAAGAACGCGTGGGCCAAAACTTTTCCCGGCCCGTCGAACGGGAAACTGTCGCCGTGCGAGCCCCTGAAAAACGTATCGAAAATTTCAGGTAAACTTTCCTGCTGGAAAGTCCATCCGGATTTGCGGATTGTGCGCCCTGAAACGTCAGAGGAAACGCGTAAGTACCTGTGGAAATAGATGAGTATGTCGGCCTTGTCGCTGTCGACTTCGGTGAATGTTAACTTGGAATGCTTGGACCAAACCTCTAAAGCCTTCGATATGACATATCGCACGTCGTAGTGATTTAAATTGTTCACTTTTTTGGTTCTCACGCTGTAACAAACATAAACCACCATTAAAATTATTGAAGACACCACAACCAAAAAGAGCAGAAGCAAATATACACCAGATAGATGTAGATCAAATCAACCTCCTTAATCGCTCACTCAAGGAGGTTGTGATGGAATAAAAACACATCACACCCAGGTTGAGTGAGTAATCAAAAAGGACACATTACAATCCAGCGACCTTCCGGCTCCGGAGTTTTCATAAACCAACATTAAAAAGCGCAATTAAAACTTCCCATTCGGCTAAAATAAACTCGACGGTACGAACTGATAAGCCTCGTTTTCTGGGACACACGATATCCCTCCGTTTCGCTCCCGTTTCTTTCTCCTATTTTTATCCGAAACTCGAGTTCGATTTCGAAACTCGTCCCGGAACTGCCATTGCGACTCTCCGTCAAGGGAGGAGAGAAAATTCGAGATATGAAGGCGATGCTTTAAAGTTAAGTGTGACGTCGATTTGTAGGGATTGACGGCGCCCGCACACAACGAACCAACTTTATTGCTTTACTGGAAAATTTACTGTATCTAATATGGATTGACGTTCGGCTCGGTCAATAAATGTATCTACAATATTACCAGCCGACGGTGATTAACTGCCGAGCCATTTACAACACGAAAGTTTAGCAACTAATATATAAAGAGGAAGAATAATATATAGAATAGGTTTTAGAGTTGATAGGATAGGTTCGAGCAATTTCGTTTATCACACTTGCTTAAGGAGTAAAAATATCCTAATTTGGGCAAAACTGATACAACTACATCACTATATTAAAGTTTAGGTTGTTTCTGGTCGAACTTAAGAACCAAAACCAGCACCACTTTAGTGATTTTGGAAAGACTCTAGTTTCTTCTGTACCTATTCTTCCCAATTCAACTCTTCCTAATGGGTGAGTTTTGGAGTTGACAGTACAGGTTCAGATTTGGACTAGGTTGTTGTCAAGGAAAGCCTAATAAATATCCTAACTTGACCAACCTTAGCACACCAATAGGTTATGAGTTGGTGCAATTAATTCACCATATTAAAGCCAATTCTTGATCAAAATTAAGACCTAAATCTAGCACCACTTTAATGCTTTTGCTAAATGAGACATTCAGAAGATTTAGCTCTCCTAAGAAAAGATCCATTTTCTTCCACACTTATTCTTCCCTAATTCATCTCTTCCTAATGGGGCGAGTTTTGGAGTTGATAGTATAGGTTCAGATTTGGACTAGGTTATTGTCAAGGAAAGCCAAATAAATATTCTAACTTGACAAACCTTGGCACACCATAAGGTTGCAATTAATTCACCAAATTAAAGCCAATTCTTGATCACATTTAAGAACCAAAACTACCACTATTTTAGTGCTTTTGCTAAGTAAGGTACATTCTGAAGATTTAGCTCTTCAAAGAAATATTCTAATTTCTTTCATATATATTCTTCCCTAATTCATCTTCCTATTGGGGTGAGTTTTGGAGTTGATAGCATAGGTTCAGATTTGGACTAGGTCATTGTCAAGGAAAGCCTAATAAGTATCCTAACTTGACAAACCTTAGCACACCATTAGGTTGAGTTGGTGCAATTAATTCACCATATTAAAGCCAATTCTTGATCACATTTAAGAACCAAAACTACCACTATTTTAGTGCTTTTGCTAAGTAAGGTACATTCTGAAGATTTAGCTCTTCAAAGAAATATTCTAATTTCTTCCATATATATTCTTCCCTAATTCATCTTCCTATTGGGGTGAGTTTTGGAGTTGATAGCATAGGTTCAGATTTGGACTAGGTCATTGTCAAGGAAAGCCTAATAAGTATCCTAACTTGACAAACCTTAGCACACCATTAGGTTGAGTTGGTGCAATTAATTCACCATATTAAAGCCAATTCTTGATCACATTTAAGAACCAAAACTACCACTATTTTAGTGCTTTTGCTAAGTAAGGTACATTCTGAAGATTTAGCTCTTCAAAGAAATATTCTAATTTCTTCCATACTTATTCTTCCCCAATTAATCTGTTCCTAATAGGATGAGGGTTAGAGTTTATAGTATAGGTTCAAACTTGGACTTGTTTACGTGAACTTGTCACAACCTTAGGCTGAGTGGTTGCAGTAATATAGTTTCTACCATATTTATGATTTTCCTACTTCACCAACTCATCTCATCCAACTGAGACGAATAATATTACTTGCGACAATACTGTGTTAGAAAATAACTAGCCTGGAACAGTGTATTCGTAAACAGATTTATAATTCAAAGGAAAATCTATAACTAGAGCACATGCAAATTTAAGCCTGTGCAGCTAATTGGCTTAACAATCTTATTAACTCTTATTGACATCAATGATTCACTGGCTTGCGCACGAAATCTTACCGAAGACGATTACGCCGAACTGCAATCGAATCGAGCATTTTAAAATTCATAAAATTTCATTTAATTTATTCGGTAACGAAAGAAACGAGTAAACGGAATTTCATTCCCAACGATTCGTCGCCTTCGCATTTTTTTCCACTATTTTATTCACCGAAGCCGGTATTAGTTATTCATATATCCTGCGCGAGTACTTAGTTGATTGTTCGACAGTTGTTGGGAATTACCAGCAGTTTGTGGCTTGAGGAACATGAGGGTCATTCTTTTCTATTGACTTGCACGAACGTCTAGGGTGGATTGCTAAATTGAATTTAATTGGCTTAACAGGGTATGATTATTAAAATTACTATCTAGTTTGTGCACTAAAACGAGATGCTGCTTAAAAAAATTGGATTGGATTTCTTATTCCCATCATTTCGAGTTTCATTAAGTACAATTTGCAGTTTAATTGCAATCCGGTTACTGCTAGTTAATAGCTAAACACGTCGAGTTTCCAGTCCCCGAAGTCAACGCAACCGCTATTCAAATTGCACCTGTAGAAAATATAGGAACTAAATTCAAATTTATCCTCTAATGACACGGGGCGAAGTCATAACTCGAAGTGCCAAAACCGCAGTTAAATAGTTTACTAGCCAAATAGTCATAATCAGGGAATAACCTCCATCATTTCCGGGCGCGAATAGTTCATATTCGACCGAATGTCGCTGCGGTTAACGTTCCCATTACCAATGCTACAGTACGTTTAACAAATTTATTCCCCGACTATATTTTATTCTATATATTGTTTATGCTATCGTATAAATTCCCCGTAAAACTGCTCCTTTCCAGCTCTCCAATAATATCTTTATTGGTCACTGAAATAGTTTGAGCATCGCTGGAGCGGCCCCGTAACGAACTTAATGAAATTTATTCTTCTCGGTTAATACGCAAACATTGTTCTTAAACGAACACCACGCACATAAAGCCTGTTTAAAGATGGCATGTCATATTAGTTAACCCTCGATTTTATTAGCCTCATTTGTCCGGTTTATTGGGTACAGCCGTTTCATGGGAAACGCGCCGTAAAAATCAACAAATCGTAGCACCAGAAATGCATTAGATGCCCCTATTAGATGGATTTTATTTCGTATAGTTTAATACCTGACTGACTTTATTGATTGTAATTGTTTGAGTAATGTTGCATTAAGAATTACACCCACAAACAGGCGTAATTAGTTTCGAAATCTTCTGATTAATAAAATATAAAATAGAGGAACAAATATTCTATAGAGAAAATAAATTAATCATGAAGACTTTAAATTATATCATTAAATGTTGGATTGTATTCCTAAATGTATTATTAATCAAATATTAAATTACGTCCGTTGAAATATAAATAGCTATACTTTTTAGTAATAATAGCTACCTATTAGTTGTAATACCAACTCCCATGAATAATTTAAAAACAAATAAACAATTCCTATGGAATCAAATTAAAAAATAGAATAAAACAGGACTCACCGAATCCATTAGTTTCGATGAAAACGCTAACTGATATCGTAAACTTTGATTGGAGCTTTCGCGGTTCGCAGCTTTCGGAGCTTTCGCTTTATCTGCTGCTCTGCATGGAGTCTCTGAACTGAAAGCCGGCTTGTTCCGCTCACGTTTTATAAACTTTGGCTATCGGCTTGCGCATGCATTTCGCTGTGTTAGATTAGGCCAGTTATGATCGCGGGAAAATTAATACAGAGAAAAATTGCTCGGGATTGAAAATTATCCCAAGGACGAACCCCAAGGGCTGCATACAGTATGGTGGATTTGGAGATTTGGGAAATATCTTTATTGGGATCTTGATCAACATAAGTGAATTAGTAGAATAGTTAATTCACATACATATTAAATACATAGGCCTCGATTCAGCGCCCCATTTTAACGTTAAACACATGTTTAAAGTGTGTCTTTAACGTAAATATTGTCCTTAGTTACTCCATAACAACAATGTGTAACTGTCAAGTTAAAGAAGCGTGTTTAACTTTTGTGATAGTATTTTTTTATTGGTCTCTTTTAATTTTTGTTATTAATATTCGAACAAATGGAGTATTTTTAAAGATATTTTCAGGTTGTTGGAATTCATAGAACTAGAATTTCATGAATATACTATTTAATTCACAAGACCCTTAAATAAAATATTGAATTTTCCTGAATAGGCCCCTTTTTTTATTGCAAATTTCTGTTAATTTTCATTGAGCTGATGAGGGGAAGAGAAGAAAATGAAATGAATAACTGGACTAAAATGGGATATCGTGCCAAAGGAAGTACATATATTGATAAAATAATAATTTGTTTAGTTGTAACTAATATAAGGGAAGCTCCGCGTAATTAGATAGGTTTCTGGAGTGGGCGGATTACTTGTAACTATCGATTGTCAACTTTAAAAGTTTTTTCATGGACTTGCGTGTAATTACAGCCACTCGAATTATCTTATCTTATTTACATAACGGTTTTCCCTTTAATTTGTTTAATCCAATTTCGGCGATGAATAAAACATTCTGTGCTATACTATCCGAGCATCCGAAAATTCGTCGTCGCCGATTTCGGATTTCTCTCCTCGTTTTATTCGACGGAATTGTGTCAAATTGCTAGGGAAATGGAATATGATATTTAATAGACTTTACGCCCCTATATCTACCGCGGCGAGGGAAACAACTCCCAAGGGTCTTTTAATATTAGTTCACTAAACGCTGATGGCGTCACGAGGAAGCACCCACTTTAATATCCAATACGTACAACATAATAAGGCGGTTGCACAAAAAATACACAGATAAAAAATTCAAGATGATGGGCTTGAATTTTGATTCATTTAAGAATTATTTAATACCTAAGTCGATGTTTTTTTTATTTATGGTGATAATTTGGTGGATTTTTGTTGCATAAGGAATCATTTATGTCCGATTCTACCAACCAATTCTTAAAGTTAGGTTAATACTTAAGCAGAATTTAGGAAGTACTAAGTACAATTTGCGTTTCGCTATGCTCTAAGTAATACTTAAAGGTGATAGGAAATACTTAAAGTTAAGGCAGCTTACTAGGCTTGCCTAAAGCATTTAGGAAATCTCACTTGAGATTAGTAGATTTTGTAGTATTATTTGTTGATAGTTGAAAGAATTTTTGTTGTGGTTAATTAAAAAATATGCGAGCTATACTAGATGGTGTTGAAAATGTAGATAATTTAATTGAGGACGGTCAAATCGATATTATTCATATTAAAATAATGACTGGCATTTTTCAGCTCGAGAATTAATTGTACATAATTTTTTGGAAGTTGATAAAATTATTTTATTTTATGTAGGTTATACTTATACTGGCTATTCTATTATGAAAGCTAACTTGTTACATTTCTATACCAGTGAAATAACAAGTTAAGAAAGCTCAAGTAAGTTAAAGTTTTGAAGTATTTATCAAATATAAGTTAAAAAATTTGAGGGGTATATTTATATTTACCTCATTTTTCTCAGTACTTATTTCAATTGTGATCTATTTATTCGGGTTACATAAAAAATATTAAGCAGTGTTACCAGTAATATGTGGAAAACTATCAAAATCGAATTTTTATATAGGTATTTCTTAGTACTGGGTTTCTTATGTTGGTGAAATTCGATTTAAGTACTTCCTACTTTAGGAATTATTTAGGTATTTCATACCTGGACAGGTTGGTGAAATCGAACATTATTGTCATGAAAACAAAGTTTTTTATTGTAATTATAAACTGCAGTAATTATTATAAGTAGTGACGACATTACTCAGCAAGAATAATTGAGTAATTGTGATTCTTTGGACTAAATTACGTCAGTACCAAGATACATGAGATGTAGTATAGATTTTATTGTTGTGATAATGTTCTTCGAAATATTTGATTGAAGCCATCTGTAAAATAAACACGATGGGGCTGTCAGATATAGCGAAATCGATAAAAAGGTTGTACTAATTCGAAATACCGATAAAATATGTAACGGAGAACTGTAACCTTAAAAGGAGGTAATTGACATTTGAGAAATGCCGCGACGTTTTTCGGCAACCAGATTCGAGGCATAAATGCCAAAAAAGTCCCCGGGGAGTCGGGTGTCGTGTCGACAGCGGACGCGAAACAGACCCGGTTTTTCATATTTAAAACGACCGACAAAAACCCATTTTCTTCTCGAATTTTTCGAACAAAACCCGACGCGAATCGGAGCTGCAGCTACACCGCCGATACTTGGTTATTTTTCCGCGTCGCCCAATCGAAAACAAACCGGATTATTGCCGGAAAATATGTGTGTGTGACACGGTCGAGCACTCGAGCCGTATTTAATTTAGCTGAACAATTAAATCCGAATCGGAATATTTTCAATAAGCAATCATCAGCTTGATTTCGTGTCACCGCCAGACTCCATCGGTAACATAGAATTATTACCGGCGACATAATGCAGCGAACTATGGTGTTTTCGAATGTTTTTTAATGGTCATCAAAGGCAGTTCGCCTATCTTCGAATCTAATCGAAATTCACCACCGGAATATCCGAATATTATCGCATAATAGGCGCTTAATTACCGATTTGCTCTCGGTTTGTTCCTCTATGAGCGTTGTGGAACAATCATGTCATAACCACTAAATAATCAAATAACCAAACAAGCCAATTTTTTGAAACAAAAACCTTCCAATATTTGGAAAAATCTTGAAAACCACACTTTAAAAATCATGTTCTAATCAAGTTTAATATCAGATATACTCGAAACATAAACATTCAGAATGTACTTGGAACATGTTGCTAGAACAATCCTAGAAAAGAACTCAATTGTCTGAGCTCTAGAGTCTTGGGGTACATTTGACTTACAAATTCTCATCTACCAAGTTTCTTCCTAGCTCAGGCGATTTATTCCTGGGACACCCTGTGTATTATACATTATACCTTCCATTTGAATGGAGAAGGCAGTGACAATTCTGACGTTTGCATGAAAAAATCTTGAAAAACACACCTTAAAAATCATATTCTAATAAAGTTTGGTACCAGATATATACTCGAAACATAAATATTCAGAATGTACTTGGAACATGTTGCTAGAACAATCCTAGAAAAGATCTCAATTGTCTGAGATCAAGAGTCTTGGGGTACATTTGACCTACAAATTCTCATCTACCAAGTTTCTTCCTAGCTCAGGCGATTTATTCCTGGGACACCCTGTGTATTATACATTATACCTTCCATTTGAATGGAGAAGGCAGTGACAATTCTGACGCTTGCATGAAAAAATCTTGAAAAACACACCTTAAAAATCATATTCTAATAAAGTTTGGTACCAGATATATACTCGAAACATAAATATTCAGAATGTACTTGGAACATGTTGCTAGAACAATCCTAGAAAAGATCTCAATTGTCTGAGATCAAGAGTCTTGGGGTACATTTGACCTACAAATTCTCATCTACCAAGTTTCTTCCTAGCTCAGGCGATTTATTCCTGGGACACCCTGTGTATTATACATTATACCTTCCATTTGAATGGAGAAGGCAGTGACAATTCTGACGTTTGCATGAAAAAATCTTGAAAAACACACCTTAAAAATCATATTCTAATAAAGTTTGGTACCAGATATATACTCGAAACATAAATATTCAGAATGTACTTGGAACATGTTGCTAGAACAATCCTAGAAAAGATCTCAATTGTCTGAGATCAAGAGTCTTGGGGTACATTTGACCTACAAATTCTCATCTACCAAGTTTCTTCCTAGCTCAGGCGATTTATTCCTGGGACACCCTGTGTATTATACATTATACCTTCCATTTGAATGGAGAAGGCAGTAACAATTCTGACGTTTACATGAAAAATCTTGAAAAACACACCTTAAAAATCATGTTCTAATCAAGTTTGGTATCAAATATACTCATAAACATACAAACGAAACATAAATATTCAGAATGTACTTGGAACATGTTGCTAGAACAATCCTAGAAAAGAACTCATTTGTCTGAGCTCTAGAGTCTTGGGGTACATTTGACCTACAAATTCTCATCTACCAAGTTTCTTCCTAGCTCAGGCGATTTATTCCTGGGACACCCTGTGTATTATACATTATACCTTCCATTTGAATGGAGAAGGCAGTAACAATTCTGACGTTTACATGAAAAATCTTGAAAAACACACCTTAAAAATCATGTTCTAATCAAGTTTGGTATCAAATATACTCATAAACATACAAACGAAACATAAATATTCAGAATGTACTTGGAACATGTTGCTAGAACAATCCTAGAAAAGAACTCATTTGTCTGAGCTCTAGAGTCTTGGGGTACATTTGACCTACAAATTCTCATCTACCAAGTTTCTTCCTAGCTCAGGCGATTTATTCCTGGGACACCCTGTGTATTATACATTATACCTTCCATTTGAATGGAGAAGGCAGTAACAATTCTGACGTTTACATGAAAAATCTTGAAAAACACACCTTAAAAATCATGTTCTAATCAAGTTTGGTATCAAATATACTCATAAACATACAAACGAAACATAAATATTCAGAATGTACTTGGAACATGTTGCTAGAACAATCCTAGAAAAGAACTCATTTGTCTGAGCTCTAGAGTCTTGGGGTACATTTGACCTACAAATTCTCATCTACCAAGTTTCTCCCTAGTTCTGGCGATTTATTCCTGGGACACCCTGTGCATATGCATTATACCTTCCATTTGAAGGGAGAAGGCAGTGACAATTCTGACGGGACCGAAGCGACAACAGCGTATAGAGGTCACTCGAGTGAAGCACCGAGAAAGTGCTTCGCAGGCTCGTGACGTCACATACAGTGCGCCCTATTCAATTCATTCGACGAGGGTCCTTCAGAAAGGACCTGCACCTGCACCTCTAATCAGAGCTTTGTGCTCCGCGCGGCCCCTGTTCCCCTAATATTGCATCTTTTATTCGAAGATCAATTTTATTATTCCTGCCGGAGGAATAGCGAGAGAAGTTTATAAAAAATATTGCAATGTTTAATGAGGTACGCCTATGCGGAAATGTCGGTGGATAGATGGACATTGGACGCTGATTAAAGCGCTAGTTTGGCAAGTGATAGATAGCAAACTAGCGGGTCAGGAGACATTCGATAGCAATTTTCATAACGCCGTTAAACAATATGTAGATTGGAAATCGAATTTGTAATTAAAGCAGATTGATAAACTGAATCCTCTCGATTTGGTTCTCCGGCGGATTCTAATTATACGCCGAACTGGACGTCAAGCACGTTTTATAACTGAACATGAACATGTTTCGCAGCTTCGGGTGATCCGACGGGCTAATTCGACGCGAATCTTAATAAATCTGTACGTAAATTGGTTAATTTGAACATTTAAGCGACTGTTTCATCGGTATTTTTGTTATTAAATTATAGGAGGATTTTAAATTAGAAACGAAATCTCCGACGGGGCGCAGGAAGCTCCGGGAAAATCCGGAAATAAAAATATTCCAATTTAGTGGCGGGAGAACTAAGGAAATCGAAAATTTGTTCAGAATCGAGGAATTATCGACGAGAAAACAACGAAATAAAATTCCACAACGCCCGCACGAAAATATCTACAGCACCCATAACAAACTACACTAATTAACGTAAAATGAACGCTAGTTAATTTAGGAAAAAAAGGCAGTTTATAAAATATAAATTAAGCGAAAATTTAGTAATTTCCGAGCGGTTAATGCATGTTATCGCCTCCTCCCTCCCGGTAAAACCGAGCTCCACCTTACCGAATCATTACGAGATATTAAACGCCGCCATCACGGAAGCGGCGCTTCATTTAATGAATTTAACGTCCAATCTGAATTTTATTTCTCGCCTAATTTCAATTAGAAATTCGACTGCACTAACTGCAACGGAGCTGCGCGAGTTAACCCGCAATCACTTCACGACAGTCAATTATTCACTGAACACTCCTGATTTAAACGCAGGAATACAAACCAGATAGCAAAAATTATATTGGAAAGAAGAATCGAAGAAATAAATAAATCCAGATATTGCTGATGTTAATGACCAAAAGCAAAAGAAGAATAGGAAGTAGCCAATTGAATGAAGGAGTAAACTAGGTGAAGAAGTGATAAATAAATTAGCCGAAGAAGAAAGGAATAAACAGGCTGAAAATGTGATGAATAAATTAGTTCAATAAAGTGATGAATAAATTAGGTGAAAAAAGAGAGGAAGCAGCTGAAGATGAAAGGAATAAACTAGCTAAAATTGATGAATAAATTAATTGAAGAAGTGATAAGTCGCGGAAAAGGAAAAGAAGAAGTGATGAATAAATTAATCGAAGAAGTGGAAGCAGATGAAGAAGAAAGGAATAAATTAGCTCTCAAAAATTGATGAATAAATTAATTGAAGAAGTGATGAAGTCGCGGAAAAGGAAACGAGGAACTGATGAATAAATTAGTCGAAGAAGTGGAAGCAGATGAAGAAAAAGAATAAACTAGCTGAAAAAGTGATGAATTATGAAGTAGAAAAATGTATGAAGTAGCTCTAGATAAAAGAAATAAACTAGCCGAAAATGTATGATAAAATTAGCTGAAGAAGATAGTTGAAGGAAAAATGAATAAGCTAGGTAAAGAAGTGGTGAATAAATTAGTAGAAGTGATGAAGCAGCTGAAGAAGAAAGGAATAAACTAGCTGAAAAAGTGATGAATAAATTAGTTGAAGAATTTATGAAGTTCCTCAAGATGAAAGGATAAACTAGCTGAAAAAATTATAAACAAATAAACTGAAGAAGTTAGTTGAAGGAAAAATGAATAAACTAGCTGAAGAAGTGATGAATAAATTAGTAGAAGTGATGAAGCAGCTGAAGAAGAAAGGAATAAATTAGCTGAAAAAATTATGAATAAATTAGTTGAAGAATTTATGAAGTTCCTCAAGATGAAAGGATAAGCTAGCTGAAAAAATTATAAATAAATAAACTGAAGAAGTTAGTTGAAGGAAAAATGAATATACTAGCTGAAGAAGTGATGAATAAATTAATAGAGTGATGAAGCAGTTGAAGAAGAAAGAAATAAACTAGCTGAAAAAGTGATGAATAAATTAGTTGAAAAATTTATGAAGTACCTCAAGATGAAAGGATAAACTAGCAGAAAAATTTTAAATAAATAAGCTGAAGAAGTTAATTGAAGGAAAAATGAAGGAACTAGATGAAGAAGTTAGCTGAAGAAGAGATACCTACTAAATGATATGAGTTAACTAGTTGAAGAGATAAATAAATTAGAATACATGAAAAATGGAAAGCAATTCCATAGCAAACTTTCACACTTCAAATTTGAAGATGAAGAAGAATGGCAGAAAATGTAAGATGCAATATTAACAATAGTAGATACATTGAGAAGATATTATGGATGTTATTTATTGAACATTTATTTGAGCATGTAAAAAGTGTGCTTAAAGGGCATTTTTGTGATATTAGATCTACATATTAATGAAAATGAAGAGACATGTAAATCAACCCAACGGGCGTCTAGTGCAATCGAACAAAAATCGAGCCGAACGGAATCGCAGACGCGGAAGAAATGGCTCGGCGTAAGTCACCCGAAAAATCCGATCAATTATAGTGGTGCATATAATATTTCCTTTGTTTTAATCTTCATTCGCTCGGCAGTCGATCCGCTCTCTCCCCCGGAGGCGTAATTCAAGAGAGAAGAAAAAAACTCATTTCCTAATTGATTCCATTAGAATTTTCAAAGCGTGAGATTATAATTTGATTTCGGAATATCTCGCGTTCGCGACGACAAGGCGAGCAATCTACGACGAAAAGGACCTTAAATCACTATACTTATTTCCGATCTTTTGATGGAACACGCTGTCTTATACTGACGCGAAAATAACGATGTTTGTTTCTGCCTGGATAACACAACATGTTTTTGATTCAGCTAGTTATTAACTTTGTAATTAATTGTTGTAATATATTTTTTAATTCTATATGTACAGTAATTCCTTCAAAAAGCCTTTAAGTGCCGAGCACTTCATGTCTAAGACCGCAGCCACTCAACATCGGCTTTTCTTCATATATACCTACATTTACCGTCGCCTTTTCATCATCGTCACACAGAATGTTATTAGATTATTTCATCAATTACGGTTTCGCCAAGTATGCGAAACATTTTAGCAACACCCCCTTTGCATTATGCGACATCCAACCGGAAATTTGGCTTTTAATAATCGATAATCTAATTTTCCTATTATTTAGGGAGTAGCCTGTATCGGATAGTTTTTTAATTATTAAACGGGAAATTTGTAATTAAAGTTAATTGGGAGAAAAACGTAGAATACATTAATTAAATATTGCTGCTGAATATATAGGCAACTATACATACTCTGACGTCAGTTACCTGGTGTAGTATATAGCAATCATTGCGATAAAGGAGATTGGAATGAAATGTTTTTGTTTGGGTATATTTTCGAATAAAAATAAAACATCCCGTTTCGACATGTCCATCATCAGTAAACAGGATGCGAGCCGGATAGTTAGTATTCCACTATTTCCGAATAACTAAATTAAATCACTATACGGATGTCCGAGGGAAATTCAATAAAGCCGAAATGGTAAAGTGAACGAATGTAAAAAGCCTATAATTGCATTTTACATTTCGCGTTTCATAATATGCCATATGGTTGCCGAAAGGCGGGCCATTTATCAAATGTTTTGTTTGCAAATCTATTTTTTTCCCATCACATTTTAATGGAATTTTTGTCGAAGCGTTATTGTAGTTCAGGAGTTACAGCAGCATGAATATAACGAGCTCAGGTAATTTTCTATTGTACTCGTTGCAGTGTTATCTGTCTTATTTGAAGCAATTTAATTGGCCTAATTCGCTCCTCTTAATTGATATCGCTGACAATCGCATCGAAGAATAACGGAAGCTTTTTTTCCAGTTCGAAATTTCCGAAATAAAACTCGGCAGCGCTCTGAAATCGCCCCGATAATTATATTAACTGATTATCTTACAGGTATAATTACATTAAATCGATACCTACTTACATCGTATTACGATGACTTAGGTATTACAGAGAGAATCCCGATTCGCTTTTATCGTTCCTTTTCCGAATAGGTACTGCAAGGCCTTTTATAATACCGCTACCTTTCGGTTAATTCGTTCTTTTCGACGGGAAAAATTTAATTATCCATATCTGAAAGCATTTGAATCGATCGCTCTTGATATCCGCAGGAAATTCGCTATTGTAGAGAAGCAATTTATTCGAAAATTACTCAATTAAAATCGATAAAGAGACACTTTTTACGCCTTGTTAGTTATACACTACACTTTTTCTACTGCAAGGACTCGCGCTTACCTCCAGGTGAGATCGGTGTATGGCCACTTGGAGCCGTGTATGGTGAACCGGCGGCTCCTGGATCTGTATATCCTGTCGGGCATGCCGCACCTCGGCCTGCTGATCAAGCTCGAGGTCCTGTTGTCGAGCCGGCCCGTGACCGGCAGCCCGGCGAATTCCTGTAGATCCCGCAGGGAATTTTGCACGGACTCCTCCGTCCGCAGGGCGAAGGCGCCATCTTTCGATTTCTCCATGTAGCCGTAGTTCATCAGATACACTTCCTGCAACAGAAACGAGGCGGCTGTAAATCGAATTTCCTGCTGGCCGATGGGAGGTTAGTGGACCAATCGAGCGACAGATGTCGCTGTTTTGGGTAGATTTTTAGTATACAGGGTGATCAATCGCTCGATGTTTGAGCAGGAAAGTGGTAAGTATAGAATAATGAATGAATGGTAGGTGAATTAGATTTTTCTGCAGGTAAAATTTATGTATTTGCCATTGTTACTAAATACACTTCTTGTTAAATTTTATCCGTTTGTTTAATGATAATGCACACCTAACTAAATGAAAAAGGTAAATTGAAATTTTGCTACAAGATATTTTAGTTGTAGGGTATTTATTTAGTCCATTAGTATCTTTTACCTGCTAAAATCATTGTGTGCTTAGATACATCTTAAACAAAATTTATCTCAACAAGTTAGAAAACTGGAAGATATTTTCAATTTAAAACCAAATTTATTTTTCAATAGTTAATCCAATATTGACGTCAATGGTTCCATTTTCATCAAACAAATACCGCAAATTTGAATTTCGAAATTTCGGTGAATTCCGGTTTTTAATCTAAACAAAAAACTCTGCGGCTGGGGCAAGTTAAAAAATGATTTTTCCCAAATTTAACCGCATTAGATAAGATCTATCTCATCTTCCGCTACAAAGTGTCCACTTATACAAATGAGTCCGCGCCTACGAACAGGGAATTAAAATTATGTAAAGTTATGTAAAACTGCACAGTAAACGAAATTATGTAAATTGAATCGACTGTGACAGAAAGATGCACGAGTTTATATTGCATCTAGCCGAGTTGTTGAGGAACTTTTGATTGCATTATGATGGAAAGTTAACTAGATAATACATTTTTAACGAAAGTAAACTCAAAGGAAATTAAATAGAGAATATATACCAGGTTAGTTCGCAATGATATGAATATGGGAATAATATGGGAATAAATGTGAGAAAAAGAGTGTACATGATCTACGTAATATCGTTCTTTGAAGATTTAATTATAACATTAACAATATAACATGAAGATAACATTATAATTGAACTTGTAATTGACCGTATTTCAAATTGCTCAGGAAAGTTAGGTACCTATGAATTATTTAGAACTGTTCAGAATTATTTAGAACCATTTTAGAACTGACTAGGACCGTTTGAAACAATTCAGGACGATTACAACAACATTTAGAACCATCCAAAATCATACTCCTTTAGGTAGTTATACTTTATATTTTATAATATAAAGTATAATATTATATTTATATTTTAGTCCTTTATTTAGTTATACTCCTTTAGGTATAACAGGATCAGAATAAATTTGAAAAGTTCAGAACCATTTAGAGCGCTTGCAGGATTATTCAGAACCTATTTTTGAATTTTTAGAAGACTTCTATTTAGAAAAATTCATCTGAAAACCCGTCAAAATCACATGTTAAAGTAAAATCATCTAAAAAATTGACCAATTTAATAAAATTTTCTAATACATTAATCAAATTTACTTATAAAATCATGTGATAAATCGAATAATGTAGTAAAATTATCTAACGAAACCGTCTTTATAATAAATTATAGCATTCATCATTTTTTGTAAATTATCATTGTTAATAAAATTCAATACATTTCAAACCCTTAATGGCCCTTAGAGACAAACGTTCGACGTAGCCCCGGCTCAGATTAACCGACAGGAGCAACTTTTCACGTCGCATTATTGAAATATTTAAATGGAAGTATTGTAAAACAAGATGAATAACCTATTTAACATATTCGATAAGCCGCTCAAACAGAGGACCGTACACGAGTTTTGACGTGATGTCGAGATGTCTGAACCCATCGATCAGCATGCATGAATTTTACTTTTATACCTTTATATGCAGGGCAGTTTTTCCAACGATTCTGTTGGATATTTTAAATGAAATTCTAATAGCGAAAAACACCGATTGTATAGCTTCAAGAAAGCCGCCTCGTGTGCAAGTATACCTACACAAAGCCAATAACATTATATTCAAATACCCCATTCTCGCTAACTTTACACTATGTACCAATATTGTTACCGCCATATCGAGCATTTCTACTTTGGGTCGAACAATTAGCGGTAATAAATATCGCACTTTTTCTGTCTTCGACCGAACATGTGGACAAGTCGGTCGGTTTACCTTGAAGCACTCCGCAAAGAAGAGCTATTTATTTTTAAAACAAGTTGTGCCCCTGTGACAAAGAAACGTATGACCGTGGTTCGATGCCCTAAGGTTAGGTTTTTCTTTTGTATTCGCTTCTTATGCAATTGCTATCTTCAATCGGCGGATTCTTCGCTTACCGAATTATGATCCGGTGGCGCTAATTGCGCCGTGTGCAACGATATAATTATAAATGTAGTTAATAGGACTGCTATTACTCCGTATCGATGTTTTTCTTTTACCTGCAAATTGGTTTATATAACGTGATTCGTGCTTCTCGTGTCTTATTTAATATTCTTAGTAACACTGATACTCTACTAAAGTGCATCTTATAATGTGTCTAATTAGTAATTTTTACACTAATTAAACATGCGTAATGCCGATATTTTTAAAACCTTGAACGTGATCTATAGTTCATGGCAGTATAAAGGGAATTTCCAAAGAGCTGTCAGGTGAAAATTATAAGATATTAATATTGTTCAACGTATAAAAATCGAGTTAATCTATGCAGGAAATAGTCGTTGGTAAGTTTATGCGTTATTAAGTGAATTCTCGGCGAAGGTTATTTGCATGTCGGCTATGTTTCTATTACTTATTAGACATTCATAATAACTCATAAATTATTTCAGCGAGAAATTTAATAAAAGTAGGTAATTATTGTAAAGAGTTCTTAGTATTACTGCAATTATATTACAAGCTTAGATTGTATAAAAATTATTGATTGAGAGGATTCAACACAATAACAAGCGCATCTTGTAATAAATAAATCGCGATTTGGTTCCCATGAATCGAATTCAGTTGAAATCTTGACCTGTCGATGCCGCTCCATCGGCGGTTTCCAACTCCCAAAATAGCCAATGGCATCCGAAATTAAATGAAACATCATTATAATATACCAAAAACCGATGACTAACGATGACGAGAAAAATTCGACAATGAATCAGGCAGTGGTGCATGCATGTGTTCCGTTAATTTTCCCTCTATTCTAATGCGTGTATATATTTTGGGATCGTTCAGTCGTATCGATTCACTGGAAAAACGGATAATATAAGTTTCTGCATTTGCCCGGAAATCCTTCTCATTGACGTGCATACTCTTCCAGAAGGTAATTTTGCATGAATAATCCAGTAATTGAGAAGCCAAAATTGGTTCAAATGCAATAGAAAAAACTGGATAAGATGCAAAAATGGTGTGACCTAGAGCAATAAGTGAAATAAAAAAATTCAGTGAAATGTTTGGATGAACTATCCAGCAATTGAGAAGCCAAAATTGGCTCAAATATAATAGAAAAAACTGGATAAGATGCAAAAATAGTGTGACCTAAAGCATGTGTAATAAAAAAATTCAGTGAAATGTTTGCACATGAACAATCCAGCAGTTGAGAAACCAAAATTGGTTCAATTACAATAGAAAAAAGTGGATAAGATGCAAAAATGGTGCAACCTAAAGCATGTGTAATAAAAAAATTCAGTGAAATGTTTGCACATGAACAATCCAGCAGTTGAGAAACCAAAATTGGTTCAATTACAATAGAAAAAAGTGGATAAGATGCAAAAATGGTGCAACCTAAAGCATGTGTAATAAAAAAATTCAGTGAAATGTTTGCACATGAACAATTCAGCAATTGAGAAACCAAAATTGGTTCAATTACAATAGAAAAAACTGGATAAGATGCAAAAATGGTGCGACCTAAAGCATATGTAATAAAAAAATTCAGTGAAATGTTTGCATGAACAATCCAGCAATTGAGAAGCCAAAATTGGCTCAAATATAATAGAAAAAACTGGATAAGATGAAAAAATGGTATGACCTAGAGCAATAAGTGTAATAAAAAAATTCAGTGAAATGTTTGAATGAACAATCCAGCAATTGAGAAGCCAAAATACAATGGATAAAACTGGATAAGATGCAAAAATGGCGCGACCTAGAGCAAGTGCAATAAAAAAAATCAGTGGAATGTTTGAAACATTAATAAAATTTTTATTCTTTCCGTTGGTTTCGAATTTAAAGCGATTATCGTCGGCACGACAATGTAACGTTCGAGCGGAAATAACTGTTAAGGTTTGTTTGGGCGCCACTTGCTAAAAATCGCGGGGACTGAACTCATATTTGTATTCAGAGATGCACTCTTCGCTCCAGCATGTGCCAAGGCGCGTTTCTTTTTCTATTCCGAACGCCCGAATTCCCGACATTACGCCATGACTACTATTATTAGTTCAGTACCATTCACTATTCGTTGCATGATATTTTATAATAACTAATTGTTTGCCAGGTATTCTTGAAAACAACGTTGTTCGATGCGTTTTTCACGTGACAATTAATAGAACAATTACTCCTATTAAACGGCGTTTTTATCTATTTATTACCTCATTAAATGCATAATTAATGAGGACATCGTCGATTCCCTTAAGTTCAAGGACTAATGCACATCGTAATATTTTATTTCCACATCGAGCTGAATGGATGCATTAATGATGCTTTTAGTATTGCAATTAATCCGTTGGTGAAATATTGGACGAATAAATGGCTACTCAACCTATTAAAAAACAATGCTAAATGTACCACTTTTTAACACATTGAAAGTACATTTTATTTTTGCTTCTACATAGATTAATTTTTATATTTTTACACATGCATTACAACTTTTCTATTTATGTATTAAAAAAGTATTTCGGTTGATTAGCCACTGCCGTTTGATAAAGACCGTGGCGTCATTGACTCTGATTGACACTTATTAAACTTCCGTTGCGAATGCTCATTTGCGGGCTATAGTAAATTGAGCTAAACAGCTAATAGAGCAATTTTGAAATCTATTAAATTACAATCAGCTGTTCGGCGATTACGCATAACTTTTTTACGAGAAAATAAAGCGAATTGTCGAGTCTCATTTAAATTCACACGTCGTTGGTGCTTTACCTAATTCTGAATACGGTTTATTTGCTTCAAATCGTCCAAGTCCATGAACTCTGTTAGAAGCTAACGGAGCGGTAAGTTTGTTTTGTTTAGCGCCATCCATTAGGTTTTACAGGCTAATGTAGAAATGCAAAATGTTATATAAAACTTGTTGAATATGAGCCATTTTTCTTGCATTAAAAAAATTGAAATTAATAGTCCTTTCTAGGAACTTCATATTTACTCTATTAGAGGATTACTCATCCCCCAAGCGGCGTTAGTGTCACCACTAAAACGCCAGTACTTTTCACGCAATCAATACCATCGGCGCCTGCCATATTTATCCAACGGCATGAGAAAATGTAAATGCGACAATGGGGACTATTTTCTGCGAATTTAGATGTGAGACACGTCTCTATGCTCGATTAACGCTAGCCTCGTGGAACACGTTACTCCGCTCGATGTAAAAGAAAATACATTTGTCCATTGGTGATAGGTTTTATAAATCCAAAGAAACTTACATTAACTAACGTAATTTCGTCTAATAGGATCGATAAAACCGTGCGTTTTACCTACTCACTTCGTCCATTACCATAATTGCTATGTTAAAATCAATTAAAAGTTATCAAGGTTAATATAACGAATCCGATAACTGGGAAACGAAAATTCAAGTGCAAACTCGTGTAAAGTAAACGCACCACCTCGTATAAAACTTCTTCTAATGATAGAAGTGCAGCCGTTTCGATGACATACGAACCGTTAAGCTAATATGCTTAGGCTCCAATCCGGTAAGTATTCAAATTTTATGTATTAGTCCCTTTGTTTCTTAATCTTCGAATATAAAAGCCACACGAAAATCTTTCATCTCGGGAGACAATATTGTCCTTCATATGGATCGTCAGCACACTCTGCCTCTTTGTATATGATATATTATGATCTATTCATATGTTTCGTCATTTACAACCAACCAGAACCAGCGGGAACGTTTCTTGATAAGTACATCTTTATGTACAGGGTGATATATTGTGGTATTGTATAAATTAATCCGCAGGGAATAAGTTATTGGCGTTAAGCAGTTGGTGATGCAGGAATTAATTTGGATTTTTTTATACGAGAATTTAGATAGTATTATTAGCGAAGATGAAGAAGAATCACTCTATACAGCACTCGTGATTTACTGTCAATAAAAATAAGTAACTCAGTGAGATACCTATTGAGTATTAAGCCAGTGGTAATATTTCAAAAACATTTCTCGTTACTGTTTTTATTACTGCTTTTATGATTTCTTCTTATTCTTCGAACGCTTATTGTCTTTCGTAACAAGTGAGTCGTAGAATATTCGAAATATTGAAAAGCTGTTTACCGGATTGTGAAATTGACAAAATACACAATAGGTTTCTTTTCTTTTGGTAAGTATAATAGGAAAAAATTGGTTATGTCGCAAGGATCAATGTTATACAATAACCATTATTGGTTATTCAAAAGGACGAATTTAGGAGCAATATCATAAGAATAAGGATTTTATAACAAAAACATTTTTACATGGGTATAGGCCAGTATAGGGTAAGTAATAGGGTATTAACAAGATCAAGAGGTGCCAAAATTGGCTCAAAAAGAACAGAAAAATAAAACATTGATAGAAGAAAAGATGAATGGGAACTAAAGAGTAGATATAGTATGGACAAAGAGAACTACTACAAGGATAATAGAAGAAATTTACTTAATTTATATAGTTTCTAGAAATACTATGCTACAAGGATCAATGTTATACAACAGCCATTATGGTTATTTAAAGAGGATGAATAAAGAAGCAATATCATAAGGACAATAAGGATTTTATAACAAAAACACTTTTACATGGGCAATGACACTTTGAGTAGAAACTTTCGAAAAGTAATAAGATATTCACAAGACCCAGAGGTGCCAAAATTGGCTCAAAAAGAATAGGAAAATAAAACTTTGATGGAAGAAAAAATTAACGGAAACTAAAGAGCAGATATAGTTAGGACAAGGATAACAGAATAAATTTACTTAATTTAAATAGTTTCTATAAATACTGTGCTACAAAAGGATCAATATATGTACGACCATTATAGTTACTGAAGTACTCAAGAATGAATAAAGGATAAACAGGATTATTATACAATAAAACTTACTTAGGGTTCAGAGGCTTAAAAAACACAGAAATAAGACCCCAAATAATTTTTTTAATAGTTAAATATTGCCGGCGCGTGCTTGAAACCTTCTAAACATCTCACGTTTCCCCAAAAATTGGCCGCCCTTCTATTGTATACATGTATTTAGCCCGTTTATTTACAGACAGCCCTTATACGCCCCACGATTTGGAGCACACTCTGGCCATTACACTCCCTCATTTTCGAAGGAAACGCCACATGTTGTCTATTATTTAATGACTCTTATACGTTCGAAAGTGTATATTCGTAGTGGGTGGCTGCACCGAAAAACGTGAGGTCGAAATATGCCTATTTAAGCTCCTATTTGTGTAATTTCGGACTTGCTAATGGTGAGATAATCACCTAAGATTTCCACCTAAGCATATTGCAAATGCGAATAATCCCCGCAAGAATGTCACCTGGTGCAGAAGTCACGGCCGTTTTGTTCGTATCAAACGCGAGTTTCGTTATCGTCGGCTCGAATTAGTATTTCTGCATAACTAAAATAGATCGGGAATAAACACGGCGAGCCAGACGTGGAAGGAAAACTAAATTCGAAGGCTCCCACAACGCGAGTTCTATAAGCGACACGGAGACAGGCAGAATGGCGTTTCGAACGTTTCCTCCTGTTATTGTTATGCAAAACTTCCTCTTCGGCCGCGTCCTGTTTGCGTAAGCCTTCCCTAACCGTCTAGAGCACCAGAAAAATAACCTACATTAAAACAGAAGTGCTAGATTTGGTCAGGAAAAAACTATACGAGCCTTCACAGTTTGTTGTAGAAAAATCAAGAGATTTAATATATAATATCTATACGACATTCGAAAGGAGCAGGAGGATTTTCTTGGCACTTTAACCAGTTTTCTTTAATATCACCACCTGACAGATGAAACTTTGATATTCGAGTCGGGAATTCTCGAGTGAATACAAATACCTGCCAGCTGGAAACCATATTCCTGGATCTTTTGATGCCATACCAAGAGTATGAAGGATATGAAATTTCGTACAATATTTATTCTGCGATGCAATATATAAAAATTCCAGTTTATTGGATTATGATTTATTAAAATATTCAATTAAAATAAAAATACGCATACATATTTGTTTTGAATACGAATCAGCTTATCGATTGCTTGTTTACAAATTTACAACGAACGCAACATATGTTTAATTATATGTATTAAAGCCATTAAAGCAGCTTGATAAAATAAAACAAGCTATTCTTTGTGAGGTTTCGTTGAGGTCTTGCATAAAATCCTGTCACTATTTACAAATATGCCATCGGATCCCATTTGTATGCTCTCCGATAAATCACGCATCGCCGTATTTTTTATCCTATATATCCATTTTCAATTTGTCAATGTTCTATACACAAAATCGATTAATCAAAAGGTAATTAGATACACAAACAAGTCCATCTTAATCGGAGTCGTTTATTATTTAACTTACTTCATTTAGTTTGAATCGATAAGTTGAATGGAAGTTTCTTCGGAACGGTTAAGCATAAATAAGGGCGAGATAGCCATAAAAATCTCGCAGCGAATTCAAATGTGAAGTCCGTGGGCTCGATATAAATTTATCAGTGTCTATATGAAGACGTAAATGAGTTGTTAAAGTTTGCTGGATTTGTTGGAAGTGAGTCTAATGGAAAGTGCAATTTTATTTATAGGTTCAGTCACCTCATGAGAGCGTATATGTGTGGAACATTCAGATATAGACCAGTTACTTTCACGGTTTATTTATCAAAGCGGCGAAAAGATTCGGATTTATTTTTTTCTCTAATTTCAATTGATGATCGGTTTTCTTTTTACTTTTCAAGACGCTTTCGTGAAATATGTTACTTAACCCTTTGCTGATATTGTCGCTGTAATACAGGGTGAAATCAATTTAAAAAAGAGGTCGAAATTAAAATTACTTTGTTGCTTGTTCGCCGTTAAAATAAAATTCATGTTAATTTCCCAACTCGCAGCCTCAATTTGACATTACCCATCCATAACTAGCAAGGTCATAGACTACTAATTAGTACCTAACTAAAAATAAAACAAGGGATAATGCTTATTTTTAGAAATCCATTCTTTTTTTCTTTATTAGAAGCGCGCATTCCCGTTCAAATAAATTGTAAATCATCTCCGTTGAAAGGAGGCGTAGGGGCGTTGTTTTCGTCAGTAAAAACAAAGAACTTCGCTATTTTTCAGCATCTATTTATTTACTTAGTACGTAATTATTCACATAATGTTGCGCTCGAAATTTATTATACACAGATTATTCTTCGTAATTAAATTAAAAACGTTTAAGTTTGACTTTAGTCATATTAATTGGCGTTTGTATATACGAAAATTAATGATATTAGACACTTTTCAGTGTCAACTCTTTGAAAATGCAAATAGCCTGCATTTTGCGAGTACATTTTATCTTCTATATTTTCCTCCATATTCATCATATTTTATCTATTCTACTTCTTCTATGTTCCCCTCTTTTCTAGTTTCTTTCATCTTCAAAGGTCTTTCTATAGTATAAGCAAAACAAAGTTAGATGCACGTCACTAATGTCGTCATACTTGTCAACTTTATACAAGTTTGACAACACTGCCTATGTAGTTAATTCATGGTGACGTGCATGTAACTCAATTCTGCACAAACTATACCTACATTATCTACGCTAGAATAACATGAGCAATTCCACACGAAACTCCATTTCCATTGAACAAAAACCGATCATTAGATGCACGTTTGATCCGTTGGCATTAATAATAATAGCGTCTGAAGTCTGAACGTTCAACCCGGGCGTCGTGTCAATCAAATTTCGGGTCTGCGACCATTGTGCTTTATTTCGTACGGTCGTTTATACGATTATTTCCTTGAATTTTCCCGGCCGATCGCGGCGCATAAATTAAATAATTAAACCGTTCGGCACGCCATGCTCTTAAAAAAACTCGTGTGAGTCATGGGAGTGCGAAAAAATCGGCCGAGGCGCCTCCGTTAAGACAATCGTAGGAAGTGGCAGGAACATTTAAATATCCACTATTTATAAATAGTAATCGCGATTTTGTTATCAACGCACTCAGCCTTGGGGGCATGCAAAAGTGCAGCGTATGATAGTGCAATTTGTCCAATATCCAGCAGAGACTGCTGAAATCTAAATGGAATTTATCGCTTGTGGAGGCTTCGTTAATCCACACGAACCAGTTTTAATACCTACTAGTTAAAATCAATTTATTTGGTCGGGTAATTGTAAGAGATCTTTATAGAGGTCTTAACGGGTAATTATGATTCATTAACTATTACGACATTGTTACATCCGTTTCGCATTAATTCGGATCTTCCTGGAGGAATTCGATATATTCGAATGGATGGAAAGCATCTTGCAATATTGTAACATTCAAGCTCGCGTATACGAGTAGAGTAATTTATGCATTATTCAAATTTCTTGTGCAATATTTTGCACCTCCATCGATTGCATCTATACAAGTTTGTTTCTTTGTGTATAACCTTTGTTTTCTTTGTTACGGATTCTTTGCGTAATTAATGCTGTTACGTAAAGCATTTCTGCAATTGGAGCGCAAGCTCAAGCTCTATATAAACAGCTGCTTGTTTCTCTCAGAATGAAATTTAAATTCAGTTCGTGATATTAGCTATTTTATTTATCTTTTATCTGGGTTTTAATTTGTGCATAAGGGTATAGCAGTATAATAATGAGAAAAAATATAATAAGTATGAGGTCATTGAGGAAATAAAACAATAATTCAGATTAGAACTCGAAATGTAATGTAGATTTATTAAAACTAATAAAATTAATTAAGGAGAGCAGCTTGCACTTCTGAAAAGGTTATCGTTTATCTGAAGGAAAGTTCATTGTCACAATCAGTCTTAGCGACATCCGAAAAGGGAAATTAATCATGTTTCGATCAATATTGATTCAACTAGCCTATTTTTTGTTTTATTTATCATTAGTCGGTGCAGGGTTTTATATCCAGAACGTGTTTCCTGAATTCCTCGAATTGTTACCTAATTTCTATCTGGTTTATTTGTTAGCATTTCAGTAATCTGCTTGTTTGCAGCATTTAACATGTAATCGATAGAAAATATTTACAAAGTCTTACTGAGAAAAATGCGTAAAAAATAGTTAAGATATTTAACTTTCTTTTTCAAAAATCGGTCGATTTTATACACGCTATACGACTGCAATGCATATTAATTTGCATAATGCAACAATTTAACTGTATAACTATTTATTAATAGTTTTGAGGTGCGGAGAATATTGACTTATTACATTTCGCAGATTAAAAGCTCGATCAACTCTATCGCAATAACATAATAAATGTGCTGTTATTTATTTTGTTTCAGAGTTCATTTACGTGTAGATACTTTTTAACACAAATATATTATAATTATTACGCATTATTGTTCACGAGAGATATTTAATTGAACTTCAAAATGTATCAAATAGTACAAAATTGTATCAACGATTGTGCTTTTAAAAACTGCAATTTAACCATTCAAAATCATCTGGGTAAATAAAAATGAACTCTCGCCGCAGTTCAGGGGTGAACAATGCGACAGCAATTACGCCCGAAAATTTGAATTACATTTCCGTCGACGGCAATTTAGCCGTTGGAATTGACCTTCTGCTTCATGGGATATGTTCGTTGTCGGTTTAAATCTATTTTCGCAACATATTAAGTTGTTTTCGACTCCCAATCTAGACGGCATTTTCCTTTTTTCGGGACCCAACCGGATGATGTAGTCGCAGAGCACGGATTGCGGGTTCACGGAAACAGGGTCAAGAATCGAAGGTTGGGCGATGGGCAATAAAGATCGAAGAATGGGCTCGCCAGACGCGATACTTTAACCGTTTAATCGCTTTTTAATATTCGCTCGGCTGTTGATTGGGTGGTAATTTATTTCGGGATTTGTTTAGCAAGGTAATTGTAACAAATCGATTAAAATTTACAATACAAAAATCAACAATAGGAACTCAAATATATACAGGGTAGCACATTATTAATATATGATAGCACAAAAAAACTTCTTTACAAAACAGCAGAAGGTTAATGTAGTAGAGTGAATTTGTACTTTTTTAAATGAAACACCCTGTTTTTTATTAAAAAATTGAATTTACCTCGTCTATTGTATAATGTTATACTGAGTGATTCAAAAGTTACGACCATTTTTCCATGAAAATCGCACTAAAGTTCGCATCTGTATAAAATAAATGGATTGATTTGAAATTAAATTATAGCCTTCACAACATTGCAAGTATAGTGGAAATGTACAAAAATAAATATTTGTCGTAAATTTTAACCATATTTACCATGCTTACAGGGTGGGTCCAAACGTAAAAGTAACATTTTCTCTGTTAATTTAAATGGATCACCCTATATTTTATATCACTACCAGGAAGTATTTTTAAGTGCTTTCATTCTAAACATTCCCTGTATCTAAATTTAATACTAATAAAGTACATTTATGTGAATTATCGTGATGAAAATTGAATTAATGAAGCTTTTCTAAGTGAAAATTAAAAAATAGATCCATTATGGTCGGGTCTGGGTCCTACCCAGTTGTTCATAAAAAATTCATTAATTCCGATGATTCAAAAAGGTGCATAATTACATTCAATTAGTATCAGCTTCATTTAAAAATGACATTCAATTAATTCACCTTTTATCATGCGTGGTTTTTATTTATTTATTACAGAGTCAACATCCTGTAGTGAAACCGCTAATGGCGTTTAAGTTTCATTATTCATCATTGTTATTTTTTATGTTAATGAAACGCCAATGATAGTAAGGAAATTTGAACGCTTTTACGTTATTAATGATTTTGATTTTAAAATTTTCGCTTTCACATACACCGACCTTCCATATTTAACACTTAAAAAGAATTGTTTTCAAAAATAAATGTTTATTTATCTCCCTGCGATTTAGATTGTTAGACATTTCAACAACAATTTAAAGCATCATTTGTCTGTATTTAATACTGTCACTGGTTTTTTACGACCAACGGACGAAAAAGGCAATATCCTTAAACGGAGGAGGCTTCTTCCAATTTATTTCCACCCACGAGCGTTAATGCAGCCCAGACAGAACGTCTCGCATATATGCAGAATAATTTATACGAATGTGAATAATTGCTAATTTATAGCCACCATTCTTTTTTATCAAAAACTATAATGTTGAAATGCCCAGCTCGAAAAGAAAACTTATTTTAGTATCCCATATGCGAGAAAAGAGATATACTCATTATCCCATTACACCCACTTTTTAAGAAAATTATCCTTAAAAGGCTCTTATTTTTAGTTGATAATAAACATATTGAAGGTCGTAACGTTTTGACTATACGCACAGAAATGTGGGTTAATGTTATAAATTGCATAATATACAGTACTTTACAATACGTTCTCTACGAAAATTCGTTTCGTAGAACAACGGATACACATACATATGCCAACACGTTCCTTTCCGGATATTCTGATGGTGGTTATCAAAAAAAAATACGCATCTTCTGTGCATATCAAGCAGGTTTTTCGTGAATGATTACCACGTTGTCTACCTATTGTTCTCCCTTACAGTACCACAATATGCTAATAGACTTATTAAACAATGGATGCGTGCATTCGACCTCGCATTACAGCGGGATAAAACCATCAAATTGCTGCACTTTGAGTGAGATAATGAGCCGGAGTAAATTCACACAAAATTAGAATCAACAAAACCCGAACTGTGACCGTTTCGTTACATGCTAAACTTACAGTAGAACTATTGTAATTTTCTAGAATTAACGTGGGCCACACACAATGTATGTAGCGGCATCAGTAGCATTTTACATCCATGATTGGTACCATAAAAATAAATACATACAGTCGAACCTCGACATCTGGGATCTCACTCTTGAAAAAATTAATCTGTGATACATTAAAAAGGCGTCTCATTAACTTAATTAGACACGAAAATAGGTCAATTGTCTGTAAATTTCGTCTACTGTGAACGGTGTTAATAATTGGAATCGAATAAGTTTATTTTTATATTACTGCGTAATGTATAAATTTAGGCATGTCTACTAGGAAGAAGGCTGCTCTTGGATTGTTCGAATTAAAAGAAATTGTCCAGAAATATTTTTGAATGTCAGCCAAATACCTTTGAGAAAAGCATATGCACACAAAAATGACTTGCTCGTTATTGTGGTTTATTTTATATTTATGCAAGTAATTTCGAAGACAAAAGCCAGAGCACAAAATTACCTCGAATTCTTCCATCTCTTGCACCTATTCCATTTCGCTAAAACACACGCTTTTTATCAGCTTTATCATCACGAAAGCGTGTAATGATTAAATTATATTATTCTATCCACAAAGTACTACACGTTTTTCAACTCGAGTCACACTAAGGTAGTCATTATTGCACACACAGTAATGCATATGAAGTTAATTATACGTATCGCGAGCTTTTAAGTTAAATGGAATGATTAGTAGCTAATAAAGAGAGTTTATTACTTCCTGTCGCACAAAGAACGATGTTCATAGAAAAGAGGTTAAAGGGTTAATGGAGAAGGTCCCTAAACAAACCTTTTCTTTGAGGCGATTTTATGGCCGAAGGGTTCGAGGGATTCGTCTAAAAAAAGACATTGTTCCTGTCAAGACATCCCTTTTCAAGCAGGATTTTTTAATAAAAGTGCAATAAATATTCTAATGTTAGAGCTTGAATAATAAATTAATATTCATAGACAATTTTTATGAAATTTATTCATCAATCTTATGACTGATCATTACGAGGGAGTTTCGATCAAAAATCTGTCTTTTGAGTCATCCCATTTAATGAGATTGTGGTAAAAAAGTAAATCTTGGCTTTTGCAAATTTTTCCAGGTAAAGTTTACTCATCGAAAAAATGTTTTACGTATTTAGAAAGGCAGGGATTCACTTCGAATGTTGAAATATGCGAGTTCCTGTGAGAGCATTGCTAATGCAGTATAGAGTACAACGGAAATGTTCAGGATATACATGATGAACAGGATATTTCCTTAAAAATAATACGAATGGAAGATTAAAACGTCATTTTCAATGAAAGCTCTTGCATTTGTTTGATTCATTACTCATTACAAAAGGATACATTAGTTTATTAAATACTTTTTGTAGATTTTAAACAAACGGTTTTTTTATAATCTATTCATTAATGAGGCGGAGTAATCCTTGCAAAACCAATACAAGGTGAACCATCCAAAGTAATATTAAAATATTATCGTGAATATTAATTTTATTTCAATTTCTGTGTAGGCTGTAATTTGGCCTATTGATTGATTTATTATTCTGTCTCATTTATGAATAGACTATAATATGCTAAACGAAACATCAATACACTTTTTTACGATAAAAATAGCACTGTTGTTTTTAATCGGAATTCTTTTACTTTTAAAATAAAATACTACTGAAAATATTGAACAAGGAAATCATAAAATTCACGATACTGGCTATATTGAATTAGAAAAAAAAACAATCTCCTACGCCAACTGAACTTTGAAATACCTCTAAATCCTTATTTGAAATTTCATTGATAGCATAAACTTACTCATACCGTTCCTAAATGGTATTGCCTATGACTTGTAACAGTTTCACACTTTTATACAATGGCACTTCGTACTATTGTGAATCACCGGTAACCTACATAAAGTACGCAGATAGTTCATAGACTATTCTATTGCACACGCATTGTGCCGTTACAAAAGGGTACTAACGCTCTTGTAAAACACGATAATAGCACAAGACAATACTATTGTATATAAGTACTATTTTATTAGAAAATGAAATGTTTACCGAAACTCTGGTAGTATTAAGAGATTCTTCACTTTGTATGAATAGATATAACTTATGTATATTATTAATTAATTCAAGTTTATTGATGTGGTTAACTACTTTTTGATTTGCCCTCGTATAATATATCAACAGGTGGAAATGCAGCGGATATACATGTTTTAGGAACAAGCGCTCAACGTCTCCGATAGCCGTGATCGTCTAGTGGTTAGGACCCCACGTTGTGGCCGTGGTAACCCAGGTTCGAATCCTGGTCACGGCAATGTCCAAACATTGTCACGGAGGAGACATTTTTTTGATTTTTTTTTGTAAAAATTATTTTTTATTGTACCTAACAACTTTAGAAATATTTATTAATATTTCCAAAAATGTTTTTGATGGTATTGATGATGATTTTAAAAAATCGACCAAGCTTGAGCATATGCTGCAGGTATGGTAATGTTTTTCAATGAATTATCTAGCACTACTTGCGGGTAAATTCTTGGATATGAGTGTATCTACAGACTGGAGTTATTTATTTTTAGATATCCCGTACAACGATATGGAACAATACAGCATATGATTTAATACGCATAGAAGTGGGACATATCAAGATAACCCCAAAAGTTTGAATTCAATGCGTTGACACTGCGTGTAGTAAAGATAACAATAATATCTCTCAGTTAGACATTTTTTCAAAATCACCTACTAGAAGTTACCAGCAGAATAAATGTGCCCCAACTATAAGGCCTCATTTACATTTAAAATCCTTTAGGTATATCTCTACAAATTTAAATAATATCCACCCTTATTCATTGGTGTTGTACATGTGTGTGTATGATTATTGATGGTGTTATAGGAGATGTGGTTAATAAAATATAAAAATAATCTGGGCCGTCAATTTCGATACCAAAACACAACGCCATGTGTACAATCGATTTTGCCTTTTGTGTTTGAAGCGCTCAAGAAAATAAATAAAAAGTTGAATGAACTCATTGTCGTTTTATTGTAACGCCAAGATTGATCCATATCTCGATGAAGTAAGTGATCGTTAACGTATTGATCGTTTAAAAAGGCGAGATGAAATCGGGAGATACATAGGTGAAATTTCGATGGGTCCGAAATAGATTTTACGAGCCCGACGAATGAATTTTTAATAAAGGGTATCGAGTGAATCGGGGAAGTGGAATCGATTAATTTTCATTCAGAATTTTGGGTTGAAAGTACCTAACAGTGATAGGTACCCACTCAGGCATGCTGGTTACAGAAATTTACACGAAAAAACAGGCGTATGACAGCAAACATATTTTATAAATGAATTGTTTTTATTATTTCGCATATTTGGAGAGCAGAAAAAACGTTACGAAGTAACAATTTCGTAAGTGCCGAACTGCGATGGGTACCTAACAACTTAGATAAAATATTTTCCTAATTAAAAACGCATCCACGAATATTTAATTCGTGAATTAAATGAATGTTGCAGCGTTAAAAAATGCGCAAATGTTGCGAAAATTCAATCGCCTTGACCTTTAGGCTCGATTAAATTCCCTTGGGGGGGAAAATCCGCAATTTTTAATTATACAAAATTTCCCTTAACTTACCAAACTTTCAGTAAAACTTTCGCGTTTAATCCTCGTAAGATTTCCCGCTGCAGTCGCGCTCAAACAAAAACCAAACACAATCGAAACGAAAGCACAGCGAAACCACCTCCACTTTTTCCTGCAAGCACAAAGCCCGCCGGCACAAAAGCACATTTTGAATTCGACTTTCGAAATTTCACCGCGAAAAACTTCCAGCAAACGATTCCGAATTGCAATCGGAGCGAATCTGACTAAAAACCCGGCATCATTATCATTTTTATACGGATAGGAAGTTGCGAGACCGCACCATTTTTCCCTAACGGCGGTTTGCTGAAAATCCGAGACCGTCTTTCTCCTTATCCATCGCCGTTTTCCCGTGCAATTCGACTTCTGGGTAGCGATGGGTTTCGAAATTGTTGCGTTTGTGTTGCGTTGTTATCGAGCGGACGGAGCGAGAAAGCCGAAACGCGGACCGATCCAGTAGGCTTCGAGACGCGTAGCCTACTCGGTGTTTACGAACCGACTAGCCTGGCGAGCGCTGAAAAGTTCTGTGTTGAGCTTTAGTCGATTCATTATTTCAGGAGGGAAAACGACGACTGTACTTGAGGCTTAAAGAGACTAATTTGGGGAGATTTTTTGGGAAATTTGCATTGGCAATCGAGTAATTGGAGGATTGGGTTTGGTGAAGTAGAGGAAATTGGGAACTTTTGAAAGTTTACAAAAAAAATTCAGGTGGTGTTTGGGATGATTTTTTCAGGATTTTGTAAGAAATTGTGAATTTTTTCGATTTTATTTGAAAATTTGGTGATTATAATAAGGTAGTTTAATTTAATTCATGAAAAAGGGAGCTTTTAAGTTTTTTAAAAATTTTCAGATCATTGTATTTGAAATTATTTTTTCAGGATTTTTGAGAAAATTGTGAATATTCGACGGTTCTTTAATTATTTTTTTAAAAATTTGATGATTTCAGAAAAATTAAATTCAGTTTAGTCCAGAAAAAAAGGAGCTTTTTTAAGTTTCTCATTTTTTTTCAGATGATTGTATTTCAAATTATTTTTTTAGGATTTTAGAAAAATTTGCGAATATATTCGATAGTTTTTGAATTATTTTTGTTTCTGAGAAGTTGTAAATTTCAGGAAAAAATAAATTCAGTAGAATCCAGACAAAAGGGAACTTTTCCAAGTTTCTCAAACTATCTCAGAGTGTCCTTGAAATTATTTTTTCAGGATTTTGGGTAAAATTTTGAATAATATTCGAAGGTTTTTGAATTGTTTTTGTTTTTGAGAAGTTGTAGATTTCAGGAAAAAATAAAGTTTTCTGTGTTGTCCAGAGAAAAGGGAGCTTTTTCAAGTTTCTCAAACTTTCTCAGATTACAATCTGAAACAATTTTTTCAGCATTTTGAAGAAAAATTAATATATTCCACGGTTCTTGAATTATATTTTTTTTTTTGAAAATATGATGGTTTCAGAAATAAGAAATTCAGTTTAGTTTAAAGAAAAGGGGGCTTTTTAAGTTTCTTGTATTTGAGATTATTTTTTCAGCATTTTTGAAAAAATTGCTAATAAATTCGATGGTTCTTGGATTATTATTTTTTTTGAAAATTTGATGATATCAGAAAATATTTAAATTTAGTGTAATCGAGATAAAAGGGGTCTTTTACAAGTTTCCCAAACCTTCTCAGATTTTATTTGAAATCATTTTTTCAGGATTTTAGAGAAAAAATCATAAAAATGACATATCAATCAAAAAAATGTATCATTAACCCATACAAAAAATTGCATTTTAGCTAATTACCCCCTACTTCTTCCCCCAAATTAGTAACTTTATTTCATATGAAACTTAAATCATTATTAGTAACTTAGTAACAATTTTTAAACAACTATTATTCCTGCTCATTCAATTCAAAAACTTCCACATTTTTCATTCATAAATAACCAAATTTCTTCCACCCCCAACGCGAATTAATTCCGACCACCCACGTGCAATCGGTCGATTTCCTTGGTGTCGACATGTTTGTGAATAAAGGAGAGAAGATTACGAGCGATTGAGCTTTCCTTGCGGGTCTGAAAGAAAGAGGGAAAATTCCACAAAACCGTGGAAACCGACGTCTGACGTCGAAAGACGGCGTCCCCGTCTAGGTCATGGCACTGTCCGGGATAAGTCCTTGGGGGTGAAGATGGATGTTTATAGTGCACTCGTTAAGTAATCTTACGGTTGATTAAAAATGTGCGAATTCAGACGGAAACGGTATGATTAAATAACGTACAATTTGCGTAATGAATTAATTAATTAGCGTTCTAAGAAGAACTAAAAAAGAATTTTGCGTTTATTAATATTCTTTTTGTACTGCATGACTAATAAAAGATTTTTTAAGTGTACTCTAACAGTAATTGCAAACGTGTTTTATACAGCAGATGGGCGCATTAAAATTCGATTTCCGATCGATTCCTTACCATACACACACCCCTTTAATAGCCACTAGTGAATGAGAATTTTTTTAGAGAACCTTAATAATATAAATTAGAATTATTTCCATGTCAAATAAGAGCGAGTAAATTAACGATGCATTCGCCGCATCAGCAATTAAAGAGCACATTGTTAAACCAATCAAATTAACAATTAAATAAAATCATTTTATGCAGCAACGCATAAATTCGTTTTAATCAATTTAAATTTAAATGAAAGTAGAGTGAATAAAATCGAGCCTAATATAAGCCGATGTAGAGTTGTTTGCGTCTAAAACTGGATATGGAAAATGAAAGTGACCTTTAAAATCAACCTTATAAGGGAGAATTGCATAAAGCATATAACGTATACGCGCGAAATAAATACGTAAAGCACGTATCCTTGTTTAACGAGTTTCTTAACGGTACAATTGACATGTATGCAAATACTCCCATAACCTAATCAATCAATTAATCGCTACAAATTCATCTATTTAACGATTGTAACATTTTTCTCATTAATTAATAAATAAATCAATTGCATAAATACATAATTAAAAATTGCTTCACTGATGCTTAATATTATTATTGCTGCATAAAGAAGTGTTTTATTAAATAATAATTGAAGTGCGGGGTCTACTTAGAGCCTTTTAAGGCTGGCGCCAGTACGTGTACAATCTCAAATTTGTTGGGCCGAATTGCATGTAGCATTAATTAAATGCATGATTTAAACGAAAATATAATGTACCAATTTATGAATCATATTTTGATATCCGGGACAAATAATAGGTTATTTTCCAAGAAATTAGAAAAATGACTATTTTACAATGCAAGAATATATGAGAGAAGTTTTAGATATAATTATGTTGTTATTTTATATGATTTATTTTCTCAAGAAGGTTGTACAAAGAAACCGAGCTGATTTAATATTTCTATGGCTTCTAAAATTAAATTAAATTTACTATAAACAGGGGAACTTCCCCATGACTTAAGGCGAGTGGAGTATAATAAATGCGTTTCTGTTGCAGAAGGATATTATCCCCACGCCGGCGATAAAATCACGTAGCGTTAAACATTTCCTTTCCTCGGCGTAAAATTTTTATCTATCGTGAAGCTACGCGAAAAATCGAAAATTACTAACACTTCGAAATATTACTTCGCCATTGGCTAGCAGCTACCCTTTGATTATCTAATTATCTGTTCATTTTCGCATGTAAATGCGCCTCAACCAAATGACTCTACGTACACACACAGCAAGGATTATTTGCGTTTTTCACTGGAAGATAACAAGATGATGATTACCCTTGAGGTACAAGTGCACACGATTTCCCATTTTTTTCACTTAATTTTAATTTTATGAACCTGCCTATATGTAGGTAATAATCCATATAGTTAGATGTAATTTCGTTTATAACATCAAGGTGTGTCCATACCGAAAACTTCAACCCTGAAAAAATCCAATTCCGAACACCTATCATTATCTCCGTGCCCTCTGCAACGGTGACATCCTCATAAACATGAAACAAAAGCTGACAAACATGATGATGTATTGTGATTGTGCGATAGGGTGAATCATCTTTATCACGAAAATAGCGCGGTTTTCCGAAGGCCCGTGTCGAAATTACAGCGCTATAAAACCGGGTGGTATACAAACAGACAAAAATGCTAATGGTGGAACGGAATGGTCTGGCGCCTAAAAGGGAAGTTGCGTGTGGGTGGGGAAACTTCCTGTGGTCATTGCACTTATCATTGATTCTTATACAGGATGGGTATGCAGACTCTATCCAGACGTATAGTATAATTAAATTACTATATAAAGAGGAAAATGATTGCAAAAAATATGTATAACTCTATTAAAGTTGTATACACATTCATGTAGTTTTCTTAAGAAGGAGGTTCTGTAATGGTACCTACTACTAGATCTAGTCTATACTAGTATAGTCATAATTAATACACTAGCATATAGACTAGATCTAGATAACAACCTATCCAATTATAGGCCCAATAGATCCAAATAATATGTAGGTATATGATTGGAATTAAAACTACATTTAATGACTCTAAATGTGTGAATAACAAATTCTTTTCAGCCAAATTTTGCAAAATAATTCTTTAAATTATTGTTATTAATTTAATAAGACCTTAATTATTTAGCCAGAAATATATCTGTGAAATCATATAACAATGTAATATTACTTACCATCACCGTAGATTCGGCCTATACAGTTTTTAATAAAGATATATTTTAATATTAAAAACTCCTATTAATTCATAAGTAATCTTCATAAAGTCTTTAAATTCAAAAATACCGCCGATTTTCCTTGAATGTCCCTGTGCCATCTAGTGGTTAGCACAATTATTAATAAATATTACTGCAAAATTACACCAATAGGTGTCAGAAGTAATTTGTAGTGCATGCATCAATTAGTTCAAAAATTGCACAAGGTAACGATTAAAGAGCTGAAAAAATTACGAATAATCGAGTTTAATATCTAGTTTATGAAGTTTACAAATTAAATAATGAGCGAATTATTTTTTCCGAACTACTAGCACTATATAATTGCTGTTTATTTCGAAAAATATACTCCACTTTCATGTCGAAAATTGCGTTACCACAGAAAATTCTACTAATGTCGCATCCAAGTTCAATGACATTTACCTCGTGTTTTGACAAGCTGTCAGTTGTCAGTTAATTGTTTTGATTTTTAATTTCACTGAGGAATTAGTTTATATGTAGAGGTTATTTTGTTAATTTTACATTATTTTTATTAATTATTCTCATAACATAATCATTAACTGTCTCTAGAACACTTAGAAAGAAAAGTATGAATAAAACTTGTGAAATTTGCCAAAAGGAAGCTAGGTACAAATGCCCAACATGTTTAATATTTTAGTAAGTAAAAAACACTTTCTACTTATTAACTACAAAAAACTAACTTTAATTTCTCTTTTCAGCTGTTCTGTTACTTGTTGTAAAAAACATAGACAAAACAAATGTGACGTTATTCAGAGAGATGAACAGACTGAAGCTGAAAATTTAATCGTTAAAAAAAGAAAGCTCGAACCACTCATCACGGAATCCACAGTACCCGATGATAAACTTAAGTTATTGAGTAAGCTATACCTATACACTGTAAGAACCCTCTTAACATTTCGTTTATCGTAGATACAAGTGAAGAAATCAATTCCCTGTTATCAAATAGTCATTTAAGAAATCTCCTAACCACCATCGATAAGGATGAAAACGCTGATGAAATGATGCAAAAAGCCATGCAGGAGCCCCTATTTGTAGAATTCTCAGACGCTTGCCTTAAAGTTGTCGATCCGCAAACCGAAACCGCTAGCAATACGAGTAATACGACATAATTCCTTTAGAATTAATCATTTGTAATGTTTCTTACGCTTAACAGAAACATATTTTGTGATAATTAAATTTACTATATCGCTGCTATAACTTTTTGTGAGTTTACTGTTTATTTAACGGACATCTAATGTCTTTATGTACCTTTTAAGTCATGGATAAAACAAGGAGAGATTACGATAGAAATGAAATCTCTGCTTATTTTAAGATTTTAATAATAGATCTTTTATAATCGACTGATTTAGTAACAACTAATGTATATTTTTTTAACCATCAGTATGGGATGTAATAAGTAAATTCAATCAAGTAATTCTAAAATTGTGATAGATAAATAGGTATGTAAATGGATAATTTCAATAATAAACTTTAATTTCTGTGCAAAAAATTGTTGTAGTTTTGATTTGTACTCCAATTATATTAAAAATTGAATTATATGAATGAAAATGATTAATAGCAAACTAACCTACCCCTAAGGAAAATCTAAGAGTATATTGAATTGTGCTTTATGCTTGTCTTTTGGTCTGTTTGTTAATCCCTTGTTAAATATTAAATTAAATTCTTTAGGTACTAAACTTAACCAGTTTTATGTATTTATTTTTAAAAGTTCAATGCTTTGCAAATATGACGACATAAGTGAAGTACATCTAATTTTATTTTGCATAAGCTATAAATTAAATATTAGAAAAAATGAATAAACCTCCCTCAATTTCACTCTACCTGTCTCATGACGTTTATAGAAATTATTTGACATTCTTATCAATATCAAATAATCTTTCGCCGAAATGCCTCCCAAATTCGACCCCACCGAGGTAAAATATGTAAAACTACGATGCGTAGGGGGCGAAGTAGGGGCCACTTCTTCACTGGCCCCCAAAATCGGTCCCCTGGGATTATCACCCAAAAAAATCGGCGATGACATTGCCAAAGCCACAGCAGGTAAGAATTCCAACTTCTCTTATTCATTATAAAAGCAACAATAGGTCTTGTGTAGGTATTGTTGACACATTGAATACCCTATTCAGTTTCCAGTTACAACAGGGTGTTTTATAAGTACCTGCACAAAATATAGTAGGTCAAATCTTGAGGTAAAAATAAAATTTCCCTATACTCAATCCACTCGTTTGCAGATTGGAAAGGACTAAAAATCACAGTTCAGCTAAGAATTCAAAACCGCCAAGCTACTATCACGGTAGTACCATCTGCTGCTTCTCTCATCATCAAAGCCCTCAAGGAACCTCAACGTGATAGGAAGAAACAGAAGCACATTAAACACAACGGGAACTTATCTCTGGAAACTATTATAGAAATAGCCAGAGAAATGAGACCAAGATCTGTGGCTAAAACACTTACTGGTACTGTTAAGGAGATATTAGGTACTGCTAATTCAGTAGGATGTACAGTAGAGGGTAAAACTCCCCAGGAGGTTATAGAAGAAATTAATGAAGATGTAACAACAGTGCCTGATGATTAATGTTAGTTGGTATTATTTTGTATATAAGTATTTTGATGGTTTAATGAGTTGTTAAGATGTGAATTTTGTGTTTGTTTTGTAAAATAAATGTTGTGTTGAAAGAGCAATAAAAAATACACGTTATAAGTAGAAAATATATTGCCCCACTTTTATTATTCGATGTCGGTTAGGTAACGTAGGAAAAGTGGGAAAACGCGCGGACCAGGCGCAAACGGCACGAGGCAGAAGCAGCACGGGCGAGAGCTCAGCATCCCCAAAAGGACTTTATTGATCACGAAACGGCACGCATTCCACACCCGTCTAACCCTTTTTCGGAAAATGTTACCATCAGGCGCGGGTCCCCACAAGAAAATTGTCAAAATTCGAACGTAACCGACAGAAGAAAAACCATGTAGCGACAAAATGGCGACTTCCAGTGACGGGACGAGACTCAAAAACCGCTTCAAATGGTGGAAATTCTACCTACAAGCAGACTATTATAAAATGCGAAAAGTCGCGAAGTGTACCTGATTAAATCCTAGTTGAATTTTATTTTTAAATTATTGCGTGTTCCTTTGTTTGAAGGTGTTCTTTTCTTTTCTAGTTTACATTTCTGATATACGCACAAACTCAAAATGTTTTTATTAACGTCGATAAAATTGTTTATATAGTGAAATTAAGGTTTGCTTGGGATTTGATTTCTGTTGGAGTTCATCGTGATCAAGTAAGTACAACAATTTATTAACAACACCCAAAAAATCATTCACAAAAAATTGATTTCATAAATTAATATCTTAAAACGAATTCTTCCACCCCGTCAAATATTTTATTGTATTTCTCTGATTAATACCTTTTAAATGATGTTAGTTTCTCCGTTTCGTAAGCTTGAAAGTTGGGATGGGATTAAATGGATATAGAAGTTTGTCCATTTTAACGGGGATTAATCTTGTTTCTTCTGAAATATTTCCACAGAATCCGCTTCGATTTTTTCCACAGAACTTATCCTTAAACTAAAACTAACAAGATTCTAATGGGAATATATACTTTAATGCCAGATTAAGAAATTTATTGAAGAATCTTTAATTTTATTCTAAAACAGTTATAGGAATATAGGTGAAGGTTTGTTTTATTGCAGTACTTTACTTGTAGAGTAGAAAAATGAAAGATCTTATTATATTCTTCTTCCCATAACGAAATTTATCTAATACTGCGTTTAATTATTAATAATTTTTTCCAATAACTCAAATAACTTTCTATTATTTTTTCTTTTTCTACAGATTTCATGCCACTCAAACCATGGTGGATTTAGGTGGATATGTTATAATTCTGGTAGAAACCAAGGACAAAAAAATTAAATTATACGGTAAGTCCCTGTTAAGAAGCGTACTAAATTGATCAAATCAGACATAAAATTTTGATCGAAAATCACCTACATTCAACTACACAAATTGTTCACCAAGTTCAACACCTTGTATACCTAAAAAGTTTACTATCTACACATACATACATAATACCTAACTCAATTTGACTTGACAATGTTATCGCCCCAGCTTCGCCTAGCCCGAAGAATAAATCGTTTGCAACACGAATTTTGAGTTGTTACCTTCCCTCGCAGGTTCACCTGCTGACAAAGACAATTTGGAAGTCGGCGATGAAATTCTAGAAGTCAACGGGAAAACGTTGGAGGACGCCACTCACACGGAAGTTATTAGCCATATCCACCAGGTAGATTTCGAGTTTAAATTTATTGTATCGTTGGACCTAGCGAATATTGCGTTACACGTGCGCTAATTTAATTAGAGCTTAATTGTAGGTGTAATTGGTTATTTGATACTTTTCATAATTATGCTGTATTTCGTTATGTTTATAGGGTATACTTTTATTTTTTAGTGTATAAGATCCCGGACAATATGTTTGCGAGTGAAGAGGAGAAGCGGTGCTCGTTTGGGTAAGTTTTTTTTACCATATTTACTCCATTTAACAAATTTGTACTATAAAAATTATTAGGAAAGGTAGAATAATTTATCTTTATATTATTAGGAATTTATCAATGATCATTTAGCATCGAATTTTTACAAAAAATTATACAGGGTGTTAGTTATTAACATGCTAATATTTTAGGGTGTGATCCTTCGGCCCATTTTAAGGAAAGAACTTTATACGAATCTATGTCCTAAACGCCTTAATATTAAGTCTACATATTAAGACAAAACCTAGATGTATTGGCCCGTATTCAGCGCCCATCTTTACCTTCAAAGACGCGTTTAGAGTTACTCTAATAAGTCCTAACAAAGTCCATAGTTAATGTAAAAATGTCATATTGTTAGCGTTACTCTAATTTTAAAGGGAGGTGCTGAATATAGGCCAGTGTTCCCACAACCACTGGGTAATGGTACTAATGGTACTAATTTTCCTAAACGTCATAATATTAAGTCTACATATAAGACAAAACGTAGGTATATTGGCCCGTATTTAGCGCCCATCTTTAACTTTAAAGACGCGTTTAGAGCGACTCCAATAGGTCTTAACAAAGTCCATAGTTAATGTTAAAGCGTCATATTGTTAGTGTGATTCTAACTTTAAAGAGAGGTGCTGAATATAGGCCAGTGTTCCCACAACCACTGGGCAATGGTACTAATGGTACTAATTTTCCTAAACGTCTTAATATTAAGTCTACATATAAGACAAAACCTAGATATATTAACCCGTATTCAGCGCCCATCTTTAACTTTAAAGACGCGTTTAGAGTGACTCCAATAGGTCCTAACAAAGTCCATAGTTAATGTTAAAGCGTCATATTGTTAGTGTGATTCTAACTTTAAAGAGAGGTGCTGAATATAGGCCAGTGTTCCCACAACCACTGGGTAATGGTACTAATTTTAATACGGCTTCCATATGAAATGCAATAAAATCCGACAACGCCGCGGTTCTTTTACACCGTGCAATCACGAATCAGGAATCACGACAAGGTAGGAAAATACTAGTTACCAAGTCGCGGGTACGTCTGCGGTGACTTTCTCGTTTTACCTGCACCATTCGGCGCGATAGATGTAGAAGTCCGTGCAGCAGGCACGCAAATACGTGGCCAACACGAATTTCCGCAATCCGAAAATCCCTAAAAAGCGTCCATTTCTGCGGCCGCAGGAGGATTTTCGCGTTTCGTGTGTTTTGTGCGATTGCGATTCGAGCGGGTACTTTTCTGCTCCGGTGATTTTTTTATTTGGATATCCGACTTTCGAACGGATTTATTGGCTTTTAGCGGTGAGTGCATCTGTGTGGCGATTAATTAATTATCTAAACTAACGACTTTCTAATGCGATTTTCGATTTCGAAGACGAAGATTTTTATTTCTTATTATTAAAATCATCGACGTTTGATTCGTTTCGAATAATTTGTGTTCATTGGAAATAGCATTCTTGGAATTTTATTCGCATAACTTTATAAGTTGTTTATTCATATTGCTCATTGACTTCACTTGAAATAATGACTATTAAATAATACAAGAATATTAATTTTTTAGTTATGTAAAATAATCCCACTGGTTATTTCTAAGGTCAACTTTTTTATTTAATTCGCGGTTAATTGAATTAAATTAACAGTATCTTCTGCATAAACATAAATTATATCATTATGTACTTTCTTAATTACAACTTCTAAATTCTTAAATTATATACACCTATCTCGTTGATTAGTTTTACTTTCTAGAAACAAATTATTGTCGGCATTTATTTGTTCACACGCCACTCTATAGTGAGTTTCAAATGCAAAGGGGTCACAAAGTTTCATACTTTCATACCCATACATCACGCAAGGCGTCCATTCAACTTCGTAAACACTCGAGAGAAAAATCAGATGCAATAAATAAAATTATCTGCCTAGGTACTTACGTAAAAAGCCTATTGATGGCACAATTGCAATTTACATCTTAATGTCCCTGACAATGTTGTTCATTTGCACAAAGCATTTAACAACATCACGAACCAAAAACCCATCTAAAATTTTATCACAACTACAAACCGATGCGTGTAATAAAATGCACGAAATGCGCGAATAATAACCCACTAAGGTCCTCTGTTTATTTATCATTGCTCATTGCACTTACACAGTTTCGCATATTTGCAGATCTAATTTAATCAAGATAAACCTACCGAATTTATGTTAAAAACCAGTTATATGGATAAAAGATAATTACATTACATCTATAAAATCTTGCCGTGTATTCTTATTTTTTGTGGGAATTTGGAACATTTTAGCACAACACAGCAGAATTTAATTTTGAAACAATGCTGTATTTATTGGCGCAATATATTTTAAAGAAACCTTCAATTAATCGAGCTCTGGAAGAAAACAGATCAATATTTTCAATATCGTTTACCGAGCTCAACGACCTGTACAACCTAGTTTTGAAAAATTGTTGATTTTCTTTTAAACGAATCCCAGAACATTGTCTAATTAATGGAAAATTTTCCTCGTGGATATACGGAAAAAATCGCATTACCTAGTAATGGATTTTCTTCCATAAATAAACTAGTTATCTGCCAGGCTCTCGACGTTGATGTGAAACTTACAATGTGAAACTCCGCTCTCCCGTCGAGACCTGAAACATCCCCGATATCGACAAAAGAGGTCAGACATTTTCCCATTTCAATTTGTTCCATTGCATTTCTATACTTACATTAAAAAAACCGCCGTGTTCTTTTCAACAGGGCATTTTTCCAATTTAAGAAAGCCATTGTTGAAAGTTTGGTTTCCCGAAGTTGTTTTTTTCCAAATTCTACTTCGTAATATACAGCTTGTCCGCAATTATTACCTGCTAATTCGCATTCAGCGCTTCCACCGGAGCATCTAATTAAAAAAATCATACGTTCTCGCGAAAATAAATATTTATGAACGTTAAGGCGCAATTAAAAAAAAGATTTCATTGTTCGTCGAACTTCGACGGCCTTGGGCGTCTATCAAAATCGTTTTTGGAATCACTAATTGATTCTCGAGCATCTGTATTATTTGCTCAAAAATTCTCTATTGTTGCGAGAATATTCACAATTACTAGCCGTTATTGAGTTAAGAATAAGCCCTAAGACAACTTCTGTTGACTCTAACAGAACTTTTCATAAAAGTTAAACATCATTAGCAATAAGTTAAACCACAGCCTGGTTTGGCCTACATAGCATTAGTCTTAGGTCATGGCGGAATTTACGCCAAACAAAACCTTCTATAAAAGCCTCCAAATTTTTGAGGGATTGAGATTTCGAAGAGCCCGTCTCGATTCGGAATGACGAAGAATAAAATGGTCAAAGTCTTGTCGACATCGACACCGCAATACCCAGTTAACCTTGACTTGGAGTTCATATACAAGGCGATTTCGTAACTTCGGACGAGACTTGTAAGATCTTCAGCATCAGCGGTTGCTTTTCTATTGAGGATGGTTATAATTGTGTCGAAAATTTCGATGAAATCTGCAGTGATTGATCAGGTTTCGGGCGATGAGTGTTTAGTTAAAAATGCGGTAAACGCGGATTGTTTTTGTGGAAATGTGCCGAATTTTCTGGTTATAATTAATATGTAAAATACTTTTAACTGCGTGCTGATATAAAGCAATTTGTAGGTAACTCTTTTTCTTAACTAATTGATCTAGTTCGTGTCAAATTAGCGAAAGAAAGCATGCAATTATGTTTGTTTTATAAATGATAACTGAGTAATAACCATTATGCGTTTTAGCTGTATTGTATCATAAAATTATCGACATACTTTAACGGTTAACTGTTGTAAAATATTTACAAAAAATACTGCACTCCGGTCGCACATAAAGTATTCGTAAAAAGTCTGTTTATGGCCCTCTAAAATTTACATGTCGTTTCAGCTGTGGACTTAGATTTGTGTTCGAACAATGTTCAAGATGCCTTTGTTATCGCTGTGGAGCAACAAGCCAGAGAACGTCTGGAGAGGCTCTCGGCCCTCAAACGAATTACTCCAGTCGACATGAACAAACTCTCTCAACAAGTAAGGAAACCTTTTAAATTTTTTTTATCGATTTGCGTATTTCACCTGCACCTTGAAAGGGTTAGTACTTTTCTCTATATACACTGCAATCGATTGTAATGTTTAACGTGTAGCGTGGCATTCAACGTGTTAACAGATAAATCCTCCAATACTTTATACTATGGATTAGAAATGTCTGGTGTGTGTTGCAGCTGAACCAAACGACGTCCTCCGGCGAAGAACTAAACGGCTTCATAAAAAACTCATCGATATACGTAACTTCGTTGACGGCCACTGGAAATTTGAACAACAACGCCACCGCAAACAAGGCAGGAGGAAAAAGCGGCGGCAGCGTGCTGAGCACCACCACGGCGGTGGTCGCCATCAACCGGGACACCATCACCACCTCCAAGCAACTGAACAACGGCAGGGAAACCCCCAACGAGGCGCTCGCCAAGGAGCAGAACGCCGAGAACGCCAACAAGGAGGTCCTGAGCAGGGCGTCCAACGATGCCAGAACACCTGGTGCACAGGTAAACCACCTTATTTTATTTATATAATTCACTGGCTATTAACAATGTCTCCTACTCTTTACTATAAATAAACTACACAACGTAACTTGATACATTTTTTGATAAAACACCCAGTCAATAATGTACACAAGTGACCAATACATGTAGGTATTCAGCTTTGTTTACTCTTTGTATTTATCTCGATGAAGCAAGTTGAATGCCATAGTTATCCGGAACACTCAAGCTCTTCGTTACAATTATAAAGTAATTAGTTGTTTGGGAATGGGTGTTGTTGCAGGGTGAACTCCTGAACGCGTGCGAGAGTCCGGTTCAAAGCAGGAAACTAGGAGACCGACGGAGTTCTTCTCCTTTCCAAAATGGAAGAACTGAGCTCTTGTTAGCTGCAGATGACAATAATAAAGTGAGAACCACCGCTATCGTAGAAAGCAATAATAATAAATTGGGCGTCGACCTCGAAAACAGGTAATGCAATTCTTTTTGTATTGGTAATGAAGGAAACCTTCCGAATTCGTCGCTAATCATACTTTCACTCGTAAAGGGTATTAAATTGCGCTTCGAAGCTTCGCGAGTAATTGGCAAAGAGAATACGAGGTGATTGTTTATCTGACATCGGTCTGATGAATTGATTAGGTTAATTTGTGTGTACTTTCCCGTAAAAATTAGCTCGACATGTAAATTGGTTATAATGTAAAGATATCACGGTTTTATTTCAATAAGCGAAAGTGAAAATTTGCATCTATCGCGTTCTATAAACAGAAATAGAAACTTTTTTAATAAACCAGCTATTATTGTTATCAATGTTATGCAATCAATTAAATCATTATTATCTTCAGATTAAAATGATTTCTGGTGATATTAGAAACTTTCACTGTGACAAAATTTCGAATGGATTTGAATAAAGAGGATAATTTAAAGTTTTGCGGTCATAAAATTTTCTATATCATTATTTCGTGGTATAAGATAAGCTTATTAAAACATTTCAACAGAAAAATTTAGTCCTCTTATAACTCTTATAATCCTCTTATATCTATATGAAATCTTTTTTTATTGTCAAGTTCGTACGAGAAGCCAATTTATTTCTGGTAAAAGAATAAGCCAATTTTTCCACTAGCACTTTATTAAAAAAATATATATTATACACTGCAATTCGTAATCACAATAGTATAAAATTACGTATTTAAAGTAATACAGCGAATTATTCACAACCAATAAACATCAGTGTGTTATTATCATTGGTATTTTGACGAACGAGAAATGCACGTATTCTTTAGATTAGAGGAAACCTTAAATTACTGTAACAGTTCGACTGTGAAGCTCCTTCCGTTTTCGAGAAAAGACCACTTCAAACGTTAAAATTCGTTTTTTTTCTCGCCCAAGTAATTTCTCTCTATAGCAAATAACAAATCAAATTTAGTATACTAAATTTCATCAAAGCATCCAGTACATTAAAAGCGCCACTTCTACAATAATTGAAGATAAAATCTTCCCCATATATTTTTTCATCTACGGTAAAATTCCAACAAACACAGAAACCTGCGCTACTCTTACATACGTACAATATCTACCAAGAAGCTATTAATGCTTCCACCTTCCACGATTTCTTACCTTTGTGTTGACCAGCGAAAGCGACACCTTCCCGAAGAATGCCCTGACGGTACGCTCGGTCCAATGGAAGAAATTATAGAACCACCGCACGGATTTAACACGCGATGGCCCCGCTGGTGGAGCTCGATATTATCTTCCGTTGGTACCTGTGGTACACCCACTTGTTCTTGGTTCTTTAGGCTCGACTTCAGTCTGGTCTAAATAACGCGTGAGATGTAATACGAGGAATGTTAAGTTTCGAGCCGGACCGAGTGCAATAGGAGCTTGTGATTTTTTTAGTTTGTAATTTTGATATGTGATTTGGTGATTGTGAAAAAATGAGAATTTTGAATTTTTATATCGGGTAAGATTTTTTGAGTTTATAACGGTTTTGGGAAATATAATTGGTGTTTTCTCATATTATGCGTGCAGTTATGGGAATAAAAGCCGAGTGGAAAACTGTACATTTTTTACCCGCAATACCATTAGGAGTCGAGTCGAAGAGAATCATGCCGCAAACCGCAATAAATTAAATAAATATCACTTTGAATTCATTTCCGTTAACGCTCATTGAAATCGCTTCATTTTTATGGTATCTTGCTACTTCAAAAATTACATTAAACGGGCCATTAAAAATATTTCCGTGGAGGAAAATAATCTAACTTCGGTGGAAATTCGTTATGATAAATGTACATTTTTTAATAGGAAGCGGTTTTAATCAATGAAGTACGCGTGGGTTTATTGTATTCAAATACCTATTCATCCATTTACCTAAGCATCTTCCACACCTATAAGTTTTCGTTATTCATGCATAAGTTATTTACATGTCGAATGTATTTTTTTCGACAAACAATGGTGATTGGTGACTGAGTGAATGTGTATTTATTAAAAAATAGAATCATTTTTTTCGAAGAACAAAATTAGTGGAATAATCCAGCCGGCAAATACAGTTCGAATCGCCTATTTGCTTTCGCAATAAAATATTAACGGTTCGATTAAAAACCAAAAATATGCACTTTCTGACCGTAAAAATATTAATAAAAGCGAGGAATCTCTGCGCTCCACTTTCGCATGATATAATACTCGAACAAATACCAGTTTATTGTAGGTCGTTTTTTTCTCATTAACACCGGATTGCTCCGGAACTTCGAAGGCGTGTTCGGGCAACTAAACCAAACGGAAACCGTTTTTAGAGTAGATAAAAAATATCGCCATTAGTCGAGTAAATAGTAAAATATTTCCGCAGACCTCGTCGTCGCTCAGGCAGCAGCATCGTGGTTCTCGACGGCGATTTGGAGCCCGTCAAGAAGCCGCCCGATCTCGAACTCGACAGCCTAGAGTACAATAACATGGTGATGATGATACCCAACGACAACGGGCCCCATCGGGAGATGGCCGTCGACGTGCCGGACACGTTCATCGCCAGGAACAAAACGCCTCCGAGGTACCCGCCGCCGAAACCCAACCTTCAGGTATTTTTAACCAATGTTTGATTTACTTGTTTAATTTCTACCTGAAGATGCATGCGATGGATTTCACGAGGCACAAACACCAATCGGGGAGTAACTAACGAACTATTTAAATAATTATAGATTGCGTATAGCTTAGATATCCTAAATATTATTGTTTGAAAAACAATCCATTCGCAAAACAAATAAATTGATAGCAGGCTTCCCGGTTATCGATCATTTAACAGTCGCATTCAGCTCGCAAGCATGCAAGTATGTATTTTAAGGTGTGATCGATTAGCCATTAAAGCGCGTTCTCGGATTGAATAATTCCCGATTTGGGGGAATCTTCGATGCGAATTTCATTAATAGAAACAATGCAACGGCGGCGACAATAGAGTCATTTCCTGCGCGAACGGAAAAACGGGGAACGACAAGAACGTCCTTTTCATATCGAATCAATGGGTTTCCGGCGCGGAGCAGGTACGATCTACGCGGCATCCGTTGTCGTAGGACCGCTCCCCGATCGACTTCGATGATTTCATGCCAGCGAAATCAACGAAATTAACCGGTAATGGCGTTTTTTTCAGAGTGGTCCGAACGATTGTTCCGTCTTCCAGCCATCCGAAACCGTCGCATCGAAACCCGTACCCCCTCCCCGGGATCACCTGAAGATCGAGAAGGACGGCAGGATCACCAACAGGGCACCTGCGCCCCAGCTACCTGCTCGCATCACCAACAATAACACCGCCGCCCCGAACAGCAACGCCACCCCGGTCAAACCTCCCCAAGCCGTCGAACCCACCAAGGAGCAATTGGATAGCATCAGCAAATATCAGGTATGTCTCCATCTAACTGTATCTATAAATTGGGTGAAGATAAAATAATAAATTTTTAGTATATAGGTAATATATAGGTCAATAGGGCGCCCGGAAGTTAGGGTCATTTTCTTCAATGTCTTTTAGCATTGTATATTGATGTTTTAATGAAAATAGGATTCAGAATTACAGTCAACAAATTATTATTAACAAGTTATTATTTTTCGGGAGTTTTATTTAATTGAGTTCCTTTTTCGGATTAGAAATACTTTAGCTCTACTCTCATCTACTTTTTTCTACTGTACTCTACTCTATTCTGCTGCACTCTACTCTATTATGCTGCACTCTACACTACTCTACAAATTAAATTTAATATTTTTCGTGAATTTTACTCAATTGATCTCCTTTTTCGGATTTCAAATACTTTAGCTCTACTCTCATCTACTCTATTCTGCTGTACTCTGCTCTATTCTGCTGCACTCTACTTTATTCTGCTGCACTCTACACTACTCTACAAATTAAATTTAATATTTTTCGTGAATTTTACTCCATTGATCTCCTTTTTCGGATTAGAAATACTTTAGGTCTACTCTCATCTACTTTTTTCTACTGTACTCTACTCTATTCTGCTGCACTCTACTCTATTATGCTGCACTCTACACTACTCTACAAATTAAATTTAATATTTTTCGTGAATTTTACTCAATTGATCTCCTTTTTCGGATTTCAAATACTTTAGCTCTACTCTCATCTACTCTATTCTACTGTAATTTACTCTATTCTGCTGTACTCTGCTCTATTCTGCTGCACTCTACTTTATTCTGCTGCACTCTACACTACTCTACAAATTAAATTTAATATTTTTCGTGAATTTTACTCCATTGATCTCCTTTTTCGGATTAGAAATACTTTAGCTCTACTCTCATCTACTTTTTTCTACTGTACTCTACTCTATTCTGCTGCACTCTACTCTATTATGCTGCACTCTACACTACTCTACAAATTAAATTTAATATTTTTCGTTAATTTTACTCAATTGATCTCTTTTTTCGGATTTCAAATACTTTAGCTCTACTCTCATCTACTCTATTCTACTGTAATTTACTCTATTCTGCTGTACTCTGCTCTATTCTGCTGCACTCTACTTTATTCTGCTGCACTCTACACTACTCTACAAATTAAATTTAATATTTTTCGTTAATTTTACTCAATTGATCTCCTTTTTCGGATTTCAAATACTTTAGCTCTACTCTCATCTACTCTATTCTACTGTAATTTACTCTATTCTGCTGTACTCTGCTCTATTCTGCTGCACTCTACTTTATTCTGCTGCACTCTACTCTACTCTACTCGACGCAAGAACAATGAGTACCTAGACTTATTTTTTGTCAATTTTACCAGCGATGTTTTTAGGAGTAAAAATAATTGTTTTTCGTGAAGAATAACTAACGGTGTAAGCGTACGGTACATTTACATCACGTATCCATTAGTCGGCCAGTTCGTACACCTACAATGTCTGTTGTTATATTAGGTAATCATTAATAACGAGGAATTCCGACTGAAAAGAATTTACCTGGTAAAAGTGGAATTCAGGTATCCGACTCTGCGGCTAGGTCGAGTGTAACTGATGCGGTTCTAGCTAGGAATTTTAAACGCTCGGGTATCCTGGGCTACAATTTAATATCTATCTGTTGTATAATTGCTCTTTTGGCCGTTGAAATTATCCTGAGAGGAAAATAAAAAGTCGGTTTAAAGGGGGCTAATTAAACGACATCGCTGGACAGTTGTTGAACTAGAAATGAATTAATGAAATTATCCGCATGATTTGAATAACAAGTGCATTTTAAAATGCAGTTAATTTACGATTCATGCTCTTTCCAATAAATGCAAAATGCAAATCATAGGAGGAATCTCGATGTATCTTTCATTTACATGAATTTACACTTTTTTAGCGCGGGGAGTAATTTTGTCACGTCGAAATAACATTAAATAGAAATATTATTCACTAAAATTACTCTCCATTTTTCATTCAAACAGTATTATAAAAACCTGTTGTAATATCCCCTGCATATTTTTCTCACTACAATAAACATTGTAATCGCAGGCTCTTTCAAAACTGACGATGTGCTCATTCATTGTACTTACTAACGATTCATTTATTTAATCATTAATTACACCAACCTGACTTTGTCAATATTGTTTTCTCCATATTAAAAAGAGCGCTGTTGTCGGACCTACTCGCAGAATTTATGTGGGAAATCCGATATTTTTGAATTCTCTTCGGTGGTACTTCAAATGGATCACCGCCCATTTTTGTCATAATTCCAGCAATAATGTTAAGTGCTTGGTAACGACGTAGACCAGACACCCTTCAGATAATGTTACCAGGCGCCTCTCAATGGGGTGGCCATTCAACTTTCTTTTGGATTCCCCGAAACAGAAATAACAACCCCACGATATACCTAATAGTGTAGAAATTTATAGTACAATTTATCCAGGACATACAATATTTTGTAACACAATAAAAGATTCCTCTTTTTGACAAAGCACAATGAAAATTGTAGCTGTAGTGAGATTAGGAACTCGACAATTTCACGTGAAATGCACAATACACCGGCAACAAAGCTCCACATATGAACAGGTGGGAGTGGACACCTTTACCTGTAAAAAATGCGTAGCACCCAAACTATGCGTCCGTCTTCTTTCAACACGTATGAGCGGCTGATATCCGGTTTTCGAGTCACGTCTTTCCTGAGCGATGCGTCACAGCTTTGAATTTTTCACCGTGTTTTCGTTTCATACCTAGTGTTTGCATTTTACACGTACAATTGAAACATTGATTTCGAATGCGATTTTTTTGTGTTTGTTTGTGCATGGAGGTTTGTGGCATGGGAAACGAACGTGGCGATTTTTTAGGGAAAAATGGTGTACGAATTTAACGGCGAAAATAATAATTGGTACCCGGTTAAGGTGGGTATTTAAATTATTGGCAGTGTACGATTATAAACAATTTGACGCGTGTGCAAATTATTTATCGATACAAAATTGGTTTTTCCGTCGAAAAACGTATTTTTCTAATCATAATAATAGTTAATTTAAAAGCTAAATGTAAGGGTAATTAAATAATTACAGATAAGTTATTACCTAATTTATGATCTAATATATTTCGTGTATAGTCCAGCATATAAGTACAATAATAAAAAAAATGAATTTTCCAAGTATAAAATCAAATTAATATTTCATATTGCTTACTAGAAGTTTGATCACCAGTCTATTAATAGTATGAATAAACAGTTTTAGTGTTAATCAAACCTCTTTATTGCCTCACAAAATTTCATCTAACCAATATTAGTCAATACCAATAATTAAGCTAAAAGTATGTTTTATTTAATTGCATTTGATTTAAACGAAATCGACTCAATTTTATGCGACACACTTTTACTTTTGTTGACTACAACAGTACCCACTAGAAAATTTGCATATTGAAATGAGCATTACACGCAAACATAGATGATTCTTGATTTATTCAATTTTGGTTTACCAAACGATATTTTATTCAATAAATTTAATATCTAATTTTAAATAAACCACCTAATGTAGATTTAAACGTGACCTGTCCATACAGAGGCATGGATTCTTTTATGTTCATTTATGTAAAATAATTCGCATTTGTAAATCCCACATCAGTTTCGAGAATATTTATTCGCGCATTGATCACGTTGCTCCACAAATATTATTAACAATATACTAATTTATTTTATTGCTAAAATTATTACCGCGTCAGCTTTATTGAATATGATATAATCAAATACAACACGAATACAATGCAATATCGCAGCTACTCCAAAAGCAAGGATAAATGCGGAATTCTCTTTATAATTTAAATCACACTTAAAAATTTATTAATTAATTGCAAAAACATATTTTTTATTTCTATCAACAACATCATTAAATTTATTTACACGGAGAAAATGCGTTGTATTGCACGCTACCTCATCTTATTATCTACTCCTTAATTTTATCTTCTTATTCGACTTCCAGGAGCAAATTCGCAAAAGGAAAGAAGAAGAGGACCGCTTGGCCGCCCAAAATGAGTTCCTCAACCGATCTTTGCGCGGCTCGCGGAAGCTCCAAGCCCTGGAGAGCAAACCCTACGGATCCATCAACGATGCCTACGAAGACGAGGCCCAGGACTCCTCCAGGTCCAGCACGCCGGGCCCCAAAGGCGAAAAGGAGCAGGTCCACGTTCCATACGGTAAGATAAAGATCTAGCAAATTGAGTACCATCGGAGCTTCTGTATACAGCCTTTTGAAGATGATGGAAGTCATCTTCAAAGGTTCTAGATTCTGTAGGTCTAAATGAGAGCTCCAATGGCGCTTTTAGCATCAATTTTTGGACAAGTTTAATGGGATTATTCTATTAGCTTATGGTGACTTGGTGGCATCGATCCAACGCTTCCAGTTGCAACTGAAGAAAGCGTGCTCGAGCGGCGGGCTGAGCGGCCTGGAGGGCCGCATCGCGGCCATACAATCCCTCCTGCTGTCGCCGCAATTTGGTCGAGCTCTCGCCGTGCACAATAAGGTCCAATCGGTGAGATCGCGAACGACGCCCAGGCCGTTGCCCAACGCCCAGACTGCCCTAAAGGACTGCCTTGATACAATTGGACATTCTCAAAGTGCTTATGCCATGGAATTGGTTGCCTTATTGACTGGTGAGGTTTTAGCTGGAGGGAATCGGGTGGTTTTTATTGTGCTGGGGTGTTTGTAGGTTACGAATTTGAAGCGCTGATGGCTGCACACGATGGGGTCGCTTCAACGTTACCGACTGATTCCACATCACCTACGCCGTCTACCGCCGAAACGGTGCCCATTTCCATGACGGACCGTAGATACGGGGAAAATAACATTAAAGTTATTAAAATAGAGAAAAGTACTGAACCACTAGGTGCCACGGTGAAGAACGACGGAGATGCCGTAGTCGTTGGTACGTATTAATGAAAAATCTTTGAGATTCAGAGTGAATTTTGGGTGTTGCAGGTAGAGTGATTCGCGGCGGGGCCGCCGACAAAAGCGGCCTTCTCCACGAAGGCGACGAAATCCTCGAGGTAAACGGCATTGAGATGCGCGGCAAAAGCATCAATGCTGTCTGTGATATATTGCAAACGATGGAAGGTACTCTCACTTTCCTGATCATACCCGCTTCCCAAGTTCCCAGGCACAATAACAGGTAAATCACTCCATCAAATTAACTCATTTACATCATTTCATGTCTGTTATCTGCAGGGATAACTTCCTGCATGTCCGGGCTCATTTCGACTATGATCCCGAAGAAGACATGTACATACCGTGTCGAGAACTGGGGATAGGATTTCAAAAAGGCGACGTTCTGCATATCATTAGCCAAGAAGACGCCAATTGGTGGCAGGCGTACAGAGAGGGCGAAGAGGATCAAACCTTAGCAGGTAATACAACAATCTTCTTCTTTACTTTACATCTCTGCGGAAATTGGATGGAGTTCAATTGGTCCCCGCGGTCAAATTTACCCAAATATAATCCTTTTTCGAGTCGAAAGCTATCAGTCAATTGGTCCCCAATACCGGATTAAGGGTTACTAGGAAGGACCGATGGGAATATTTATAATTTCAAAATTCTCTGGCAAATTTAGATTATGTATTTTCATTTCGTAGTACAATTTAATGAGGATTTTATGTTTAGGGGAAATTTTTTGACTACTGTTTTTTTTCTATTTCAATATAGGGAAAATCCCATCCCTTCCAGTATACTTATAGAAAATTAGGTGTACTTTTCATAACAACAAATTTCGATATTGTAAAATATCAAGGTACTTTACTCTTGAGCAAAATTCACATTTTTTGACACACCTCGTATAAGATTGATACAATTTGATTTTTGATGGTTGCATCTTGGATTTTAGATCATGCAGAACTTTTTGTGAAGAATAACTATTTCGTAAAATTAATAATTAAGTTTCCCATATGTTGCCAACTATTTTTTGAAATCCGTTCGTATATTAAAACTAAAATAATTCTTTTTTTGTACAGAATTTTTCTATTAATATATATATTATACCAATTGTATATATTTTAAATTACTAATGCTTAGATATTAAATATTTTTTAACACTAAAAGCTGCATTTTGTCCAAATTCTCTCAGCTATGTAAGTACTCCAGAAGATGTTAGCCAAATGATAGTTATTCATGCAATGTAAAATCTTATCTAATCAGATTAGGAATATTTTGACCGCGGGGACCAATTAGCCCATTAAATTTTGAAACTGGGGACCAATCGACCTGTAGGATTATGGAACCCTGCTGGCAAAAATGACCGTGGGGACCAATTGACCAACACCGCGGAAATCCCTGAGATTTCTCAGCCATGACATCCTCTTTCTACCCTGGATCATCTCCTGCCTTATCAATTGGAGTAGTTGGTATTTATCTCCACGCACAACATTCCAAATACTGAAACTTCCTCATCTTGACGATCTCCATTATTTCCTTTTCTTCATACATTCTTTCAACACTTGGTCATTAGTGTATTCATCTATCCATGAGACCCTCAAGATACACCGATAAATCCACATCTCAAATGACTCCAGTTTCATGGATAATAACTAATAACAATAACAACAATAACCTAACAACTCTCGGTATCCTCAGGCTTGGTACCATCGCAAACGTTCCAACACCAGCGGGAAAACATGCGCTTGGCCGCCGAAGAGCGGATGTCGAAGCCGCAGCGAAAATCCACGACCCTTTTGTGCGGCAAGACGAACAAGCGGAAAAAGAAGAAAGGAGCGTACGCCGACGGCGGGTACCCCATGTACTCGAACAACGTCGACGAATACGAAATCGACGAGATCCTCACCTACGAAGAGGTGTCCCTGTACTACCCGCGAGCCAACAACAAGAGACCCATCGTTCTGATCGGCCCGCCGAACATCGGCAGGCACGAACTGAGGCAAAGACTTATGGAGGATAGCGAACGATTCGCCGCCGCCATACCGCGTAAGAACAACCACAACTAAACCAACTATCAGTACAGCTAATATAACATTATTGCAGATACTTCCCGAGCTCGCAAAGAAAACGAAGTCGACGGCCAGGATTACCACTTCATAACCAGGGCGCAATTCGAGGCGGACATCCTGTCGAGGAAGTTCGTCGAGCACGGCGAGTACGAGAAGTCCTATTATGGTACTTCGTTGGACGCCATTCGATCGGTCGTCACGTCGGGGAAGATATGCGTGCTCAATTTGCACCCGCAGAGCCTCAAGATACTCAGGACCTCCGATTTGAAGCCGTACGTTGTGTTCGTAGCGCCGCCTAGTTTAGAGAAATTGCGGCAGAAGAAAATCAGGAACGGAGAATCATACAAGGTAAAATTTAGTACAGAAGTTCCTCTTGTTTTCTCTCAGTTCATAGACAATGGCAGCCGTAATTTGACAGATGTAATTTTCAAAACAGCTTGAAAAAAATTTAATGAGTTGATCTATAAGGGGAAAAAAGAATTATACCGATATCTGCAATAGTTTCGTTTTTATCAAACTTTCAAAAAAGTAAGTTTCTCTGCCGCATCCTCTACATTAGAAGAGAACTTTGAAAAGCTGCGGTATATATACAGTATGTCTGAAAAAGTTGGCAACATATGGGAAACTTTTTTATTTGTAATGTTACGAAAAAAAGTTATTCTTTATAAAAAGTTCTGCATGGTCCAAAACCTAAAATACAATCATCAGATATTAAAATTTAGAAGTCGTATACGAGGTAAGCCAAAAAATGTGATTTTTGCTCAAGAGTAAAGTACCTTTATTTTTCGCAATATCGAAAATTATTATAAAGAAAAAATGTTTAGAATTAAAAAAACTTTCAAATATTCAACATTGTTTATTTATAAAAAAATTTCTTCGACATTTTCTCTGTGAAAACGTTGAAAAGTGAAATGTATAATCCGGTACCACTTTTAAAAAATGCTAGTGCATCCTAAATTATTATACAATAAAGTGCAAACTTAAATTTTCAACTTTTCACAGAGAAAATGACAAAATATGAAAAAATGAAATGAAAAAAATATTTTTATAATTGAAACAATGTTGCATATTTGAAAGTTATTTTTAATTCTAAACATTTTTTCATTATAATAATTTTTGATATTGTCAAAAATAAAGGTACTTTACTCTTGAGCAAAAATCACATTTTTTGACAAACCTCGTATATGACTGCTAAATCTTGATATCTGATGATTGTATTTTAGGTTTTGGATCAAGCAGAACTTTTTATAAAGAATAACTTTTTTTCGAAAACAATAATAAAAAAGTTTCCCATATGTTGCCAACCTTTTTAAGACATACTGTAGATGGCTAATAATGGTCCATTTAAATGACCCGCTCGATCGCCAGATTCAAGTCCACTAGACTGCTCGTTTTTATATCAAAACTTCAATCAATTCCACTTTTCCTTTAGCCCCATTAGTGACATACAAAGATGCCTGTATCTTGTAAGGGTTTTCAAATTTGTTTAATTACAGGAAGAAGAGCTGAAAGACACCATAGAAAAAGCGCGAGCGATGGAGGAGAAGTACGGCCATTTTTTCGATCTGATCATCATAAATAACGACACGGAAAGGGCATACCATCAGCTGCTGAACGAGATCAACAGCCTGGAGAGGGAGCCCCAGTGGGTGCCGGCGGCCTGGGTGAAGGGGTGCTAGGTTGCGGGCTAGGCTGGGTTAATTTTGTGCCCGAATGTATAATTTCTGTTGGTGATTTTATTATTACAACAGTAACGGATGTAAGTAGGGTATATGATGTTCCATTAAAATTAACGATTTTAGTTTCTTGTACGTTTCAATTCGAAATAATTGCTCAACATTTTTTGCCATATTGATTTAGATTTTAAAAGTGTCATAACAGTAATGTACTGATAATTTTATTAACACAACTAATGGCCAATTAGTTGCTCCAAAATGTAAAATCCGAATCTAGAATTATTAATTTTAATAGGAATGTTTCATACTAAATCATACAACAGATCTTACAAATAGAACACAGCAAAATTCACATTCTCGAAATTATAATTTCTATTTTACTCGTGCGTAAGTAAAATAAAACGAACAATCAAAATGTTGTACGTAATTAATTTCACTCGAAAATGCGTAGAATAGCAATTTTGCTGTGTTCAATAGGTATATTCTTTAAACGTGTGATAAAGATAAATATTTCAATAAATATATAGGAAAAGGGACTTAAAATTTGAGACGGCAATAATGACTGTATATATTTTAAATGTATAATCGTAAAATGTTTCAACTGTCTGTTTATAGTTATGTATATGTAGTATTTCGAAGTGTGTATATAATATACATATGACTAGGTGAAGATGACCTAATCGCAGGATATGTCACGATACATTCCGAATAGAAATACTTCAAACGTCTTAATCATTACCACAATTTACTAGACAAAGAACTTTTTAACGTTAATAAGCACCTTAAAGATACTTTCCATCGTGACATGCACTGTTATCGCAGGGCGATTTGAAAGATAGAGGAGGATTTTAATGGGATCACAATAATTACGTAAAAATCGAAGAAGGGTAAATTGATCTCTTTCACATCGCCGTGTGTCGTATAACTTCGTAGATAAAGAAATCGACTTTAACTAATCGCTCAGAGATTTTAATTGATGTTAGAATTTCAAAAGTATATGAAATATAAAATATGCTTTGCGTGTCAAAAGAACAATGTAGAACATTTGGAATATTCTTCAATAATAGTTGGTACACAATGCAAATTCTCCAATTATATTTTATGTTTTTAGGCCTAGCGTTTTCACCTTCGGAAAACGCAAACATTTTTTATATTTTTTAAGATATCGAACAATTAAATATCCCAAAGTGTTTGCACGTTTTTGACACAGCAAATCATTCTTTGGATTAACTAAATTTAGAGTGATATTTTCGATCGATATTAATTAAATATTTTGAATACAAAAACGCTATATAAATACATGCAATCGTAATATCTATTTTATTTGATATAAAATCAAAAATTACGATATATTTAAAATTGAATTTTCGTCTAGAGGTTTTTCGGATCTCCTAAAAACATTTTTCCGGCGTCCTCGTTTCGGCGAGAAAAATGTTGCAGTAGCGCGTAACGATTAGGAGGATTTAACTTAGATTTAATGTTGGGTTAGAGGAGTTATCAAAATAGTAATCAGCCAGGAAGACATAGGAATTTTCTCGTTTCGAAGCTGAACTCTCGAACTTTTCGAAAATATGTGTTTAGGCCTTTTAGGACACACGAATTCGTTTTTCCTGGAACACATTTGAGCGGTTCACAAATTTTTCCAATCTTACCAAATCGTCTAACGTCGGTGAATAATTCGGCAACGACGTAATTTTAGTACAGAAATAAGAAATCGTCTTGAATAAAAATTTCTAAAAAATATATATTGTTCCATCCATTTTTTTTTTGTAATTGAACTGGCGTTTATTTAATTATTTTTTAATAATATTAGAAATTCATATTCAAGATTTACGTATGAATTGCATGTAAGATTACCTACATACCTAAGTGTATTAGAGAACTTATCTCATGAGAAGAAATTTATTGTACTTAATATTTTTATTTATTTATTTTTTAATTGTACATAAGATATATATCAAAATATGTATATACCAGAGACCCTATGGAGTCTTGTAGCCATTTGAACGTGTATTATATAAACAAAATTAGTAATTTTGACTTTGGGGTTCCTTTTTATTATTGAATATTTTATTATGCATAAAAATCATTGTTTTAGATTTATTGACGAATTAAACATTTCTCATTACCAGACGATGTTATTATTTCCATAAAACCCTTATTATATAGTAAACTTTCTAGACTACTTCCAAGAAAAACGTGCTTTCTTGCAAGTACTTCATAAAAAAATATATAAAAATAAACCAACTAGAATATATTTATTATTTCCAGGATACACTATTTGTAACAAATTCGTTTTTACGAGTTACTTTCGTCTTTCAATTATAAAGTACATTCCTTAAAGGAAAATTGTTTGAACTTTTATGTGCGCAAAAGGCGAGTCTACTTAATTAATATACAGGGTGTTTCAAAGTTGTTAAAAATCCATGAATAGATTCTGAATTATATCTCATCAATTTCGAAACACCCTGTACAAGTATATCTAGATTACTTTAATGTTTTGCGAAAGAAAGACTCGCCTTATATCTGCTAGAATTGCACTTTTACGGGAATCTAATTCCACAAATTGACAAAAACGTATGCTTGCTATTCAGAGACACGACAGGTACAAAAGTATAACTCAATATCGGATTTTTCGTTACCTTTTCGAAGTAGCTGGAAATATCCTTTTCGGTGACGTTCTTCCTTATCGAGTAAAATATCTTTAAACTAATAACAGACACGCTGGCCTCGTAGCCTTGCTGGAGCTTTTCCAGAGCGTAATCCAGAGCTTCGTGGATGATCGTAGGATCCAGAGAAGCGTTCTCTTCCAGATGGGACACTCTGCATAGGACAGTCGAAATGTGGTTTTCGTAATTCCAACGACGAAATATCGATATTGAGAAATTATCGATGCATTTACCCCTTTCCTCGTCTACAATAATTAACGTTTATTTCGATAAAATTCTTTAATACATACACTTACAATCGAATTGGTTGTTGTATTTATGTGCCCACACGTGCCATTCGACTGTTGCATTTCTAGGCAAACCCGTCACCACAATGTAATCAACAATAGCATTATTAGTACTTTCCTCCCATAGTTTTCTAGCTGCGCTAATATACGAAAAATCCTTTACATAACAAATACCCTGGAAAAATTAATAACATTAAAAAAGACATCGAGAGATTGTAGTAGATGACGAACCTGAACAACGTTCCTCAAATTAAATTTGGGATCCACAGCCATTAACAGTCTTTTCAAATGTCTCAAGACCAATTTACATTCCGCCTTTATGCCCCCTTTCACCATCTCCAAGCTACCAGGAACTAAACCGATTTGACCAGCTACAAAATACATAAGCATTATGCAGGGTGTTCCTTGAAGATATGCTAATATTACAGGGGGTGATTCTTGGAACCTCGTACTCAGCCCCCCTCGTTAAGGTTAAAGACTCGTTTAGAGTGACTCTAAATCCTAACAAAGTCCATAGTTACTCCATAACAATGTCAAATTGTTAGCGTGACTCTAACTCTAAAGAGAGGCGCTGAGTACGGACCAATGTGTCTAATTAATACATGAAACAAATCATGAGAATTTAAAACAAACTCTTTCTCATTTACCTAAATGGACGAAATTTTTTATCCTCACAGACTGACTGTACGGTCCTATATTTGCAGGCGCCCAATGAGATCTGCTTTGAACATGGATCGTTTGCCTAAAAAATAATACAATTTATCAATCATACAATTTTTAAATAAACAAATTTTACCTCTCTGAGATATCGCCGACATCATGCTTCTTTTCCCTCCACGAAACAGCTTCGATTCTCACAGGATTATCAGGACTAAAAGGTACTTGAACGCAAGCTCGAGTAGGCGGATTGGAAAAACTAAAAGTATCTACGTATAACTTGTTTAAAGCTGCATACTGCGACATATCGCCTATGAACATCGTAATAGAGCAGACATCCCTGACAGTGTGATCGTACTTAGTCAATTCAGCTGAAATCAAGAAACTTCACATGTATTAATTGTTTTTTAGACAATCATTTAAGTATGTTCCAAAATGCTACTGTACTAGTATTACGTAAAAATAAGCAAATTGTCTATTTACTAACTATAATCATACTCCAAATATTGCAAAAATCCCAAATCTGTGATTTAATCGTAAATAAACTGTTTGCTTACCGATGCAAATAAATTAAAATGAAATTAAAAAATATACTAGTTCTATGCATACCCACACTTTAAGACACTTAAAGCTTGTTTCATTGCATCGAAAGCGTTGTTGGAAGTGCCCTGAATACCTCCTGCGAACAGCCAACCTTCTTTTTCACTGTAAGCCGATGTTACCTCTTGTACTAAATTTTCTGGGATGTACGAACTATCAACGATATCAGAGGGCGGTGTTACTTCGTTTTGCACTTCTTCTATATTAAAAAAAAACACAATAATTCTATGAAAATAATAATTCTCGTGCAATTACCTAAATCTTCATCGGACTTGAAGATGTCTTCCTCTTGATCTGTAACGAATCCATCGCTGGTCCTCAACGGTAAACCTTCCAATCGACCTTGCAGATCCAGCGGAGGCAACTTCAATTCCAAAGAAAGCTTCTTGAAAGTCAAATATCCCACTGATACTATCGGATCAGTCGAATGAATAACTGTTTCAGAATCTTCACTACAAAACAACATTACGATGTAATTTGTGATATTGAATTAAACAGTAATACTTACACAACAATTCTACTTTTAAATAAAGGACAATCCAACGTTAGGGTTTCGTATTCTCCACCTTCTCCGCATACGTTTAACCCGTACTTTTCATGCATAGTTAACAAGTGAGGTTGCAGGGAACTAAGAGATCTTCCCAAGTGCTTCGTTTCCAACCCGAGTGTAGCAACTTTGATTAAAATAGCATCGACTTCGCACTTGATCATCTCATCCAATAACTCTATTTGGTTACGTTGCCACAGATAGGCCAAAGGCAACAGACCGAGTCTTGTACATCTGGAAACGTAGATTATAAAATCGTTTCGTAGTTTATAAGAATTCGCTTTATCTTACACGTTTTCCACCCTTATTCTTTGGTAATCGGATAAAATGGCACCGACAGAAACAGCATCATACTCGATATCTTTCTTGATTTGTTCTAGCAGAACGTACAAATCTTCCACTTCATCGCTATCGGATGGTGTGTACGTTTTACCTCTATCATTAGATATCCCTGGAATGAGAATATACGATGAGATGTTAGTACAATGTAAGTCGGTTTTGTAGTTACCCATTGTTTCTCTTTTGTATATCGGCAAGTCCATAGCAGCTGCAATAAGATCGATTGCTTCGTGTCCTACACTTTGATACATGAAACTGTCTATTTCTGTTTTCGAATAAGGTACTAAATTGGCTAAAGCTACGATTTCGTGCCCTGCAGCAATGCATTGCATCATGTTAAACGTGCTGTCTTTGCCACCGCTTACTAGCGCTACTACTCTCATATTTATATCTAAAAATTAACGAATATCTCTATGAAATAAACACAGTAAACAAAGTGAAAATATCTAAAATTCCCTAATGACAATTGTAAGCTCTTATGTAAACTTCCAACCATGCTTACCCTTTTATCAATTCCACTCCGGATATATTAGATATTCCGTGTTTTAACACAAATAATTGTATTGATAAAATTTAGAGCTTACACAAGACATAGTTTGGTTCAGCAAAAAGGTCACAGAAAAACAAGATATTTCGTTGATAGAACAGGGACTTAATATCTATCTAAACGTTAAAAAACATTCAACAAAAACCACACAAAAACATACCTTATCTTATACAGAGCCCATAGACTAAAATAAATTTCTAAAAATTTGACTGACACTACAAGAACTACCGGTAGTGATTAGTGAACGTGACCTGAAAAATGGGGGCGCTGAATAGCCAATGTAGTTGCGGCAACTCGACGAGAAAAAGAAGAATAATAAATGTAATTTGAATTTTGAATATGTCTACTCGGCCGTACCTTCAGTTTATAGTGATTTTTTATTAATTTTCTTACGAAAGTTTATAGATATTGTAAAATTATGAAAAAAAAACATTTCTTATTTAATGAATTCCATACGTTTGTAAAATCCAATGAATTATTTAACAGATTTTGATTATAATAAAACGTGTGGATTTGAGACGTATCATTATACACTTCCTCTAATAAAAAAATTGACATAAGATATAAAGTAGTACCAATATAAAAAGAAACCAAGAAAATAACCAGACCAAAGATCAAAGACAAATGACGTCTCGCTGTCAACAAGTCGTCTTGTGTTGTTTCTAAAATTGAAAACGTAGAAGTTGTCAAGTCATAATTATTTCAATTATTTGACCTGCAACATGGCTGAATCAACATTATCTACCGGAATATTAACAAATATATTCTTTCAAATAGTGCAGAGCCCGTTAAATATCGCCTTAGTCGGCATAATAGTGTTTTTAGTTTACAACATATTCAAAAGCCGCAACAACAACATACCAGTTCGCCCTCCTGTGCCGGAATTACCGAAATTGAAGAAGAGAGATTTTACTGTGGAAGAATTAAAAAAATACGACGGTACACAAGAAGACGGCCGAGTATTAGTTGCTGTTAATGGGAATGTTTATGACGTGACGAGGGGCAAAAGGTTCTACGGGCCAGGTAAATAGTACATGCAATTTAAAACAATGATGTCATGTTATAATTTCTGTTCAACTGTGTAATTAAAATGTGTACCTAGGATAGAACTTATTGTAAAGGGAACGCACAGCAATTTAAAATTACTAATTAACAGCGTATCATTGGAAAATTTTTAATTACGTACTTATTTTAGTATTAACATTTATGTCACATAAGTATTTAAATAAATTTAATTTAATTGTCTTAGTAAGGTTGGTCTTGTGCCAAATTCTTTGATTTAATTAACTACTTTAATTCTAATCAATAAGACCGTTTTATTTTCGTATGTATTAACATTGTATTTTTAGATTAGATTCTGGTAAAATTTGCATTCTGGATTTGAATTTCCAATTGCCCCGTTTTGTTTTTTACCAAATACATGAATATTTCTGTTTTCCATACATAAACTTCGAAATACTAAGCGTATAGATATTGTACACATTCGTATAAAATCGATTTTTTATCGTTATATACTTATTGTTTTAATCCTAGTTTCCTATAAAAGTTATTGTCTGATGCGCTTAAGCAGTAAAATTTTATGTTTTAGTGTACATTAGTATTTATAAGTTTACTGTTCGATTTAATTGCATTGTTTTCATTTTTAATTAAACCCTAAAAGTGTATGTACACAAATACAATTCTATTGTATATCACACAAATTTGTTATGCACTTATAGAAAACTATACTAAGACTTTACATCAACAAAAAACCAATTTTTTAAACATGAAAACCATATTAAATTAACTGTGATTATACTATACTAATCCTGAAGAGCCTACTTTTCGAATCAATAACAAGCCCCATTTCTTCATGTAATACATTATTTCATTTATCTTATTGTTTGTACATTATCAATAGCACTTAATACATTTATCTCTGACACACATTATAAAGGTGAAAAGGTGTATATGTTTGTGTACACTTTGAACGTCAATGAATGTAATAATACACTTAAGAACATTAGACTTATTAAAGCTCAAACGTTTCGAATGTAATCAAGTATTGAGTATTATATTTTAATTAAAGGTGGTCCCTATGCGGCATTCGGTGGCAGAGACGCCTCTAGAGGTCTGGCAACTTTTAATGTTACAGCAGCAGGTGAAGGCTACGATGACCTGAGCGATTTGAGTACAATGGAAATGGATTCGGTTAGAGAGTGGGAATCGCAGTTCAAAGGTAAATAATTAAATAAAAAAAAAACCGTACTGTACTTATGACGAACGTATTCCAAAAATTATAACGTGTTTTTAATGGGCTGTTATAAAATATTGTGTAATAATTTCAAGGTTAAGTGTCTGACTTAAATACTCACCTATGGTGTTATCTGAATTATTTGACTTTATAAGATAGCCTTAAAGAAATAGGTTTGTTTGGGTATAAAAAATATGTTTCCTCGTAACTTTATGATTTCCCATAGTAATCATTAGCACGCAAAATTAATACATTCAATTGGATTGAAAATAATAGTAACTGTATAGGTTTTTTAATATATTATTTTGCTAGTCACCATTACAATGTTAAATACAAATGTGTTTACACATGTTTGGGCAATTAAAATATATTTCCCTATATGTTTATAGTACAAATAACATAAATATGAACTTTTGAATTTAACCTTACAACTTTTTATTTGTTACTTCAAACTTCTAGATAATACATTTTTGTAATAACTCATAATTAATTACCGAGTTATCAAATAATTAGTTAATTAGGAACCCACCGAAATATGCAAGTGAAAATACTTTATCTATGACGCTTCCGGCAAAAAATGCATTCCATTGGAGAAAATAATCTCGCTGGATTTGACGAAATTTCGATAATTGTTCATTTCCTCATTGCGATCGGTCGTTTCATCAAACAGTCATTTAGTTGTTTACATGAGAGTTGAAAGATCGAGTTGAGGTGTAGTCGAGTCAACTCTATCCGTGTTTACATGAGAGTTGATCTCGGTTTGAACCCGGGTTTGACTCGTGCATGTAAACAGACTAATTGTGAATTGGAATTTATCGGTTTGTTGTTGCAGAGAAATACGAATTCGTGGGAAGACTGCTGAAACCCGGAGAGCAGCCCACTAATTATTCAGACGAAGAAGATGAACAACCCACCGGGACGAGCGACAAACCAAAAGACGAATAAATAGATTTGCCCTTAAAAATATCCAGATACAAAGGCTGATACGGTCGCATGACCGTTGTTTGAAAATTATTAGAATTATATTGGAAATCACTAATGCTAGACGTAGCAATTTTTTTTTCGGGGCTTGTATAACTCTGCGTCATTCTTACATTATTCAAGTTTAAATATTCGCAATTATAATGCGATTAATTTTTAATTATTACTACTTGCGTTAAATTCAAATTACAGCTTTTTTCGTTTTAGTTGAGTTCTCTTTGGTTTGTGTCTAGTTCAAAAATTGTCCAATATATTTCTAAATACCCGCTACAGAAATAAGAAACATCCAGCAACTTAATTTTATCTTAATTTTTTTTGTTAATTAGAACTCTGTATTTGTAATTTTAAATATTCCCTTTTATCGAAATTAAGAGGATGTGGTTTTTATAATTTATTTATATTGTGTAATTTAGTAATGTGATCGGTTCAAAATATATAAAGTTAAATGTAATTTTTACGAATTGTTTTCACTCAGTGTACCAATTTAGTAATAAAATCAATTGACCGGAATATTGGCATGAAAATATACAAAATAATCGAATTAAATTTTATATTTGTAACAATTAATTTTTACAGGAACACGATAGTGTCTTAAATAAAATGTCCAGAGGAACACGAATTGTTACGCTGAGTTGTTCGCAATATAAATACTATTCCAACCATTTGCATTTGTAAATATTAATTTTTCAAGTTTAAGCAGATGAACGGAATTTATTTTTTTTATTGTGTGTATATTTAGATGTACTTGTAGGAATAGTAAGTTTTGTAAATCTGGCTTGAGTTCTGTGATAACGAGAATTTATTATTCCTGATTCAACGGCATTGTCTTCCTGGTGAAGATGAAGCATCTTTCGTTTACGCAGGACTGTTGAAATGAGTACTAAATTTATCGATTTCAAAGATTTCCGCTTCGTAATAAAGCTGAGTGTTTATTATGGGATTGGTTTTTTTTATTTGTATATTTGGGTTTTAATGTGCTTTTTACATGCGAATTAAATGTAGTTGATGAATTTACTAATTTAGTAGGTACATTTCAAGATCGTTGAATATTTTCTATCTAAAGAAATATACAGTGTGTCCAAATCGCGGCGGTACATCGAGTCAAACAGTGCAATGTATCGAACAAAGAGAGCATATGATACTATGACGCGCTGAAGCCACGCCTGCTTTATGTTGTATTTTCTATTTCTCACTATCTTACATTTTGATTGAGAGTCTCTTTCTATAGAGTGTACCGTCAAAAATTTGCCACTCTGTACGCTCTTTTGTACATTCATTTTTGTTATATTTTAAATTGTTTCAATTCGCAGTGGCTGGAGGTTACATGTTTTTCGTCACATATCTACGCAATTGAAATAATTTAGAATTTAAATTCAAAAAAGAGTAAATATGTATGGATTCCAGGGGATTTGAGGATATTTGCCTCTTTTATGCATGTATGTAAACGAGAACACAATGTTAACACGACTAGCTACAAATTAACATATTTTCGCTATTTCGAAGAAGCTAGAGCTGTTATAATTTTGAATATTTACTTGTTGCATATGTTTTTTTTCAAATAAATATACTAAGATACGAATTTGTTTAACAATTTCCAAACTACAATAAAAATTGTAATTCACGATTAATTTTTATGTTGATATTTCACCTAAAAAACACTTCCTATTGAGACCGATATTCGTTAAAAATTCAGAAAGAAAACAATAATTACGGAATGTTTACGCAACAAATAGCCAATGGTGTGTGAATGCGAAGAAACCTCCGGCAAGGAGGGGATGGCAATTCTGCAATTGAGTTACTTCTTTGTCGGCATATCAGTCTTACTTTCCAGGTCACCTGAGAAACCGAAGACGGCACTGCCGTGAAAGTTTTCGGAGAAATAACAAAAAAATTAATGCGAGTATGTTTTAAATTTACGGTTCAGCGGCGAAGAATCCGAAGAAATTTGAATATTTTTTAATCGTTAGTTCGAAACCGAAAGTATGGTAAGTACCCATAATTTTTTTTAGGAAAGTTCTCGCTAATTGCTAGTTAAAAAACAAATCAAATTCGTTGGATATAAATCAAATATTATTCTATTTTAAACGTAATATTTGCGATACACCAACTTTCAAAATCGTTAATACAGTGTTAGTTGGGTGAACTGAATACAAAGTGTAAGTTCATACCGTTAGTTCTATAGAAACAATTTTATCCGAAGTGGCAATTAATTTTTTCAAGTACAACAACTGCTATTTGAGTAACTGAGAAAATCGTTACAATAAAAATAAGTATAGGCGAGTATAGGAAACATCTAACAGTCATCTGATAAAAAAACAAATTGTCGGACCGTTATGTTTGAAATCACCCTTTAAAAACTGTACTTAAACTAACAACATTAATAGAATAGAAGTTGGATAGGATGAACAATAATTTATCAGAATTCTCTTCCATGCAGTGCATTTGCAAAGAGTTAAAATTTTCAGTTGTTGTGTAATTAAAAATTCTAATTTATTCTGCCACCGCAATACAAAGTTCAATATTAACAATAAATAAGACCTTGTCTTTTATTGCAAAGAAAGAGAAAGCATTTAAAAACACAGTCGATAAATTACTTAGTTTAAGTGACAATTAAGAATCATTTCAAAAGCAATGACTATAGAATTATACTCGTACAAATAGACTTATAGGATATTACCTGTAATAAGTCCAACCAATAATTCGAAAAGAGAAACATACCTAAATGTAGAGAAATTATTATTTATGATACAAGTAGTTTCTATATGTTTTATTTAGCAAACATATAGAAGCGCGCATATTATTATTTCATTCTTTTTATTAAATTTGATTACAATAAATAAAATCTAGGTCTACTCACTTTCCCTATTAAAATCGCCTTTCCTTATCGATTAGCAATTTTCCTCAATCTCGATACGTAACGATTTTTAATTATTATTTATAGCGAGTTTTCCCCATGAGTCAATTCCGATTTAATCAGGCTTAATTACTTCATTTTCGGTTACAATCCGGCGCCCGTCGAGGAATTTGCGTTTCGCCTAATAAGAATATTGGGAAAGTTAATGCTAATAAATATACCAACAAAATTAACTAATTGGCGAGTTATTGGCCATTTAAATGGCATTAAGTCGCCTAACTAGGTTGCAAGAAACCTAAACGTGATTATGTAATTTCGCATTTTGATTTTCGCTAATTTATTATAGTTGCACTACACACTATCTGTAATATTCCTCATGGCTTTCTGCCATGGTTTACCGGCGAATGTTAAACCAAAAAAGGGAGTTTATCCAGCAGAAGTGAACCTCCTCTACGAGCCCACCGATTTCTCCCCGAGTGACGCAGTGAATTCCGTGGAAGATGTCGTCAAAGAGGTGGAGGTGGCTTTGAAAGCCAATCCCCAGCTACCCCGGCTGACCAGAGGAGAAATCCTGGATTTGCTGGAGAACATCACTAAAACCGAAATCAACGCCGCAAAAGATGCCAAAAACGGTGAGAAACCGAGCGATAAATTTAGCATTTCCGAATATTTTGAATTAATTTTAGAAAGAAAGCCGAAGGCGGTGATGAAAGTGCTGCCTTTCATGCCGGACAGTGACGCGCGGAATGTGGAGGATTTTTACACCAAACCGCCGGTGACTAAGATTGTGGGATCGCCAGCAGTGATGGAAGAAATCCAAGAAATCCCGCCGGTTAAATACGAGCAACCCAAATTGAAACAACAACACACAAGTAAGTTATAGCAACCATTTTTTTACGAAGTATTTTCGTAGAATATCAGAACAGATTTTTAATATTTGAGGTCGCACAAACATGACTGCAATTATCGACAATTTGAAAAAAAATAAACCGAACCAACATTACAAACATAGAAACAGTTATAACTCCACCAACAGTCCTCCTAAGCAATTGGACAATTGCGAGGGTAAGGGCTCGATTAAATGTATTAATAACTTGGACATTTATCGAGGAAAACCATTCACTAGCATTCAATTCCCAAATAAACCTCGCATTATCCCCACAAGCGTAAGATCCGTTATGAAAAGGAAAAAACCTACTACACCTGATAGTACTACTAGTAGTACTATTAAATACCACAACCACAGGTATGTTATATAGTAGCGAAGCAAATTGTATACCTTCTTCTTTTTTAACTCCAATTTGTACATAAATTCTTCCACAAACTAAGTCTTCTATAAACTTCTTCAATTGTACAGTTACACTAACATCTATCCTCATACCCATAGTGGAAATTTCGGAAATTTTTAGATACGAAGATGAACCACCCACAGAATCTTCCCGCCCTTCTAATCCGACCCTCTTCCCTTCCGACGGTATAAAAATCGTCCCGGCTCCCTCTCTACCCCCCAAAGTAATCAACGAAAACCTTTTGCGAATCCAGATCGAAGGAGAAACGCAAACAAAACCGCCTAAAATCGACAATGTCGAGACGATTGTGCCAGATGACAAACTGCCTTTAGTTGTCGATATACCAGATAGTCTGAAGGGTTTGTATTTCATCCAATAAAGGCTTGTATTCGAATATCTATACTAATTTCTCGCATTACTACTATTTCAGATATAATCCATGGAATGGGCATCGAATCTGCTCTAAAAACTAAAGCTAAATTCCCTAATAAAGCCCACAAAAACAAACCAGAACACTCTGAAGTATTGGATATACTATCATCGTTTGAGAAGACGCCTAAACAATCCACAACACCTATCCCTAACATCGATAAAGTAGTGGATAATTTGACGCCGGAAATGAAGGATTTGCTGATGAATTTCGGTCTCATTCCCAACGAAAATCCCCCAGTTAAACCTCTGGAAGACGCTGAAATTTACTACGAAACCTACAACCCAGAAGTGGCTGAAATTAAACAAGACTCCTACACTGGATTCAAACCTTTGCCTGATGATGACAATGGAAGGGACGAAATGCAGGAATTACTAGCTAGGTTTGGGCTCGGTAGAAGCGCAAGGAAACAAAAATCTATAGACAACAATAACAGTAACATGGGTTCTCTTAAAGAATACGAAAGTGTTAATTGGGCTAGTAAAATTGGTAAGCAATGCACAATTTTATCTTCTATAAGTACAAATATACATTTTTATTAGGTGAAGGGCAATCTTCCGTACCTAAATCATCTAGCAAACAACACGTTTTCAATCCATCGGAAAACTTATACGCCACCAAAGAGGAAATCGACAAACTGAACAAGCTGTCCAACGTGGTGAAGCACCTGGAGACTTTGAACCGACCCATCACCGACGAGGATTTCAAGCAAATCGACGTCGAAACGCTGAAGAGCCTGGTGAAAAGCCTGAATGACAGCATTGTGCCATTGGACGAGCAAAGCGCCCCCGATCCCCTGCTGTTGGAGTACAATTTGATCAAGAACGAAATCAAGAGGCAGGAAAACTCCAGTTCAGTAACACCTGATACCACTGAAACTACAGCTTCAACAGCAGATACTAGCTCGTCAATAGCTGATGCTAGCTCATCAACAGCTGATGCTAGCTCATCAACAGCTGATGCTAGCTCATCAACAGCTGATGCTAGCTCATCAACAGCAGATGCTAGCTCATCATCATCAGATGCTAGCTCGTCGGTAGCGTTGGAATCGAAGGATACAGCTACACCGAGTATCAAGGATTTGGAAGATTCCTTTGGAGGTGTTCCTGATGTAACGACAGAAACGATTCCTCCGGTTAAGGCGAATGGGTTTTATTATTTGTTTGATTGGAATTCATTCTTCGATATCGATGATCAGAAGGGACAGAGAGTGAATTTGCGGTTCCAGCCGAAAGCTGGGGATCCCAAGAGGTTTTTTTCAGTAACGGTGCCTTAATTTAATATCTAATGAACTGTATAGGAATTAATTTGCCAAAATAAGATTGTTGTTAGTGTTCTGTTGTAAAAATGGAATGGAAAAATTTATTCGTTTTAGTATTTAAAACGTGTAGGGAAATTAGTATATTTTTCCAGTTCGGTTGAATTTGCTCAATTTTATATTGTAAATCGATTAAATATTTATTTTTAATTTAATTGTGTATTTTAAATAAATCCTAATAAGTCCACTCGAGTACAATTTAATTTTGCAGCGTTCGTGAAATCGAAATTTTGGAGAAAAACGAGAAATATTTAGATTAGTTTTTCTGACATATTTCACAGATAACAGCCAGTCGCATTCGAGTTTAGGCGTTAATAGAATGATGAATTTATTAAAAATTTGTGTTTCGATTTGTTTTTTTAAATTTTCCACCGCGGAAAATTCTGCTTGGAGCGCTTTCCAAAGTTCATTTGCCGATGAAAGTCGCGAAGGTAAGTAAAATAATCATTTTATTGCACAAAGTAATGAGACATTATAACATTTACACTGGGAATCAAGAGGAGTGAATTTTTCTTTTAAATTACTCTTTTGTAAATATATTTGTGTGTGACAATATTTAGTAGTAACACAATTAATTTTTCCCTTTATTATCCTGATAGATTTTTAAATGTTGTGTTTTTTTTTAGAATTGGTAGTAAATAAAATAACTAGTGAAAGTATACTTACATTTGATTCGAATATTACCAAATGGAAAAGCCTCACTGTCGGTCCCACTTGTTATTCTATTGGCATAACAAAAACAGGCCTTCAAATACTATTTAGCGTTTTAAATGAAAATAAAACTGAATTTGTAGTAGAAAAAACATTTTATAGTAAGTAAATTAGAAGAATTTTTATTGGAATATAAAAAAATGTAACTTTCTGTAGATACTAAGAATGCTCCATTGGATAGTATAATTTTCCACAACCGAAATAATGGAAAATCTGAAGTCATTATAGTACTTTCTACCACCAATCCAAATGAAATCAGCTGGCTGAGAATATCCCCTGATCATTCAGTACGTTAAATCACGATTCTTTAACATATTCATTATTAAATTTACCAAATTTTAGGTGGATGAATTTTGGAAATGGCCAGTAGAGCACGAATTAGTACACATTAATTTCTACAAACATAGCACACAACGCTACATTTTTTACACCGATACCACCAAAACTGGTTATTTATACGAATTCGAAATTACAAACAACACACCAAACCGTTGGTTAGTACCCATAACAACCATAAAACAAACTCACGAGCTAAAATCTTTTCTTTGCAGGTTTATTCAACAATTATCATTCGAATTAACCACTACCTCATCAGCTTTCAACCGGCTCGGAGACCAACACTTCCTCTCAGTACCACAAAAAGATTCAGTGGTAATTTACAAGCACACTGGAGTGAAATTCAAATACTACACAACAATCACAACACCCGGAGTAACGCGTGCAACTAATTTCGATGTTGGTTTTAAAACATTTCTAGCCGTTGATGGTATAAATCCTGGTTTGTACGAATTTACCGAAAACGGTTTGATATATCAAAATATAGCTCATAGTAATTTGGAAGGAGTTGAATTGTGGTTGCCAATTCATTTGGAAACCATAAGAGATGAGGTTTTCTTACTTGTGCAAAGGGTGCTCTATCACAGCACGCACGAATCTGTTGAAGTTGATATAATCACTTATCACAACGGTATTTATCATAGAAAATTTTATTTAGTAGTATTTTTATTTAATAAATTGCAGGTGAATTCGAAGAGCATGAGGATATTGCATGCGAATTTTTCGGTGAGACCACTGAAAACTTAGGCTGCTTCAACAACGAAAACGGTATTATTGGATCTACTTCTATTGTTGTAGAAAATAAAGTCGGTTTGTTGGTACCTACTGCAAAAAATTCATTCGTTTTATTTGCAATACATACGCTCATCAAACAAAAACCTCATCCCAGGGAACAAGATCTAGTTGATTTGCTCGAGAAGAAGAAAACATTACAAGTAACTATTGCAAACTTACAACAATTTATTGTATTGATACAAATATTATTTTGTAGGTTTTAATAGATAAAACGAATGGCCTTTTCGAAGAAATTTCTGCTTTACCAGAAGTGACGAGCATCCCCAAATCAGCTGAAATAGTTATGGAGCCTCACAATTCGACCGTTTATTTAGAGCGACTCGGGAAATTAGGTGAAGAAATCGACAAGCTCCACGACAAAGTAGAAGTGTTAACTAACCAAGAAAATAACAGGAAATTCGATACAATCATAATTAATGGAGAGGCTGTTTTCGAAGGAGATGTTAATATAGAAGATTTGAAAATTACTGCAGTCAATGGAGAATTTTGTACAGAATTGTTGAATGATATTGTAGAGTAAGTAAATTTATCTTGATATTTAAATTGAGGGGATTTGAGACTCACAATATTATTTCAGCAAGACAAACATTACAAGAGAATTTAAAAATAAGACGTTTTTGGAAGTAGAAATTGAGAACCTTCAAACCCAATCAGTAAATGGAATTGATATTGGTAACATAGCGTTCAAAGATGAACCAGAAATCGTTCTAAATGGTACCATTACTTTCAATGATGATGTTCTAATAAAAAATCTAACAACAGAAAGGATAAATGATGTGAACATTGAATACCTGGGGAACTTAGCAGACTTGAAGCATTCAAGAAGCAGGCGAAGTTTGGATAATGCGAATGATACTGTACTAATACCGAAAAATTTAACAGTGCAGTTTATAAATGGGGAAAATTTCACCGAATTTTTGCAAAGTTTGTGTATGGTCAATAAAATTTGTTATATTCCAGGAACGATCAACATCAACGAGGTATTTATGATTGTACTAATATATTAATCAATAAATTATGGACTTTTTAGAAAATTCAAGCAGACATTGTAGACACAGACTATCTAAATGATATAAAGTATCCTCAAGATTATATTCTTTTCAACAACGAGACAAGCAAAAGAATTACCGGTAAGTAATTACTAATTATCAAACATTATTATCCATTTATTAAAATATATTTTAGGCAAAAAAACGTTCAAAAATGCCCTACAATCAGAAGAAATCAGAACTGTATCAAATCTAAACGGCATAAACACCAATAATCTCGTTACATTAACCACTAACCAAAACCTGGATACGCTCATTTTCAAAAAATTGCAAGTTACTGAAGAACTGAAGGCAAGCCACTATTAATTTCCCCAAATTCCTCACTAATTTAAATTACATATTTTAGGTTAATGGCAGCATTTTAGGAGATTCAATCGATAAATTTCTACCAAAACCCACCTTAGAAGAAAGCAACATAATCATGTCCAACGTTCAATTCAAAAACATCAACGTAAAAGGAAACATTATCATACAACACAAGTTCAATAACAAAGATTTCAAAGCTTTATTAGACAATATAATTTACGATGTAAGTGCTGTACACTAACAAACAAAATCATAGATAGGATAATAATCAATTATCTTTCAGGACGAAAATGAAGCCATTATTTCATCAATCAAAGACTTTCCTGCAGGCTTAACAGTCAACGGGCCACTACAGATCAAATCAAACTCGATCAATTCCCATAATCTCAGCAAATTCGTTACCAAAAACACCGATCAAAACTTGGATATTAGCCTAATCAACGGCAACGTAATCATTAGAAATTTGATCTTAAACGGTTTATACAACGGCCAAGACATCAAAACTCTCGACGATAGTTTGGTGAAACTCACAGGCAATCAATTCGTATATTCAGTGCTCAGTTTCGATGATTTAGTAGCAGAAAACGTGGTTATCGATAGAACTTTAAATGATATTTCAGCTGATGATTTCCTCTACGTTAATAAGACATTCGATGTTGATATTCTCAATTTTGATGAGTTCATTGCTGAAAACGTAACTGTTAAAGGTACAAACGTAGGAGATAAAAATTAATTTCAATTCGTATTTGTGTATTTCTTTTTAGGTAGCCTACGAGGGAATATATCTGGATTTGATATTAAAGACATCAACAACAGGTATTTAAGCAGAACCAAAAGCCAAACCATCGAGCCACGTTTTATCATAAACTCTACGAAAATAGATCAATTTAAATCAATCAATGCAGATACAGTAAAAATTATCGAAGAACAAAGTTACATCAAATATGTTAGAGATTTGTTGAGTAGTGGAAACTTAACAGTGGAAAGTAAGCACATTAGTTAATAATTTACTTAACTGTTCTTGTTATTTACTGTTAATTTTAGATTTACATATAGAAGAATCATTACAAATAAACAACGTTAACAACAAACCAGCTGTTAACATCATACCTGACACTCTGTTAGGAATAGCTCGCAAAAACGGAAATAAATTAATTTTAGAAGTAAATAAATACACAAATAACTCGATATATTATCACTCAATTATTATTTTAGGATCTTTATCTAAAAGACCTGCATTTAACCGAACTGGGTACAGTAAATTGGAACGATTACGTGCAGCAAATCGTGTACAAAAACCAAACGAAATCCCTGCTAAAATTCGACAAACCCAAGCAGTTTTTGAACGGAATTACAGTCAAAAATCTCATCGAAACCAAAAAAATTAATAACGTGTCTGTCTTCAACGTGCTTACTAAACAGGGTGATCAAACCATACAAGGACCCATCGAAATTGTTGGAAATGTTACCGTGGAAAACATTGAAATTAACGATACAATCAACCAAGTTTCTGTAAACGACTTCAACATTAGTCTATCGGAAGAGGCTTACCACTTGAAACGTATGCAAAACAAATAGTAAAATTTAATAAATATTTAATTGGATATTATTGTTTGCAGGAGATGTAGTTTTCAAAAGACTTCCTTATATTAAATCTCTTCGAATCGAGGGAACAGTGAATAACAAAAATGTTGAAGATGTTTTACGGGAATTGGTCTACAAAAATCACAGTGGGAAATTTAGCAACGATATCGTTTTCACAAAGCCGGTAAGTGCACTCGTAATTACATAAGTTGTAGTAAATTATCATTAATCTTCTTTGTGAAATTTTATGTTATTTAATTTTTCTTTCGGTAGATAAACATAGGAGGCAACCTTGTCATAACCGATTACATGAACAATGTGAATTTCTCCGACGTCAATTCGAACATTGTTCTGCTAACACAAGATGCCGAAATCGAAGGCCTGGTTACATTTACCAAAAATGTCGCAATTAGCAACAATATGGAAGTAGAAAAAGACTTGCAATGTAAACACCTAGGTGGTTACAACACAGAGGAATGGTACCAAAAAGCCGTTTTTGTCAACAGAGGATTACTAAAAGGTACAGTAACATAAATAATTTTGTAATACACATTATATTAATACCAACTTTCAGGTCACTACAACATAGAATCGACGGAAATCAACACAGAATTAATCGCTGAATTCGTTAACAAATTCAACATGTCGAGAATCGTTCCGTTAAGAACCAACCAAAGCATCGAATACCTCCATATCAAAGAAATGAAATTTTTAAAAGATATTCCCGTGGGTAATAAAGTCAATGGAATGGTATTACCAACTGAATACCAACGCACTCTTATGGTATGTACAATGAGTTAAGAATAGCTAGAGACCTAACCTGCGCAACTTAATATTTATTATTTTTTAACGCTTATATTTTTTGGTAGAAATCTGGTGAACAATTCATCGAATCAAACATAACATTCGATTCTATATTAATCAGGCGCGACTTAAATGCGACTTTGCTGAACAATAAACCAACATCTAGAATCGTCACAACGAACACTGATCAGAATTTGACTGCTAAATATGATTTTAAATCTAAAATAACCATCGATTCCGATTTGAGAGTTAATGGTACGATTAATAATGTGAATTACACGGAGTGGAAGCAAACAACAATGAAATTGAAGTCCAATGAGACTGTACACGTGACTAATGATTGGACTATTGTTAAAAACATCACTTTCGATGATAATGTAATTGGACAAGGAATGATTAATGGTTTGGATCTATCGCAAATTGAACAACAACTTCGCGAAAGGGAAGATTGGAAGTTCCAATTTCAACATGGTACTATTGTAAGTTATAATAATTTATTCTTCTTCACAAACCTCTAATAACTTCTATACATTTTCAGAAAGACCACAACAGCCTATGCGAAACGATAACGCACTTTTACGAAAGAGCCAAAGAACAAATCTACAAATTCAAATATTTCGAAGATCTTCAACAACTACCCTTCAACAATACCATTAAAAACGTATTCAAATTCGAGTTGAACGAGGTTCCTTACCTCATTGTTAATTACGACACATGCTTATCCGACATATTGGTCTACAGAGGTTCCAGATTCGTACCCTTCACTTTAAATATCCCGACAGGTACTCTCGAACAAGTGGTACCCGTTGTAAACAACAAAAAGATGTACTTAGTTACGCGACACAGCGAATTGAGCCATTGCCAGGGAACCAAAGGCACCAATATTTGGGAATTCGACGAAGAAACTTTGAAAGTAAGAAATAATTTCACTAATTACAACACTATTTGTATGATTATAAATATTTTTTTTAGTTGAAATATGACTTGGGCAACCAAAACCTCCTGCACTCCTCTCTTGTTCCTTCTACGTTCTATGCTCTTAATAAAGAGGGTGTCGTAGAGTACAAAATTAGATCATCAAGAGAACCTTTAGCGTACAGAAAATGGGCAATACCATTTAAAGGTATAAAAGTTACTAAATTTTTAATTTATTTCACAAACATGTTATATTTCTAGATGAAACCGAATTTGTTCCAAGAGGGCTCAAAACAGGCTTGGCAATGAGGACTGGAAGCAATATAATATTCCTACACAGATTTGAACCAGTAGCAAACATTAATGCAGATACAAACATTGACTCCACTGTAACAGGTAAAAGCTGTAAATATTTCCAAAATAAATTACTAATGATGATAATTTTAGGTTCCTATAGGGAAATTATGAATAATTACATACCAGGAAAACACGGTGGTGATGTAGCAGTCTTGAAAGTAGGCAAGAAGAATGCGAAGAAAATTCTTCTAGCAGTCGCTCAACAAGAAGAAACTGTTGTTAAAGCTTCCTTTGATGTTATTAAGGTAAATTATTTTGATGTATTAAATTTCAGTGTGTGTAATGTTGTTTTTTAGATTTATGAAGATGCGTTTACTGGTAAATTATTCGATAAAATATCGGCATACAAACCATCTTCTTTGCTTTCTATCGAATTTGGGCAAGGTGAAACTATTCTAGCGTTTTTGGAGAATCGGAAGAAGTTGCGGTTTTATGAATATAAGGGTAAGTAATTGCGTATGTTAGTGGAAATTTTAAAAAATATGGTGTTTTTAGGAATTGAAGGATTTATGCTTAGGAATGCAATGAAAGTGGCCAATGCCCAATCGCTATTTCAAATGGATTTGATTAGAAACGCCGATGAACCTGTGGTGAAAACTATAGGAATTGTGTATAAAAATAAAATACGAATAATCCAAGCTGTAATGGAAGGTACAACAATCCAACGCGACTGGAATTGTAATTTGTAATTGTTTGTGTTATGTATTGTAGATATTTATTTTTTAATATTTGTTAATAATAAAGTTTTGAATTGTTTGTTGTTTCGATCCTTTAGTGTTATTAATCGATTAATAATCGAATTGAACTAGCTAACCAACTAAAATTAAGAAGAAATTTCATTTTTAAATTACACAACAAATTAAACCAATTTATCCATTAATAATTAAAAATACAAAACCTATTTCAGTTCTTCGAATTCCTCAGCATCAATAAATTAATTTTAAAAATTTAATAGTTAAGAAATTAACAGGTATCCAAACTAATGGAAGAGTACCTTTTAAAATTTTTGGCAACTTCACTTATCCATCAAAACATCAAATCAATATCAGAATACAATTGTGAAATAATAAAATCGAAAAATATAATACAATTCAAGATGTGCTTCGTTCTCACGATTATGTTGATGTCTTATTGCATCAAAAGCAAATCGAGCGGAAGCTGTTGCATGGAAATACTTAGTTTAACATTCTTAATTACCTTACCGCTAGTCGTTATAGTAGTAGCGTTCTGTTTATTAATGCCCTTTTTCTTAGATATGAGACCTTGGAAAAAGCCCTGCAATTGTTCCAAAAAATGCAACGAATCCCGCGTTATCGGTCTTATAGAAAGAATTTACCCCGACGCTGATCAATTCAAATTTAAATGCAACGGCTTAAATTTCGGAGATAATATGGGAATTATACTCAGCGGTAAGCTTTACAACATCAATATCTTCTGCATTTGCAGCATCTATATCAAAATTGTTATTATTACTAATAGGTACTATTCCTTTGCTAATAGAATGCTTCGACAACACCGAGTACATATCCGATAAATACTACATAAGCAGTTGCTCCCAGTACTGGAGCGAGCAAAACCAAATGCACAATATAATCAGCTATCAAAGGATCAACGAAGACAGACGGAGCATCATGGTGTTAGAAACAGATCCTCCGCTACCCAATCCCCTTTACTTGCAGTACGATGATAAAGAGCAACCTGAAGAAGAAAGCTACTTTTACGTGGAAACCAATTTCGATGACAATGTGGAGCACGTTCTAATAGGCTGGAGGATACGGGAGAGGACGTCTGCTGTACCCTTGCAGGAAATCCCTATAGTGGGCTACTGCATACCAGGATTTCCCTCCGCTGTAGTTTTTTCCAGAACTAAGTGAGTTTGCATTCCGCTTACTCCTACTCACTGGTTATTTGAGTGAGTTTTTAACGACTTGTTGCAGTAAACATTTCACTGGTTTTCAAACAGATTGCTCACCAGGCGAGCCAATAAATGAGGCGCTAGTCGTCTACAGTCAATTTCTCGATCAAATTTCGAAAAACCATCCAAACGTTGAATATAAAAGTAATAAGGTCGTGCGCATAAAGAAAATAGAAGAAATCGATGATGAAGATTTCGAAGATAAGCTGGACTATAATTTGTTAATAGACTGAATTCGATGGAAGTATAGGAATTAAAATAATTTGGGGTAGTTTACTAATTAAATTAGATGCATTATTACGTTTTAAATGTATTATTTTTACAGAAAATATGAAGTTAGCGGTATAGAACAATGCAAACATGCGATGTAATGTAGATTTAAACGTAATTAATCTTTTAATAAAATGTTTTTACATGTTATATCATTGCTTCATTTCACTTAGCAATTCAACTCGACCCATCATTTTTGACAAATTTGTCAATTATAGTAAATATTAATTCCAATAGTAGCGAGTTCAAAATACCTAATTTGAAAAATGTGCTTCCTCCTGACCGTAACATTGATGACCTATTGCATGAGAAGAATATCTTCTGGTAGTTGCGTGATGGAATTGTGCATTTTAACGTTCTTAATTACCTTACCGCTAGTGATATTCTGCATTGCTCTTTACATAACATTACCGTATTTCATAGAAGACGAATCAAACGAGATGCTTGCTGAAGGCAACGAATGCGATGGAGAATTCTCAGATCCATCTGAGCCGTGCGATCCGGAAGCTGATCAATTTAGATCGAGATGTAACGGCCTTAGATTTCGCGATAATACTTTTGGACAACTCATTCAAGGTTATATTTCATTTAATTGATTTATTTCGGGTGTTCTAATAGAGGATTTTGCAGATGATAGCGATTTAGACATTGATTATGATGCTACTCGAGATGAATGTGAATGCGATGGAACAAGAGTCATAGGTTTAATAGAAAAAATCTACCCTGATGCTCTTCAATTCAAGTTCAAATGTAGTGGCTTGAATTTCGGAGAAAATATGGGCGTACTTCTTAGTGGTACTTTCCAAATATTTCACCTTTCTAAATTTCATTCCTAATCAGATTAAAATTCGTTTGCCAACAGAATGCTTCGATGCGGCCGAACCCATACCAGAAAAGTACTACATAACGAGTAAGTCCAGATACTGGTGCCAGAATAACATAATACACTCTATTGTAAGCTTTAAAGAAATCACAGAAAAGAGCGGCAGCATCATGGTTTTAGAGGCGGATCCTCCCTTACCAGAGCCTTGTTTCTTCAACAATGATAACCGATTGCCGGAGGAAGATGATTATTTCTACGTGGAGGAGCATTTTCAGCCCGATGCCGAGCATGTTCTAATCGGCTGGAGGATACGAGACAGACATTCGAGAGTGCCCTTCCAGGAAATCCCGGTATTAAGCTATTGCATACCCGGATTTCCCTCTGCCATCATTTTTTCTCGACTGAAGTGAGCACACTAAATTAATGAAGCGCCCCTAATATTAACAAGATTTGTTGCAGCAACTTTTTCACTGGTTTTCAAAAGGATTGCTCCTCTGACGAACTTCTCGGGGATGTAATAGTTCCTTATAGTATCTTCCTGGATAAAATTCGAAGGATTTATCCTAATGTTGAATACAAAAGTAACAGAGCTGTACGCATATTCAATAACGCGGAATATGATGATGATGACGATGATGATTATGATGAAGAAGATGATGATGAGTAATATGTATATTGAAAGAAAATGTGGAGTAGATGAATGGAGCGAATGGAAATAATATAAGTTCTACAGACGTTTTAATAATATGAATATTTTAGAGAGGGTAGGAGTTTGATATATTGTTTATAACATTTTTGTTTCTTTTAAAGATTTATGTGTTAAAACCTAAAATGTTTGATAGTCGTTATGTGCACCATAGATAATAACTTCCTTGTACAAATAAATATAATTTTGTTATTAAATTTCTAATCGTTAAAATGTTTTAATCCACCAAGACAATACAGTAGTTATTGTAATGAACGAAAGTGAATGATGTTAGATGAAAAAAATAATTAAAAGGTAAATATTGGGTACAGATGAGTTGGTTCAATCTAATATGCGTTAAAGTTAAATTATTCTAATATATTAATATCTAAAGTTATAGCAGAAGACTTAATTAGAAATGTAATTAATTTAAGCACTTGAAAACATGTGGCTAAAAAAGATAAGGTGAAGGGAAGTTGGGTAAGATGTGATTAGAATGAAGTAGAGCTGAAGAATATGCAAATTACCTACTTATTTCAGTAATTATATTCATTAAATATCAAATAAGAGAAACATTTCGATAAAATTCAATCTAATAAATTAGAATATTCCTTTCTTCTTATTAATTTTATGTGATAGTTTCACTTTATTCTAATTCTTCCATCAATCTCAATGTAGCTTAATTGTTTACGCGGGCGATACTTCATTTTTCCATCATTTTTGACAATTTTCATTAAATAATTCCAAAGGAAAAGTTAAAGATTATTCATTTTATTATTAGTTAAATTTATCAACATTTCAATCCAAAATGTGCTTCCTCGTGACCGTAACTTTGATGACCTACTGCATACGAAAGGCGACGACCGGCAGCTGTGTGATGGAAATGTGCATTTTAACCTTCTTAATTACACTCCCCCTAGTTGTTATAATCACCGCACTTTACTTTACGGTACCGTATTTTATAGAAGAGGAAGACACAGAAGAAGTTCAAAAAGGATCGCTTCCTGATTGCGATGCCACTCGTGTTTTAGGTCTTATAGAGCGCGTGTACCCCGATGCCGAGCAATTTAGATTAAGATGTAATGGCCTTAATTTTGGTGAAAACTTGGGAGTACTCCTCAGCGGTAAATTCTTAATAACTCTTTTAAATGTTACCTTATAAAGCTTGCATTGTTATGACACCCTTCAACAAATTTTATTTTCTTCAACAGAATGCTTTGATACAGCGGAGCCCATACCCGAAAAGCACTACATAACCAGTAAATCGAACTATTGGTGCGAGAATAGCGTGATACACAACATCATTGCGTACAAAACCATCGTAGAGAAGAGGGAAAGCATCGTGATTTTCGAAGCGGATCCTCCACTACCGGAACCATGCACCGTCGATGCCGATGAACAAACAGTGAACGATGAAAATTATTTTTACGTGGAGGAGCGATTCCAATCGGACGTCGAGCACATCCTGGTGGGCTGGAGAGTACGGGAACGGAATTCCAGAGTACCGATACAGGAAATTCCTGTTTTAAGTTACTGCATACCCGGGTTCCCATCGGCCATAGTCTTCTCTCGACCTGGGTGAGTGACTCCTCGTCTCTTCTAAATTTTTTGGTAACTTCCCCCACGTTTTGCCTCAGAATGTATTTTACTGGTTTCCAAAAAGAGTGCCGGCCCGGCGAGCCGTTCGACGAGGTGCTGGTGCCTTACAGTATTTTCCTATCTAAAATTCACAAAAACTACCCCAACGTGGAGTACAGAAGCAATCAGGGGACCAACAAACACGAAACCTACGATGAGGAAAACAACGAAGAAGTGGAAGAAGAGAGGAGCGAAGAGGATGAGATGGGCGCCGATGAAGGGGTTATTAAAGAAACGCCTAAATACGTTACTATTGCAGCCGAGTCCATTATTAAGGATAAAGTTAAGGAAGAAGTTACTCATAGAACGGCCAAACCCATCAAATCTGACAAACTGTCGATAATAGAACCGAAAATCGTCCCCAAGGATGCTTCTAACATATTCATGAACGAGGAGGGTGAAGCTGCAATAAGGCGATCGAAGTTTAAGGAAGTAGAATCTTTAGAGGTAAATGTTATTTCTTTTAAAATCACATTCGTATTTATTTGTTAAAATTTTTGCAGGAAAAATAGTATCTTGGTCGTTTATTGGAGTTGTTCGTAAGTTTTATATTATTTCCGTTTTTTGCATTGTAGATATTGCAATGAAAGTACGTTTGTTAACTTAAATAAAATAAAAATGTTGTAATTTATGAAATGTTGTCCGTTCGCATATCGAACAGAGCCAAGAAATTCATTTGGCAACCTGCCATATGTTTAAACGATAATGTTTCTATTAACTCCAGCTATCATACGATGATGGACCAACGCAATAAATCGTAAAAATTTCGCAAACTTCTGACGCTTTCTTAGGTGTTTATTTAGCATTATCCACCTAATTAATTTTCAAGAATCCCATTGGTTATTAACTGGAAGATAAATGTAATTACCGATTCAACTAACCTTATCAAGACTATGTAAATACCGTATGTATAACCTTTTATACATTTTAAAATTGGAAAATATAAACAAATTATTCATTTACGATACGTAATATACCTACATTCCTTTTCTATAAACACCTCACCTACTGAATTATGCATATCGGTTTCATCATACTTAAACGAAACTATTTTTATTGTATTAAATTCTTAACATGTAACAATCATAACAACATACAATGAGAACTTAAATTATAATTTAGCGTACAAAAAAATTAACTCCGTCCACAAACTATTAATAAATTTTTAATGCGTTACACAAACTTTCTATTTGGTTTACAAGAATTTGGATAGAAGTAGGGTGGTGGCTACGGAGGCGATGGCTACGAAACCAGCGGTCTTGAAGTTAGTAGCGGAGTTGCAGAGATCCGTTTGACAGACGGGACAGTCGTTGGTGGTGGGTTCACCTAGGTTGGTGGGACAGCCGAAATGGAGTTTCCCGCTTCGCTTTTCCGCCAGAGCGCATTTCCTTTGCACCGCATCCTTGTGAGTTAGCTTGTCTGTAGGTGTAAGGAGGTATTAGCGGACCGGTCGGTACGATATAACAAGGTCATAAGAGAATAATATTCGCGATTTATTAATTAAATATTATGCTAACCTTTGTAATCTACTTTCGTGCACGCCCATTCATGGGAGGCCGGTATGGTGGTCGAACTGCTACCGCAGTTGGTTTTTTCCCAGCTGCTGGACGATCCTTGGCAATTGTCGCACTTGTAGCACTGCAAGGCAGATGCTGGAAATTGGATAAAAAATTAATAAAATAAAAAATTTATTGGGTATATGGTAACAATAATGTAGCGCGATGGATTTGATTGTGATTTGAATGCTCGATTAGTCATCGCAATGATGTCGAGGTAAAAGTTTTTCTTAAATGCGTGACCTGAATTAGAGTTGGTGAACTCGAGAAATTTAAAAATCTTCTATCCATGGCACCTGCTCGACTTATTGTGGTTTGGAATTTCTTGTTTTTTCGGAGTCAATTGGTTTAAATTGGATTAAAAGTAGGTGAACTTAAGTGAGCAGAATTAAATAAAACGGTCTGTTTTAGTAAGACAATTTTCCGAGCGACGAAATATTAAGAGCGTATTTTGGGAAAGTAGTGTGTTCGGTATATTTAGAATAAGAAAAACGTTAGGAGTAAAAATTATAACGCAACCAAATGGATAAAAACTCATAAAACTATGATGTCATTCGATCGTCTAAAATTAAATTATTTTATAACATCGATTCTTTATTCAATACGACGTAAAAATTAATTGATAGTCCAAGATTTCACAAAGGATATTTTAAGGACAACAAAATTTATCGCAAAATTCATTACAAAAAACCGATAACACCGACATACCTATTTCGAAAACAGCCAAACAAACAAACAATATCACTAATTTACTCATTTTTTCTCGAATTTGCGGCACCGAATAGATTCTAATGCGAGTCGACTGCGAGCGCTTCTTATTTGAACTGACCAAGACCAACTAACTGACGCTGAACTACAATTTTATTTTGCCGTTCTCACTTCCACGATTTTCACGTGCTCATTACAATGTAGCAGATTGGTGCACTTTTTATTTAATGAAGAATAGACTTACCTATTAGATTTAATTTAAATATTCATTATGTTTTTTATGACTCATTTAATTACACTTAATTTATGTGTAGGTTGTTTAGAAGAAGGTTTGGAAAAATTGTAGTAAATTGGAGGAGTAACAGCTTTAAAGCTTTGTTTAGGATGAGATATGGGGTGGATATTGAAGATTTGAGGAGATTTTCATAAATTTATTAGTGCAATATTTAATTCAGTAGAGGTAGTTGAAATTTGTATTAATTTTTTCCAAATATTTATAACCTGTTTGCTACTTTTCTCCATAGTAACGTCGATTTTAACAGTTGATGATGTAAGCATACTATAAATAAGCTGTTGCATATTCGTAATATAATCGAATACAACCGAACAAATAACCAATGCCATTGGCGTAGAATATGTGCTATTTGATTTCAAAATTAATCAAGTTTTTCCCCGCCAATGCTCCAAGGTGTATATCAAATAAACTCGACTAGCGAACATTTCTGTTTTTTCTTCAATTTATTAATAACAGTAAACAATAAATTAATACGAACATATTGCAAATTGCAATGAATAAACATCGACTCGTTTTGCAGTATATGTAATACTTTTAACATAAAAAAATGTAGTAAAATCCTGCAGCAAAATAGCTTTGTATCGCAATGGCAGTTTCGAGCTTCAACGATTTTTGATCTTTTGCCAGTTATTGGATTTCTGATGGGCTGCATTTAATAACTGTTTTGTGAGATGGTGCGGCAGAGGTGCTGACAGTTCCCTTAATAGTTTATCCTAAAAAATAACAACAAATTAAATGTGCAGTCGATTCAAGTTATTTTTTTAAATACCTCAAAAGGTTTTATTTTGGCAATATGGAAAAACCTATGTGGTTATTCTTGCATTTAATTAATTTGTCTTCAGTCGAAGGAGTCGTGGGTGGGAAGCATTTCCAAAAGTGTTCCCATTAAGGCAAAATAGAGATTTCAAACTTCTTTTTCTATATCAGACAGTACCAATTCTCAGATGAAACAATAAGTTATTAAAAGTTAAAATTTTACATTGAGCAGCTTACGATCTAACGAGATTCTTAACATGTAACCAACATACAGTGTGAATTTAGATTATTATTTAGTGTACAAAAAATTAACTCCGTCCACAAACTGTTAATAATTTTTTAATGCGTTAAACAAACTATTCGCAAACGTTTCTATTTAGTTTATAAGAGTTTGGACAAAAGTAGTGCAGTGGCTACAGATGCGGTGGCTACGAAACCGACGGTCTTAAAGTTCTTAGCGGAGTTACAGAGATCCGTTTGGCAGATGGGACAGGTGGAAGTGATGGGTTGTCCCAGGTGCGTGAGACAGCCAAGATGGAGTTCCCCGTTTCGATTCTCCGCCAAAGCGCATCTCCTTTGCACAGCATCCGTGAGAGTTGCGTTTTCTGTGGGTTTAAGGAGGAATTAACGAACCGATCAGTATGATAAAACAAGGCCAAAATATTCGCGAATTATTAAATATTATGCTGACCTTTGTAATCTATTTTCGTGCACACCCATTCATTGTTGACGGGTTTGACGGTGAAACGGTTGCCGCAGGTTTCTTTTTCCCAGGTGCTGGAGGATTCTTGGCAATTGTCGCATTTATAGCACTGCAAGGCAGATGCTGGAAATTGATAAAAAAATATGTCTTGATGGATTCGATTGTGATTTGAATGCTCGGTTAGTCATCGCAATGATGTCGAGGTAAAAGTTTTTCTTAAATCCGTGACCTGAATTAGAGTTAGTGTAGGTAAATTTAAGATTCTTCTATCCATAGCACCTGCTCGATTTATTATTTAAAATTCCTCGTTTTATCAGAGTTAATTGATTTAAATTGGATTAAAAGTAGGTGTACTTGCATTAGATTATAAGTGAGTAGAATTAAATTATACGACGCTCTGTTTTTAATAAGACAATTTTCCGAGTTACGAAATATTAAGAGCGTATTTTGGGAAAGTAGAGTGTTCGGTATATTTAGAATAGGAAAACGTTAGGAGGAAATTTTATAACGCAACCAAATGAAAAAAAACTCGTAAAAGCGTGATGTCATTTAATCATCTAAAATAGAATTATTTTATTAACATTGATTCTTTTATTCAATACGACGTAGAAATTAATTGATATTCCATGATTTTATACAAAGGATATTTTAAGGACAACAAACTTTATCGCGAAATTAATTACAAAAACCCGATAACACCGACATACCTATTTCGAAAACAGTCAAACAAACAAACACTATCACTAATTTGCTCATTATTTTTTGAATTTGCGACACGGAATAAATTCGAATGCGAGTTCACTGCCAGTGCTTCTTATTTGAACTGACCAAGATCATCTAACTGACGCTGAACTTTTATTTTGCAATTCTCACTTCCACAATTTGCATGTGCTCATTACAATAATGTAACAGATTGGAGCACTTTTTATTTAATTAAAAATAGACTTACCGATTGTATTTTTTTTAGCTATTCATTATGTTTTTACGACTCATTTAATTAAACTCAATTTATGTATAGGATGTTCCGAAAAAGGATTGGAGGATTAACAGCTTCATTTACTATGAGATGTAGGGTGGATATTGAATATTTTAGGAGATTTTCATAATTTTAGTAATCCAATATTTTATTCAGTAGAAGTAGTTATAGTCTATTCATAAATGAGGCGGAGTAATTAGCTGTCGTGATCCTTAGAAAACCATTCAAGTATTATTAAAATATTATCGTGAACAATAAATTTTAAGCTTCTGAGTAGCTTCTGTGTAGGCTGGAATTTGGCCTATTGATTGATTTATTACTCCGTCTCATTTATGAATAGACTATACAATTTGTATCTATTTATTTTTGCCAAATATTTAAAACCTGTTTGCACCTTTTCTCCATAGTAACGTCAATTTTAACAGTTGATGTAACCACACTATAAATAAGCTGTTGCATATTCGAGAAATAATCGAAAACAACTTCACAAATAACCGATGTCATTGGCGTAGAATATACGTTATTTAATCAAAATTAATAAGTTTTTCCCCGCCAATGCTCGAAGGTGTATCAAATAAACTCTTAGCGAACATTTCTGTTTTTTCTTCAATTTATTAATAACAGTAAACAATAAATTAATAATAAGAACATAAAAATTGCAATGATTAAACGTCGACTCGCTTCGCAGTATATGTAATACTTTTGACATTAAAAAAATAGTAGCGATACCTACTGTAAAATTGTTTCGTATTGCTAACAGTATCCATTTCGAATTTGAATATACTTGCAATGGCAGTTTCGAGCTTCAACGATGTTTGATCTTCTGCCAGTTATTGAATTTCTGATAGGCCGCGTTCAATAACTGATTTAGATGTTTTGTGAGATGATGTGACAGAGGCGACAGTTCCCTTAATAGTTTATCCTAAAAAATAACAACAAATTATAATGTATACTCGATGTAAGTCATTTATTTAAATACCTCGAAGGGTTTTAATTTGGCAGTATGAAATCTATGTAGTGCTTCGTGCATTTTAATTAATTTATCTTCAGTCGAAGCAGTCGTGGGAGGGAAGCATTTCCAAAAGTGTTTCAGCAGTTCGCATAAGGCGAAATAGAGATTTCTAACTTCTTTTTCTATATCAGTCGGTACCAATTCTTAAACCAAACAATACATTATCAATCGTTAAAATTCCACATTGAGCAACTTACGAGCTAAAGACTGCTCTTGGAAACCCCTCATAAGAGCTCCGCCGGGCGATAACTCGCCTAAAGCCCCAACAGCTGCAGCTGGTGTTACTAATGAGGTAGTTTGATTCCTGCTGTTCCATTGCTTAGTTTCTTGCATTACGCCTCGAAGAATTAAAGATGCTTCGTTCGAATTTATATAGTCTGTATTAATCTCTGGCATTGGTCCATGAAGGTATCTTTCCACCTGAATAACCAAAAATCAAAATAATAATTCGTAACATAGATGATACATGTAGAATTAGTAGGTAATTTACAAAGTTTCACCTTTGACAGATTTAATTGAACGTTTTTAGCGTTTTTATTCACTTCCGCATCTTCTAAATCATCGTATGTTATTTTTTCTAAAAGTCTTTGTTTTTTAACGATGTGACCGGAATTACTGGAGTCCCCGTTCACTTTTTGGATGGTGCCATTTTGTTGTGTACTCTGATCGGACGCTTTGTTTTTACTAGATTTTAACACCATAATCGAGTGCTGATTGAACCTTTTAATCATGGCTTGGCTAACAGTACCGCTATTGCTGATGACTTGATCGGCTCCCGTTCCATATCCATCATCTAGTGTTTTATCTTCGAATTCTGATATATTAATGAAGGGATCATTGACGCCTGTTTGCATGTCTTTCTTCATTTCTTGATCATCCAGTTTACCGCATTCGGTGAAGATGTCTTTGCTCTCCGCATATTTACGATCTCTAATAGAAGTCGATCAATTAAAATAACTATTAATCTCTAAAGAATTTATCTTACCTATGAAAATAATGGGATTGAAAAAATTTCGTCCAAAATTGAGATTCGCTTAATTTAGTAGGTACATTATCGATATACTTTTTTTTGACCGCTGGATATGTTTTGAAAATGCATTCGATAATATCTGGGGTAATGTTGTATTTAAGTCCGTTACAACCATCGGTTTGGGGTTTAATGTCAGCCAGGAAAGCTCCCGATACACCTAATAAAACATATTCAATAAATGTTTAATTAATGTTGCTATTATTTAAATATTTACCAATTTCTTGCGATTGTTGATTCTGTTTTTGAGTATACTGTTGAGCGTGTTGGGACCAAAATTCTTCCGAAGTAACTACTTTAGTCATCACCAAGTCTTTATATAGTTGTAATAAGGCGGGATTACTCGAAAGAAGTTTATTCTTCTCTTCTAACTCTCTATCTACCTACAAATAACTTTATTAATTTCCTTTCAAGTACATCTGATTTTAATTACTTTTCGTTTAAATTTAGGCAACAAAGTTTGAAGCATTTCTTTAACCTTATCCCTATCAGCCAACTGGGCCGGCATTCCTGACTTATTAGTAAAGTGAAACGTCGAAGAGACACCATTATGAAGAACTACTTGTAATTGAACTTTGGCTTTACCTTCAGGCGAGATTTTTTGAGCTAAAAAACACAATATTAATTTACATAGGCTTTCAAACATCTCACTTACATTTTATATCGGCGTAAAGATGCGAAACGGCTACAGTGTCTTTATTTTCTACCATCCAAATAAGTCTTTGGTCCATGAGAAAGAGAGTACCGTCCCCTTTTTTATATCGAACTTGCGGCACTTGTAGGAGCACATCTTCCATGGAAGTGGACATCGTTTTATGTATTAAATTTTAGTCATCAAGTGAATAAATAGTTTTTAATATATTAATTGAAAAATTAACAAAATCAAACATAACCTCACGAGTATCACCAATCGATGTGTTTGACATTAATGACATTCAAACTTTTGACACCTTTGACAATGATGTGACATTTAGGATGAAACACAGAATATGTTGCACACTTTATAACCTATGAATAATTAAAAAGAAGAATTTGTTAGGTTAACTCAATTTCAAACTAATCGATAAACGAGTTTCTTATAATTTTCTTTCAATACACTGTAAATAAAATGTCTCTAGAAGACGGTGAGTATTTTACCGAGTAAATAATGACAACCTTAATTAATCAATTTCAATTTGTAGATTTGCACTGCCCTCCCATAGCAGGCTCTGGTGGCCCCACAAACGATGAAGACGATTCGGATGACTGGGATGAAATGGAAGTTAGCGGAGAACAAACTACTTGTCTCTTTTGTCCCCTACAATTTCATACTATAGCTGTGGCGTTGGATCACTGCCGTACCGAACATAAGTTTGATTTGTTAGAGTTAAAAAATAAATACAACATGGATTGCTATTCGTACATTAAAATGATAAACTACATTAGACTCCAGAAACCCGACCCGCAATTGTTGAACGAATCTTCGGTGGCTTTGTGGGAGGATGATGTTTATTTGAAACCCGGCGAAATGGAAACGTGGCTAATGTACGGTGAGTTTCGTATTAATATATCGCATACCCACAAATTAAGCATTAATTGTTATAGATTTTGATGACTTGGGCAGTGCCCCTTCAACTCCCCATTACGCCATTGACGGGAAAACTCCAATCAGTAACATAAACTTCTCCGATCTTCAGAAGCAAATTCAAGATCTAACGATGCAAGTAAGACTAATCCAACTGCTCGAAAACGTTTACTAACGGGTAAAGTTTCCTTAGGTGAGGCACAAAGACATGCTGTTGGAAAACTATTTAAGGGATATGGAGAAAATGAGAAAAGTAACTAGGACAATCGTTGAATCCGGCGACTCTGCGGAAAAGAAATTAACGCACAATGTAGTCTCATCGGGCTGTGATAGTAATGATTATTTCAATTCGTATGCTCACTTTGGCATCCACCATGAAATGCTCAATGTAATTATATACATTTCGAAATGTAGTTATAATCTAATGTAATGTATTTTACAGGATACAGTTAGGACTGATAGCTACAGAGATGCTATATTAAACAATCCTAATTGTTTCGCAGACAAAATCGTTTTAGATTTGGGATGTGGAACGGGTATTTTATCAATGTTTTCCGCTAAAGCCGGAGCTCAGAAAGTTTACGGAATCGACCAATCTGATGTGATTTATAAAGCTATGGATATTATTAGGTACATGCATTTGAGGAAAGTAGTTAATAGAAGCTAAAATGGTATTTTTTTAGGGAAAATAATTTAGAGGACCAAATCCATTTGATCAGAGGACAACTAGAAAAAACGAATTTGCCTGTAGAAAAAGTGGATATAATAGTCTCCGAATGGATGGGTTATTTCCTTCTTTTTGAAGGAATGCTGGATAGTTTTATTTACGCGAGAGACAATTATTTAAAAGAGAATGGTTCAATTTTACCTAATCGATGTAATATAAGCATAATTGGTGTTAGTGATACAGGTAAATTTAACAAAAAACCAAAAACTTTATTCACTATATTAAATATGTATCATTTTTGTTTCTAGATAGGTACAACAAAGTGATCAATTTCTGGGATAACGTGTACGGGTTTTCCATGAAATGCATGAAAAGCGAAGTAATTAAGGAGGCTTTCGTGGAAATTGTGCCAGACGATAAGCTTCTCACAAATTCCCAAATAATAACAGAAATAAATCTGAGTACTTGCGACATGAACGCTTGCATATTCAGCTCGAAATTCAATCTAACAGCTAACAAAGATGGCCCGTTAACCGCCATAGCGGGGTATTTCGATACTTTTTTTGATTTGGATAATAAAGTTGAGTTTTCCACGGGGCCCCATGCTACGAAAACCCACTGGCAACAGACGGTTTTCTTCTTAGGGGAACCTATAGCTGTAAAGCAAGGTAAACACAGACTTTATATAGACATTTTTATATGAAGAAACCTCCATAAAAATTCTGACTTTAATTAAACAATGTAATATTTCTAGGTGAGGTCATTGAAGGTACAATAAGTTGTACAAGATTAACGAAAAACGTTCGAGGGCTGGCCATTACAATTACTCTAGGCAAAACTCGTTACCAATACGTTATGGATTGAAATGAATCGTAAGAAAACAAAATATTTTTTTTATATTTCACACTCGTATTAAAAATATATCTTACAATATTCCTAACTAAGTTAATAATTTACTTATGTTTGTTTTATCACCTATTTGAACTCATTGTCGTCCCGTACCCTGAACACTTGGTTTAAAGGATTAAAGGGGGTCCTTTGCGTCGAGTAAAACGGTATCCTTTTGCTGAAATCCGCTTGTACGTCCATCCGTAGAATCACCACACCTAAAAAATGTTGTTTATTACATATTTTCGCTACGAGTTCTAGTTTTTTATATCTCGTACCCGACGGATTCACTTTTACTTTGATTTTGGTTTGAGGCGACAGCACTCCATAATCAACATCCTCGTACAAGTCCTATGGAAAAAAATTGACAACAATTAATTGTTGAAGGATGTATGTATGTATATAAAGAAACAATGGTCCCTTTATTCTGTTTTAAATAATAGGCCATTTCGAGCGGTAAACGTTTCTTGCAGTAATTGCATTATTCAATATGTAATTCAAATGAGTAGGTAATTATTCGTAATTTGAGGCTTTCTTGTTGATGTGGAGTTTTTTGCGCGAGTGTTCAATTAAATATGAGAAAGTTGCGATAACAAAACGCTTGGTGTTGACAAAACGAAAACGGTTTTACTCATAATTCATATCGAAACAGTTCACACGTATTTATTCTTCGATTCAGTTGTGTGTGATATCTACAATGAAGTATTTTGAAAAAATTGTACAATTGCGTTTTCACTATACAGGGTGGTCATGTATAACATTAATAGGGTAATTTCTAATCGGTACCCCGACAAAATAGCCCAAAAACGAAATAGCTTAGGAGAAAAAACATATCACAAATCATGAATTTGTCGAGCTATTTTTAGGACAATCAGTCATTTCATCTTAACACTAGGAAAAGAATTAATGAGGTTAATGAGGTTAATGAAGTTGTACTTACCTACCATTGCAGGTAGAAAGAACTTCGGGCATCAGTATTAAAATTAAACGGATTAAATAATACCGCATCAAATAAAATGAAATAAGAAATATCAATGAAGACAAGATGACAAAATACAGAACCATCTACAAACCGATTGATACTAACATAATGGGAGTTATTTATTTCTTTTCGATATTTGGAAAAATGGTCGAATGTATTTTCCATGATACTTCTAGTATTAATAATACAACTAGAAGATTATTATTGGATTAAATAAAATAAAATTATAGTTTACCATAAAATAGTACAGAATGAAAAATGTTGAATGAAACTTTGGAAACTATTTTGTCTTAGGTTCTTTTGACTTGGGGCTATTTTAGAGGGTTTCTAATCATCAAACATTTTTGCTCACCTCCACTCTGTATCCAGTTGGGGATGTTAATCCCAATTCTTTCAGCGTCACCGCTACATCTGAAGGCGTCCCGTCAGTTCTCCTGTTAACGAAAGCTATGGCGTAGGAAAAGTAACTTTGGTATAAAGGTGTGATAGGCCGCGACCAAATCTCGATACCTTTGTGCTAAAAATTCAAAAGTTTTAAAACAGGTTAACAAAGAGCAAGTTCATTATTCACCTTATAAATCCTTCTTCCTTGTATCCCCAAAGGATCTTGATCTACGGCTATGATTTTCCTATTTTGTAATATGGCTTTGTACTCTGGCCTTATGGTCCTTAAATCTACAGACATCATGAGAGGAGCCGCCAAAATGGCCCAAATGGCCATTTGGGTTTTGCTCTGCTCGTAACTCAATCCGAAGTTACCGATAATTAACTGGAATAATATAAAAATTTAACATTATTCACATTTCGAAACATTAATCAACTCTATTAAACGGTATATTTTATAGGTAATAATAATTGTGCAATATCTTAATTGCACAGTAGGCGCACACAATTATTCAGCGATTTCAGAAAATGTTAACAGTAAATGTTAACAGCAAACGAGATTAGTTGATACGAGTAACGTTAAAAGTAACATCTGGTGGATGGAAGAGTGGAACAAAAAATTAACAGTATTCGGTGGTTTAATGGGGACGATTAATTATTATAAAAAAAATAGGCGAATAAAAAGGATACATATTAAACAGAACGTGCATATTTACTACGAGTTCGTGATGATTGCACCTCGACTTTCTATTTCAAATCCCCGCTTTAGTTTTTAAATAGTAGTATAATCATCGTTTAATCACAGCCTCTTTCGCTTTAGTCGAAATAATAGTGTGCAACAAACAACTGGAGCAACATGCCGTATACGTATGAATCGATTTTAATTGTTCTGTTGTACCACAAAACACGATTTTTTTTCGGTTTTATAATACCCTTTTAATAACCATGCGCACGTTATTTAATAGTATAAGTATGCAATAAAAAGGATCTAAATTGTTTTGCAACGAACAATGTTGCTTAAGAAATGTGTCTCCAAGTTTAGGTCACAGTGCGACCGTTTTAAGAAAACTCCAACAGTCCATATGGCGCGAGTTATTACGAATTTACCGATTTTGATCGTAAAAATGCGAACCAATGAAAAGGAAAGTCATTGCGACATTTATAATTTTATTAACGTGCACAACTTTCTCGTTTTTACTTTACATATCCATTTAATAATAATAAATTATTAAGTCGTTTTGCGTTATTAGAACATCTAGAATTCGCATTGAAATCCAATCATTCTTATTTGTAAAAAAAGTCCCCTATGTGTAATTTAACCATGTATCTAATTAAATTTATTACAAAATACCTGCTATTTAACATTGTAATGATAATGATACTCCTTTGATTAACAATACATAATTGCTTTCTAAATTTCCCAACTTAAGTAGATAAATAATCGCATTATAAAAAACATTAGTAATAGCATTTAATCCTCTACATAACGGATTAGTGTGTAATAAATTCGTTTCGTACCAAAATTGATAGGAATTTGGAAAAAATATATTGCACAAGACTTAATACCTGCTGCATAATAGGGAATGTGGTCGTGAGTATATATGTTATGCACAAAATAGCATGGATTTTACAGCAGATTTAAATGCAATGGCATATATAGATATAGAGTAACTGCTTTTTAATGAGTTACGTAAAATATGAAAGTGTATCGATCAAACAGGAACTAGCCAGTCGGTTTAACATTTTAAATGTTATCGAATTTATTGTCATCAAGGTTTCCCATTGATCAAGAAAATATGAAGGGTAGTTAATTGTTAAATGTAATGAAGTTAATAATATGAAAAAAATGCGCCACTTTTTTTAATATCCATATTCAATGGGCTTTGTTTCAAAAGAGCTTGAATTGATGACAATGTTAATTTTAAAATCCTTCAAAAATTCATTTAAAATCCTCCTAATATCAGTTTACTTTTAAAAATCTATACGAATTGCTAAAGTTACATCTAATAGATACGTTAATAAAATTTAATTATACTTCTTCAGTATATAGAAAGATTAAATCTCCTGCACGTAATCAATAATATTTGAACTAATTTGTTATGTAACAGAAACTAAATACTAGTTTTTTCGCTGAGTATTGTGCAGGTTTTTCGAGTTACGAACAAAAAAAAAACGAGAATTGAAAGTTTTTCAATGAACTATAGGAAGTGTGTACCTCACGCCCAGAAATTAAGGCGCGGGCAAAAGTTGCGTAAAATAATCATTTGGCTTTGATTCTAATGTTTAGATCGTGATTTTCTAGAAAATTGCTAAAAGTTCTTTTTTCTCACGCGATTAAAATGAACGAAACACAATTTTTGAAGGTCGAATTTGATCGGGAATTTTACAGAGCCCATCGCAATAAATTATTATAAATTTCTCCTGCAAAAATTTAGTATCATTTTCATTCGTATCGATTACAATCTAGTTTTATCGCGCCGGATCGGATCGGAAGAACTTTCGATTTTCACACTACATTAGCATAGATATTCTAATATGTTTTTTCACGTGTCATGCTTTATTCATGAAGGAAGCTACAACTTCGGACTACAAGATTTCTCAAGCGTACAATCGGCGTATCCTCTTCATTTTAGCAACTGTTAACGTTAAAAAAATATTTGGAGAGCATTTCCTCAAAATTTTAACTTTCGCATTAATCACGTTTAATTGAGCCTTTTACTGGAAGGATGTGCGGGTTTTTATCAACTTACATAAATCGCTTTAACCGTGAGAAATGCCTGCGATCCGAATCGGAAAAGAAAAGTGATTGATGTTACCGAGGCAATTAACAATTTTGCTGACAAATTTTTTCTACAAGTCGCGATTTAACGAGTTAATTAACAAATTTTTATTGCCCACAATTAATTTTCTAAGGTTATCTAGCGTTTAAAAAGTTATATTTTTGGAATAAAAATATTGCCAATAAAACTACATTTTTATTGAATGCAAAAATAAATATTTTGATTAGTTTTTTAATTAGTTTTAGAAATAAATATTTGTGGATTTCAAAATGCAATCTGATGCAATTTGATCTAGAAATCACAACGCAATAATCAACAATTAATTCGCCATTTTAGTGTAATTATTCGCGAAAAATAAGGTCAATGTAGTTTGTTTAATAAACTGTAAATAATAAACGGTCTCAAATAGGATTGTAATTCAGTATTTTGTGTTTTAACAAGTCTGGACATTATACCCGATATGCAATTACGTAACAATTATGTAAACTATAACCGATATTTCCTTCATATCAAGTTCAAATGCGATTTTATTATTATAATTATTCGGTAAAAAACCAACGAACATTCGTTTTTTTCAATTAATTTAATTAAGGTAACAAGGCAAGTGTTCCAGTTTTATGGATATTATAATGAATAGGGTTTTAATTACTTCATGGCCTTGATGTTTTGCTTCGTAAATATTTTTTTTAATTATAAATATACTACAACATAATCTTAATTTACCGGCTAATATAATTAAGTTATTTGTTTATATTTTAATTATTTACCTAAGGTAAACAAACATGTATGTTTATAAGTTTTTATTATGGTTATGAACGTAGTTATTAAACTTTCGCTGTCACGTTTAAAATACACCAAAAATATACGTTCAGAATTAAATAGTTAATTGCCATCATTTCAGTGAGAACGCTCAATTAAATAAATAGCAAATAGCCTTTACGTAATTGAGCTTCCAAGCTTCCCAGCCGTATAATTTCTTTTAGAAAATTAATTTCAAGAATTTAACGACAATCACTCAGTCTTACGCAGTTTTATATGTATATGAATAATTTTATTGTATACTCACCATATCTGGATCGTTCCAATGCCCCGGCCCAGCGTTGGAGATCAGCACGTCCTGGTTATTCCCGTAATAATCGATGATGCTCTCCACGCTGGCCCACGAGTCCTGGATATCATCGAAGTTCCTCCACATGTTGCAATGCTGCACGATGGACGTGAAATTCGGCTGCATCCCGGCGTAGATTTGGTACACCGGCCAGCTGCAGGAGTATATCATCGCCCTGCCCGTCCTGTTCAGATGAAATCCTGCAAAAAGCGAAATTTGAGTTGCTGTTGCTCGCTTCGCAAGCTCGACAGTACATACCGAATTCTGGATAGCCTCTATCCATGTCTCTGGGATGGGCGTAACAGCCGTCTAATTTGACGTAGTCGACGTCCCAGGAGGCGAAGGTCTCGGCGTCCCTCTGGAGGCTGCCCAGGACGCCTGGATAGCCGGCGCAGGTGTAGTTGCCGTAGTCTTCGTATATGCCGAATTTGAGCCCTTTGCTGTGCACCTAGCATGGAGTGAAGAGGAAATAGAGCGAAGATATGACGGGCGGTTATGAATCAGATTATAATGATCGTCTCAAGGTAAATGAGGGGCAGAGTTTATTACACGTTTATCGAAGGTTTTATGTAAGATTTATTACGCACCCGAAGAGGTAGAGAAAGTAGAAGATTAATATGTGACATGGCGGAATTGGACTTGTTTCTAACAGGTACGATTTTTTTGATTAATTCGTTGTTCGTACTAAGTATAACTGTACTTGCAAAATTTTTTGATAAAAAATAGCGACCTCGATGCTAGGCTACCGTTATTTCTCGATTGTTTCGATATTTTTCTCAAATTCAGGTTCAGGAAAGTTTATCATGACCTTATAAAATTTCAGCATCCGATCCAAGGTATTGTTTATTTGATATTAACTACATTAAAGAATTGAATGGAGCTTGTTTGTACCAGTTATTGCGAAAATAATGTCGAAAGTCTAGACAATGCACAATATGCCCAAAATCGAAATCTGCATAATTCCAAATAATAACAATCTTCTCTTATCTCCGAGGGACGTTTCGATCGTTAAAAATCTCGTTTAATGGAGAAGACCACGATGTGAGATATGCGGATTTCGACAAAATATACGATTAGAAATGATTTATTAAAGCTCAAAACCGTTTTCAGTTGCTCAAAAGGTGCTATAATTAAAAAGAGACAAACTGTCATTTGTCAGATTTTTCTGAAAAATGCACAAAACAAATTAAACGAATTGCATTTTGGCACAAAATACTTTACTGATAATATTGAAGTTGACAAGAATGTTGCCAAATAAATTTTTCACGACCATTATTTATGTTTGTAACACGAAAATCGGTTACAATTTATACAAATGAAGATGTTATTTCTATATTAATATATCGAATTATCCATTATGTCATGGATAAAACCGATAAATCAGAAAATGTTAATTGCAATAAATAGACAAAAAACGCACTTTTTGCGGAGTATAGAAGAGTAATAGGAAACGTGGCAAACTTGCTAAATGTGACATCTCTTTGCAACTCTCGCTTGGGTTGGAGCAGAGTGTATGACGATTGTGTGACGTTTTTCAAACTTTAAAAATTAATTGCGGCCTTATTTGGCCTCAGAAAAAAATACAAATTTCATTACGCGCCTTCTTAGAACAAACGGTTTTGAAAAAAAAATTTAAAAAAAAAGTCGTGGTCTTCTCCATTGGTTGAGATATTTTAATGCGAAATTTCGCCTTGAATTTATTATTAAATTCCTTTTCTAAAACATACTTACATAATCTGATAACGACTTCATTCCACGTGGAAATCGAGCTCTATCCGGCACCAATTCCCCATAGACGTTCCTGTCTTTCTCCAACCAGCAATCGTCCACATTTATGTATTCATAACCAGCGCTCGCGTATCCTTGACTCACTACGATATCAGCCATTGTCCTGAACAAATTTTCGCTGGAACATTCCGAAAAAAAAATATATTCAAATCCAATTCGATATGCGCTTTCTGTTTCTTAATTATTTTTGCGAAACGCGCCCACCGGTGTTGTCATCGAAGATGGACCGTTAGAAATCATAATTGGTTCTTTATTTATTTTATTTGTTTCCACCGCCTACATGGAAATACGCCGATCGCATTAAAATTTAGATTGCATATCGAAAGTAATCCAGAACGAGATGAAAGGCCGCACTCGACCAATAGCCTTGCGCTCTCCTTATTAGTCGAATCCAGCATTCATTGCTACAATACCCGCAGATATGCAAGAAATCGAATTCTCTTTGCACTTCGAGATTCAAATTAGCTACGTTCACGTTTCCTTCGAGAACAAAGTGTATTATAAGAGCGCCCGGAGTGAAACGAAATGAATCATTTGCCAGCCTTAATTCGTACACAATTTGATGATGAATGTAATTCGTAGAAGAATTGATCTAATAGCTTTAAATCAAGGTTATTGGGGATTAATTTGTGTAAGTTTGTAGCTACCTGATGCAGTTGTCCGGATCGTTTTTGCAATCTGTATTGCACCTGAACCGCTCCCAAGCCAGCCATCCCATCGGCGGGGTCCTAGCCAGGCCGTTCTCCAATGTGGTCACCTTAGCTCCAAAGTAAAACACCGCAATCGCCAATACGGCGCATATTTTGTACATTTCACCGCGTATAACCTGAAAAAATGACAAAAATTTCAACCGGATTTGTCAAAAAATACCTGGAGAGCTAACAAATCCCATTAGAAGGGCAAAATGTTTGAAAGCGAATCATTCCTTTGTTGTTCCTACTTCTTTGGTTTTTTGCACTATTCGCTAATTATGCGAGATGAAGAAACTCGCAAGGAATGATTAATCATTAAATTTAACAATCAATCATATTTGTTACGATTATAATCAATCATAATTTGAGAATAACAAGAAACTTATTTGGGGAATTTACAAGGTTCATAACGACCCATTTATATTAGTAGCTTATCTTATGAACAGTGAAAGTGCATTACAGTGAACAAAGTTGCAAATGTGGCCTTTTACACATGGAAAAACAAATAAAATGACACGCTTTTAAGAACAATATACAGTGATATACTGTTCACGAGACAATCCTCTACTTCTATCTCTGCGTCTCATCATTCCTACGCTTTGAATTGGCCACTGTTATGAAATGAACGATTGAATAGCTGGTGTATTATTAAAGCAACTTGTCGACATTCGTTCCATTATGTTTCATTAACAAACACTTTGTTTATCTAAATAGTGAGGAGGTATCTTTGCTAGGGGACAATGAAGGCGGATAATTTCGCAAGCCGCGTATTGCGAATGTGTGTTGATGCATCGAGAGAAATCATTAATAGTCTATCCGGTACACGCGAACGAATGGGATATTGAAGCACTTATCGCTTTTTATGTAAGGATTATGAAATAATGAGGCTGTACTTGTGTGCCGATGATTGTTTAACAAGTTGGAAAACTGCGATTTTTCGCCGCGGATTCGGACGCTTGGGAGGTTTTGTAACGCTAGCCTAGAGGTATCGGAATCGAGCGTAGATTTGCATACGCTCGGACTGGTTTCTAGCGGTGATTCCGATAAAATAGGGCGATATGCGAGTGAAAGTGAACGCGAGTATTCTCAAAAATCCGAAAGAAACGGATTAGGTCGTTTCGTCTGCGAGAAAACATTGCGTAATTGGTGAATTTTTCTGCAGATTGTCGATAAAGTGGCACGCGAATTTTGGTACAAATTAATGTTTGTTTTGTATTAATTAAATCCACATGGGAGAGAATTATGTAAATTTTTTAACGGAGATAAAAATGTCAACGACTTAAAGATTTCTTTCGTACCGGAAAACAGGTTAATCGTCTGGATTATGCTTAATAAAACTGGTCTTAGTAGTGTAAGTAGAAGAGACAAGGTTATAAAATGTAATGTACACATAGTTTCCACGAACAATAAGATGTGTCAATGGTGTTAAATATATTTAATTATAGTTTCATTACATCATAATTTTGTTTAAAATAGAAAAAATTTAGATATTAATAATTATTAAAAAATACACCATTACTCCCTTACAAGTATTTTATCAATTGTTTTCAACTTAACGAGGCAAATTTAATAAGCTATTTGTACAGCAGATAAGAATAATCACTTCATTCATTGTTTTCCAATTTTGATGAAATTAGTTTAGTAATTTATTAATTAATATGGGTTTTTCGAATACGCTCCATTAAACACAGAAAAATTCGACCATTAAATGCACCTAATTGAGAGCAAGAAAAATCACAAAACAAAATCGAGGTGAGTGGAGTAAAAATTAAACAAAAAATCTTTACCAATTCAACCCGAACGCTCGTACAGGAAAAAATCGCCACTATCTCCTCGTAACGGGCTCGTTTCGGATGCGATTCACTACAAAAACGACCGAAAGGCACGTCACCTTCATTTATCCAAGCCGGTCGATTAATTGAACCCCGCGAATCGAAATGAATATAATATTTAATATCTAAAACGTCCAACGTCGATCGCAACACATGAACTTGTGGTCGACGGAGCAGACTCAACCGCGTTACAAGAGCGAATGCGAATAGTTCAATTCAAAACACAGCTGAAGGCTCGGAGACTGCCCACGAGGACCTGCCGTTGGATTGGAGTAGAATTGGAAAACGGTGTGAATTTGCTGGGTACTTACCTTTTACCTATAGTCGCTCGAGAGGGTCTTGAAGATCCTCTTCAATTGAGGGATATTTACTGTACTAGGGAGCAAAATAGTAAACGAGGGATGCTCACTAAAAACCTGGGGTACTCATTGCAAGGGAAAATTGAACCTGCAGAAAAGGATAAACTGGATATGCTATAATTAGTAGATACGAAAATTCATATTATTAAGGTGTGTGATTGTTAAACATTTTCTTAGATGTAGGTCATACATTCCAGCTAATTTCCAGGCATTTTTCGAAAATATTCAGGTATTCGTTATCACAAAATCTTATCTTCAAAAAAATTAATCTAACACTATTCTATATCATTCTCGATTAATTTAACTCCAATTTAACCCAAAAAACCCAATTCACTAGATATACTTATAGATAATACAAAAAATAATTAATAATATAATCTATGTAATTCGATTTAAAATTATCTGCTTAATTGCAATTGCATTTACGCATTAATTGCAGTCTGATAGAACTTACAATCGAGTGTAATCAACAGTTTTTTCACATAAATTTTGCTTTTCATTCTCTCGTAGAAACCCAAAGAATGGACGAAAGGGAACAAAAATTGATAGAATTCCTGCGGAAAAAAATATGCAGCGATGGAAAAGAAATAACGGAGTACAAAATATCGAACCTGACAGCCCCGGGCGAGAATTATTGGAGCGACATGCTCAACATCGATCTAGTTCTTAGAGACAACGCCACGGGCAAGCAGGAGGACATGCAGCTTTGTGCCAAATGCGTTTCGGTGACGGTCAACGATGATTTTTCGGGCCCTATAAACGCTCAAGTGTTTAAAATGGAAATCACTTTCTACAAAACCATCATACCGGCCATGCAGGCGTTCCTGAAGCAGCGCGGATTGCAGGAGCTGGCCTTCTTCCCGGAGGTCATCTGCGAAAGGCTCAACTTGGAGGAAACCGACGAGAAGCCTGATGAAAACGCTTTATTAATTTTGGAAAATTTGAAATGGAAAGGTAAAATGTTCTATACAGTACAGGGTAGGGTTTGTTATAGATGCGGCTAAAATTGGAGGGGTTGTTAGCAGGAAGAAGTATGTGGTCTGTGTGTAACGATTTGTCCCTAAGAATTGTCCTCCACTTTGTTTCATTTTGCCTGTTTCATGAAGATGTTGATGAATCTTGTATCTGTATCTTCGTAACAAAGAGGGTTTTCAAAAATCACCAAAGGGCACAATATTCTTAAAATAGTCCAAGAAAGAACCTTGAATTTTTGCCGCATGTTTAATAAACACCCTGTATAATAGTGATCCAAATTAGTCTCCAAATTACATTCCTTTTCTAGGATACACCAATTTGGACAGGCACAAAGGCTTCGATTTCGATACAACCAAATTAGTATTGCATGATTTGGCCATATTCCACGCCGTACCTTTGGCCATAAAATTGCTGGAGCCGGACACGTTTCTGGAAAAAATCCAACCGAAAATGGAGTTATGGGATGAACCTCCCGAGCCTAAAGACGGGGACAAGAAACCGTTCGAATCACCATACGGTCTATTCCGGCAGATCCTGCAGCAGGACGTGTACTGCAGGAGCCACTTGGACGTTTTCGATAAGTTCGTGGAGCAGGATAAGAAGGTTGCGCACCTTCATCCGTCCAAGCGGCCGAAGAAGTACGAAGGAGTCTTTGCCACGATGTGCCACAAGGACATGTGGCTGAACAACACCATGCAAAAATTTGAAAACGGTAAAGCTGTAAAGAACAAACTGGTGGATTTCCAAATGTACAAAGTGGATAATCCCTTGGGGGACTTGTTGTTTCTGCTGGTGAGCAGCGTGGAGGTACCGACGCTTCAGAACCACTTCGATTATCTCCTAGGGTACTATCACGAAGAGTTCATCAAGACACTGGAGGCTGCTGGAGTGGATGTGAAACCATTCGCTTACGATCGTTTCCTGAAGGACTTAAAGGAATGCGTGTGCGATGCGTATATTATGACCGCCTTCATGACCGTTTTCATCATATTCGGGAAAAAAGGGGAGAGGACCGATGTGATGAAGATGGATGAGAAGCTGATAGACGATGTGCACCCGGTGGCTAAGGCGAAATTACAATTCCTATATTCCGAGATAATAAAAAGGAGCTGGTATGATTAGAAATAACAACAAACCGATAGATTTATAAACATTTTAATGTCATGTATAATACAGCACTACTTTGAACTCTTCAAATAAATAGTTTCTTTGTTTCTGGGTATTAAAGAAAACGCTTCGCTACACCAATATGTATTATATTTGCAATATATCCAAACTTAGACTCGTTATACAAGAAACTATCGACTTGAACTTTGTATAATACATTTAATAAATAGTACCACTCGGGATTCTCTTCAAAGATTCTTTATAGGTGAAAAACAGACTGATTGACCTCGATGGTGTCGGACCTAAACCTAATCGATCCAATTCAAACAAAGAAAACTTTCAGGATTTAAAATCACAATTTGTCTTTTTTTTATTTAAAAAAAATTACCTATAAAAGATTCCATTGAATAGATATAATGTGACTGCTCGTTTCTATCGTCCTCGCTATCTCTTCGTGAATACTGTGGCTGAGCCATAAAGTTTGCAACTTCTTGTAGCGCTCCCGGCACAAATGCAGCGGGTTCCCTCTGCGCAGACCCTGATCAGTCTCCCCGTAATCGTCCAAATACGGCGGCGACACGACGCATCCCCTGTGAGGCGCCGCCAAGTACAATATCTCGCATTCCCTCACCCTCAGGAATATCCCAATGCCGGCGCCGCACTTGTTAGCGTGGAAATTACAAGCGCCCACCGGCATCTTGTTCAGCTCCGTCTGGCAACAGTAGCTCTGCGAGCACAGTATCTCCCCGCATATGAGGCACATGCAGGGGTTCTTCGAGTCCTCGTCGCTGTTCGGACAGGTGAACATCGACACCGAGTTGATCAGCTCGCTGTAATCGTCCGGCAAATCGATCAGCTTCGGCACGGGTATGGGCTCGTGGATGACTTGTAGCTCGGCGCCGTTTAGGTACGATGCTACTTCTTCGTGTGCACACCAACGTTTCACCAGTTGCTTCACGTTCTCCGAAGCAAACATCTCATAGGGCGTTTGTGGTAGATCTAAATACGAGCACATATTGCTGAAAGTATCCCCGCCGATGGTGGTTAAGGTTTTTGGGGCGTTGACATCTGTTAAGTAATGGTAGAAGAGCACGCAGCATCGCAGGAATGGCAAGCAGGCCTCCTGGACGTGTTTCCACACGGCCTGCGGGTTGTAATCGCTCGCTTTGCCCATCGATTCGAGTATTTCGGCTATTTTCGTATCGTTATCACCCGCATTTTGCTTGTCTACATCCATACACATAGAATTGAGATCACTGGGTTTCAATAAAATTAATATTCTAACAACGTGCGATATAAATATGATTCGCAGGAGATACCAATCTGAATTGTTGCCTGTAGGCACCGGCGAAGGGGTGTATTTGCACGAGAGACTAGGTAAAGAAAACGTAAGGCTAATCAACAATCCCAACGAATCCCACTGGAGTATCGAAGGACCGTCGTTGTCGTGCTCGAACAGAATCGTCATCAATTGTATAGCGTGGCTGTTGATAAAAACGCTATCCTTCCAAGTGTTGCCCAAAACGCCTACTATTCTAACCAAACTCTCGATGCAATCCCTCTGCCTGCTCGACAAGTGCCCCAGCAGCGGCTTCTTCGCGTCCCTCAGCAGCACTTCGATCGAATGTATCGTGTAGCCCAGCGACTTCCAGCACATCGGCACTAATCTCGTATCAGACGGATGGGGATTCACGTTCAAACCTCTGGTGTAAGTGACTTGAGCGAAGATGCGGATCATCTCCTTGTACACCATGCCCAATGAAGGACTATCCTGCGGGAACAACCGCTTAACGTCCTCGGGGAAATCGGAGGGAAATTCGAACGAGTAGAAAACCTGGTGGGGTTGCAGCATGCAATTCACCTCGCACACCACGTGCTCGTGGTGTTCGATATTCGTGCCATTCGAGGCGTATTTGCAGGCGTCGCAATGCCGGTTCTTGCACTCCTCGGACGAATCGCATTTGAAAATCCCGTGGCAGATCTTCTGCTTCTTGCTCAGTATGTCGGAGACGCCCTCCAGCCATCGGTCCATCGGTACGTAATTGCTCTGGCGCTGGGCCGGCTGCAGCGAGCTCAAAGGAGGGATCAGCGGCAAGACGGTGTTGCTGAGGCATTCGCACAACGGACAGAGGAACTCCTGCTTGTCCACGTCGAAGCTCGCCGGATGCCTCAATCTGCAATAAAGCGTAAATATTCTCTCTATTAGTGTCAACCAAATAGCATACCTGTAAGGTCTCCTGTGCTCCTTGATCATGAGAGTTTCGAAAAATCCCCTCCAGCAACCGCAGTGCATGACGTGTCCGCAGGTGCTGGTGTACGGGGCGGGCCCCAGATTGGCGTGCAAATACAACGGATCGTGCTTGCTGACGTCCATTAGAGCCTCGTTGGTTTTGTGCTGGCACAATACTGTGGCTTGCTGGACAAAGGCCGCTAAGACCATGGTGGGACCGTTCGGCGTGATCGTCTCTTCTTCTTGACACAGAATGCAGGTGTAGGTTTTTTCTTCTGCGAATCTGGGCGTTTGTGATGGACCGAGAGCGACCGGTTGTTGTTCAGTTAATTCAGTTGTGTCCATCATTTCGACTTGACTAGATGTTCTTGGTTTTTGACTGAAATAAATTGTTTATTAAGAGGGGAAACTACATTAGGAGAGTGATTTGTTTAATAGAGCGCTTAATAAAATTGATATCGAATAAGTTTCTCAAAATTTAATGCTTATTATTTTGTAATCATTCATTCAGCAAAGTCAAATGTACTTACATTTCTGTTGTACTGGCTTCTTCGAATAAGCTGGCGTTTTCCTTTATAAAATTCTTTTGCATAGCAGTCATTTGCGCCATAACTTTGGCCCTTCTTTCAGCTGCGAGTTTCGAACGCCGTTCCTAAACAACAAATAAATTAAGTACTCAATAAATCTTATTAACAATCGAAAATCTCCAACCTTTTCTTCTTTGGCAGTCTCTTTCGTAGACACATCTTTATTCTCCAATTGATCGTCCTTTTTATCGGTCAACTGTTTGTACTTTTTCAGCGTCCAACGCAACAAATCCTTGTGCGAATCCACCCTCGGGCTGTTCAACAACTCCTCGATCTGCGAGAATATCTTGAATTTGGATGAATTTTCAATGAACTTGAAAAACGGATAATTTTGAGATTCTTCCTCGAGTAAAGCGTACCCAATCAAATGCAACACCTTGTGCAACTGTTGCTCGGAGAAACTTATCGCTCGAAGATTGATGCATCTAAAAGTTTCAGATAACTTTTGATTATTACTATACAATAATTTATAATTAAACCCACCTTTCCAATACTATCTGCATAATGTGTAGCATAACATCGCAATGCAACAAATCCACGATTAAACTGAAGCTCTCGTTGAGTTTGGGCAATTTGGGTGGCGGGCAACATTCCAATTCGCCTTTGTCCTTTCGTCTGTTCCTTTGCACTTCTTCGGACTTCGACAGCTCCTCTCGAGTGTAATGATAGAAGAACACATTGAACTCATCGTAATATTCCTCTTTTAATTCGTAAACTCCCTTTCCAGATCCTTGCGCTGGTTTCTTGAAATTCGCCAACTCTTGTATCACCTCATCGATCACTGTCTCCCTTTCGGTCAAATCGTCCGGAACGGTTTTCACCAATTCCGAATGCGGTAGAGGTTTAATGCAAAGGTACTGAATGATTTCTTTTCGTATACGATCCTCTACGGTTACGCTACTCACGCCTGGCATGTACCGCTCGCCGATAATGAATATTAACAGATGCAACATTTCTTCCACTAAATTAGTGGTTTGCCTGATGCTATCCTCTTCGGGCGATTTCAGGCAGTTGGTTTCGAAGTCAGACATTGCCCAGTTGATCAAATTGAACTTGTTCAAAATGTGTATGAGGAACTCGTTGCCTTCTATCAGTGCAGCGGCTATTTGGAGGAGAGTTATATCTCTATCTAACATCTCAGTTCTGCATTTTACGTTGTGGTAGAAAAACAACGTGTTAAGGAGAGCATAGCCGTTCCTACGCCACATGCCGGCGTGGACTTGCGCTATCATCACTTGGGCTCTCAGGACAGGCTCCATGATTTGCATGGGACGCGGTTTCTGCACTTGGAATTCCGTGCCGTCGAAGTGCAAGTTGAATTTCTCTAAATGCAAATGCAAAGCAGCCAACAATCGCGTCAAAGGTAGGTGGATCGAAACCGGTTTCGAAGCTACATCGTAATGCAGGCAAGAAGCGCTGTGGTTCGCCAATTCGCGCACTTTCAACGCCTCGCTGGGATCGTAGCAGGGGTTTTCCTCCAATTTTTGCAGTACGGATCTGTAAGCTTTCACCAGGACTATTTTGTCAGTGCTGCACCACTCGACTATCAGTGATATGCAAAAGGCCAGTTTGAGGTGCAAGTTGAAACCGGATTCCCACTCGGGTTCGTATTCCATGTGCTGGCCCACTTGGCGAGTCACTGCGTCCATTCCTAACGTAAAAAATATACAGGGTGCTTCAGAATTGATACAAAATGCGGATACTATACAGGGTGCTTCAAAAAAATGTCATTCAAAAAGAGGTCACCTTTTTTTGAAACACCCTGTATGTGCCATATTAACAATCAAACTCTTACCTTGCATCTTTGTGAGAAGCGACAGCATCATGGACAGCCCATGCAAGAAGCTTCTCCTCAAATCGTCTGTCCAAGTATCAGGCGGAGAACCCAATAGGTATTTCAGATCGTACAACATGTACAGGGCTCGTTTGAAAGTTTGGCAAGAGGGATTCCTTTCGAATTCCAATTTGCCGGCTTTGTTGCACTTTCTGTTGCATTCGGATATGAACGTGTTGAGTAAAATGTACAATATATCATCTTTAGCTATAAGATCGCGTGCTAGTGTCGGTGTCGTGAATAGTTGAATGGAAAGGCTGGATATGGAGTATGTGTGATCGTGGTCGTCTTTGATAAAATCCTTCATTACTTGTCCGTAGTTTTTGGTGAAGATTTTCGCCAGGGCTTTCTTGTTTTCGTACTCCAGCAGCATGCCTGATATCAAGAGCCGGTGCCATTGGGTTCTGGCGCTCTTCCACAAACTAAAATCTTTTTCTAGTATCCCTTTGATGATGCACGGATCAGGTTTGAGCGCCACTTCGGCGAAGATGGCCCTGAAACACTCGCCTTTGCCCAAGAAGTTCTCCAGCCAAGTCAACAATTTACTGGCGAATATCTGATGAGCGATAATGTGGGCATGGTTCACCAAAACTTTAATCGGTTTGTTGCCGTGCCTTGAAGTATACTTCTCGATATCCTGCTTCAATTCGGAGCAATGCTGAAAACTCGAACACTTTACCACAGCTCTTCCCTCGCGATCTATGTTAGTTACAAACTCAGTGGAATTTCTTTGGTTACACTTCAGCACTTTGGTCAACGTACTTATTACTTGCTCGAACGTATGAATCTCATCATTGTAAAGAATCGTGCAATAGGTATCAATGTCGAATATATTATCGTTGCCCAGCCCCAGTTTCAGATCAGATATTTCCTCAGTATTCAATCGCCTGTAACAATACCATAACACGGTTTTAAACACTATCCGTGCGCGATCCAGCATGCCTTCGGGTATGGATTTAGCTCGTTCCTCCTCCGATATTTTGGTCATGTGAATGGAGCAAAACGGGGCCACTTTCCAGGCTTCGGGATCCCCGCAATCGCAGCAACCGCCTCCGCGCGACGTCCCCATTTTGTACTTGTGGTGCCGGTGTTCGGAGTGCTTGAAGCATTCGATGCACAGTACGCAAGTGCCGTCCATTCCGCATTCTCTGCAAGAGTAAGCCGGCTCGCCTAGCTTGAAAACGCGCCCGCAAACCTACCAAACATACAATTAAAACTAAAAATATAGAAGACAGTGCTGCGACTCACTGAGGCTGATTTATTCAAGCTGTCGAGTTGCTTGAATACAACTTCTGGGTCCCCATTGCAAATGAATCTGTCTAAGGTGTTGAGTAAAATTTCTTGCGCCAATTCCTCGTTGAAGTTCCAGTTCAAACAGCTTTCGTTCAAAGGTGGGCTGTATATGCTCGGGACGTAGATTCTCCATACTTCCTCGAAATAGACGTGGCTGAGGAGGTTTTTCTCGAACTGCTCCTGCCAGGAGGCGACTATTTTCGAAGCCAGTCCTGCGAACTGCGCTGGGTCCTCGTGGGCGCTGATCTTGAATGGGATTTCGTCGGAGGACATCACTACATCTGCTGCTTCGTCCATGATAGCATTGGACCTACTTAAATCATACCAATGCCCTCTTTTAATCTTACTTTATGTAGAAATATCTTTGTAATAAGAGTTTTAATTAGCGATTTTAAAAATGCAAGGAAAACACATTCTTTGAAACATATACGTTTATTTTTGTAACTATTTTTCTTGTGATTATGAGTAATGTTAGAGATGATAGTTGAGAATAAATGACAACACTGATTTTTTTGTTAAACTATTGTTGATGTAGATGTAAATTTGAATCTTTGGACTGGTTAAATAAAAACAGTTTAATTAAATTTATTGGTGTTGATGCAAAAAAGTTATTTTCCTAGCAAAAATCAATGTGTAATTTTAACTTTTGTAGGTTAAAGTAAATAAAAATTGTTAAGTCACTGTTCGAAGTTCGAAGAACTAATATTATGATTTCTGTGCTATTTATAAAAACAGTGGAAACTACACGAATAAAATTAAGAAGGTGGGAACTATTTACAAATGAAATTAAATATGCAGTAAAGTGAAATGAGTATGAGTACGAAGCAATATTGTATGAAACAGATGTGTGCACCTGAACAAATTGAGTAATAACTAGGAAACAGGAAGAGAAAGTTTCACAAATTGCAATACTTTCACTAAAAAAATAAAAATATCGCGAAGGATTTTCCAAGGCACGTAAACCAATGAAATAAACGAAAATAATATAATAAACTGCACACAAAGAAAACGCAATTACCTTTTATTCAGATGACAAGTACAAGGTTAGATTACTAGCTGTACTTTTTTCGTCTCTAATTTGTTTCTATACACACAAAATGCAAGAGTAAAGCACACAAATGAACCGATTTTTCAACTACGTGTTCACAATGTTACATTTTTTTATGCTACGAAGTTTCAACGGAAAAAATACACTTTGGGAATCTGCCAAGATTCGGATAGCAAATGGAGAAACTCGGTCTGCTGCTCTACTGTTTCGTCGACATTTCTTTCTCAATTTTATACTGCAAAGCTATTGATACGAAAAACTTACTGTTAATTTCTGGATAGAGTAAATCCTAGGTTATCAGTTTAGTGTTAAATTAGTAATAAACACATCATATGTCCACTAATTTTTGTCACTTAATGCTGTCAAAAACGGAAAAATATAAATGGATGATGTTTGGATAAAAATCTACTATACATGACACTAATGACAGTCGTGACACTTCACAGCCAGTCTCACCACAACCACAACAACTCTTTTGATTGGACAGAAATCATATGTCAAATTACAATTGCACCAATCACATTCCACCATTCAATGCGACAATTTCTTATTTAACAGTTGGATGCCCCGGCAATTACAAACGTCAATGTCAAACTAAACGTCATACAGATCATTATTATTCTGTTGTAAATAAAGAATTTATTTTTTATAAAATATGTCATGTCCTTTGGGCAATTGAAATTTCGTTGGCGTTGGCAATCGAGTTCTACCTAAAATTTGAAAGTGTCCGTAGGTGTACGTTCGATTTCGTTAATCATCATTCTTCGATTTCAGTGAAAACAGTTACCTCATAAATATGTCTCTCACAATTCAACAAATAATTACCGACGCAAAACGCCTGGCCAGTCGATTAAAAGACAGAGATGTGGTAGCTGATGTATTGCTAAATGAAACCCACGCAATTAACAAAAAAATAGTCGCAATGAAGCAGGTGAGTCGTGAAAATGAACAATACTAACAAATAAACACGTTATTAAGTAATTAATAAGCAAATATAGGTTGCTAATATTGTCTACAAAATCTGCGTAGTTTCAGGAAGAAGTAGAGCAGCTTAATGAAGTTGCGAATCAACGGCCACATTCCCAGTTAATAGCGAATATACAGAAAGAAAACAGGCATTTAAGAGAAATCCAGCAGGAGAATAGGGAACTTAGAGCTGCTCTGGAGGATTACCACATAACTCTTCAGCATGTTATGTCTAAATATAGGCAGCACACCAACGAAGAAATATACAAGTCGAAAATAAATTTTAAAACTCTGCAGGAGAAGAAATATAACGAAGTGATCCGTCAGCAGGCTGAGAAAATACAAGAAATGGCAGCTGTAATGGATAAAGCTGCTCTAATTGATGAAAATAGGGAGTCTAAAGATCAGGAAGTTGTATCTATGTTGAAAGTTGAGAATCAGGTTTGTGTATAATCAGGTTTATTGGCAATATTTATTTCTTTAAATTTTATTTTAGGGTTTAAGGGAAATGTTAGAGATAGCTCAAAGGTGTGGAAGCCTCAAAAAGGAAGATAAAAATGTACAAACGGATGTGGAACCTTCGACATAAATCTAACATATTAATAATTTATAAATTAACTTAGTATTCTAATTGTTTTTGTTTTCTTCTACTGTATTTATTTTTTATAAATTTGCATAGTTTATACTTAAACTTTTGTACTTTTCAATTAGTATCTCTAGTAACTTTCATATGAATTGTAACATACTTGTTTACTCACCATAATTATTATTTAAACTTTTCTAATAAAATCGTTAATTTTTTTTATCATTTTCTAGTCTTTATGCTTGTTTCAAAATAAAATTACAAAATACACAATTCACATTGAATTTATTATAAATAGAAAATTACATCCTAGTAGTGGTGTATTCCATTGGAAACTTGAAAGAATGTCTTCCCTTCGCGAAAATGTTTGGCAGTAATCCTGCATTTGGTATAATATTGTAAGAGAGTGTTAACGTTATATTCTTATTAGCTCTAAAAAAATAATTGTCAATTATAAATTTAATATATGCTTGTGTTCGCTTAAATACTTACATTAAACCATTACCATCATCCCAGAAATAGTATTTGGTATTCATATTTTTGAAATCCAGCACAGCATTTTCACCTCGAAGGATAATCTTATCCCAAAGCACAACCTAAACAATATTTATTATTAGAAATTCTTACAGATATCGAAATGCAATGTTTACCTGATTCAATTCGTTATTTTCTGTCTTATATTCCGCTGTCAGGTACAAGAAAAGTTGCTTAACGTTCCAGTTAAACAAACCAGTGAGATTAGTGGTCAAATCGAAAGTAAGGAAACCCAAGTCGTTTCTTTCCCTACTAGCACTGTAATCTGGCACATTTTTGCTAAAAATAACAGCAAATAGTTATTAATTCTATAAGCAATTGGGAATTGTCTACTTACACAACAACTTTTACAGTATTCATCTTAGCATCTGTAACATAATTGAGGAGAACAGTCGAAGCAAAACAAATGAAAGTTAAACAAGCTAAAACGCTCAAAGCGTACGCTAATATGGAATTCCCTCGTTGCAAAATCGAGTGCATATTTTCTGTATTTTCAGTACAACGAAAGAAAAGATTTTTAATAAAGACACGTCTCACAAACTTTCGATTATTATTTTATAACCTCAAAATCTGTACACTTTTGACAGTAATGACGTTTATTGATGACTTGTTTGACACTATTGACAGATGATTTTTATAATAAATTGGGCCTTTTTCCTATGTATTATTTGGTTACCGTTATTTGAACAGAAAACTGTAGATTTAAATAGTATTTGTAATAGATAGCAGCACATGCTTGTTTCAAATATTAAAAATATATTTTTTTAAATTTTCTAATATAAATGTATTTATTGTTAGAAAATTAGTAAATTATAGTTAAGTACATTATAAAAAAATATATTACAAAAATATATACAGTACGAATACAAAAAGTAATTTAAGATTAATTTTTAATCAATTAATTAAATTAAGTAGAGATTAACAATATGCATCAGGTAATTACCGGATGAACTATCTAATTTCCAGAAATACGCCTTTTATCTTACTTATCTCCAAATTGATAAGATTTGATTAAATTTTTTAATCAATACTTCGTAGAAGATGATGATTCGAAGCCAATTGTAAGACATATCTAGGTAAAATGAACCCACGTTGGTATTTAGTGTTAATTTTTTATAGTATATATATAACTACATGCCATTGTAAGTACATAATACATATTTCATTTGAAATCTTTATTTGTATATAAATAATCAGATCTTAATAAGAAGCCCTTCATAATATACTCTTTGAGTATCAAGTATCTTCCAAATCCTGTTTTTCCCAATGGTTTTTTAGACTCCCCCCAGTTTACTTTCTGCTATAGAAGCCACAATATGTACTACTATATGAAATATATTAGAAAAATGGGCACCTGTTTACTTATTTTATACTTATTATTTAATCTTATCTGAGTCTCCTCTTATTTTTCATTCAATCTGTTTACATGCAGGGTCGAACCCGGATTCAACCCGAGTTGACTCGACGAACAAAAAGATACCTCAACTCGATTTCGACTCGATCTTTCAACTCTCATGTAAACAGACTAATTATTTTGCATTTTCAATCCACTGTAATCAATACATTTAATATGATTGTTTCAATGCATTTAATTGTTTAATCATTGGTTACTAATTTGCTTTAATCCCATCATCTTTCACACCTGAAATCTACAGCAATTTGTTCCCCTAACTCACTGTATTCCACAAAAAAATCCTAATGAAGTGTTTTTTATTTGCAGCTGATAATACAACAAACAGCGAATATCCAAAGCTCGTGCATAGCTGGTCTTATTGTTTCCAGTTCACATGGTTTGGACCTGACTACAGCAACGCAACCAGATACAATGGCACTTGCGCTGATTATCTGGACGAGACAAGGGCCGACGGTGTACCGTGCGCTGCCCCTATTGTTATTACATGTAAGTCATCGATTATTACGGATATCCACAATGCCCTAAACCTGATGGGACCATTGAAGCTGAACGGCCGATGCGCCTTTTCCCGATGAATAATGCAAAATTCTCGCACACAAGTTATTTGTCCAGCATATTAGAGCTAACTAATGCGTGTGTTCTATCGCAATTTGGTACTGATGTCGGGTGTAAATGATAAATATAGGTGTTAGGTGGAAAATAATCGATACCGGAAAATCGGGTTATAATAAGGAATGGATATTTAATTGTTCCGGAGTTCTAATGGCAGGTCGACATGTTAATGCTAGTATGGATCGGTAAGTTATCGTGCTAGAATCGAACAACTCGTGTCAGTTCTCCACATCGTTTTTCCTTTATTAAGTCACGTAATTTATGGAGCGATTCGCGGTTGAGTTTGGTTCTTTGAGCTAACCAAGTTTTATTGTACAATGATTTATTCCGAATAAATCGACGTACTAAAATTGCCCAATCTACATACAACAGCAACAGGAACACACAGAGGCCGGAACCCCATCCGGGAATACGTTTTTGGTGCAAATTCGCCCTTTGTACAATTCACCATACCCTTTATTGAGTTCGACGACCCGAGAGGATGTTAATGAAATTTATTTTTTAGATGACGGAACTTTGCCCGATTTAGAATACTTATGGAAACACCACCAAACTAGCATATTGTGTAAGAGGAGCGTGAATCAACGGTGTGTGAAGTACACCTATTTTTATAATAACAACAGTAAGTACTTATAGTTTGTACAAAACAAAGTTAGATACAAGTCACTTATGTCGTCATATTTTCCAAGCATTGTGGCCAACTTTAATAAATAAATACATAACACAGATTAAGTTTAATATCTATAGAATTTAATTTAATATCAAAACAGGGATGATAGTAAATGTTAAAAATTAGAATTAATCATCTAAAATAAATATTATAGGAATTATTTCAAGGAAGTGTTTCATCTGCAGAAATCTTTCTTGGCAATTTTAGAAAAGAAAGTGGCGCCCAGGCAACACTGTCTATTTCTGACGTAGTAAATTTATGGTGACGTGAATGTAACTTTGTTTTGCACAAACTATACATACGTTTTTAAGTAATGAGATGATTATAGAGTGTTTTTTGCAGTTGCTAATATAACTTACACATGTGCAAAGGTGCAACAACACAAGGGAGGATTCGTAGACAATGGTTGCTACAAGCAAAAATTAGATGAAGGCTATGAATCGGAAATTTGCGTTTGTAAATCCTCAAATGGCATTTTTAAACCTTGCAACAAAGCTCCAAGCTTTAATAATTTCGCAAATATCTTATATGTACTCGTGCTATTCGTTATTACAAATAATATCTATTATTAAATTAGGTATATAACAAGGCAATTGAACTAATTTAGCGAAAATACCTGTCCAATAAACTTCTTTAACAATTTCCAAAAAAGAAACTGGAACATTTCCATCGATTTTTGTATAGGAATAGAAACTCCTTCGTTCGCATTTTCTATTGACGTTTTTTTGGTTAGGAACTTATTTTACTAAAATAAATTCCTGGGGACATTTAGTAGCGGATATTTGAAAGAATAAATTCCGCTTTAACGTTCGAAGTCTCGAAGTAATACATTAAGATAGAGTTAACCGAGGACGCGGAAGCAACGTTCGGTGAAATATTCGGATTTGACGACGAATGCATTGAGTAAATCCAGCGGAATTTTACGTTAATGCGTTTTTCATTTCGTGTATTTCTGCCGGAAACGAAAGATGAAAAATAAGAAAGATAAAATCTCTGATGTATGTGGCGTACGTTCATCGCTAATCTAGTGGCGGTGTCGAGAGCTGACGATGACGAATTTATGGCTAGCAATAACTATGAATGTGACGGCGCATTTAAATTGTACCGCTTAGAGGTAATTGAGACGAACTTTTTTTAGGGCAAAAAAGAGCCAAATAGAAGGGAAGAGGAACGAGCGCAAAATTATACGCCTAATTCTACGTCGTTATTTACAGTCGTTCGTTTTCCATTAAAAGTTTAGGCCTCCGGGAATATTTTGTTAAATAAAGGGCGAGGGATCCGCTTTGCATGGTTTGTTTACTAAAATCATTCACATTCTCGAATGTATTATACCTATTATATTACAAGTTCAAAGGGCGATAAGGGAAATACATAATTCTTCGTTTCAAAATAACCTCCCTTAAATTCTAATGAAAGTGAACAGGCGCGATTCAAACGGAACATTCCGTACGATTTTTTTTTTTGAGCGAAAAGCGGAATAGGGTTGGGCGAGCAAAAACGATTGTGCTGTCGAGACAACGACAAAATCGTTTATTTATGTATTCTCCAAAGAAAAATACAACTCCAATCTACTTATAAATATTAAAATCATTTCTAATTCATGTGCATTCGCCATTGACCTTAACACGGTTCTCAACTGGGTCGTGTTTTCAATTTTGCATCCAATGCCAGCAAATATATATATATAAAATGCATCCAACTATTAATTTATTATTAACAATCGATTGTTTATCACATGGACATGACTTATCGATAACGATAATTATAGTTATCTTGGAAATCGAGCCCTCATTATTCATATGGAAATACCAAGTACCTAATTTATTATACCTATATACATACGCCTAAAGTAAACATTCTAATTAAAAGCCGCCATTAATTACAATTGAATATAGGTATTAGTCGTGAACAGGTAATGTCCTTTTTTTGAACGGATATTCAGTTCGACGTTGATCCACTTCCCAACGTCGAGGATCCTCCGTCTTTAAAGGCCGATATCCAGATTCGATTAAGAAGGAGATTAAAGAAAATTCAATTTATCTGACCGGGTCGGATCGAAACAAAAGGGAGAGAAACGGGAGGGCCGCAGCAAGGGCAGGAATTTTAAAGCTCCTTTCTAATTTAATGTGACCAAAAAGGAATCCTCTTTGGCAAATCCTCTTCGGGCGGCATTATCGGGAGCATCGAGCGCCAGTCTGACGCAGTCAGATCACTACTCTAAACATTGATGGAGTGATTCCGGAACAAAGGGTCGAACAGAGGTCGAATCCGGTATTATTTTTAGCGATACATACAATAAGAGCTTTCTAACTAATACAACTTCGCCTTTTTTATTCCGGGTTAATCACGTCTTCTATCGAACGCCACACGTTTGCACGTACGTTTAAACAAAGTAGAGCTTTTTGTTTTGTGAACTTTTACGACCACTCTATTTTTTCGTGTGTATGTGTGTGTGTGTGTGTCGATAAAGAAATCAGATTGCGAGGGATTTATTACACCCGATTGTAGCGTTGCAGCGTCAGCTAGAAAATAAATTGTGGTCACCGAAACAATTGGTATAGTTTCTGGACCATTTGCATATAAATTGGTTAACGCGGGCGGCTATATCGGCCTATCTATTTTTCTCGGCGAGCTTTATTAACTTTCTTCCAGCGAAATAAACGTTTTTTTAACGAGTTCTATCTGCAGATGTAAATGCCCTGCGCGATATTATTATCGTAAATTCGGCGGGGCGAGCCGTTGAAAGGGTAGCTCGATTAGAGCGGACCCTTCTTACGCCGGCGGACTCCATATTGCGCTGCTTTAGTTCGGTAAGTTTTCGCAGTTTATGGTAATGCTTGAAGAGCGGAGCGAACTATCGTATATTACCTATATGGCCTTGTAACACATGGTGCCGCGATTAAAGGGTAAACGTTACGGCTTGCTTCCGGAAACTTCGGCCAATAACTGTATTATGTTAAGTAGAGCAAATTCGGTTCATATAAGGGTCCAAACTCGGAACTTTGCGCCGAGTTGTATATCAAAACTTCCGCCGACCAACTTCTCGCTTATTTCGGGGCTTAATTGAATGAAAAAACTCGTGGAGGATCGAGAGGGGACTGTATCTCGTTGCAAAAGATTCGGATTTTGAGCGAAACTTTCCGCGGTTGTTCCGTGTGCACGTTTAGAACAGTCTCGCCTCGTCGGAACGTGATCCATGTGCATAAAGATTGTTTATGTCACCTGCTAGGAATGTCAGTCAGGCGAGTTTGCACGTGAGCCGGTTGCGAATTTAGCAGGATCGGCCTGAAGCTCGATTTTCAATAGATTGTACGTACAATCCAAGAAATCTAAACGATTAGAATTATGCATTATTTGATTATTTTTTAAGAGCCCATGATACAGGCAAGTTCTACAGACAAGTGGTCTTTTTGCAAAAATGTAGGTATAATTCGTTATTTTTAACTAAAAATTATTTATTGGAGGCCATATTGAACAGTTTTTATAAATTACAGAATTAAAATTCTTAAGATATCTTTACAATATTAATATCCTATTGTTTTCTACTTTATCATAACTAACACTTTTCTAAGTGTTATGATTAATAAATAGATTGTTTTGTTGAAAATAACTTCTGTTAAAAATGTGTTTTTTTATTGAAACATAATGTGCTGAAAATGTGGATTTCAAAAATCGTATGAATGCCAAAAAAAAGAGATTTATCTCCAAAAATATGAATTTTATAGAAAATTACAAAGAGTAAAAAATCGTTTTAAATGAACCGATAAATCTAGATTCGACTCAATAATTAGATGAACAACATAGGCGGAACCATTAGGGCTTTGGGAGTGTTGGCCCTCCCAAGTGTTAAATCTGAGATGGATCGATAATTAAAAAAAAATTATTATACAGGGTGTTTCTAAATTCAGTACAAAGATTTTAAGGGCGTATTGTAGAAGTGAAAATAAGACTTTTTTTTCCTATAAACATATGTCCTCAAATGTACCCCCTCGGACTTACTTCAAAGGTATAGTCCCCCATCCCCAACCCCTAATATTCATTTTACGAACTTTTTGAGATAAAAAATCAATAGAGCTAAAGAAACAGGGGTTTGCATATTTTCAGGAGATTTGATACGTAACTGTAGCCATAGTTTAATAAAAACTTTTTTTTGCTGCAACTTTAAATACCTGCAAGTTTCAGGGGGTACATTTGAGGACATATGTTTATAGGAAAAAAAGTCTTACTTTCACTTCTACAATACGCCCTTAAAATCTTTGTACTGAATTTAGAAACACCCTGTATATACAAGAATATGTCACCAAACAGAGATATGCTGTACAAATTTTCCAGAAAAAAAGTTAAGCAATTCTGGCCCAATATGAAAAAATCTCTTGTTTATTCTCACCTCTAACATCCTCTAACTTCTTTAGTAAACATTTTTGGATTTTATTTTCGTCTCAGAAGTCTGTATATTTGAGTCATATCCCAACCTTTTTGCGACTCCCTGTATATTTTGGAAAATTTAAGATACATTTTTTGAGCCATAGATTTAGATAAGATTTGAACCAATAAGAACCAATTGCAATCAAAACTCACTTTATTGTGACATAACCGTATTGTAAATACAATTTTTTTTAATTACATTTATCAAATTGCTTTAGCTATGCCACCCTGAGTATAGGAAAGTTAAAAAAACACAAAAAATAGGTTGAATAGCGCCCCGACCATTTACAAAAGAATTCATGTAGAAAGTCTCGATCTCCGGAGCGATATGAAAAATAAGATGAAGTCATAGAATTTTAAAGGCACCCACGGGGATCGCCATTTTCACTGTGCAATATGCGTATCTGGCAGCTCAGGAATGAGCTAATATTTGCAATTCAAATATATTGTCTGGATATATTCATACGACAAAGGTTGCCTCTCCAGGTCTTCTCTCTCGCGCCGGTCCGCTCGTCTCGCTCGCGCCTTATTAGTTATAACGCGATTAAATTCGATCTCGCATTTTAATTAGATTTACCTTACGACGTATCGCGTAAATTCTCGAAAGAAACCCGCCGGTTCGTTAAAAATGGAATCCCCTCGTCAGGAATAAAAGTGGACGACTCCTATTATCCACAGTCAAATGGGCCGTAATTTATTGTCTTGTAATTTGCGAGTAAATTGGAGCACGTTTTCTTTCTTTTACGAGACATTTTTTGTTCGATTAACTAACGTAACATAAATGAAAAATGGCTCTACAACGAGTTATTTCTTTTCAGTAATAAACCGGCATTATGGCGGCAACTTTTTCTATCTAATAACAATAACCTTCTTGCGGAAATTGGAATATTTAGTTAAAGCGAGTCGTAACTTCGAAAGAGAAGCGGGAATATTGTAATACCCCTGCGAACACGATGGGCTTAATCAAACCGATTCTTCATTTAATTTCGCCCCATCAACTGGTAAACGGTTCAATTTTGTTTCGTATTTGCGGGAGAACGACGGAGGGCCCGGAAAATCTTGGCGGAGATATCCCAATATATCTGTTGTCATTAGCACTATCGCTCCAATTTCGCAAGATAACTCTGATGTTATTAGAACTGCTTGTAACAAATGGGCTATAAAGCATTTGCTTTTTACGACGTTTCGGCATCAAAACGCGTATATAAAGCCACTCTCCGACTCCTTGATTATTCTATAAAGGTCTATTGCCTGTAGAGTTTTCACAATGTCGCCAGTTCAACGTTTTAGATTGGATCCCTTTCTTGATGGGGAGCCCTTTCCAAAATAACGACGCGGCGGAATATTTTTATCACGAAATTATGTTTATTCATCTTGGAAAGTTTATTTTTGCAATCGAGTGTATTTCGGCGAAGGAAAAACGCTCCTCCCGAGCAAACAAATAGAAAACGTGAAATATTTGCCCGGAAATTTGATTACCCAATTATTCATTTTACTCGAATCCCCGCGCGTCAAATATGCGGATCTCCAAATAGACGGGGATGAGAGCGCATCCTCAAATGCAATGTATTCAATAATGTTTGCGAGAAATGAAGGTGATATGAAAGCAATAGGAAATAACTTTGTTGAAAAATCCGCTTCTATATCGAGTTAAATATTGACACGATGGCAGAACATCTGCGGAAACAAGCGACACGAGAGTGAGGAAGAAGGATTTTCGTCCTGAAATGTTTATTGGAATTTTATATTACTTTATATACGCACGCGGATCCTTCTTTTAAATTATGTCGTTTTCGCCCTCGCTGTTTTTTTTTATTACGAAAAAATATGAAGACAAATAACGCACTATTTAATACTGCTTTATTTAAGCTTTTACAACGGCTTTACCCACGTTTTTTCCTTTCAACATATCGGTAAAAGCTTCGAACATATTTTCGAATCCTTCTGTAACAGTTTCTTTGTATTTAAGCTTGCCTTCTTTAATCCATTGAATGTTTTGATGGATACCTTCCATCCAACGATTTGCCCATCTTGTCACTACGAAACCTTCCATTTTTAGTTGTTGGAAAACCACGGATGGTTGCAGCACAGTTGCTAGAATTAAGAAACTTATTAGTAAATAACATAATACAGAAGACTAATTACGAATTAACTAGTTACTCTTTAATAAGGATGAGTTTTTACCTTGTGATTTTTTGGTATCATTGTAGTTTGCTATGGATCCACAAACGGAAATTCTACCAAATTTGTTCATTTGATATATTACTATAGAACTCAACTCTCCACCCACCTATTACAAGGAATATTAATTGAAGTATACTTCTCAATTTTATTGCACATACTCACGTTATCAAAATAACAATCCACCCCTTTGGGGGCTAATTTTCTGAGCTTCGCCTCCACATTATCGGTTTTGTAGTTGATGAAATAATCGAATCCTAATTCCCCGGTTAACCACTTGCCCTTTTCATCAGACCCGGCGATGCCTATCACAGTGCACCCTTTGGTTTTGGCTATTTGTCCTACCAAACTCCCAACGGCTCCTGCTGCACCAGAAACTACCACTGTTTCTCCAGGTTTCGGCTGGCATAATTCCAGAAAACCGAAATAAGCAGTGTTCCTAAAATTGGGTATTTTTACAAGGAATTTATTGGAATTTTTGATGTCTCACCCAGGCATCCCCAACACACCTAGAGCTAGCGAAACTGGTAAGTCTCCAATATCCGGCAACAAAATTGTAGGGAGAGATACTGGTGGAGATGATCCATCGGATATTGTATGTGTTCTCCATCCAAAGCTAGCTACTACGTATTTTCCAACTGGAAATTTCGGATTTTTACTATCAATAATCCTACGAGAAATGCACTAATTTAAAATATCTTTTACATTAAATACAAACTCACTTCGCTACCTGTCCTCCGATGAAAGCATCTTCAGAGAGCACCCAAGTCTCTGGTTTAACATAGGCCCTCATGTAAGGATCAACGCTCAAATACACCGCCTCAGCCAAAAATTCTACGATTTAAAATTATAAATACACTTACTAATAGGTGTAGATACCCCCAGTACTCACCTCCATTTTTCAAAGGAGGTAATTCCTCCACCTCCAAACTCATGTCTTCTTTTTTGGGGAAACCATCGAAGGTTTTCCTCAACACGAATTTTCTCGCCTTAACCATTTTATTGCACGTGCGGAGTGTAACTGAATAAACATAAAGGTTTTGTAGAGATAGGTGTTGAATGGACTCTGACCCGGCTGGTGTGATTATTTTTATCAATAATAATAAACATGCACTATTAAAGCAAATATTGAATTGTAAATTTACAATAATAAGAGTTAACAATTTGATTAGTCATTGTGTAAATAGCTATTAATTTGATAACCAGAGATAATAAGAACTTGTAGATAAAGCAGTGAAAATGTTTTTTAGAATTAGTTCTGATTGTATAAAATTGTTATTTATTCTTTCAGTGGTATAGGTAGTACTCGAATAATAAATTTGTGCTTACAATCCCTAAATTCCCTGGCGTCGACAAATAAAGTAGATTTATTAGATAAGAGCTTGCAATAACGAGGAAATTTAATATCGAGCCAGCCTTATCCTCTCTGCGAACCAAATATTTCCGTTTTCTCTATTAAAAATTTTCAGAGGCAATCGTAAAACCGTCGAAATAAATCGAAATATCTAGCCGGTTATTTTCGTCTGAAAGGAAAAAAGTCGCATTTCTGCTGCTATACACTACGCTTGTTCGCTGAAAACGACTAAGCAATACTTCAGTACTTCAAATGAAGTTGTACGCGGATTTCGTACGAACACTATTTCTCCAATTTCCAAACGATTACTCCGATAAATGGATATAAAGTCAACTCCCCGGCTAGAATGGAGTCCTCTCTATGGCCCAGCGGCGTGTCCCACATAATTAAACTCGCTCAAATTCTAATATAAATGTAGATTATTAGATATTATATAAAATGAGCCAGAGTGTAATTCGTGAGGGACTCCAGGGGGTTGTGTATTGTAAAATCCACAAAACGATTTAATTAAAAAAATTGATATTTCGGAAGCGGCGCTAGGCGTGACGTCCATGCCGCCCGGAGTTGGAGAGCACACAAAGGTGCAGTGCAGGTATTGTAATTCTTATCAAATAATTGAATTTCCAACTGCCAACGGGTTTCTTTTTGTTAACTCCAGATTGCCGTATCCTCGGAAAGACAATTCTTTTCTGTCGCCATCCATCAACGTTTATTATTTCCAATTCCGGCGCCGGGGGGAAGGATTGCGTGGCACTTGTCAGAAACAATCGTCCGGAATTTTTCTATATTACACCGCCCGGAGTTTAACTATCTATTCGATTCCTTTCGAAATCTAAATTACCTTATTCCCCGTAGCATATAAAAATTTGCCGCGCTCTTCGCGCAGCCGTTATTTTTGTTTTCTACCCTGCTCCTTGCGCAAATAAATATACCTACTACCCTTTTCGATATGGAGGCATCAAAAGCCGGTCGCCCGATTTATCGCTCTAAGTTGCTTTAGCCCGAAAAGACCTTAATGATTTCCGTATCTGGTCCGGAGAGGCAGTCCTGAAAGGGTACATAAAGTATATTTTGAGGACGAGTCGGAGCGGAAAGCGCTAAATCAAAGCGAGAAAACGAAAATAATCAACGAACTGTATTGGGCCCTTCTTCGTATAACTTCAAATAACCTTCAAAACAAGATACTTTAAATGAAAAATGTTCGGATAAAGTTTATAGAAAATTTCTTTAATTCGTATGCGTTGTATTAATACACCGTTGTTCTGTGCAGGTAAAAAATATGTTAAGAATCCTATTGTTCTATCATACAATAGGCCCATGCCTCAATAATCATGATAAACATTTAACATTAAACGGCTAATTGATGGAACAATTCGAATCCTATTACAATGCCTATCACCACAATTTGCCAATATTGCTTAGCAACATAATTAATTCCCTGCCTATTATACAGCGGATTTAAGGGAGAGAATGGAATAATTATTAATCATAATTAGTTTTTTAGGCTTGTACTAGCTATTCCTCAACTACTAAAACAATACTTCAAGCGAGAGGGTGTATTTATATCGATAATAAATTAATGATGTGTTTTGACTAAACAACCATTGAACATGTAGTTAATGGTGTATATTATAATGGACTTACTGCTATTTTAATATACTAATAGCTTTTGGATTTTTATTAAAACAAGAGCATTCGAATTCGTGCTTGTAGTGAGTCAATATGCTAATAATTTCATTTTTAATATTATTCCACATTTGTGCTAGTTCAAATTCATACATTGGGCTCATTGATGATGAAGATTTGAAGTTAGAAAATATTTTAAACGCTATTCTAGAGGATAGTTGGGAGAAAAACGAAAATTTGTATCTAGTGAATGTTAAAGAAAAAATTTATTATCCAGCTGTTTATGTCAATACTAGTGCTGATATTAGGATTTTTAATTACATGCAACCTACTATGTATGTAATAGCAGGAAATTTGCAGGAGATTCTGAAGAAATTTTTGGATTTGTCCATCTTAAATAGAAGAGGTAAATTTGTATTAATCCTCCCGAATAACCAAATCACCGATCAAACAAAAGGTATTATAAGTAAATATTACTTAAGCAAGATTCTATTGATCATCAAAATTAATCAAAGGTATGGATTGTTTTTATACAGTAACTTGGAAAATCCACTGAATATTAGTAAGGCTTTTGAAAAAATTCCACTAAAAAAATTCATGAAACTCAATGTTCTTAGTGCTCTGTACCCGCCTTATGTGACCCGAACCGAAGAGGGCATATTCATAGATATCATACTAATGGCTGCATCGACTTTAAACATCTCAATTAATTTCACCCTATCCAGCTACGCAGCGAACACCTTCAAAGTTTCCCCGGAATTCGTACCGGAGTACTTCGATTTGTACGCCTCCCCCGTTTCCAAATACTCCTTTGATTTGGAAAACACCATCAGCCTGGCCGAAGACAGTACCATATGGGCTGCACCGATTATAGTTCGTACCAAATATTGGAGTATTTTTTACGAGGAGTACCAATTGTTGGTGTGGTTAACGTTTTTTGGATTCCTGCCTGTTTTGTGTGTCTTTATGAAGGCGATTGTGAGGTTGATACCATATCAAACTGATTTTGCAGTAATGCCAGCTATTTTAAATTTGGTGTTGGGAAATACATCTCACCTAGTATTCGAAAGTGTTTCCTTAAAGATCATTTTCTCGAGTTACATGGTGTTTTGTATCGTATTCACTAATGTCTATAGAAGCAAGATGTTTGATATTATGACTGGAGGATTGAACACTCAGCTTATTCAAAATTCTGATGATTTAATAAAACATAAGTTTTTGATTGGATTTCCAGCGCAAAGTTACGTCGATATGTACAAAAGCACCAATACAAGCTTCCACCAAGCTTTGGCCAGAAACCAACAATTGCTGGTTTGTGGGCATTATACAGAGTGTTTGAACCGTACGGCTTTTAGGAAAGATATGATCACCATACGATTGGCGAGATTGATTAAGTACATCATGCCGAGGGAGTATGTGGATGAGAAACGAAAATCATTGCTTTACGTAATGAGGCTAAAGATAAAAACTATTCTGAATTTCGGACTGGTGTTTCAGAAAGGTCACCCATTTTACGGGAGGTTCAATAAAAATTTAATGCGATTATTCGAGGGAGGTTTCGTTCAACAATCCTGCAAGCAATTCGACAGGCAGTATGAACAAGCGATGAGTTTAGCTAAAATAGAAAAATCCAATAATAAATTGTCGTTAGAAATGCTTTTATCTACATTTATTGTATATTTATTTATGATTTTGCTGAGTACCATTGTGTTTCTTATAGAATTGTACTAGAGATAAAAATATTGTAGAAACTGTTAGATTTTAAAACATATTTAATTGCACGATTTATTACACATTTAAATAGTAATTTTGTAACGATACTTACATATAGTTATCATTTTTTATATTTTGTATAAATTCTTTAGTAATTCACCCCTTGAACATAAAGCATTATGTTAATAAATGGTAGATATAATGTCACCTATGTTACGCGTAATTAGGTACGTATTTAATGTAATGAACATTTTTTTAATATACAAATGACTTCAAATAGCTTTTTCTGTGTATAAAAGGAACATTCGAATTCCTTGTTTTCGTTAGTAGGTAAATATGCTTATAGTTTCTTTTTTGATAATACTCCACGTTTGTGCTAGTACAAATTCTTTTATTGGGCACACAGATGATGGAGATATTGCATTGGAAAATATTTTAAATGCCATTGTAGCAGATAGTTGGGAGAAAAATGAAAATTTGTATGTAGTGAATGTTAAAGAGAAAATTTATCATCCAGCTGTTTATGTTAATTCTAGTGTTGATATTAGGATTTTTAATTACATGCTACCTAGTATGTATGTAATAACAGGACATTTGGATGAGATTCTGAAGAAATTCTTGCAATTATCCATTTTAAATCGAAAAGGTAAATTTGTGTTAATCCATCCAAATAATCGAATTAACGAAGACATCAAAGGACTTATAAAAAAATACTACCTCAACAAGATATTATTAATCATCAAAAAAGATCAAAGGTATGGATTGTTTTTACACGATGACCTAGATAACCCACTCGAAAATATTAATAATATTTTCGCTCAAATTCCACCAAAAAACTTCACCAATCTGAACGTACTCGGTGCTCTATATCCACCTTACGTGATCCGAAACGGCGAAGGAATATTCATCGATATCATCTTAATGGCTGCATCGACTTTAAACGTCTCTATTAATTTCACTCTATCCCGTTACGCGGCGAACACATTCAAAATTTCTCCGGAATTCGTACCGGAACATTTCGATTTATACGCCTCGCCCATTTCCGAATACTCGCCAGACGTAGAGAATTCCATCAACTTGGCCGAAGACAGGGTTGCTTGGGTATCACCAATTTTAATACGTACCAAATATTGGAGCATATTCTACGAGGAGTACCAATTGTTGGTGTGGTTAGCGTTTTTTGGACTCTTACCCGTTTTGTATCTATTAATGAAGGCAATTGTGAGATTGATACCCTATCAAACAGATATTGCAATAATGCCAGCTATTTTAAATTTGGTGCTGGAAAATACGTCGCACCTAGTTTTCGATAGTATTTCTTTGAAGATTATTTTCTCGAGTTACATGGTGTTTTGTATAGTATTCACTAATGTCTATAGAAGCAAGATGTTTGATATTATGACTGGAGGATTGAACACCCAGCTTATACAAAACTACGATGATATAATAGCAAATAAGTTTTTGGTAGGTTTTCCAGCGCAAGTTTATATCGATTTATACAAAAATACTAACAAAAGCTTCCACCAAGCTTTGACCAGAAACCAACAAATGCTGGTTTGCGGGCACTACAGAGCTTGTTTGAACCGAACTGCTTTTAAAAAGGACATGGTCACCGGAAGATTGGAGAGATTGATTAAATACATAATACCGAGGGAGTATGTGGATGAGAAAAGAAAATCGTTGCTTTACATATTAATTAAGGAAAGAACGAAGATTATTTTGAATTTCGGACTGGTGTTTCAGAAAGGTCACCCCTTTTACGGGAGGTTCAATAAAAATTTAATGCGATTAATCGAAGGTGGTTTCGTTCAACAATCCTGCAATCAATTCGACAGGCAGTATGAACAAGCGATGAGTTTAGCTGAAATAGAAAAATCCAATAACAAATTGTCGTTGGAAATGCTTTTATCTACGTTTGTTGTATATTTATTTATGATGCTGTTGAGTGCCATTGTATTTCTTGTAGAATTGTTTTGGAGATAAAAACATATTTAAATGCACGATTTTTTACATATTTTAATAGTAATTTTGTAACCATACATATAAGTAGTTAATCATTTTGTATATCTTGTATAAATTCATTAGTAAGCTATTAAATGAATATTTCATCCCTTGTACATTCCTACGTATTAATGATAAATGATATTAATAAAGTCAACTATTTACGCATAATTAGTATATTTAATGTAATGAACCTATTTTAATCTATAAATGGCTTCAAATAGCTTTTTCGGTATATATCAGGCACATTAGAATTCCTGGTTTTCGTGAGTAAATATGCTTATAGTTTCATTTTTGTTAATACTCCACGTTTGTGCTAGTACAAATTCCTTTAATGGACACAATGATTATGGAGATTTTGCGTTGGAAAATATTTTGAACGCTATTGTAGCAGATAGTTGGAAGAAAAACGAAAATTTGTATCTAGTGAATGTTAAAGAAAAAATTTATTATCCAGCTGTTTATGTCAATACTAGTGCTGTTATTACTGTTTTTAATTACATACAACCTACTATGTATGTAATAGCAGGAAATTTGCAGGAGATTCTGAAGAAATTTTTGGATTTGTCCATCTTAAATAGAAGAGGTAAATTTGTATTAATCCTCCCGAATAACCAAATCACCGATGAAACAAAAGGTATTATAAGTAAATATTACTTAAACAAGATTCTATTGATCATCAAAATTAATCAAAGGTATGGATTGTTTTTATACAGTAACTTGGAAAATCCACTGAATATTAGTAATACTTTTGCCCAAATTCCACAAAAAAAATTCAAGAAACTCAATGCGCTCAGTGCTCTGTACCCTCCTTACGTGACCCGAACCGAAGAGGGTATATTCATAGATATCATACTAATGGCTGCATCAACTTTAAACATCTCAATTAATTTCACCCTATCCCGCTACGCAGCGAACACATTCAAAGTTTCCCCGGAATTCGAACCGGAGTACTTCGATTTGTACGCGTCCCCCGTTTCCAAATACTCCTTGGATTGGGAAAACACCATCAGCCTGGCCGAAGACAGTACCATATGGGCAGCACCGATATTAATACATACCAAATATTGGAGTATTTTTTACGAGGAGTACCAATTGTTAGTGTGGTTAACGTTTTTTGGATTCCTGCCTATTTTGTATATGTTTATGAAGGCGATTGTAAGGTTGATTCCCTATCAAACCGATTTTGCAGTAATGCCGGCTATTTTAAATTTAGTGCTGGAAAATACATCTCACCTAGTTTTCGATAGTGTTTCCTTGAAGATCATTTTCTCGAGTTACATGGTGTTTTGTATCGTATTCACTAATGTCTACAAAAGCAAGATGTTTGATATTATGACTGGAGGATTGAACACCCAGCTTATTCAAAATTCCGATGATTTGATAAAACATAAGTTTTTGATTGGATTTCCAGCGCAAAGTTACGTCGATATGTACAAAAGCACCAATACAAGCTTCCACCAAGCTTTGGCCAGAAACCAACAATTGCTGGTTTGCGGGCATTATACAGAGTGTTTGAACCGCACGGCTTTTAGGAAAGATATGATCACCATACGATTGGCGAGATTGATTAAGTACATCATGCCGAGGGAGTATGTGGATGAGAAACGAAAATCATTGCTTTATGTAATGAGGCAAAAAGTGAAGGTTATTCTGAATTTCGGACTGGTGTTTCAGAAAGGTCACCCATTTTACGGGAGGTTCAATAAAAATTTAATGCGATTATTCGAGGGAGGTTTCGTTCAACAATCCTGCAAGCAATTCGACAGGCAGTATGAACAAGCGATGAGTTTAGCTAAAATAGAAAAATCCAATAATAAATTGTCGTTAGAAATGCTTTTATCTACATTTGTTGTATATTTATTTATGATTTTGCTGAGTACCATTGTGTTTCTTATAGAATTGTACTGGAGATAAAAACATATTTAAATGCACGATTTTTTACATATTTTAATAGTAATTTTGGAACCATACATATAAGTAGTTAATCATTTTGTATATCTTGTATAAATTCATTAGTAAGCTATTAAATGAATATTTCATCCCTTGTACATTCCTACGTATTAATGATAAATGATAATAATAAAGTCAACTATTTACGCATAATTAGTATATTTAATGTAATGAACGCACTTTAATCTACAAATGAGTTCTAATGGATTTTTCTGTATAATAGGAACATTCGATTTCCTGGTTTTCGTTAGTAAATATGCTTGTAGTTCCTTTTTTGATAATACTCCACATTTGTGCTAGTACAAATTCTTTTATTGGGCACACAGATGATGGAGATATTGCATTGGAAAATATTTTAAATGCCATTGTAGCAGATAGTTGGGAGAAAAACGAAAATTTGTATGTAGTAAATGTTGAAGAAAAAATTTATTATCCCGCTGTTTATGTTAATTCTAGTGTTGATATTACGATTTTTAATTACATGTTACCTACTACGTATTTATTAGCAGGAAATTTGCAGGATATTCTAAAGAAATTCTTGCAATTATCCATTTTAAATCGAAAAGGTAAATTTGTGTTAATCCATCCAAATAATCGAATTAACGAAGACATCAAAGGACTTATAAAAAAATACTACCTCCACATGATATTATTAATCATCAAAAAGGATCAAAAGTATGGATTGTTTTTACACGATGACCTAGATAACCCACTCGAAAATATTAGTAATATTTTTGCTCAAATTCCACCGAAAAACTTCACCAATCTTAACGTACTCGGTGCTCTATATCCACCTTACGTGATCCGAAACGGCGAAGGAATATTCATCGATATCATCTTAATGGCTGCATCGACTTTAAACGTCTCTATTAATTTCACTCTATCCCGTTACGCGGCGAACACATTCAAAATTTCTCCGGAATTCGTACCGGACCATTTCGATTTGTACGCCTCACCCATCTCCGAATACCTCCCAGACGTGGAAAATTCTATCATCTTGGCCGAAGACAGAGGAGCTTGGGTATCACCAATTTTAGTACGTACTAAATATTGGAGTATTTTTTACGAGGAGTACCAGTTGTTGGTGTGGTTAACGTTTTTTGGATTCCTCCCAGTTCTGTATATGTTTATGAAGGTAATTGTGAGGTTGATTCCCTATCAAAATGATTTTGCAGCAATGCCTGCTATTTTAAATTTGGTGCTGGAAAATTCGTCTCACCTAGTTTTCAATAGTATTTCTTTGAAGATTATTTTCTCGAGTTACATGGTGTTTTGTATTGTATTCACTAATGTCTATAAAAGCAAGATGTTTGATATTATGACTGGAGGATCGAGCACCCAGCTTATTCAAAACCATGATGATATAATAAAAAATAAGTTTTTGGTAGGTTTTCCAGCGCAAGTTTATGTCGATTTATACAAAAATACTAACACAAGCTTCTACCAAGCTTTGACCAGAAACCAACAAATGCTGGTTTGCGGGCACTACAGAGCTTGTTTGAACCGCACTGCTTTTAAAAAGGACATGATAACCGTGCGATTGGAGAGAATTATTAAATACATAATGCCGAGAGAGTATGTGGATGAGAAAAGAAAATCGTTGCTATACATTTTAATAAAAGAAAGAACGAAAATTATTTTGAATTTCGGGCTGGTATTTCAGAAAGATCATCCGTTTTACGGGAGGTTTAATCAAAATTTGATGCGATTACTCGAAGGGGGTTTCGTTCAACAATCCTGCAAGCAATTCGACAGGCAATATGAACAAGCGATGAGTCTAGTAGAAATGAAGAAATCCATAGATAACAAATTGTCATTAGAAATGCTCTTATCTACGTTTGTTGTGTATTTATTTATGATGTTGCTGAGTGCCATTGTGTTTTTTATAGAATTGTATAGGAGATAAAAATATTGTGTAAGCAGCGTTAAGTTTTAAAACGCCTTTCGTTCGCGTGACGGATTCTATTAAATTTATATTAAGTTAAACGAGTGGGTTGAAATAGTGAGATATTTTATACCTTATATAAATTTAATTTCCCAACGAATGCCATAAATAAAAAAAATCCTAGGTATTTTAAAGTTCGCGTGCGATGCATAAATCACCAGTTGGTACTTTTGTTGCAATGGAATAGTAGTAAAACACCAATAAATGTTAAAAATAGAAAATTTTTTATTTGTACGAATCGCGAATTAAATTGTCCGGATTAAAATATCGTGAAAAAATAGCCTGTCACTAAAATTGATGCTGTTCGAACGAACTACATCAAGCTCGGCAACGCACAAACGCATCACGGAATATCATCTGGTAAACAAAGGGGCGGCGATTTATTTTGCATTTCGGCACGTTTCACAAAATGTCGCCGGACATTTGTTAGAAATGTTTTCGGGTCATTTCGTTTATTGATAAATCCTGAAATAACACGGAATTTATTCGGTAATTGATTAGACAAATGCCAAGGCACATGCACATAAAAGCGTTTTTAATCAAACCGGGTATGTGTATATAGTGGACTTTTTTGTCGATCAAAAATCAAATGTGGATTGTGAGGTTAATCCAAAAAATGTTGCATAACTAACAATCTATGTAAATTCTAGCGGAGATAATACAAAAATAAACTACTCCGGCTGTGCTGCAGTTGCAGTTTCTAGTTTAATTCGAACTTACTATTATCTCTTCTTCACAACGAATTGAAAAAATTTAATTTAACTAATTCGAATGCGTCGTTAGTTTCCATGAAGCTACAGATCCAGGAATAAAAACCTTCCGTTTTTCGTTCCAAACGCGAGTTTAACTCTTCATTTAATTTTAATTAAAAAGTAATTTACTCCATAACTGATGTAGTGTTTAGGTGAAGATAATACCGTTGTCTGGTGCTTAAAATTTAATATATTTACCAATTCCGAGCTGTATACAGTTAAAGTCTCTGGTTCGAATGTGTTTTTGCTAAAAAAAGAACATTTTCCCCAGCACCGTACTCGTAATTTTATCTTCATAATTATTTACTTCCTACCTGCATCAATATAAGTATGTAATTGAAGCAAACACTAATTAAATCTCGCTATATACCTAGGTAGCTGTTTACTTTACAGCACTAGCGATATTACTAAAGTGCAACTTTATTCCTTTAATACTTAGTAAATTCCTGAGCTCGAACAATCGGAGCTTAAGAAGTGTAAGAGGAAATTTATTCTAAATTAAAATACAAACTTTGAATTTATTTGTGCAGCGGAAGTCCCGGCCTGGTTGGTGCACAACACGCTCGGGGTGGAATGTAAAATGCAAGGTTCTTATACGGGTAGTAGCGAGGTAATCGAATTTCGCGAAAATATTCGGGATTTGCATGCGATCAGTAGTATAACGGGCTCGTAATTGCATTTTAAGCCCTTGAAAAATTGGATACTAAGTGATTTCGTACACGACAATGGAATTATTGCCGATAAAGTGTTAGTCGGTCCGAATCCCTTTAGTTTGCGCTGGTAATTGCCGTATTTGTATGCGTATTAAATTAATTCCTTGCGCTAGATTAAGTCGAATTGAGCCGTAATTTTTAATGAGCCACCTCCGGGTCAACAATCTTTTCGGGAACTTGAGATTTTCGATTTTCTCCCCCATTGAGCCCGGCGAATTCGCCTCGCTTAGTGGGTATATAATTTATGTTTATTCATTAAAATGGGAGGAAGGCGCGAGATAATAAATTCAAATCCTTCAAAATAATTTCAATCCCTTTAAGACCGCCTTAACTCGAATTTTAGGCGATGGTGTTGCCGTATTTGAATAATCACGCACGCAATTATACAGTCTTAAGAAAGATTTTCACCTGTTATTAAAGCACTTGTATCATTATTGTGTAATTATTGTACCAGAAATTCGCTGAATATGTTTTGGGGATATTAAAGCAATCAATCAGTCAGTTAATGTTCATATAGAAGAGACAACTTTGAACATTAATACAGTTTTTTATAGGGAAATTTGATTACTACATTGTTTGATTATTGTAATGAACTATTCCTATAATTTCGAAAAAGCTTTACATACACATACAGGGTGTCCCAAAAGTATGGAAACGGTCGAAGTTCAGTTAAATTGTATTTAGGTCTACCTATTTTTTTTTCAAAAGCCATTTATCGATACCAATCTGGACCCTTCATCCCAATTTCCATACTTTTTTTTGGTAAAATTTTCGAAATTTTAGCTTCTTATATTAATCATGTTGAAAAATGTTTCGGATAAAACTTGCGTATTTTTAGGCCAATACTCCAAATCTGCAATAAAAAATATAGGTTCCCATTTAACTTTTTAAAATTGCACCCCATCCTACCCTTAAGGGTTACCATTAGCATCGATATACAGCTTTTAAAAATGATTGAATATTCACCCCTTGCATCTCATTGTAACAGTAAACTTTTAAGGGTACCTAAATTGGACTAATTTTGGCAATACAATCACCCCGTTGGTTCTCAGCTGGTCATTATGAAACACTCTGTATAAGTGCTATTGATGAGTCACAAGCTTGCGGACCGTATCGGCAAGGGTTCGACCTTACATTGCGAAAACTCTATTCGCGTTGTGCTGAATAATCTACCCCGGAGCGTGCAAACGAATTTAATTTATTGGACACATTCTGGCCGTATATCTAATATAGCATATAGTAGTAGATCTCGCAACAATTCCATGTGCGATTGTTCACCGCATTGGCGTAGGTACTGACATCCATTAAATTCGAGCAAAAAGTTTATGCATTTTTTCTACAACAAATGGTCCCAAAAGAGTAGAGTTCCAAACTCTTCATATTGTGATATCATCAATGCAACAGAAAGAAAACAATGTAACTTTATTTATAGTGCATGTAGAGAACAGGATTTTCATTCAATAATCATTCCGTGAGTGTTCCTATTTCTTTGGTTTTTTTGCACCATTCGCTTGTTATGTGAAATAAAGAAGTAGGTACTTTTGAAGGAATGATTTATTCATTATAAATAAAAGTAATAAGAGTTGTAAGTAAGTAAGAAATAACCATTAGGTACTTAATAACTTTCACTACATTTAATTAAATTTGAATATTAGAAAAATGGTTTTACGAATTTATTTGCTACAAATTTGAATCCCCTTATAGGTACCATAAATAACTGTAAGTAATGTAAGTAATTTCTACATAAATCTTCTACTAAGACATCTATTTTTTATACCACTTAATTCAAGCAAACGGGACATTACTAAGATCCCCCCGTTTTTTCATAAGCGATAAAATTCCTTACGCAGGCAGTTTGATTCAAAAATTTAAAAAATCGAGCGAAAAATTCCGGCCATTCGGGCGCGCAAAGAAAACATACATCACATTTGGGTCAACTAAAAGCAAATTACGCTCGTAATATAATTTATAGCAATTTTTTCCCGCACCTATATAAGACTCGGTGGTGCTCGGTATTACGTTCGAGCCATTTGCCACATGCGACGCGAGCAAAAAGCAAAGAAAAAATAGCGGAGAAGAGTTCCGTCAAGTCTCTCGATTTATAGGCACGCTTCTTATAGAAAAATGCGGAAACTAGTTCTACATTTATTGACATTTTGTAATACATTAAGTTGCACATCGGGTTTAGATAGATACACATTCTTGATTCGTTTTTTATTATCCTGAAGATGCCTCTATAAAAAAGCGAAACGTTTGAATTTATTAATCTACAGAGACATTAAAAAAGAGTACCCAATAAAAATGTTGGTCCTTCAAGAAACATAGGGTGTTTAATTCCCGATTTCTTAAAGTTAGGTAACACTTAAACCAGATTTAGGAAGTCCTAAGTACAATTTGCGTTTCACCATGCTCTAAGTAACACTTAAAGGTGATTGGCAATACCTATAAAGTTAGGACAGCTCACTGGGTTTGCCTAAAGCATTAACCATAATTTTCATCTTCAGCAGGCTTTAAATGAAAATCGCTCTCAGATAAGTAGATTTTTTACTATTTTAATAGGCTATTTTTATTTTTAATTAATCACCTTGTATATTAATTCATTTAAATTACCTCACATCATCCCGCTTTCAACTCGCTCGATCGCAATAATACCAGTTTTCATCGATCTAGCCGAGAGCGCTAACGAGGTTTCCTCCACCGAAACATTCCGTACGCGTCAAAATTTTTTTATCCGTAATTTTTGAACGACAACCGATACCCTAAATAATTCAATCAATCAATTTCGTGCCCGTAATTCCGTTCGACTTTCGGAGCTCCATTAACTCGTGTAATCGATATTGCGATAAATGCGCTGCATCATAAACAAAATATAGCGATTGTGCACGAGAGAAAAAATAACTAAGCAGTGGATAGGTTTACTGCAGACGTGAGTTTTATTCATTGTGTAAATCTTTGTGATATATTAGCAATATTACCGGTTGAAGAGGTTTGGTAGGCACTACCAAATTTATATACTATTTTGAAAGTATAATAGACCTAATTTATAAAGGTTACTACAGTATAGTAAATACCCTAACGTGTTGGATCTCATTATATCATTAAATAAATAATAGTTATTAGAGATTATTGTTGTTAAAAATAACTAATAATTTCCTCATTTCGGTACCTATTTTATAATAATTTTAAAGTGGTGTGAACGATTTTTTTGGAATTGGAACATTACGTAAGGTAATAATGAGGCAGTTAATTGTTTAACTAGTCATTAAATATGGAAAAGCGCAAGGAAAGCGCATTAAAAACGGGGAAAATTGCGAATATTAGATCGCGTAGCTGAAGCCCATGAAAATAACCCGGCGAGCTATTTCATGCTTACCAATGCACAAAAATTGTAATTTCACGGTGGGTTCGAGACCGCATATACGTGAAATTATTATAAGCTTACGTATAAAATGGCTGTTTTTTTATAAAACTAAACGAAACAAACGTTGGTATATACAGAGTGTGTCTCAATATTAACGAAACGAAACAAATTGAAAGTTTTATATGGGTGTTTATTAAACATTGGCAAACATTCAAGTAAGAATATTTTCTCCTAAAATGATTTTTGAAAACCCTCTTCATTTCGAAGATACAGAATGAACAAAATTTTAGATAATAACAACATTTTATTATCAAAAAATACATGTAAATGTATACTTATTGTTTCTTCGAATATTAACAACCCCTTGAATATTTGCTGTATGTTTAATAAACACCCTGTAAAATCCTATATAAATCGGTCCTGTATCAAATTCTAAAATGCAAAATATCGGCCGTCTATCACAAGAGCTGTGAAGGCCGACGATGATATAGATATAGATGATGCGCGAAATTCAGACATTAACGTTCTATGGAAATACAATAATTAATGAAGTGTAGCTGTCGGCGTTTGCGAGGGCTCCGAATTTCCCGACGTTTCGTCCCGGATTTTCCACCTGTTTGCATCCGGTCGGTCTGACTGGAGGATTCGCCCGTGCTTCCACAAAGAAATGCCCAGCAGAAACGCCGAACGCCAAGGCGGTCAGGAAAGATTAAAGGCCATCAGTTATTCATGAAAAGGGCCCCGGATAATATGGAATTTCATTTGATAAGTGCTCTGACATGTGATTTACTATATCGGATATTTCATTTTCGGGACCGTGCGTACGCGTGGAGAGCGGGGTCGTTATTGTGGAAGTTACGGAAAGGATTTTGAATATCGTTTGTTCGATTTTAGGAGACCTTTTATAATGATAAATTAGGATTCGGGAGAGGAAAAACGGCTCCATTATGTCGGCTCGGATTATAATTTGTAATTTTCGAGCAAAGTCTAGGCAAAGTAAAATCCCCCGAAAGGAAATCTCGAACGCAAACGGCGCGTTAATTAATCCCCTAAACGAAAAAAATTCGTTTCGACTATTATCGACCGTTTACCGAGTTCAATTTATGAACTAATAACGCCGCTTTAAATCGAAATAAGTTTGTAAACGGCATGGCGACAATTAAATCGCTAGGTAGGTGCAATTTAATTACGCGCCCGTCGCACTCCATCAATAATTTCGATCCCGTACAATGGGAAACTGCGAAAAGGGACCGCTTCACGCGAAATTGCACGTGTACCAGTTAATGGGATTTAAATGAATATTAGTTTCGCCTTTAAGTATTCCGTCAATCGGTGTATATCGCTTTTCGATTGAGGCGTTGCGACGGCAACGCGACGCTCTTCACGATATTCACTGTGTTTAGTAATTTAATTCGTTGATTATTATCTACTCAATTTGCTTGAAATGGATCAATGTGATCAGTCAATCAATAAATAAAGTGCACTTGCTGCTTTATACAGGGTGTTATTTAATAACATGCTAATACCTAAGGGGGTGATTCTTGGACCCATTTTAAGAAAAAAACTTCATATAAACCAATGTCCTAAATTTCTTAACTTTTGAGATACAGGGTATTAAAGTTTTAAGAAAAAAAAACAATTTTTTACTGTCATTTTCATACCACTTTCGGCGGATATTTCCAACACCTGATTTAAATTATTTCTTTATTTTACTTTAATTTCATAATTTCAACGTTTAAAAGTTATCCGCTTAAATAAATTATTGTTCAGAGATAAATCGTTTTTGGTCGTCATTCGTCCAGGGAGATGCAAATGAATGAATTTAATTTTTTTTTAGCGAAACGGTGAGTTGTACGAAAAAAAGTCAAGAAATCGAATTTGTTCTAAATTGAACGAGAATTCGAAAAATAATTTTGATTTTAAGAGATAGCAGTGGCGTATCACTTTTTTATTCAAAAATATCTTGTCCGAGTCCAGTAGGGACGCCACTGTTAGAAATAAAAAAAAGATTTTTGGGTAAAAAATGCTATTTAATGCATAAACGCCGTACACCAAATTTCATAAAAATATTTAAAGTGGTATGAAAATGACAGTAAAAAATTGTTTTTTTCTTAAAACTTTAATACCCCGTATCTCAAAAGTTAAGAAGTTTAGGACATAGTTTTATATGAAGTTTTTTTTCTTAAAATGGGTCCAAGAATCACCCCCTTAAGTATTAGCATGTTATTAAATAGCACCCTGTAGTTGCTGTAGAGTTAGAGGGAATTAAAAGTAGTAAACTTGATTCGGGTTTGACAAGCTCTAAATGTTTGAGCGTAATGGCTGGTTTAACCCTTTAGAGGGTGAAGATGTATTTCAGTTTATGAATAAAAGAAATGTCTGCCACTTATTTGGGAGACGATCGGCGTACAGGTCGATATCCTGATAGTATATTTTTGCTGTCAATTATATTAAGGAAAGCTGTAAATCGCAGTCGAGCAGTTGACACTCATGAATTTTACATTGTATTACATTTCAATTTTTCAGTTAGCCCCGTTTTCCTAGGTGAGTACCTTGCGTAGGATCGTTCGTTCTCCCGGATTTTATATCTTCTCGGTTGCACATCGACGAGAATTATAGCCGATCCAATTTATCCACGCCGCTCATTTTTCAATCGCCTCATATACCTGCTGCACTCCTGCAATGAGTAATATAGCCAGCACGATTTAATTACCGCAAAATAAATTATATGCATAAATTACATTATCCACCATTACACCTATCTTGTGCGTACACATTTATCAGAATTAAGCAGCGCTCGCATGACCTATATGCATCTGCATTTATAACCAATTATAGCCGTTGTTTCTAGAAACTATAAATTCCGATTTGTACATTGATCAGTTGCAGCTCGACGAGCAACGACATAACAAGGGAGCACACGTCACGCTCGATAGTAAATATCGTTGTTACCCATCCTAATAATAATAATACACCGATCCTTGTACGTACGTATCACCGATCGAATCGCACCTGCCCCGTGGAAATGTCAGATTGCTGCAATAATGGATGAATCACGATCGAACATCGAAACAACATCAGCGAAACAAAGCTCGCCTATGACTGAAATAAATGTAACATTCATTTAATTAATATGAATTATCTAGGTATTAACTCCCTTAACTCTATGCTGCAACTATGAGATTGGAAGAGGGAGATATTTAATTTAATTTTGAAATGTAGGGGCCAATGTGGGAAGGCCAATACTCTCAAAGTCCTATAATTGTTCCGCCCTTGTTATTTAACTAATTTTTGAATCGAAACTGGATTTATCGGTTCATTAATAAAGTTTTTTTACTCTTTGCAATTTTCTGTAAAATCCATATTTTTGGAGATAAAAGCTTTTTTTGGCTTTAATACGATTTTATAAATTCACATTTTTAGCAGGTTATTTTTTAACAAAAAAATTTTCATAACACATTTTAACCGATTAGTTATTTTTAACAATAATCTATATATTAATCATAAGTTATAGCACAATAAGATATTTATTTAATAAAGATTATTCTTATAAATTTGAATTCTGAAATTGACAAAAACTGTTCAATATGGCCTCCATAATGATGTATGTAAGTACTCTCTACAAAAATATCATATTGAGTTCAAAGAATGAGTCACTTTAACACCTACTTAATTTATTGAAACAGCTAGGAAATGGTTGACTGATTGATTAATAATAACGTTTGCCTATGTACTTTTTACCAAAAGCACTACATTTAATGAATTCTAGGAGGTGCAGTTGGATCGAAATGATAATAATTCATGCTGTAACTAATGTGGTTAATAAAATGCACTTTTCCGTGACATTGGGAAGTTGAACTTGCCACCAATATTCGAGATGTAGATGGCCGGATAAGATAATCGCCCTAATCGTTGGGTAACCGTGAGTTCGTGGAGAAAATTGTCGGTTGTGAATTGTCGTTGTTTTAATGCTCGTATTATTTACATCGTGAAGGAAATGATTTTTTCCTGCCGGGATTTGCGGCGGTTTTTAATATTTTCTCGTTAGTTTGCGGCAACAATAACGCGTTCGTGTGGAGTGAAAGTATCGAAACATATGTCATAACGTTTCTTTTATTTGCTGAAGATAAGTAAATAAATGTATTAAAAAAATTACATAATCTCGTTTGCAGTTGAATGTAATATTTAGCAAGGCGGTTATTCAATTTGGAAACGAATGTAAAAATAATAATAATAACAATAATAGTAAAAAAGCTTATTGAAACACGCCTTTCTTTCGTTTTGCATCATTGCTGGAACGAGATCTGGCGTTTGGTCCGCGTCTAGTTTATTTAAATTGATTTTTTCAACGTATCGAAATCGAACAATTTCACTTGTGAAATTATTTTCTATTACACGTTACAACAGATGCAATTTATAATCTCTTGCACAAATTTATTATTTTATTTCAAATGCGAATTTGAAGTTTTATTTATCGTTTAACAAGCTCGTAACAAACTACATATAAAATATAATTATAAGTACTGCAATTTTATTAATAGATCAGCGAAGTGCTCGAGGGTACTCGAGCCTAAAATTTAGGTGTGCCTGGTACATTAATCGAAGTTTAACTACAATTTAAACGTACAGGGTGTATGTTATATTATTCAATTATCACCCTGTATGATATAATTGATTAAACACTTAATTTTTTTGTTGTTGCCCGCACCAGAAATTAAATTTTACGGTTAATTTACTTTGCCTAACCCATATGAAATATGTTGTATTGTACTTATAAAAAAATGAGCATTATCTGTGTTTTTTTTGAACGAATTTTACGTAGGTGATTATAGGTATTATGACACAAAGTCGATTAATAGTGTTGGTGTAGTTTATACGCTCACTTCGTAAATTACCCCGCCGATTATTGTCCGAGTTAGAAAAAAATTTATCAAAGATATAGTTGTAGACAAGTAAACAACAACAACCTTGATCCGATTATTTACAGGCAGGCTTTATTTAAATATTTACGGCGAAAAAAAACTTATCTCTTCGATCTAAATGCCCGCTTTTTTATTCTTCTTGCATCACGTTGATGTATAACTTTCTTAACGATATATAATTGTTATTACTCTATAAGCTGTACATTTATATAGGTAGGTACCATTAAGAATTATATATAAATTTAGCAAGGCGGGTAAATGTAGTGGAAACGCAGCGTAGAATAAATTCCCTCTCCTGTGTAGCAGGGAACTCAGGAATAGTAGCATAATTGATACCATTATTCAAAACGGCGCTTATATTATTACATTTGCATTTTAACGGCGCGGCGATTTGAATAAAAACCGCGATATATTTTATTTAACCTTTAATTAAAATAAGGGCGGAATAAGATCGTCCCTAGGAATTCTAATTCTAAACCATAACTCTAATTCAACCGTAATTCTTTCGCTCGGCGCGCGTCTTCGGGTCATTTGTAGAAATTATATGCGGAATTTCCATCAGGAGGGTTTTAAGCCCTTGGCGTTCTTTATTTCGGAATTCAGATAACTTTCCTGCAAACTTAGATATCCTATTTCATTCCGAGAAGGAAAAAAATTAACCAGTTTTCTTTGCACACTAGAAAAGTTCATAAAATATTACTGGATATATTTATGAACTTTTAATTTAAAAAAACAGTCATATAGCTCGATTTGCATATGCAGGACTAATCGTGTAACCGGAGAATTCTTTCCACCTTTTGCTCGCATATAAGTACGATTTTTTTTATCGTTATACTTGAATAGGTATCTAATCTGTGATTAATATAGGAAAGACCGTGAAAACATTATCAAATTATAATCGGCTTACAGCAATAAAATACAATAAAATACTTACATTTCAATATTTATGATAGAAAATTAGAAGTTTACGATTTGCTATAGTTGCAACGAAATTTTGCAATATATCGACATACGAAACGTATCTTCATTATTTCCTGAAACTGAATCCAATTTTCTGTTAGCAAAAGACCGGCAAATAACATAATTTGTACGAAATCAGTTTGATCTCTCGAGTTTCCTCGTGATAGCTGCAGGACCTGCTTCACCTACTTCGAAACTAGCTCTTAATTATTTAAATATTTACATTCCCCGTTATTTATCTGTATGTACTCATCGACACGCAGTAATTACCCGTAAATGCAAGTGAATTATTTTATTTACAAACTACAATTTTATCGGTTTTCATATTCGCGAAAAAGCGGAAAAATAAAGGAATTTGTCGTAATTCAAGGCGCTGTAAAAACCGAGCGAGTTATGCATTTCGATCCGAAAACCTTCCTCCCGACTGAATACCATTACCTAAAAGACTCTTTCTATTTATGCAGCCTCTTCATGTCGTTTTTTCATTGAAAATAAATCCAGGATATGGTAATTTCAGCTTATAGGCCAGTGCATTCTCGTTTAAAATACCACACAAATAGTCTAAGATAATAAGAAACACAGCACAATTGAAATCAATTACAAACTGATTAACATAATTAAAAATGTTTTCTAAATATTTAAAGTATTAAACAAGTAGGAAAGTTAATTTTGTTGGGAATGATAAATTCCCCGGACTATCGGAAAAGACCGGAATTCATCTGAATCCTGATTTCGTATTTTTCGTTCGGTTCCATCCCGGATTTTCCCGCTTTCTTTTAAACGTTCCTCTCCTGCCCCGATTTGAGGAGCGACGGATTTCGCCCATCAAAGAAAATTGTTTGTTCATTCAGATAAGATGGAGTCGGAAATGCAGCCGGAGAGCCTTTGTTATGTAAAAAAGAAGCGATATTAGAAAAACGATCGATTACTTAAACCCGGATTATTCCGGGATGATTGTCGAGTCGACATTAAATAACACTAGCGAGTTACTAAAAATAATAATATTATAACGCCCATCTAGCTGGAAAAGGAAATGCTATATTAGTAGATACCTGTGTATAGTTTATGCAAGACAAAGTCAGATGCACGTCATCATAAATTTACTACGTCACATACGTCAAATCGAAGAAAATCTAAGAATTTCCTAAAATTGTCAAGAAAGATTTCTAGAGATGAACTGCTTTTAATATTTTATATCATCCCTTGTTAATATTAAATTAAATTCTGTAGGTCGGGCACTAAAAGTTAGGATCTAAAAGTTGGGCACAATGTTGGGGCAAATATGACGACATGAGTGAAGTGCATGTGACTTTGTTTTGCACAAACTATACCTATAGATATCGGGGATGAAGATGTGTAAGGGTTGCGTGACGTAACGACCTAGCATTCGATTTCCCGCGGCGGGTATCGTGATAGAGGTAAAATAATTGTCGGCTCGTAATTCGCCCCGCGGATAAGGGGGCTGCGAGTCACGCCTTCCTGCACACGATCCTCGTCCCCGGAGTGCAGTTTCGTCCGGGCAATAAACCTCTTGAGCGAAAAACAATAATCAACCGGACAGATTCTGCGATAGGGCGGTTTGCGTTGTAGCGGAGGTGGCCGTTATAAATTATTACGTTGTCTTATATTGTTTCTGCTTCTGCTGAAATGTCTCCGGATCTCTTAGGAATACTTACGGAAAGCTGAAATACGGCGTGACGTTCTCGGGTTTGAGTTGGAAATTGAAGCAGGCCGATCGTTGCGAAATTTGTTGATATCTCAAGGACCACCTTTGTGTTGAACAATATCAGGCAAAAATGGAGGAAACATATTAATTGGCAGCTTTGAAATTTATGGCTAACGTTTGCTATATAACGAAGTCACGATAAAATTACTCTTCCTATACCGAGTGATGTTTGGGACCTTGATCTCTTGGTATTTCATAATAAACTATAATACCAAATTAAGCTCACCTCATAAATGTAATATTGTTTACAAAATCAGGACCGCTCGTTAGCCGCATCACGTTTAAATTTTATTCCATTTGTACAATTTTTTTTCGGCAACATTTATGATTATAAATTTCGCGTAATATTTTGTTTGGCGAATAAACACAAAAAGACCAAAATACAACGTAAATATTAATTTTCATTTTCCGCCCAAAACACGTTGCCGCTATGAAATATAATTCCCTTTGTTTTTGTTTAATTAATTAAAACAACGCAGAAATTAACGTTCCAAAATCGGACCTCTCTGTGATTCGTTATTGAATTTCCACATTCCTGGAATTGACAAATATATTAGACCATTTTTACAAACTTACGTAATTATAACGTTACTGTATTTTTAACGTACGTTAAATGTCAATTTTCAGCTGTACGACAATCGTTGTTTTTTTCAGTCGAATGAATCAATTATTAATGATTTTTTTATTGTATAATAATGTTAAAATTTTCGGGTTGCGTTAATTATAGGTAACCACTATACTAACTTAGTTTTTTTGAAAATTTTAAGTTACTAACCATCGTCTGTAAAAAAAATGACTGAAATACCATAAGAGATACATGTTTGGGTGGAGTTCAATTGGTCCCCGCGGTCAAATTTACCCAAATATAATCCCTTTTCGACTCGAAAGCTATCAGTCAATTGGTCCCCAATACCGGATTAAGGGTTTCTAGGAAGGACCGATGGGAATATTTATAATTTCAAAATTCTCTGGCAAATTTCGATTATGTATTTTCATTTCGTAGTACAATTTAATGAGGATTTTATGATTAGCGGAAATTTTTTGACTTCTGTCTTTTTTTTTCTATTTCAATATAGGGAAAATCCCATCCCTTCCGGTATACTTCTAGAAAATTAGGTGTACTTTTCATAATAACAAATTTCGATATTGTAAAATATGAAGGTACTTTTACTCTTGAGCAAAATTCACATTTTTTGATATACCTCGTATAAGATTGATAAAATTTGATTTTTGATGGTTGCATCTTGGATTTTAGATCATGCAGAACTTTTTGTGAAGAATAACTATTTCGTAAAATTAATAATAAAGTTTCCCATATGTTGCCAACTATTTTTTGAAATCCGTTCGTATATTAAAACTAAAATAATTCTTTTTTTTGTACAGAATTTTTCTTTTAATATATATTGTACCAATTGTATATATTGCAAATTACTAATGTATAGATATTAAATATTTTTTAACACTAAAAGCTGCATTTTGTCCAAATTCTCTCAGCTATGTATGTACACCAGAATATGTTAGCCAAATGATAGTTATTCATGCAATGTAAAATCTTATCTAATCGGATTAGGAATATTTTGACCGCAGGGACCAATTAGCCCATTAAATTTTGAAACTGGGGACCAATCGACCTGTACAAATGAATACAGCTAGGTTTTCCATAAAAAATGACAGGGGCGGAAGGAATCATATTTGAGCGAAATATCTCAAAAACTGCAGGAGCTCTAAAGGAAAATCAAGAAGTCTTGAAATTTCAACACCCTGTAAATCAATAACGAAGCGTTTGAGGACCTTTGTTTATATGAACTTTTAGTCATGAAATAAGCCAAATAATTACACCTTCTGTAAGTGCACGACTAGGAACACCCTGTATACGTAAAGATAACGTTACTCCATCTTCAACGTACGCTATCATTTCAACCATATCACAAACTTTTAAAGCCAAAAATTCATAACCACCTAGATACAATAATGAAATAAAGTAAGGCTATTTTTTCGGTAAATTTTTCAAATTTAGCGAGAAAAAAGGAACGTCATTTTCCGCTATTCGCCGAGAAAACGCGTTGCTACACGACCTCTACCTAATTCCGAGTGGGTGCTCCCGGCACGACGTCGACGCCACGTTCAAATTAACGTGGAGAACGCCGAGCGCGGGGAGGCGGCGACACAATGGAAATGTCAAACGAAATAGCTGCTATCGTTGTTGCGGGAGTGGGTGAGACATTTGACGACCTTCTTATGTTCCTTTAACGTTAACGTATATACGAGGAGTCGCCCGGAAAACTGCACAACATTCTATCTAATTGCCCATTTAACCTGTACCTTCCCAAGTTATATGCATAGTTTTCTTTAGTGCTATCGTTTTATCCTCTATAGCGTTAGGTAATTAATTAGGGGTTAAATTGTAGACAAATTTATAGTGCTATATATGAATGATACTGGTAGAAACGTGCGGAAAAGCGAGTCATATTTAATCACACGCTTCGTTTCAATAATTTGATTATGTACCTACTACAGGATATGAATTCTCACGGTCGAATCCGGGGAATTGCGACATTTTAAATACCAGCCATCTACGCTCTCGTATCTACTCTCATATAGCAAATCATCGAATAGTCGGCGGAGCAAAGGATGAGGAGAATAAAGGAAAAACGCTAACTGGCCCCCGCGTTAAGAATACCAAAAGGCATCTTAATCAATTCCTCGTTGCCGGGGAAGTATCCGCATTGAATAAACCTTATGTTGCATTAGCAGTGTAGCTTGTAGCGATATATTTCTGAACAACGTAATTCTAGGTGAAATAGGGGCCATTCCTCCTGCGTCGATGATCAAACGCAGTGGCGTATCAACACCACTAATTAACCCCACAAACAATTCACTTACTAGCTAGCTTACTCATTACTCAATACATCATTATTTTTGTAGTTAATTAATTGCATAAATTAACATTGATTATTTTAATAGAGTGGGTTGAGTGTGAGATTTGAGACGCCGGTGGTGTCCCCCAACGAAATATATGCACCCCGACGTGTGTAGATATACGGTGAAACGTTATAAATCACGTAACGGAGCAGAACTCACGATTCCGATGTGACAATATTACCGAATTCGGAACAGAGCGGCCCCTTCCGGGACAGATTGCATGCTCTAAGCCTTATTTTTCGACTCCTATTTAGAACTAAATTTAAAAAGAATATTCCCTCTTCACTTTCGGTCTTACTAGATTATAGTTTGCATGCGATTTTACGTAACGTAAGTTTTAATTACGCCCTACGCCCACATTTCGTACGTTAGCGGCATTTTTCAGGAAGTGTTAACGAGTTTGTTAAGCGAGATTACAATTTTAAATGCGGCTCATTACCGTTTAATATTTACATTATACAAATGGCATTATTCCGAAGGCATGCGGGGCTCCGTAATTCAAATTTGATCAAATAAAAAACCGGCTGAATTTAAATACAAAAGATTCGCGTGCCGTGTACCCCGTTGTTTGGTATGTTCCCATTCGCATTAGGACCTACCTTAATTCATTATTGTAATTGGAACTGAGATTTTATTTCAATTATATGTCGGCCGAGGAATTTTAAGAATCGTAAGAATGATAAATACGAGCACATGAAACGAAACGAATTACATTTAGAGACTTTCGTCGACTGCGTAGAGGCGTGGATTTGAGAGTACCGAGGTTGTACTCCAACGATAATCGATCAAAAATATTCGTAAATAGAAGTCCCACCTCCGAGTGGGCTTACAAAGTTTTTTAGTCAACAAGGAAGGAAATTTCTCGAATAAATTGCGCCTACTCTGGAAGATACCCAAAACCCCGGAAGATATAGTAGACTATTTGATTTTGCATTTGCTAGAGGATGAAATTTTCTATTTTTAAGTCAAGAGGGAGTTAGTGTGAAGTTAATTAGTCCAAAGTTTTTGGAGGTGCAGATGGTTTTTACCATAGGGTAAAGTACGGCTAGATGCCCCACTTTTTAAAAGGGCCTCATAATTTTTAAACTATTAATTTATCAATAATTATTCCTGTGCATATAGCTAGTTTAATCCTTTGTGCAACATTATGATTTGTTTTCATTGACCTAACAATCACTGATTTTGCAAAAAATGAGTTTTTGTAAAACAACTTTTTGGAGGATAGATGCCTATCGGTACGGATAGATGCTCCACCATGAAAATGCTAAGGGGGATAGATGCCCTTAGTGTAAAATTTATGCCCTATGGACTAAAATATGTAAAATACATAGTTTTAATATGTTTGATTAGTAATCTTTAGATGATAATCATAAGAATCCGTGAATAACCATTTGTTAAAAAAATATCAAAATTTAATTTTTAATTTTTAACTATTAAAATCATATATAGCAAAGCATTAAGTAGTAATTACTAAAAAATATCCAAAAAATCAACAAATATCAACTAAAAACCAATAAATTTCATGTAAGACATCATAATGCATCATATTAGTATATGTATTTTCTTAGGGGCATCTATCCGTCCAAAAATCGGGGCAACTATCCTTTTTGATACGGATAGATGCCCTTTTATTATTTAAATAAACTAAATAAAAAAGTGCAACTATTAACACATAGGTGTGTACTTAATAAATCAATGTATGTATATAAAAAAATTAGAGTGTAATTTTTTACTACTTCAAAAGTTATACAGCAATATATACTTGGTTTTGAAAGTTTGAAGCATTTTTTGCGTTTGTTGCGGAGATAATCAAACACACACAAGCAAGATGCGTCTTTTTTCCAAAACAGCCTACGGACCATTAAGGCATATGGACAGACACTTCTTATTTAGTTTATAAAATTTTTGTTGCGATTTTGGAAATGTTGGTTTTGGAGATCGGGGTACCTATCCCAATGGGCCATCTATCCGTACTTTACCCTACGTATTTTTTACGTTATATCTGCCAAACTGCTTGTCGCACTGAAAATTTGTAGGGACCCTTTTTATTGCGAATTGAATCATCTATAACTTTGGTCTATAACTTTCGCTCGTAGAAGTTAAAATAAACAAGTTATTAATAAAAATGGAATTCTTATAACTTTAACATCCTGTAACTTCCATAGGTAAGTAGTGCAGGGGGCGCGAGCGTGTGTTTGTACCGCGGATTCCGGATCCCGGATCAAATTAATTTGTTATTTGAGTAGGCCAATTTGGAGCCAAACATATCGCGGGTAGCAAAGTCTGCGACGTCGAATCCGTCGGAATTGCAAATGAACGCTTTATCAAACAGCTTACAACACCGCGGTTTATGCACACCTTTTCGCGGGAAGGGGGTGAGGTTTGAGATATGCATTAATTTGTTTTGTTTACACAACTAAATCAATCTCTGTATGAATAGAGATGTACTCGGGACAGAGCAAACAATCAATGTACATGCCCCGGCGGAATTGAATTATCGCTAGTAAATAATATTTGTTCGATTGTATTTGTCGAATTTTTAATTGGCACTCGTAAAATCTCGCTTAGTTAACTACACTCCCTAATTCCCGATAGAATTGAAGAAATGCGAGCAATTAATAATCCATTTATAATCGATTATTGACCACCGCGAGGCCAAGGCTTCGTATAGGAGGTATAATAATACTTTCATTTAAAAAATTTCTTACTAACGTTTTACAATGAACAATAAAATTGTGAGAAAACATTCCTTTTCCTAGAAAATCGATAATTACTGATGCTATTATTTAGAAAGCACAAACAAACAATTGTAAAAAATTATATCATTACTGCGCCTAAGCTACGATGATTGGATTACAAAAAAAAAAACAATCGCTTCGTTAATCGAACAATTTAATTTTACGCAACCGAGAATTCAGCAATCTACAATCAAAGTGAATGAGAAGAGCAAGGTTAATGTCAGACACTCCCACACACGGACCACTTAAAAAAATACAACAATTGAGCCAAATCGATGATATTACCGAATGTTATTCGTCAGGCTTAAGAGGAGCGTTAGCAGGATAATATTTCGGCTTTATTTTTTTTGTAGTGTCGAATGCTCTCAAGGAACTTATTGGTGTTTGTTTGCTCGAACGCGGAGAACTAAAGCGAGAAATTTTATGATTAATGAAGGCAAAATTGGGCGCGATTTAAATGTGATTGTGAATTCGGCATTAGAAGCGAGAAAACGTTTTGTTTAATTTATTACCATTGTGATAAAGATATGGTAAAGCGCCGAATTCGGTCGGTTAATAATTAAAATCGGGTATTGCATTATGTAGGTCTCCGTGAATTATTATTTCACTCGCTAACAAAATACTGTTTGTATTAGATTCTAATGCAATTCGACCGTTACAATTATTTCAAAAGAATTTTTAACGAACTATTGTTATTTATGTAAATCGTACATTACAAATTAGTCCAAACATCGGTGTTAAATCATCGACACTAAATTTTCTAGAACAATTCATAAAGGAAATTAAAAAACCCACGAAAAAACTGTAAATCTTATCATTCAGCGTGTTTGAACCTACCATTAACACCTTTGATTTTAATGACGAAATCTTTAACTGGCTTTTTTATGAAACTGCTTAATTAAAGTACGTACTTATAGGTGAATTATTATCAGATGTAATCTCTAAATTTGTCAATAAATCGACGAAATGTTAATGGCAATAAACACGCCTACAAATTAGGCCGGTTCAACCTTAACAATGATTTATCTCCCAGCGAAATTGGAGTAATTAGCCGTATAAATTCACAGTAGATACGTGTTAATTACGTTTTAAATATACAGGATGATTTGTGCGCCCGTCGAGAAAATATTAAGGTCTCGACGAAAATAAATTATCCGGTAGATATACGCAATTCAAGCGAACGTCGATTGTTGAACTTAATATAATTGGAAAAGTTTTTATTATTGCAACTATAAATAATTCCGAGAGGAAAGTCCGTCGACGCCCGTTCGTTTGGCTTTTTCCCCTGCATTACAACTTGTAGATAAGGGTACTCGCGATTAGTTGCGAGCGATTCAAACGGAAATAAAACTCGTATAACTTTTTTACATTTCTCTTACACTAATTCAGTTTATCAATCATCCCTCTCTACTACTCCACATCCTTGCATGTACTAGATGCTTGTTTTTTAACAAGGAAACTCCAAGCTTATACGGCATTATTATTATACGATAAATTTACATAAATGGCAATTTCTTGTTAGATGCACGGATATCTAATGATAGATTATTGTTTGATGATGCTCACGGTCGTTAGATATTGATGCAGTGAAAGGCTTTGTAGTTTATGTGGGTGACATCTCGGCAACGTTTTAAATTATAGAGCATCGCCGAAACAATGCCATGTCGTAAGAGGAAATCGAAGCGATTTCAAAATTCCGTTAAAAGCCATTTCTTATGGCCGTATAATTTCGCGTGAAGCTCTATAATTAATTACTATAGAGACTATCGGAGGGAATCATCGGAAACGTACGAGTAGGTAGTAAACATTTGGTTGGGAAAGTGAGAGTTGAAATGGGAGAGAAAAAATTAATTACTACCACTTCATTAATTGTTAAAATCCGATTCTAATAAATGTCGCAACGTCGCTCATCGACCTTTTTGTGTTGCAACAATTCTATGATTTATATCGAATAATGCCGACTTTGTTCTTCGTCGATAGATTTGTAAAACTTGAACATGAAAAGACCAGCCTTCACAGTTCGAATCGAACGATTGCACTTATTGATAAATTAACGATTCATTTATAAGCTTTTTCATTGTTTTAATCGTGTCAATGATAAATAGGATGTGTTAACGACAACTCAACATGGTCAATACCTTGCTGTAATTAATATTTATGAATTCCTTGTGTTCTTAATATGGCTGAAAATTATTAAATTATTATATACTTTCTTATAAAATTTTGACTATTAATTATTTCCACTTTTATACAATATTTAAAATTCTAAATTACAAATACGAATTAAGTATGTATTCCTAATTTCAACATTTTTTAAACGAAAGTGGGTTCTGTAAATCTAAGGTTGTGGTAACATTGATATAAGCATTATGTAGAAAATCCCTTTGGTAGTATTAAATTTTATTTATAATAAAACATTTTTCATGTATAATTTATTCATTTTTATCTATTAACAACAGCGTTTAAAAATTCAACCGTAACACATTAAATTTTGATCAGCAACAAAGTAATTTTTGATTAATCAATGTCAGTATGACTTAATTACACGCAGGCTGTTGTTTTACCTTGCTCGCCTACTTTCGTATAAAAAGTTTTGGAATGGGTAATATATCCTTCCATTAACTGCATACTAATAGTTTTTCGGTTTATTGAAAACATCCTATTCGAAAATTAGTCACAAATTTAGGATGAAGCAACCGGTATTTATTTTGACATGAATACTAATTCGATTTAGCAACGGAAAAGATAAGTGTAATTGCATAAATTATTAACAAAATGTAGTAAATCGCTAATTAAATTGTCTATCGTCGAACGATCCGGCTAAAAAAGTGGTTAATTTTAATTTCGTTTGAGGTAATTTCGCGGGATTCGTGTACAACATTGAACTTTGAAGCGCAGATTTGTTGCGCAAATTTAATTTTCCCAAATTTTTTACCAAAATAAATTAAACAGTTTATTACAACCATCATTTAAATTACACAAATTGCTGAAAATAACTTTTTGGTTAATTTTCGTAAAATTTTTATGAGCGATAAAATTGTACTTATTATAGAAACATTAATCGTATGGGATTCAGCTAAATTTACCTATTAATGGTTTCGTGATTAAAGGTTAATGGTGAAACATATACAGGGTGTGACGGAATTCACGCCCTACCCGATGAAGTTTCCAATAACGAATGGTATAAACAAATAAACCATTAAGCGATACTTAGATGAGATAAGTCGATAAGTTTGCATCAGGGAAAAATGCCGAGAAACGTGAAGAAATTTTATTATATTAAAAACAACTAGTAATATAGGAGTGTTGTGGATTTGTATGAATAATTTCAATTCATAAACTTTTTTTAGCACAAAATAGTGCTATTATAATCACTGTAAGTTACTTTCACATCACAAAACACAATGCACTGTAGCTGGTTGATGAAATGGGAAATAATCCTATTAGATCTATCGAAGCAGTAAAAGTCTTTTTTGTATGAAATCGGTGATAATGATGGCGACCTTGCTCTTGATTTCCCGAAAAACGAACCGCTCTAGCCGGACCGCCGTCGACGGAATATCACTCCGGAATACCTCATGACCTAGAGAAACTCTTTCTTCGGGTAATTGTTCGCGTCAGCTGGTGTGCCGAAGAAACCGTACGTACGGGCGCGTTCGTCGGTCTCGGTTCTTCAGTCTAAGACCAGAACTCCGTTCGACCGCTACCATTTGAGTGCAGGCTTCCCCACGTGCTTTTTACCGGTGAGTACCTTTTGTCCTATTCTTCGGGGGGATGACCTTTCGACCTATCCTTCCCCCCCTCTCTTTGTGCGGAGTCTTCTGACACCCCCTTGCTTCGGTGACATGACGAGTACTCACTAGAAAGCGATATTGTAATGTAAACAAGATATTTTAATTCGGATGCCGATTCTTAAACGGGATTATTTGAATGATGGATGAGGCGACGAACCCGCTGCGAATTTATGAAAGCGAAATCGAAGAGCTCGGATTAATTTAGAAAGCGAATTTTTTTTTTTTGAAAATTTTTAATTATACCTATCAAATGTTTCTCAAGCACAATACACTAAATTAATTACTTACATAATTTGATTTGCAACTTAATTACACGATAATGAGATTTTTTAATATCGTGTAACAGTTTCGAGCATCAACTGAAATAACATATTTGCTTTCTAGTTATCGCTATTTATTTGTAGAAAGCCCGATTCCGAATAAAATGCATTGTGAAGCATTTTTTTTATATCTCAAATCGAGGCGCAAAAATCAAAATAACCCGCTACATAAATTCAAAGATAAAGGTGAAATTCGTTAGAAAACTGCATTGGGTTTCTCGTCTCATCTCCCATCGAAGATACATCCTGCAGCGCATCTTCCGCGTATACTTTTCTTTCCTGCTGGCTGTATAGAATACGCTTTCTATTATCACGACAACGCTTGACCGACGAGCGGCCGTTAATTATTTTGAAACTAGCGAACGTAATTGGCGACCGAATGTGTACCTAAACATCGAAATAAAAAACAAACTCGAACTCCTGATGCACGAGTTTCGGTATAAACACTAAACCGAACTAATTAATAACTCGTGCTCGTTTGATTTATTGTCTTACTAAAATTTAACCGTTGGAGAATGTTGATTTAATTATGCGGTAAAAAGCCGGTGATTTATTTCAACTCGTTTAAATATCACTTCCACACTTCCATCAATCGTTTGTGTAATAACAATTAGTAATGATGAGACGTGGTGAAAAGACTAATGCACTATGCATTATACATTTTTTTTTTATATATTAATGTGATAATTTACTTATAATAAGTACACAAGTAATAAATTTCCGAGAGTATATAAATGAGGAGTATTTTTTCTGCGACTGCAAAGGAGTTATTTATTTTTATTAAAAAATTATTTAAATTTATTTTATTACCATGCAGACAATTGACTCATATCAACCAAAAATTAGGAACGAGAATTTCCAGAACATTATATAGAATTTCCATAATAAGTTGTTCAACAGCTTGGATAATAAATTTTACAAATGTTGTTAAACATTGAGCTTATAAAAAACTGAAAACACTTTAATAATAAATTATAGAGATTAGCGGCAGACGACATAAATGCTGTGAGAGGATTTTTATAAAAAAAGCATAAAAAATATAATTCTAATATTAAATTTACCAATAATTTATACGTAAATAATATTTAAATTAGTCATGTGTATAAGAATATAATCCTTGTAAGGTAATTTACGAATTTCGCCAAATTGGATACCCTTGAATTATAACAAGAAATATTAACAAAAAGATTACAAAAAAATATCCAACGAACTGTTCAAATTGTTTTCAATCAATCAATCAAATTGAATAGACATAACTAGGGTGTTTTTTGAATGTAAACTATTTCATTCATATTCATATATGTATAATAATTAAATTACTAAGATATTGTTCGCTAATTAACGAAATTACGGGGACACAGGAAGCTTTGACATTGTTTTTGAATTTTAAATCACTCGTCATTAGCGAACTAATTTTTTCGATATCAATCCATCGCTATTTTTCATTCGAGTACGCAGAGAAAATGGCGAAAAAAATCGAACCTTTGAATTCCTATCAGTCCTGGTTGTTTTTTCAAACGTTTGATTAATAGTCTTCACTTTTATATGGAATTGATACATGCTGAATGCTGTTTGATTTATAAAAAGCCGAAAAAAGGATACGGTACACACACATTCGACTGATTAATGTTCGATTCAATTTTTTTACTAAAATAAACTGCATATAAATAACGTATGCCTACATGCTAATTAGCAATTTCTATGCCTACGAATCTCAGTTTCAATGTAAAACCTCAATGACACGTTTTCGTAGGAATCGCAATTTAATTTTTCTCGGTTTTTATTTTTCTAACAAAAGCTCGTTGTGACATGTCCCGGATACGCGATTCATATACCATAAAATTTTACCATTTCGAAACCGGAGAATATATCTTAAATTTATAGGTTTAATCTCCGTGCACATTAAGATCCACGATAACTGAAACAACAAAAAAAAATCGATTTGAATATGCTCGCACTTTTACGGCGATTTCGATCGTTTTAAATGCGAAACAATGCTGATTTCCATCAGGAGATATTCGATTTCTATTAACGCAAATATGTTTATTAATATGTACGTATTTCATTAATTATAGATATAGTTCTCGCATAAATTGCTATAAATTAATAGCTACCGTTGTAAACAAATCGTAAAAATGTTGGAAAGAAGCTATGTAAATACCGCAAGTAATTGATAGGTACTTGGAATTCTATGTAACTGATATAAATAATAATGAACTGTAATTTGTATAATATTATAGGTGTTTAGTGTATTAGAAGGAATTTTAAATATAGGTATATAGTACGGTAAATTTTTCGCCGAATTTTCATCAACCCCTTCCCAGCGAATTTAATCTCTCCTCGACAGCTTGCAGGAGTGATCCTTGTGCCTTGGGCGCACAATGCTCGACGGTATATAATTTATTCCGTTTCTTGTCGAAGTCGAAACTACTGAAAGGAAAATTTCTTGAGTTCGGTCTTTGTTTGAGTGTTTTCGTCGGCATAAATAGATTTATTCAACTTTTCGAAAGCTATTCTCATTTAAAATTCCAAACTCTAGTGCTTTTAACCTCTTTGAATTAGTTATATACGTGCTCGCCGGAGATTTTTGAGTCCGCGCGAATTTTCGAGAGGGCCATCGCTCAAAGACCGCGGATTGAGCTGAATTAGTCACTTTCTAAAATTATCCCCGGATCATGATGCACAATTACGGCTAATTAATGTTTCAAAATATGAAAATGCTTTGTTACTACATTCTTCGAGGCTAAAAATAGTCGTGTTGTGTCTTAGAAAACCTTGAGTGTAGGTAATATGAACAGAATCCTCTTTTGTTGCACACACATACACGTGAATGAATTAGTCACATCTTCTTAACTTTAACCTACACGTTGATTGTATGATATGTAGATATGAAATTAAACGTTTCGACATAAAATGTTTATAGAGCTATATAATTTTCATAAATACGATCTAACGTGCGTTTATATTAGCTTGAAATTGAATTGTTAGCGACTTTATGTACGTATATAGGTGCATTACGTAGGTTTGAAAAAAATAAATCACCGTTTTGTGATGAATGCAAATTCTCGCTAAATGATTTATTAACCTTTATAAATTAAACATTATCAATTACATAGTAATAAATACCAGCTTGGAATGTCTGCATTTATAATTTGAATTTTCTAATTAGTTATTTTTAATATCTTGACCTACTTTTATCGCCGTTTATACCATATTGTACTCGAAATTAATTGAAAATTAGTACTTATATAAAAAGCGAGTATAGAACACAATGCTTTACATACGACAATAAATAATAGAAGTGTTTAATTACAGTGATAGGTAGGTAATAATGAATCGAGAGTTCCTCTTTTAGCGTTGCAAATGCGTTTCACCAGCTTTAATAACACGCACGTTAGGTCATATTGATTTATGTTGGCATGCGGAACATGGGCAGAAGACGGTCTTCCTGAAATGAATTGCAACACACGCCGAATACGGATCGGAAGATTCGTTAATTGTTAATGTAACGGACGGTTAGAGTAAAATTTTTGAAATACCTACCCGCGTTTCTCGACATGTGCAAAGAAAAACCGCGCGATTATCGTTCTGGTCTAGTTCCTGATCCGAATCGATTGTTGCAACAGCGAAAAAAAGCAACCGCTATAAATTATCCAAATACTGGGATTTTTAACGAGAAATTGCTCGAGAGTGTAATAACGTTTCGCACGTAACAAATTCGGGCTCGTTTTTCACGGTTGTTCAACAAATACTAGAATCGAATTTCCAACGAAACTATCATGTAATTTCACGAGGAAGAGGAAATCAAAATTGTCTTTTGGTTTAATCTAAAGTCGAGCGAAACTTTTTGAAAATTATACAGCTATACTTATTTAACTTCAAAATTGTATTGAAATATCTATCAATTTAGAATTAAGCAAATCTATTGCAATTTAATTCACCTATTCTACCACCTATAGTTTGTGCAAAACAAAGTTAGATACACGTCACTAATGTCGTCATATTTGCCAAGCATTGTGCCCAACTTTTAAATATACATATAAAACAGATTTATTAATATCTAGCTACAGAATTTAATTTAATATTAACAAGGGATGATAGAAAAAGCAGAATTAAATCATCCAAGAAAAATATACACTCATCTAAATGGTCTAGAGGGGGTAAAAAAATAAATAAGAACTTCTTATTAAACAAATTTTCATCTCTAGAAATCTTTCTCGACAAATTTAGAAAATTCATAGATTTTATAACCTTTATAAAAGTGCGGCAACAATGTCAATTTGTGACGCAGTAAATTTATGGTGACGTGTATCTAACTTTGTTTTGCACAAACTTATGCATATAAAATAAGAGTAGAATGTATTTTTCAACACTCACTAATTATTTTTATAAAATTTGCATTTTTGGTGGAACCGCCTCAAAACAATCCCTTTAACAACTCAAACAAAAGTTTGTTAGAACTTATTTTAAAGAAAACTATTTAATTCGAAATTGCTTAGGTCCAATTTAAACTTAAACAGGCGCAGTTAAAAAACAATTTCGAACAGTTCCGAAGCCGCCCTTATAAAATAAAATTGAATCTTTTATTACAACATTTTCTTGTATAAACGAGATTAACTCGAATGCGAGATATATCAAATGCAACGAACGTTCCTTCATAGTGTCACTCGCACTAAACAGAAGTTGTATTACTTTTATATGAAGTCTGTTATTTTCTCGCTCGGTTAGGGGTGTTCTCGAAACCATAGGCGTACCTACCCTTTAAAAAATTAAACTATTTTTCACCCCTAAATTGCAAAAAAAATTAAAAGGCTACAAAAAAATTAATTTGTTGATATATTAGTAAAGTCGTGGATAAAGTAGTGTATTCGACTCGATTCATTAGCAGTATGTAACGTGTTTAATACAATCAGTACTTGCTTGAACAGTTGTTAATAGTGTATCTAAAATAGTTATTTTTTTGTGTTTTTTTCTGTGTGAAAATTCCCCGGGGGGCGTCGCTGGTTTTCCAGCTATAAGGGAAAGTCGGGAGGAAACCGTGGCAGTGTTCGCGACAGCGACTTATTGATAGCACTCGCAATAAAATACAAGTTAGACGCCGTCTAAAATTACTGTTAATAATGATCCGACGACCGGATAATAATTCTAATGAAAATTTAATGAAAACTTAACGGGCTTCATTAATTTTCCGGATAGATTGTAAAATTCGTGTCGTGCGGCTGGCTGCGCTTTGGCGCGTTTTAATTTTTCTAGCTGCTACGTCGTATTGCCTCCTGCGCTTCGAGTCTCGGTTTTTCGTACTCAGAAAATGAATATTAGCTTCTTAACCGGTTTCACTTTAAATTAGCATGAACAATTACCGCTCGTTTTGTTCGAGTGAATTTCGTATGCTTTCCACAACAGGAAATAATTAGTATTTTAAAAGAGAGTTTTTGCGAATTTTTCTCGCTGTAACTAATTTTTAGAAAGCAATTAAAAACGTATTCCGTAATTAGAGCTTCCATTCTAATTGCCTTCTAACCTACTGTATATTCATCAATCAGTCGGGGAAGTGTTTTAACTCTATTTTCTTTCACCGCTCGTTCGATCCGACGTCGAACAGTAAAATCGCAATTTTATTGTCTACTTTTTTTGCGGCCATTTGATTAACGAGCCTGCTAGCGAAAATATACGTATAAATCATCTAAAGGAGTATATTAGACTTAAATTGGTTCTAAATATGGCAGATATTTACTCAATTTCGATTTTACGAGTATGAGAAAAAATACAGAAACTCATCAGTAGCGTCTCGTTCAGATCGCACTCCTGCTGTAATTAATCACCGCAGGAATGACTTCAGATTCTAATGTATAGTTTGTGCAAAACAAAGTTAGATACACGTCCCCATAATTTTACTACGCCACATAACAAATACAGTATTTTGGCGAACTAAATTTGTCAAGAAAGATTTCTAGAGATGAAAAAATTATTATTGTATAAACAAAAGTTGAATTTTTATAATATATGTTTTTCTTGGATAATTTATTTCTGCTTTTTAACATTCTCCATCACTCCTTGTTAATATTAAATTAAATTCTGTAGGTATTAAACTTAAACACTTTTATGTGTCCATTAAAGTTTGGCACAATGCTTGGCAAATATGACGACATTAGTGACGTGCATCTAGCTTTGTTTTGCACAAACTATACGCATACATCCGCTATATCTGGGGAATCTAACTGCTTTTATGAAAAAAAATCCTTTATCGTATATTGATATAGAGAATGGAAATGGCGCTTTTGTGCGAATATGCCAACATTAGTTATATTAATATGACCATTAAGGCATAGAAACCGTTCGTAAATGTAATTATAATGTTCTGTCTCAGCAGGTATTAACCGTAATGCGACGTTCACTTAGTAGGGGGTTCCCCGCCCTTCCGCAATATTATCTGCGCTAGTTCGAATTAATCGCTGCAATTAAAATGCGAGGTGTAATTCCGTTTATAGTTATGGATGGTATAAAAAATATCGCTCTTTTGTTATGTAAATCTCAGCAAAAACAAACGTTTTATAGGTATTATTTGCTAATTTAATTGCGATTGTGGCCGCGTACGAATTTGTAATGTAATGTACAAACTAAAAAAATTCTCGTCACGGTTCACTTTCTATCAGAGTTGCATCTGTTGTGCTATTTTCTCGTGGTGTGTCGCGCAAACTTTATCGAGAAATAATCGGATGACAGTCCATTTTATGGAACATCGAAGGTTGCGTTGCAATTCATATTCCTCACGACTTCTAGTCTATTTTTGCGACGGTCTTTTGCTGTAAACGGTAACCAGCCAACGTTGGGACGAGTGGGATTCCCCGTACATCCCGATAAAATCGAATCTAATGGTATTTTTAACGTTATATAAGAACATATTCGCGACCAAAAAATTCAATGGGCCGTACGAGCGGCACGCATAAAAATTCCCACCCGACCAGAACAATGGGATTACAGCGCGAATATAATAATTAGTTACGTAAATTTGATAATCGGCCAGCTAACTCAATTGAACTGAATGTTCGCTTTCGTTTTTCGGTTTCCCATAGATTCTTTTCAATTATTGCGTTTTGCCGTTTAATTGCTCAAGCATTTGTGCAACACCCGTCTGCAATTAGAGGCGTTTGTTTCGATTATTCCCACTTTTTTTTTCATTGTTACTCTTCTCTAATCGGTTCAAAACTAAAGTTACCTTTTATAACTATAATTTTGAAATTTTTCATGAAATTGATATACAGGATGTTGTAATAGAACAATGTACTGGGTCGTTCTGCAAACACGTGGATAGATATATTAAAAACGCATTTAAATTATGTTCAAGATTTTACAAATAAATTTGACTATTTTAATAAATTAGCAGTCATTGATTTTCAAGTTTATTTGAAAAATTGTAAATAGTTTAAATTTAATTAATAAATCACGACTTATAAAAATGATAGATTATGTTTTGAAAGATTAGACGTTCGGCAATTTATTTAATAGAAATTCGCGTGGCATATAAAAAAATTATGCCATATAAAGAATCTAAAATTAGTGGTTAGATTATAAATATTCAGTCTATTGCTAATTGAACGTAATTATTATGTTATTATAAATTCTTCGGCTAATTGGTCTAGCTTTTGATGTCAATTTCGAAAGTGCAATTAAACGTCTATTATACTCTTAAACCTATCATTAATCCCGTCAATATTAATGATGTAATTATAATTAATATTTTATAAAATTCTATATTAAATATTTCATTTACTCCGAAGAAAGGCTTCGCATTGTATTTGCGTGTATTAATTAAGGATTCGATCGCAGCACAATGGGGGCATTCCTCTATTTACATTAAAATAGATTATCGATCGGCTATTAACTAAACAAATATGCCGGATTTAATCAAATGTTACTACTGATTCGCGGTAAATATTTGACATAGGTGTTCAAACGTTTCTAAGCAATCTCTAAACGTATATATTCTATTAATTAAATATTACGCTGAATGTAAACGGATAGCTGTATAGTAAATAAAATCGAATTGATTTAGTTCGTGTGCCAGAAAATAGTTAAAACTCCAATTAAGTTCAGCAGTTCTTGCAGTAAAGTTCTGGAACGCAGTTAAACCGTTTCGCCGAAGTAAAGTCCTCGGAGTTTCGGGTTTTATTAGGACGTCGAAGGGCGCCGCGACGGGCGTCGACCGCGTGACACGCTCGGCCGCGAACCCGAAGATATATCTGTCGATAGTTTCGGGGAGTGTGTGTGCGAGCGTGTATGTAACGCCAAACCGCAGGAGAGCGATTTCGAGCCGTGTTTCCCGGAGATTCCACTTCGGGTCCCGCACTCTCGCTTACAGCCCCTCGGAGTGCTGCAAACACGGCACGTTCCCCTGGAACGCCCGCCGAACTTCTCGACGTAATCGCCATAACTCAGATCGGGAAACTCATCTCGATATTGTAATAAGATGTACTTTTTTCGCGATTTCTCTTATGTTGATATACGTACATTATTTTACTCCTCTGTATCAACCTGATGTGCTAAATTTATTATACCGGGTTGGTCCGCTGCGATGCGAACTTTCGATTTGTCGATGATTTTACATGTAAATTTGACGATGTTAAGGAATATTTTAGTAAATTGGATGATTTTTATAGATGATTTTACAATATTTTATACCTAAATTTGATTAATTAGGTAGGTAATCTATGTAAATTAGTCAGAAGAAAAATTCGAAATATTCTTCTAAAAGTTCTAAAAAAGTGCTAAATAGTCCTGAAAGTGTTCTAAATGGTTCTGGAGTTTTCTAGTTTTTTTTTTCAAATAATCCTGGATATGTTTCAAATAGTTATGACCAGTTCTAAAATGCTTCTGAACGATTCAGGGCAGTTCAGAATGATTTTGAATAATTCTCAATGATTCTAAAACTCTCCTTAAAATTCTGAATATTGTTATAAAAGTTGTACAAAAAAATGCAAATAGTATCTACTGAAAGGTTCTAAATGGTTCTAGAATTTTTCCTGGACCCCTCCAAATAGTCCTGAATACGTTCTAAATGATTTTGAACCAATTCCAAATAGCTCTAAGATCGTCCTGAACTGTTTCAAATGGTCCTAATCAGTTCTTAAATGCTTCTAAACGATTCAGGACAGTTCAGAATGATTTTTAATAATCCTCAATGATTCTAAAACTGATGTCCTTGATGATTTTTAGGGATGTTACGCCTAAATTTGACAATTTTCAGGAATAATTAAGCAAATTAGTCAGAAGAAAAATTATTAATATTCTTCTAAAAGTTCTAAACAAAAACAGCAAATTGTACTGAAAATGTTCCAAATGGTTCTGGAGTTTACTATTTTTTCTGGAGTGCTCTAAATAGTCTATTAAATGGTTCTAAGATCGTCCTGAACAGTTTCAAATGGGCCAAGCCAGATCTGAAATGCTTCTAAACGATTCAGGACAGTTCAGAATGATTTTGAATACCTAATTCTCAATGATTTGATGATTTTTAGGAATATTTTATTAAATTTAACGATTATATATGATTTTTATTTTACACCTAAATTTGACAATTTTTTGGATGAATTATGTAAATTAGTCAGACAAATATTTTAAATACTCTTCTAAAAGATCTAAAAAAATTGCAAATAACACTGAAAGTTTTCTAAATGCTTCTGGAGTTTTCTACTTTTTCCTGGACAGTTCCAAATAATCCTGAATACGCTTTGAATGATTTTGGACCAATTCCATCAAACGGTTCTAAGATCGTCCTGATTTCAGGACAGATTCCTGATATTTCAAATGGTTCTAGAACAGATTCCTGATATTTCAAATGGTTCTAGTCAGTTCTAAAATGCTTTTAAACCATTCAGGACAGTTCAAAATGATTTTGAATTATTCTCAATGATTCTAAAACTCTCCTGACCAATTTGAAAACACCAACAAGTGCAGGATCAATTATAATACCATCTCTTTCCTTCCCGAGTGATAAATTATACCTACTCTCTTTCTCGCACCAACATCCACATAGCCGTGGACCAACCCTGTACATTCAGTGTATTATGCCCGTCCATTAGCTGTCTCCCTAAACGAAAAGGAATATGGCGTGTACTCCGTAACAACTCCCTTCTGGCTAACGCGCGGCATAGTTTAATTTAGTTCGCAAATTCGTCGCCTTCGGCTTTCCGAAAGGTTTACGCGACGAAAAAAAGTTAATTCGCCCGAGGAGACCTCGCCTCCCCTTCTGATTGATGTAGGGAAGAATTTAGAGATAGGGAATATCTCCGTAGCATCAATATGCATATTCCGAAACGACGATTATTCCAAAATAACACCTCGCGCTACGCCTTCTTTGTTGCTGAATTATTTAGATCTTGTGGGGGCGAGTGCGGCCGATATAAAGGAGCTAAGAAAACGGCGAGTGCATGATTTAGGGGTGTACTTGTAGGGCACATGTGGCTCGGAAACGGTGGATATAAACGATGTGTCGGCTCCGCTTCCGTCTATTACGTCTCGCACAGCTCATAACGTTCATTGACCAACTAAACCCTCGTTAGTGTCACGGAAAGGAATTGGCCCCCTGTTCTGCGACTATGCGACACTTCGCAGACGCCTTTCTTCCCTTCGCCGCGTTGTTTCGGATGAGAGAAAAAACCGAGCAGATGGCGACTGCTGGTAATAAGATGAGATGAGACGTGAGCTTAAAATATAGACCAATTTTCGTGGGATAATTGGTTTCGTTATCTTGGGAATCAGTGAAAGTTGCATCCGCGCGTTGCTTATCAAACTAATAAAAAAAACATGTGTTCTGACAGCGCAATCTACATACGCGTATGAGCATTGCGAAATATTAGATTTGTTTTATAGATTTTACTAGCGTAAAGTAATGGAACAAAGATCAGATTCTATCTTGTAATTACAAGTTATATATTGGAAAATACCTCGTTTGTAACGTAAAAGTTGTTCCAATTGAATAATGATCAATGTCAATAATAGTTGTGATTATTAAATACGAGCATGTTGACATATTTTCTTTATATGGCACTCAATAAACTTTAAGCGTATAGGTTTTTGAAGAAACTTCAAGAAGAAATTCGCATAAATAGGTATTCTTGATGAAACTAAAAGAAATATGGAGAAATATGAAGAAACAGTAACATGTTGAAAAACTTGAAGACACGTGATGAAACTCCAAGAAATCTGCAGGAATATGAAGAAAATGTATGTATCATCTTAAAAACATTTGATGAAATTAATGAAATCTGTATAGAAATTAGAAGGAACTGTATCATATTAAAGACACTTGATGTAACTTACGGAAATTAGCAGAAATATGAAGAAACTGTAGCATGTTGAAAAATTTTAAGACGACTGATAAAGCTCCAAGAAATCTGTAGAGATATGAAATAACTGTAGCATCTTGAAAGACTTGAAGTAACTCAAAGAAATATAAAAATATCTTGAAAAACTTGAAGACTCTTGATGAAACTCAAAGAAGTATGGAGAAATATGAAGAAACTGTATCATCTTAAAAATACTTGATGAAACTCGAAGAAATCTGCAGGAATATGAAGAAACTGTATCATATTAAAAACACTTGATGAAACTCAAAGAAATCTGCAGGAATATGAAGAAACTGTATGTATCATCTTAAAAACATTTGATGAAATCAAAGAAATCTGTATAGAAATTAGAAGGAACTGTATCATATTAAAAACACTTGATGAAACTTAAAAGAAATTTGCAGAAATATGAAGAAACTGTAGCATGTTGAAAAATTTTAAGACTGATAAAACTCAAAGAAATGTATCGAGAAATATGAAGAAACTGTATCATTTTAAAAATACTTGATAAAACTCAAAGAAATGTATGGAGAAATATGAAGAAACTGTATCATCTTAAAAACACTTGATAAAACTCAGCAGGAATATGAAGAAACTGTATCATGTTGAAACATTTTAAGACAACTTATAAAACTTAAAGAAATACCTATGGAGAAATATGAACAAACTGTTTCATCTTAACACACTTGATGAAACTCAAAGAAATCTGCACAGTCATATAAAAAAAACTATACAATCTTCTAAAACTCAAATACTTACCTCATAAGACAAGTTACATATTCGAAAATATCTCTTTTGTAACGTAAAAGTTGTTCCAACTGAATAATGATCAATGTCAATAATCGCTGTGAATATTAAATACGAGCATGTTGACTTCATTTCTTTACGGCGTTCGATAAACTTGACTTGATTCACGCGAAAGCGGTTTTTCTCGAAACTTCCTGCACTGCAGGAAATTATGATGAACTTGGTATAGGCGACGCGTGAAGTTCCCCTGGAAAACTTTAAACATATATCAGACACGTTTTTTTTCAATTGAGCGGAACCCGTTAAGCTGGCTGTGTTTCCGCCATTCATCAGCACCGGGAGCTTTTCGCTCGGCGCGCAAAAGCTCCTGTCGTTTATATCAATCTCCGAATTCCTCGCCAATTGGAATAATTTAATTCGACGGGAAAATTATCGATGGGTGGGTAGGTACTTAATATGTTTAACTGGCCGAGCCCGTAAAAGTATGTCTTTGATTATCCATTTCATGATTCATGTCTCCATTGTTCCTGCCATTGTTTTCATGAAAAAAGCGCGAATATCTTGAAATGCTGTCAACGGTTATTCGTTATTTATCGACTTAAAATATTCAATACCCGCTTGATTTATGTCCCTTCGAAATTCTATAAAATAAAATATTAAATACCTATTACTACAAATAATTGGTTTTAATAATTTATTTCTTATAAATGGCTTTTGCCTTACGCTAAATGATAGTAGTTGACAGTAAAAAATGTTGTTTTGTAGGTAAGTAATAACATTTAATAATTAACTATAAGTTTGTTTTATTACTGCAGGCCAAGGTGAATAACTGTACATATAATCCTCAGCGAATACCGCTAACAAAGCGATCCTTTACGAATTACGTCCAAATAAAAACAAAACCCATTAGAATCGAGCGGTAATGTCTCAATTTACTCGACACTTGTATCCGTTGGAAGTCAATCTTTTGTTGTCTTCGATTGTGTCGGTTCAATACAGATTTTTTTTCAAACAGCACTTTGATAACATTAACTAACACCTACAATGGTCAGAGGGGAATTACCGAGCAAGGTTAGCTCATCGCTCGTTTCGCAACTTTAACTTACATTTTTACCGAAAGTATGTTAATAACGTCACTTTTTCTACTACTAGTTATCCAATATTACGCAATTAACATAGTGAGTTGTGGTTTAACCGACATGTCAGATGTCAATTTTTGCGTAACCTTACCAAAGACAAGCCTAACGTGATTTAGGGACGCTATAATATTGAATTGTTAAGCAGCCCCACCAGACAATTCACCAACAACGTATAACAAATTAATTTACCTAGATAGCAATGTTTGATTAATTCCGGATCGTTACAATTCCACGTCCATTGTTCGAATTTAATGATTTATGTATTCGATTATAAATATTTAAAGACTGTCAGCGTATAAGTTCTAACATGTGTACTTCCTTTAACGTATTAATCAATTAGAAAAATTGTAATGTGCGTAATCCATCGATATAATCGAAACGTATCGAATACCTATTAGTAGCTGACATGTGTAGTATCGGTTCGTTAAAAATGATGCATTAGATAAACCGGTTAATGAAGGGATTTGTCAACTATCTAAACATATGTACTTACTTTTGAGATTTGTTAATATGCTTGGGTAATCAATCAATCGAGTAGGTATAGGATTTTTTTGTTGCGCTTTGAAATGTTTCACCTACAATTTTTGGGAGTGTCGCTAATAGAGTAAAATCCTTGATCTCAGGTACAATTAAATTCTACAATTAAGTGTTATTATTTAGTGCATAAATTTCCTCAATTTCAGAGAGTTATTAATTGTTGTTCGTAGAACATTTATGGGCGATTAATAACATCGAAATTGCTTCGCACAAATTTGTAGAAATATGATAAATTGTAGATATCATTTTAAAAACACTTGATGAAACTCAAAAAAATCTGTAGAAATGTGAAGAAACTGAATCATCTTGAAAAAATTTAAGATACTTGGTGAAAATCAAGGAAATTTGTAAGAAATATTTTACCTACAATTTTTGGGATTGTCGCTACAACGATTTAATAACCTACAGTAAAATCCTACTGTTTCATCTTGAAAAACTTGATGAAACTTGATAATATTCAAAGAAATCTGCCGCAAAAGGAAAAACTGGAAAACCTTTGATGAAACCCAAAGAAATCTACGGAAATATGATGAACTGGCGCATCTTGAAAATTAGAAGATACTTGATGAAACTCAAAGAAATCTGTAGAAATATAATAAATTGTATCATCTTGAAAAAATTTAAGATACTTGGTGAAATTCAAAGAAATTTGTAAGAAATATTTCACCTACAATTTTTGGGATTGTCGCTAATACCTACAGTAAAATCCTTGAACTCAGGTACAATTAAATTCTGCAATTAAGTGTTATTATTTGGTACATAAATTTCCACAATTTCTGCAGCGAGATAAATAATTGTTGTTGGTAGAAAATTTATGGGCGATTAATAATAGCATCGCAATCGCTTCGTACACAAATTATAATTACATGATGTCCATAGCGTACGTAACTTGTGTTTGTAATCATTTTTCAAATTTCCAACCTCGTTAGTCGTAATTTTACGAGTACGTATCGTCTTCAATCGTATCAAAATCGAGCGCACTTCGCGTTTCGCAACCGGCAAGAAAGTAACATAAAATATACCAAATATTTATGCATCGTGATGAAACCAGCGCTTTATTCGTATGCTTTTCGAGGATTCCTTCGAAATTTACAACATTTTTTTACTACCTGTTCTGATCACCTGCACTTCTTATTAACGAAACTTAACAAGTGGAAGTTTTCGACGAGCATCACGTTCATCTTTCATTACCATCAGCTCGTTGAATACTTTTAAAAACACTTGGAAGTATATTAAAAACACTAAAACCGAAGTTTCCGGCATTCCTGCCTGCGCTTCTCTTAAAGAGCCCCGAACTTCGGGATAAACTTAAATGAAAATTGTGTGATTTCCTCGCGGGCGAGAGAGCTCGACAAATAAAACATAACGCAAGCCAGGAGTTTCTGTTTGCTTGTGCTCAGTTTTATCAGAAAGACTTTCTGCGATTATTACGTAAATTTTGTCCAGGCATTATCATTATAGCCGGTGCTTCTTTAATTACGTTATAGGATTCTCATTGAAGACATGATTTGATCTTTGACCGCAGGTTAGATGGGTTCGGAAAAGTTTGTGTGTAGAAAGTAAGTAATAGGTAGCCTGTAATTGGTAGTCATTATCTTAAGACACGATTCTTGTTATGGGTAAATTATTTTTTTGCATATATGGTTTTTATATAGGCTATTTAATTCCGTATTCTTCAGGCAGGTAGTAAAACAGATTGACTCTCACTGACCATCAAATAATTTATTGTTTTTGTTGTCGCTTTCGTTCATTCAACTCACTATGCAGAGAAAACTGGTATTTTGCGACCACCAGGAGGTGAACTTTATTGGAATTTCTATTAATATACTACCTATTAGCATGAAAGTAAAATATATCTATAATTTGCAAATTGGTAGGTATGTTAATAGAGGATTTAATCAAACAAACGCAGGTATACTTTTCATTTCGGTTGCTGAATTAATTCGCATAAAACGCCTTATAAATTCGAATGGAGAAAGTCGTTCTGTCGAAGCGAGATATTTAACTTTGCTCCACGGTGAACGTACGGGACACTCTGCGGTCACGTTCAAGGTCGGCTCGAGCGAAATGCGTGGGTTTTCGTCCGGCCAAAAGTCCTTATATATTTCATAAAGTTCACCGATGATCCAAGAACTTTATTAAACTGCAAAAAATAGAGAGAAAATGAGAGAAATGTAAGGAAAATTTAAGAGGATATTTGAGGAAATTTGAAGAAGTCTGTAGGAATATGAAGATAATGAGGTATCATGATAACTGGAAGATACTTGATGAAATTCAAAGAAATTTGCAGAACTGTGAAGAAACTGTATCATCTTGAAGAACTTGAATGAATGACATTAGTTGGAACTCAAAGAAATCTGTAGAAATATGGAGAAACTGTAGCATCATGAAAAACTTGAAGATACTTGATGAAATTCAAAGAAATTTGCAGAACTATGAAGAAACTGTATCATCTTGAAGAACTTGAATGAATGAGACTAGTTGAAACTCAAAGAAATCTGTAGAAATATGGAGAAACTGTAGCATCATGAAAAACTTGAAGACACATGATGAAATTCAAAGAAGTTTGCAGAACTATGAAGAAACTGTATCATCTTGAAGAACTTGAATGAATGAGACTAATTGGAACTCAAAGAAATCTGTAGAAATATGGAGAAACTGTAGCATATCATGAAAAACTTGAAGACACATGATGAAATTCAAAGAACTTTGCAGAACTATGAAGAAACTGTATCATCTTGAAGAACTTGAATGAATGAGACTAGTTGAAACTCAAAGAAATCTGTAGAAATATGGAGAAACTGTAGCATATCATGAAAAACTTGAAGACACTTGATGAAATTCAAAGAAGTTTGCAGAACTATGAAGAAACTGTATCATCTTGACGAACTTGAATGAATGAGACTAGTTGAAACTCAAAGAAATCTGTAGAAATATGGAGAAACTGTAGCATCATGAAAAACTTGAAGATACTTGATGAAATTCAAAGAAATTTGCAGAACTATGAAGAAACTGTATCATCTTGAAGAACTTGAATGAATGAGACTAATTGGAACTCAAAGAAATCTGTAGAAATATGGAGAAACTGTAGCATATCATGAAAAACTTGAAGACACTTGATGAAATTCAAAGAAGTTTGCAGAACTATGAAGAAACTGTATCATCTTGAAGAACTTGAATGAATGAGACTAGTTGAAACTCAAAGAAATCTGTAGAAATATGGAGAAACTGTAGCATCATGAAAAACTTGAAGACACATGATGAAATTCAAAGAAGTTTGCAGAACTACGAAGAAACTGTATCATCTTGAAGAACTTGAATGAATGAGACTAATTGGAACTCAAAGAAATCTGTAGAAATATGGAGAAACTGTAGCATATCATGAAAAACTTGAAGACACTTTATGAAATTCAAAGAAGTTTGCAGAACTATGTAGAAACTGTATCATCTTGAAGAACTTGAATGACTGAGACTAGTTGAAACTTAAAGAACTCTATAGAAATATAATGTAACTGTAGCATCTTGAAAATTTGGAGACACTTGATGAAAATTAAAGAAATCTGGAGAACTATATAATAAAGAAAATGTAACATGTTCGAAAACTTGAAGACACACGTGATGAAATTCAAATAAATTTACAGAATATATGAATATATGAAGTAACTAATTATGTTCTTGAAGAACTTGAATGAATGACACTAGTTGAAACTCAAAGAAATCTATAGAAATATGAAGAAACTGTGGCACGTTGAAAAACTTGAAGACACTTGATATACGATAATTCAAAGAAATCTGTAGAAATATAACGAAACTGTAGCAACTTGAAAATTTGAGACACTTGATGAAACTCTAAGTTATCTGTAGAATTATGCAGAAACCATAATTTTAAGAAACTTGAAGACTCTTGGTAAAAGACGAAGAAATCTATGGAAAATATGATATAACTGTATAAAGCATCTTTAAAATTTGAAGACACTTGATGAAATTCAAAAAATCTGTAGAAATATGAAGAACCTGTATCATCTTGAAAAACTTGAAGACACTTGATGAAACTCAAAACAGCCTGTAGAAATATAAAAAACTGTGCAATCTTCTAAAACTCGAATACTTACTTACCTCCTAAATTTGTATTCTGTAAACATATAGGTAGTACATTCAAGTTAATCCAGCAATGACGTCACGAATTGAAACAACATGGCACCGCCGCCGGAATCACACATGACGTCATCGCAGTATTAGCGTGAATGTAGTTTACATCTAAGACTTGGGAAATGGATCACAAAAGCCGCCACCGTCGATTGTTCTCGATTTAACACCCTGTCAGGACTAACAAACGCCGCGTTTCCCGCGATTAATAACTAGTAGTCGCTATGACAGCCAGATGGCGTGTCTAATCCGCAATTGGTTCTATTATTAATTGGCGGGGCTCATAGAGGGATGAAATACGTCGTTGCGCGTTTGCGGGTCAAGTCGGCTGTTTCTGTATGTGCATGCAGCTTAGACACACTCGTATCGTATTAATTAAGTAATTAATATATGGACGACCGGGTAATTAATAAGGAAAGTATGTTGAGTACGATTGGTTTTTTTTCTATGCGCTTACATTATACACATACGCTATAAATCGCAGAAGGTCGCTCTAGATTCTGATAGAAAGTTATACTGTATTATAAAGAATATCACTCACGAACGACGCCTCGTGACTTCCTCGGAAAGGGATGGATAGGTGTGTGATTTATTCCAAGGTTGAATTTTCCATTTGCCTAGCAGCCTAGCATATTGGATTATCCCAATTTAGTTAGTTCGTGTGGAATTCTTATCCCGGCGAGTAATTAACGATATCACGAAATGCTTACGAAGCATTTTTCTAATCATAATTCCATTAATAACCTACGCCTTGCCGCCGTCCCTTCGCCGGGGCTACAAACAAATACAATTAATTACTGTTCGCCTCGCATCGCCGTTAATTGGACACAAAAATTAATCGTACTGCGACATACTGCAAATTTTAGATAACGTAATTGATAAAAAAAATAATCGATTTCGCCAAAAACGTAACTGATATAAATACAAATTACCGAGGGTATAATTTTAATAAAGCGTTACGGATCTGGTTATAAATTAATTTATCCTCAGCGAGACCGATGAGTTTCCCGAAAAGCGACTTCAAAGGTTTCGAGCAGAATGGAATCGTACGGGATAATTTAATTTCCGTTATGGGAAATTTGATGAATTCCATTTGGAAGGGTTTAAGTTACGACGGCACGATAATAAAGACCTGTTTTTTAACGTTATATTTCGTTGTTTTACAACATTTTTAATTAAACCGAATAACGAGTCCCTTTCCATACTTTTCTCGACGGGCGTGTTGCAATATTTAGTTGTTTAGAACAAAATTTAATCTACGCTAACGCTTTATCCATTTCGGACAAAGTGATCTAATATGCAAGTGCATAATATGTATAATGGAATGGAATGGAAAGTGTTGTAATGCATTAAGACTTACTCTATAGAAGCTAATGCAATAAAAGCTTTCATCTGTACACGGCACGTTGTAATTTATTCCCCCATTTAGCGTCTAAATATCGCTTCAACATAAGAAAATAATAAAACAAACATCCCTCGAAAATCCGCATTTATCCTCCATAATTACCTCTCAAAAGATTCTTATATCAATTCTAATTAAACAATAAACCACGGAAATCTTAATCGCCGCAATTTAATTCATTCCGCTCCCTTCTTGTTTGCCTTTAGCCTAAACATCCCCAACGACATTACTCCGCGCAATAACATAAAGAAACCGACTCGGTTGCGGGAATCTTCGGCAATAAAAGCCCTTAAAAAATCCCAACGACTCATCCGCGAAACCCCGAAAAATATTATCTTCATTAGCGGCCGAGTAGAAGTTAATGGCAATAAAAGTCGGCCGATAACTAATTTTTACGGCGCTCTGGTTTTCAAATGTTGAAGGAAATTTGGCCGGGGAGCGCCGCGAAAAACCGCCATCCAATACGATTAAGCTGTTAATAATATTTTATGGGTAACGTAAACGCACGAGATGCTCGTTCGATGGATGTGTTTAATATTAAAGGGTGGAATTAATGGTGCGTGTGATCGATTCTCGCGCGGAACTTTCGCTTTAGCGCCCGTACTAAGCCGGGAACACGGTATTATATTCAATAATTCAGCGAAGGGCGCGGAAAACTCCGTAAAGTCTCACTTAATGCGGTGCTCGGGGTGAAAAATTAACATCCAGCATGGTGACTTAGTAGTGGGCCAGCTGTTACTAATATCGTATTAGGTACACTCTCCGGCCATTTGTATTAGCTACTGCGGGATTTTCCACTTTCGCAGGCGCGAGATTATCTTGATGAGGGTATTGCAAATGAGACGGGAATTAGTTTTAGTTTCGGCGGTCTCGCTTGTAACAACTGCGCTTGATGTTATTTTTCGCTAGTGCATACAATAAATAATCGAAACTTAAATATGATACTTAATTAAGCAATTTTAATACAATGTATATGCAGTTATTATAACCTATTAAATTTTAAGTATTGGTTACGAGGTAATTAAACATTTTAATAGTCGATTACAAGAGCATCTAGTATAAAGTTGAATAAACTTATATTATCGTACTAAATATTGACAAATTGTTACATAAATTGACCGATCCGTTCACGAACTAATACTCCATAATCTCCATAAGCGTATGAACACTTCGCTTCAATTCCAATTTCTGTAATCCCTTCAATTACTTAACGACTACCTCCTCATATTAGACCTCGTCATCCCCTTGAAGTGGAATTTAGAGATTAGAGATTGGTAGCAGCGCTGGTGCTGCTGCTGGTCTCCTATTTCCATTTTCCCCATTAAAGATTCATACGGAATATGCCCGGAACAGTTTACTATTAACGCAAATACAATCGAGAAATATAACGCGTTTACCTATAGGAGTTCATAAGGAGGGTTTTCACGTGAAGCGTAAATGGATGTGTCGCGCTAGACGTTTTATCTTTTCCAGGAAGAGCTAAAACTAACATGCCAGCAAACCGCTTTAATATCCGTTTAATTGGGCTGTTGACACACTCGGCGAAGTGTCGTTTCGCCTTTTCAATTTAAGTGTTCTGTCATCGGAGTCGAGAATCCCGGCTGAAATAATTGTACGAGGCGCTGCGCCGGAGAATGTTTTCTCCCGGCGTTGCAGCTCCAATTTTACAATCGCGCCTTCCCCCCAGAGAGACCTCACGGAAAGACAACGGGAGATGAACTCGGGGAGTTAATTTCTTGTTATTCAACGGAAAGAATGGGTTCGGTAATTAGATTTCTCCGGCTCCGCTCAAATCTCTTCCGAAACATGACAAATTTTATTGTCGTGGAAAAAGTTTTGTATATTATCGACTCGCTTTTAACTTATTTCTACAGGGTGTTTATTGAACATGCGGCAAAAATTGAAGGGGTTGGTGCTTGGACTATTCCAAGTCCTTTGATGAGTGTTGAAAATCCTCATTGTTTCGAGATGATACAAATCGAAATGTGAAGACAACGATATTTATTTGTTAGGGTTTAAGAAGAATGGAGAAGACCACGACTTTTTTTTATTTTTTTTTTCAAAACCGTGTTTTCTAAGAAGGCGCGTAATGAAATTTTTATTTTTTTCTGTTGCCAAATAAGGCCGCAATTAATTTTTAAAGTTTGAAAAACGTCACACACTCGTCATACACTCTGCTCCAATCAAAGCGAGAGTTGCAAAGAGAAGTCACATTTAGCAAGTTTGCCACGTTTCCTATTACTCTTCTTTACTCCAGCAAAATGTGCGTTTTTTGTATATTTGTTGCAATAAACATTTTCTGATTTATCCATTTCTTCCATTACCTAATGGATAATTCGATATAATACAGAAATAAAATCTTCATCTGTATAAATTGTAACCGATTTTCGTGTTAAAAACACAAATAATGGTCCTGAAAAATTTATTTGGCAACATTCTTGTCAACTTCAATATCATCAGTAAAGTGTTTTGTGCTGAACTGCAATTCGTGTAATTTGTTTTGTGCATTTTTCAGAAAAATCTGACAAATGACAGTTTGATTTTTGTTCGTTTGTGTATTCTTTGTTACTGCGTTCGAAAATTCATACTAATTTACTATACAACAAGACGTGAGTGGTTTATGATTGGTTGATAAGGTATGAGTCAAACCCGAAATTTTTAAATTTCGAAGAGCTAGATCTTTTTAATTATAACACATTTTGAGCAACTGAAAACGGTTTTGAGCTCTAATAAATCATTTCTAATCGTATCTTTTGCCGAAATCCGCGTATCTCACATCGTGGTCTTCTCCATTTAAGAGATTTATTTGTAATTTCTCAAATAAAGAGCTATTGTATTGTACCAGCGCGACTTTTATGTACCTAGCAAACAAAACCCCCGCAGCAAAATTCCTCCTCGATTTTCTTAATATCTATTTTGTTTCATACAACGCGCAATATCCAAAGAAGTAACATGTTTGAAATTCGCAAAAGGCCATCCAATTAAATCGGCGAGGACGCGAACGAGGTGAAAGGAACGTTCCTCCTTGTTAAAATACGCTATAATCCAATTAGAACGCATCTGGCGCGCCACCCCTTCGCCGCCCCGTTCTCGCCCTTCTAACTCACTTTCCACGTAACGTTGATTACATTATGATTCCGAATTATGAGTCATAATTGTTCGGATATCGGCGGAGATAATAAATGGCGTTTGGAACGGAACAATCAATCACCCAACGCCAATATACTATCGACTTAGGTGAATATTTGATAGATAGTATCCGAGCTTAATAGAGACGTGATACTGGTTATTCGGATGCGGATATTATTACGGACAACGAAGATGAATTTCGGGTTGGTGTGTGCGTCATGAATAATTCCAATTGCGTTTTTTTGTATGGTTGTATAATTAAAGCGGAGGGGAATTCGTTTTTTTTTGTCGTATTAATTAAACAAACTAGGTTTATTTTGGTATCGATTCTATGTAACCAAAACTCATACACAGTTTCGGTTATTCTATTTCTATCTGTATTTGCTTTAGCCGGAATCAACAAATAACACTAAACGGTTATTGTTGGGAATTTTTGGATTTAATTACGAAATTACGCAATTAAACATTCTGCCCGTTGATCATTTATACAAAATCAACAGAGATTCGCCGGGAAATACAAAATTGCGCGTTTTTCTGGTGCGATTCAACGCACATCCTGGTCATAAAACTGAACCTCATCAAAATGGAATCTATTTCAGTTTTTCCAGTGCCGCTAAAACCCGACAAATTTGCATTTTGCGTAGATTCCAAGTCAGTCAGCCGGCGAATTGACTACTTTAGAAGAAGTGATACTGGAACAAAATTATTCCAATTCGCCCAAACATTGATCCACCACCTAACTCTATCACTCTATCACAAATTTATTGGAATGCTAAAGGATTCCTTATTTGTATTATTTTGTATTTTGCACAGCATCTCTTGTACTAATTCCTGTAAAGTCCGAACCAAACTCTAGCACAATGAAATGATTTTTTTATGTGTTCATTTCGGCCCTTGTTTGGCTATAAATATGTAAATTATGGTGTGTACGTGCACTCACTTGGATACCCACAGATACTCTGCTTAATACGACGCTAGATAAATCCATTTGCATAACAAAAGCGCGTGTGTATAGCGGAAGTATATCAAGAATCTCGCATTTTTAATGCCCCGTTACGTATAAAATTTCGACCAAGATTTCCATAAATTCCGCCCGCTCGGGGCTCATTAAAAAATTATGCGGAGGCAAACATCGCTAAAAGTGAATCCCCGACGGGACGACCGACCCGTTTAGGGATCAAATACCTACGGCCGGAGCGGATCAATGGGAAACCGAACCCGATGCACACGCAAGAAGGGAGAACCGCCGAACTCTCCTGATTTGAATTAGTATATTACGTTATTTGCTCAAACTGACGACGTTTTAGTCCTGTAATTCGATAACTGATGATGCGAGAGCGCTCACCAAAACTCATTAGCCACATGTGATGGACGTCGAATAAAGTTGAAACTCCCGCACGGTGGCTCTTTAACTGCGTAATACTGGTCTAAATACTCTATTAAATTCTTTATAGATATTACAAGTTCTTGTTTTTTTCACTAAATTACTAAAGTTGTATCAATTTGCCTCTACTTGCTTCTATACTTAATGTCTTTATTTGCCTCTAATTAATTTTCATTTTGCTACCTCTTCTAGCTTTCTCCACTCTCTATTTAATTCTACTCGCTTCTTCTTGCCTCTACTTCATTCTACTTCCCTCTATTTGCTTCTACTTAAATTACATTTTAATACCTCTTCTAGCTTCTTTCAGACTCTGTTTAATTCTACTTGCATCTATGTTTCTCTATTTGCTTCTACTTACCTCTACTTCATTCTACTTCCATCTACTTGATTCTACTCAAATTACATTTTGCTACCTCTTTTAGCTTCCTCCACTCTCTATTTAATTCCACTTGCTTCTACTTACCTCTACATCATTCAACTTCCCTCTATTTGCTTCTACTTAAATTACATTTTAATACCTCTTCTAGCTTCTTTCAGACTCTGTTTAATTCTACTTGCATCTATGTTCCTCTATTTGCTTCTACTTAGCTCTACTTCATTCTACTTTCATCTACTTTCCTCTATTTGCTTCCACTTAGCTCTACTTCATTCTACTTCCATCTACTTGATTCTACTCAAATTACATTTTGCTACCTCTTCTAACTTTCTCCACTATCTATTTAATTCTACTTGCTTCTTCTTAACTCTACTTCATTCTACTTCCCTCTATTTGCTTCAACTTAAATTACATTTTAATACCTCTTCTAGCTTCTTTCAGACTCTGTTTAATTCTACTTGCATCTACTTTCCTCTATTTGCTTCTACTTAGCTCTACTTCATTTTACTTGCATCTACTTGATTCTACTCAAATTACATTTTGCTACCCCTTCTTACTTCTTCCAGTTTCTGTTTAATTCTTCTTGCTTTTACTTCATTCTAATTCCCTATACTTACATTTAGTTTAATTCTACTTAAATTATAACATTTCATTTTGCTACCCCTTCTTACTTCTTCCAGTTTCTGTTTAATTCTTCTTGCTTTTACTTCATTCTAATTCCCTATACTTACATTTAGTTTAATTCTACTTAAATTATAACATTTCATTTTGCTACCTCTTCTAGCTTCTTCCAGTTTCTGTTTAATTCTTCTTGCTTTTACTTCATTCTAATTCCCTATACTTAAATTTAGTTTAATTCTACTTAAATTATAACATTTCATTTTGATACCTCTTCTAGCTTCTTCCAGTTTCTGTTTAATTCTTCTTGCTTTTACTTCATTCTAATTCCCCATACTTAAATTTAGTTTAATTCTACTTAAATTATAACATTTCATTTTGCTACCTCTTCTAGCTTCTTCCAGTTTCTGTTTAATTCTTCTTGCTTTTACTTCATTCTAATTCCCCATACTTAAATTTAGTTTAATTCTACTTAAATTATAACATTTCATTTTGCTACCTCTTCTAGCTTCTTTCAGCCTCTTCTAGGCTTCTACTTGCGTCTACTTACCTCCACTTGGCTCTACTTGGCTCTACTTGGCTCTACTTGGCTCAAAGTGGACCAATAAACTGTTCATCAGTCCACTTATCTGGTTCTTTTGCCCCCCTTCGGCTCTGGCGAAAAGGTAAAGGTTGCAGTCGACAGTTCGACGTTTTGTCCGGCCCGCCAATCCGGGAACTTCATAGGGACATTTTAATTGTGTTATACACTTTGTTTGGTCCGTCAGGAGTCGGGAATGCATTCAGCGGAGCGTTAATGCGGCCGGATGTTGCATGTACGCGTTGCGCGTGGAATTTTTATGACTTGGGCGGATTGCCCGTTGTTCGACAGTAATCAACTTTTTTTCTTCGGCGTTTTGGCGCCTGGATTGGAAGGCGGACGGTTTTTGATTGTATAATTAATAGCGCTTTGGCGTTTCTCGGATTTCTTGCCGCTTGATGAGAATTAATTACGATTGCGATGCAAGGTAAAAAGGCTCGCTGTTCGCGGAACATGTTCGAGCGGTTGGCGGGGGTTTTATTAAATTTTCGCTGCTCCCACGTGTAGCTGGAAAATTGTTTTCTGTACGTACAGGACCGTATTGTTTTAATTAAGCGCCATCACCGCGAGCTAATTGAATGACCGTTGGTAGGAAACCCGGTGCTGCGCCAGTAGGTATTCCCATTTCGCGAATTCGCGCAAAAATAAGCCACGTTTCTCTTGCAGTAAATATTTGTGTTAAAGATAAAAGCAACAGGAATTTCTTTGTTAACTCTGCGCTAACCGAATGAATGCTGAATTACGCGCTAAATATATATTAAAGGCGAAATACTCCTAATCCTTATACGCATTCGTCACAATTCCTCCTCATAAAGGATGATTTATTGACCTATAAGAATGTATTCATTCCAAAAAAGTATTCGAGAGCAAAGTGTCAATCAGTCAATGGTATAAAAGAGGAGTTACGTAATGTTAGTGAGTCGCTAATTCGAATTAAACGAAGAGATCACGTATGTCAATAATAGTAAAAGCAATTATAAAAGAAAGGTATTTCAGCTGTAGTGAATGATGTGGATTTTTTTGGTTAACTAGGAAATGTGTCTATTCATCTATAGTCTATTCATAAATGAGGAGACGGAATAATTCGCTGTCGTGATCCTTGCCAAAATAATACAGTGTGAATCCATCCAAGTAATATTCTATAATATTATCGTGAAAATTCTTTTTTTTAATTTCTATGTTGGGCAGGCAGCAAAAAATATTTATTTTTTTAAAGCATTATTGCAAAAGTAGTGTGATCGTTTGAACAAGTAGTGTAGGTACATAAAGAAAAAAATAAGAAATAAATTGTACGAGGGCACTCCTTGTGTTTGTTTTCTTTTTTGGTCGAATAGTTTAGCGATGTAGGTTACACCATAAAAAGCGATAATTATTATATCATTTCGTCCGGTTATTAAGACAAAAATTATGGACTCGACGTCGACGTAAATAACCCGAGCAAGGATAGTTTCCATTTCCAATGGAATTCCAGTTATTAATCATTCGCCGTATATCATTCGGATGTCGAATCGCTTCGGACGTATCAATCACAGTTTCTAAAGTTGCGTATACCAGATTTTTGCCATATATTACGGGCCGTTTAATCATTTTTAATCCCGTCGCGCCGTTTTAGGTAGTCCATAATTCACGCCCAGCTCGATTACAAGTCGCTATTTTTCCTCCTATTCTACACTATTTAAATTGTTAATTCCTTACCAAATTCAGCGAATTTGTCGCCTACAATTACGCTTATAAAACGAAACAATAGACTATAAAGCGTCGATAATCGCTCCATAATTCATGAACAGATAGCCAATCAATCCAGTTTCTCGACACGGCGGAAGAATGTTATTGCCGACAACCCGCCCACACAATCCTTTTCCTTGAACTTGCTTGAGAAAGACACGGATTAATTATAAAACCAACATTCATCACATTCGCGAGCACGTGAGAGCTATCCATTCACAATTAATCCGTGAAATACTCACATCACTACTATAATAAATAATAAATTTACGAAACGTTTGTAAGAAAAGTTTTAATGCAACATCTTACAATAATGCATTGGAGAATTATGACCATCATATACTTCCAAATTTATTTGACTTTACCTACTTTACTGCAATGACTATAAATGAGATTTTTTTTCAAAAGTTTTGTGTACAAGTGTATCCATTTTGCAAGTCTTTAAATTGACATATAATGTAACATAAACGAGCTAAATGAAGATACACACAGGCGATTAATTAACGCCGCTAATGAAAAGTTGATAAAAAAAATTGATAAGCTTTTGGTGTACGCATAGTTTAATAGCATTATGTCGTCTCTGTGGTGTACACATGAGCGAGCAAACTAAACTGTGCGTCCTGTTTGTGCTGATTAACTGATCCTGTTACGTCTAATAATCTTGTTTTGATGTGTGGGGATTAACTAAGTCGGGAGCTGTTTACCCTCAAGACGTGATCGGAAGTTTACGGCTAACCTATATGAACGAGATTAACTTACTAACTCTATAATATTAGCGTTTGTCTATCGGTTTCCGTTGGAATAATTGTTTAGTGTTTGATTTTATCCGTTTAAATATGATGTGCCCGCATGTAAAATATGCGAAATTTTCACTTAATAACAGCTGTTAATGGAGGGAATCGCTGCTTGTTGTACGTAAAGATACAGAGTTTGTTTGGGTATCTATAGTATCTGCTTTTAATTAAATAGGTCGGCGTTCTTAATTGCCTACTTTGTTATTCGGAATAAATTTAGTTAGGTGTATTATAGGAAATGTTAATGCTTTTGTAAATTATGAAAATAATGACACGAAATCAAAATAACGACCCGAAGGGAAATAGAAAAACGTACGAGAGCGCAATATTACGAAACTAACGAAATTATTGTCATAATTTAATATTCCGTAGCGTCTTGGAAACTAAAACCGTACACTCGAAATCCTGCATCACTTGCAAAAACGCTATCTCAGTTTTCCTTAAAATGTAAATTTCCTCCTTCTCTTTTTCCCGCTGACTTAGAAATTCTCGAATTTACGATTTCATTTCGCTGCAAGTTTTTATTAAAAAACTCCCGACCATCGTATGCATTAATACACTTACTTGTGGCACGGTGGATGTTTCAGAAGCGACACACTTTTATTCAAACCGTCAGATTTTAATTCGAAATTCCGCACAGACAAGCCGTTTAATTAATGCAACAATTTAAAAAGTTTGCAACTCCGGTTGTACACACTTTATAAGCGCAATATTTCGAGTTAATTACCTGCTAAGTTTTACGTAAATTCGCATTTCACGCAACAATTAAAACTCGACTTTCTACCTAGATGTATCTTCGTTTCCCGACTATACCGTGTATCGAAAATTGCATCAATTACTCAACGGCGTAATGCAAATGAAAACGTTTATCGTTTATTAAAGCACATCTTGAAATTCTAATTTAGTTAATTATCAGAAGCGTTAATTTATACCTAAAGAAAATTAAAGGCGAATAGAATGCACGTTTAACAGTTAGAAAACGTGCATGTGAAGAGGAACAATCGATATTATACAAATTATACAGTGGGTCATGTTCAAGGGGATGGAGCAGTAATGTAGGCAAATGGTAATATTCCTACGCATTAAATGTAATTAACCAACATTTTGGTAAATCCTAGGGCGATGTAAATTATTCCCCATGCATTCGAAATTTCACTCAAAACTCCTCGTTATAGCTCGATACACTTTTCTTATTTTCCATCGGATAATTTTATCGACGAAATCGTAGAATAAATAGACATGGAAGGAAGCTTATCCGACTCCAAATAAGAGAGCGAGTTTAAATGCATCCCTGCAGGAGACCGCCAATAAACTTTGGTTATTGCGGAACAGATAGACATCGCTATAGATTTAAATTGGAAGAATTGGAATAGGGGCTTTTAGTCGTGAAGCATAATATCAGATATCTATGCAGGTTGAATCAGAAGTATATACACAACATCTCAATACTCAATTTATTAACAACAATGGCGCGTAGTTTAAAATAATGCCTCATGTAGGAAAACAATTTTTTTACAGTGCTTGTTTGCTTCTACCTATACACCAATTTTCTTCTGACTTTTATTCATTGGATAGGGGTCGGTATGCAAATCCCGGATTTTATTGTTGAATTCAAAGTAAAAGTTTCTCCCGTATATTTGTTTGTGTTCCGGTTAAACGGATGAAACTGCGTATATAATCGATTGTTTGATTTGAAATTTAATCCAACTTTCAATCTCGCAGGAACGATAAGGGAAACAATTATAGTAGTCCGGATTTACTGCGTTGCAGGAATTAATTAAATTGTTTCGGTTAATTAGATATTTATGTGTATTGTGAATGCTGCCGTGCCGGGGAATTTTATGGGTAGTAAATTTCGTGTTTTTTGTAATCCTAGAAGTAAGTTTCTTCTACCTGAGCGTACATAAGCATAAACTCGCAAAGTTTCCAATAACTTCCGGCCGAGTGATCATAAATATCAATTCTCCGTAGGGCCTGAAAACAAAGAACTAAGTCGATATCTTTCCTCTAGATTTCCCGATCTAACAACTTTACTTCCGGACGGGGATTTTTCTGGAATTTATTAACGCGCGAAATATGAGTGAAGTAGCAGTAAAATTTAATGACTACAATAAAGACGGGAAGTTTAAGCAGTCCTCCGCCCCGCAGGAGTGTTAAAGTAATTTAAGACGTTTTTACAAATGTCGCCTTGCCGCGTCCGGGAAACTCGCTTTATATACTCCGAAATCTACGTTAATTCAAACTATAAAATTTAACGCACTCTAACAACGGTGTCGAGGAGTTGTTGAATGCGTTAGAACTTACTTAACGACTGTTCCTTGTATTTTTCGTGTAAAAAAAAGAAAGTAAAAGGTGGGTAATTATCTTTATCGAAATCACTCTCCCACTTGAAAAGCGTTCGTTTCCGTCTCGAAAGGAAATAAAAAAGTTTAACCCTTAAGCTTTTTCGGAAAAAAAGGGCCGTCCAAAGTGACTTACAGCTTTCAATTTGGGTTTATTATTCAAAGGGCAGATTCGCCGGTAATATAGAAGCGTTCCGCAACGCCATTCCTGGGATAGAACTCCAATAACACTTTGAATTTATATGTATTACGGAACAATTCCGTTTTATTGACACAAACTTTAAAATATCACTCCAATAATCCGCAGCACGTACAGAATTTAGGGGCCGTGCATTTTAGCTTGTATTCCTTGCGACAGATTGCGCCCTTTGTTATTTACTAATAGTTTTACTAAAATATCAAATTAATTAAGTTGTTATACTGGTATTAAAACGGAAAGTTTCCCCAATACCTAAATTATTAAAAAGTTTAGGTATTTTCCGGCTGAATAAACCTCCCATTTGGCGATACATTTTTATTTCGTCGACGTAAATATTACCGAACGATTTTCGTTTACCGCTCGATTCATCAATTTACTTTGTAAAAAATTGGAAACAAAAAGAAACCATTCGAAAAAGGAACGGATTTTTGATTAGAGCATTCATTAAATTTTTGTATTTAGTTTGAGGTCGAATGATCGATTGAGAGCTTATAGGGGTCACACCCATTAATGCGCAGCGGCGTATCCGCCATTATTTTAAATGAGGATCCAATTTACTATTTTGATGTGTGTATTTGTATAGAGAGTGATAATGCTGTATTAAATTTGTTACTACAAATTAATAAATGTTACATAAAACTCTATGTATAAATTTGAATGTTAAGGTGAAGTACCGACTATGGTTTTTCGATTTTTGGAATCCAAGCAAACGATGATAAATGAGCATCTCATTTTCCAGGTAAACCGCAAACAGCCGTCGAAACTTGTATGCCCTCCATTCCATCATCTCGTCCGCTGATAATGTATTAAAACTTCGATTCGCTGATCACAGGAGATTAAAATGGATTCCAAAGCACGTTCCGTTCTGTTGGCGTGTTGTCTAGTCTTTGCGGGTACGTACAGTTTTCGTTTTCCATTAACAGAATTTGTATACGTTGACCGCAAGCTCCACCGAACGCTCTACATACTTCTACATACAGGGTGAACAGAAGAAATTAATTTGCTAAAATAGGATTTATTTACCTTGTGGTAAGAATTATGGTTATTTGAAGCACTCATAATAATTACAAAACTACAAGTAAGTATAGTCCGATTTCACCAACCAGATTTTAAAGTTAGGTCATGCTTAAAACGGATTTAGGAAGTTCTAAGTACAATTCGCGTTTCACCATTCACTATGTGGTACTTAAAGGTGAAAGGAAATACCTAAAGTTAGGACAGCTCACTTGGCTTGCCTAAAGCTTTAGATGAAAATCTCACTTGAAATTAGTAGATTGTATTATAAAATATTTATTGATAGTTTAAAGAATTTTGATTGTTAATTAAAAAATATGCGCGAGCTGTAGCAGATGAAGTTGAAAATATAAATGATTTACCTAATTAAAGAGAGGGTCAAATTGGTAATAATCATATTAAAATATAATTTTTTTTTTAATATTTGAATATATTTCCTACCTTAGAAAATACTTGGGTAACAAATACCTAAAGACTGGTTGGTGAAATCGAGCTTAATAGTACCTAAATTAATAAAATGAGGAAAATTTGTTGCTACAGAAACCTTGCAGTGGATATATCATGTATAGAATCAATTAGTAAAAAAATTTCAATACAGCTTAATTCCGAATGCAACTCTAATTTAGCCGGGATTACGTTCTGATCGGTATTCAATGCGATGTTCGATGTTCCACGTTCGGTGTAGAAGCACTTCCCGTTCGTAGGAGATTAAGGGAACAACGAACAGGTACAGCGACCGGTTACGCATCGCAGGACAAATTCCTATTTGGCAAACGGGAAATTCAAAGCTTCCCGTAATGCCCGGCGCTCGATCGGCCGAACCGAATCCCCGAATTGCCTGAATCGGACGCGACGGGATTTCCATTATTAATGGACATTTTCTTCGAGGGAAAAATGCAGCGGCAACCTTATAACGGATAATACGGTGCGTTTTACGCAGCTCCGTCACGTTAGTAAACACGCATAACCTTCGATTCGAGTAATCTACGGTATTAACCGTTAACCGAGGACATGCACACACACATATACACATCTGTGGATGTTTGCGAGGCGGTAAACCGGCTGTTTTTTCGCCACACCTACCTGCTAATTCATGCTGCAATTACCGCATCGCGACATTGCATCCAATAACTAATTGGAATTTTCATTGTTAAGTATGCAATTTTAATGGAAAAAATGGCAACACCACTGCATTGTGACCTTATGATGTCACCACAAATTTATCCTGCAATGAACATACTAAAACATTAACAAATAGCAAAATTACTAATATAGTTTGTGCAAAACAAAGCTAGATCTACGTCACTAATATCTATCTAAAAAAAATATCAAATTGTTAGCTTGACTCTAACTTCAAAGAGAGACACTGAATACGTGCCCAGTATCTCTATAAATGGAGAAGACCACGACTTTTATTTTAATTTTTTTTTCAAAGCCGTGTATTCTAAGAAGGCGCGTAATGAAATTTTTATTTTTTTCTGTTGCCAAAGAAGGCCGCAATTAATTTTTAAAGTTTGAAAAACGTCACACAATCGTCATACACTCTGCTCCAATCAAAGCGAGAGTTTCAAAGAGAAGTCACATTTAGCAAATTTACCACGTTTCCTATTACTCTTCTTTACTCGCAAAATGTGCGTTTTTTGTATATTTATTGCACTAAACATTTTCTGATTTATCGATTTCTTCCATTACCTAATGGATAATTCGATATATTAATACAGAAATAAAATCTTCATCTATATAAATTGTAACCGATTTTCGTGTTAAAAACACAAATAATAATCCTGAAAAATTTATTTGGCAACATTCTTGTCAACGTTAATATTATCAGTAAAGTGTTTTGTGCCGAACTGCAATTCGTGTAATTTGTTTTGTGCATTTTTCAGAACAATCTGGCAAATGACAGTTTGATTTTTGTTCGTTTGTGTATTCTTTGTTACTGCGTTCGAAAATTCATACTAATTTACTATACAACCAGACATGCGTGGTTTATGATTGGTTGATAAGGTATGAGTCAAAACCCGAAATTTTTAAATTTCGAAGGGCTATATCTTTTTAATTATAACACATTTTGAGCAACTGAAAACGGATTTGAGCTCTAATAAAACATTTCTAATCGTATCTTTTGCCGAAATCCGCATATCTCACATCGTGGTCTTCTCCATTGACACTTAGTATGCATTTAATTAGTCTACAGCATAGCATAATTTATAATCTTGTGACGTAACTACGAATTAATCTTGAACAAACTATATGTACATTGTATGTTTTATTAAAATAAAATCCAACATATTATCTGAAATTATGTAGGTAAATACAGTACTGAACTATTATACTAGTGCTGTGTATTAGTTTCGGTTCGCAAAGCATACTAATTACTAATTGAAATTAAATCGCGCGACGTTTATAGATATATTCCGTTTGACAAACAGACAATGTAATTCGATCTGTTTATAACTAATTAGGCGCAATCGATGAAACTCATCAAAGACCCCGAGCGCGGAACCGTTTACGTTCCGGCTAAATAAATTGATGTTGCTTTAATTCGGACGAATCAAAATGGCGTCAAATTAGGGTCTGTAATGACTTGTAGATTAGACCCTTTGCCCGAATAGCTGTGAAGTCGATTCGATTAACGGGAGTCCGTTTGTAAGTTAATTAAAATAATTTTACGTTTGGCTCGAGTGTTGAAAAAGTGGCGCGGTCGGTAGGATTTGCTAACTTAATGAAAGAAGTATTAGTGTATGTAACTGGGGAACGTGATCTTTCCGAAAATCGTCCTTCTAATCCGGTTTCTTTTTCTTTCCGGGAAAGTTGGTCGACGACATTCGTCGATGTTATCGCTGGCTCCCCCTGCAGGAGTCGCTGTACCTAACGGCGAAAGGATAAAGTTTCCGATCTCACAATGCTGATCAATTACTATCAGATCATGCGATTAACTTTAATCTGGCCTTTCCAATACAGACGTCCGACCCATGTCAGCAGGAATAGTTTTTTTCTTTTCGCTTTATCGCTGGGATTCCTGATGCTCTATCCCCCAATATTCGAAACTTTCCCAATATGTGTCCGTTGTTCGCAAAACAAACAAATCTTTTAGGAGATGGATGGAGTTTGATGATATTTCGACAGATTTCGCATAGTTTATTCAAGTTCTGAAAGTATTTTATTATTAACGTTTTTTTTTTACTTTTTTCGATAGTAGATATGATAAATTAATGATTTGTATTGCACATAAAAGGTATATTACTTATGTCGTTTGTTTCATTCCCACGTAATTATTCCCCATAAGGAGTTATTTGTCTTTTTATGGTACCCTTTATTAGAACAGCATTGTAGAGAATTGTATCTAATAAATCAGATAAAGTAGCGCTGAATTAAATTTAATTTATAATGCCTAAAAACGGTCGATGAAAATTTCAACTTTCCATCGCGTCTATTCATAGGCAATATTTCGTATTCTGGCTCCTCTCACATTATACTATTCACTTGTTGCGATGCAGATAAAACCTGTAAAACTGACACGGATGTCATCGAATTGAATACTCATCCATTATGTACAAGAAGTCTGCGAATTTCCTGAACGCCGTGAATATAATATTTCAAGATATTTTCGTCGAGCAAGTCTTTTTCAAACCGAAAACAATAAAAAATTCACGAGTGTAAAATGAAATCTCTCTCGCAAAACGGCTTAGAGAAGTCGGAGAAAATTTATTTTATTACAATGTAACGAAAGGTGTATTAATAATTCGCATAATGTATAGAGGAAAACGTCGGAAAGCTCCGTTTCCTATCGCGTATAGTAGGCATGAATAACGATTTTCGCTTTATTATAGGTGCAAAAAGCGATTCATCAACTAGACTAATGTCGGCAAAAAGTCAGCACGCCATGGCTCTGTCTTCTACTGGTAATAGCTATTATTCCGGCGTAGCTTTTCCGCTTCTTTTTTCTCCGGCGGATCAGCTACAGACCGACGATTTATCTCGCCGGGAATTAGAAACGAAATTCGAAATTAACCAGCAACAAGCGCTTAAGTTTATAGGCAAAGTTCGAGTAGCACTGACTCGACTCTTCCTCGACAAACCGAACTTTGCTTGCAAAGACTAATCATCAATTAACCATCTATCTACGGGCACATCTACATGAAAATTGGCCCGAGTGTCAGCTGTTCCTCCTGTTTGCGAGGATAATGAGTTTAAATAAGAAAGCAGAGAAGAGAGAAGCAAACATCGGTCGGAATAACAGTCAGACCTTTTGTGTACTTTTAGGGCTAAAGGGAATGTTTACCCAACTAATTTTAGCTGGGAAGTGGAACAGTATGTAAAAAAAATTCCCCCGAACGTAATGCTTAGCCTACAAACGAAGCTTCCTCCGATAATTTTATTATTCGATCCGAAATAAGACTTATCCGTATAGCGAGTGTAGGGGTTTTAATTAACATCGTTAATATCAAAGTCCGCGTTAATTCAATTCATTACTCTAATCAATGCAAACGACATTCAAATTGAAAGTCCGAGCGTAAAAATTTGAATTTTTCTCGTCCCTAACAACTTTTTAATGCATTATATTAAATGGAAACTTATGATTCATTTATGGGGGTTGCTCGGGGTCGAAATTGAATATTCAAATTGATTTTTTCTCCTTGCGAGAGAACGAACAGCGAATGAGGGGTTTTTTTGAGTGCGGAATAAATAATGTTTTACATTTGAATATGTATTAATATATTAAATGTAATTCGGCGCGTTTCGAATATTCGGAATTTATTAAAGACGCTTCGGCGTGGGAAAGGGAAAACGGGCCATAATTTCACCGAAAATCGCGCGACAGACCCGAGTTGTAGGTGGGTGTTATAAATTAAGCGCGGTCACAGACGTGAGATATTTTTTATTCTTTCGATGCGGTCGGATTCCCCAGCCATATATCACTTTTTCCCTGTCTGCCCGAGTCAAAAAAAAAACGGTAAAAAAATATTTTATCGCCATCAGCGATCGTTCTCATCTCCCTGTAGATATCCATATAATAAATAAAATACAGATAAAATTAAAGTTCGAATCTCGCTCGGGCGTATTTTCCAATTAATTCCGCGAGCGCTTTAAAATCGAACCGATTTTTAAATCACCGACATGTTTCCACCGGCGCAACATTTTCCTAATAAATTCCCTCGAAAATAACACGAAGTGGGCAAACAGACGCAACAACTGAACCGTTTTACATGTTAAAATACAATTACTCGAAACACGGAGAGCGATAAACGCTCTGCTTGTTGTCCATCAATAGCTCCCCGCGTATCGATGAAACGCATTGAGAGTCGCGATGGCGCTTTCTATAGTTTTAACTGGATAAATAAATAAAAAAAGCGGCCGATGTTGGACGAATTAAAGGCGAGTTTTATCCCGTTTCTCCGGAAAATTCGTCGCTCAACCGGCGATTCGGACACTCAAAGGGCGCGCTCGTAAAAATAAAGAAGAGAAAAAAGGAAAACGCTTCTCCGTGTGCTTACTGTTGCTGAAAATTGCGACCGGTCATTTAGTCCTGTTAGTTCTCCTTCTTCCCGGTTTAATTGGACGTGCTATAACGTCGAGTTGATTGGATTAATTAACACAATAAATTGCATCAATGTGGCGATTATTAATATAAATATCGACTGATGGGATAACTGGAATAAAATCGCTAATGAGGTAGTGAATAATTTTTCTAAAAATTCCTGTGACTCTTCTATGTTTTAATGTATTTTTGAATGTACATCTTATTTTTGAGATGTCCCCATAAAAATAAATCCAGCGGTGTAAGATCTGGAAACCTTGCTGGCCATTCAATAGTACCTCGCCTTCCAATCAACCAACCGGGAAAAATTCTATCCAGGTATATTGACGAATATTGATAACCAAAAAATAGCAAATATCACATCAGTTGTGCCAAAAATGGTTTGGAATTGTTTGTGGGGATAGATCTAAAAAGTAAGGCTGACTTTTCAAAAGTAAATAAACAATTTCAACAATTGTTATGACTCTGAAAATGAATGAAACTTCTAAAATACGTTTTGGTTTTATGTAATCCACAAATGTAGGTATACTGTGTCCCATTTTGGTCGCGACTGGGGGGTATCTCGGTTTTTAGACTTGATAGGACATTGCGGTTTTTGCGAACCTGTACTACTTTTTTGTCAAACTTACAATGGCACAAACGGATTTTTTAAATCTCTTTCCATTTTTGAGTTACAGGGCTATAATGAAAATTCTGACTTATTCAGCCACCCCCGTATCTCGTTTGCTATTGAAGATATTTTAAATGTGTAAACTGATTATTATAGATAATTTTACGTAGAATTCAGTGACGTCCTTAGTTTTTTTATGGGGGTTACGATTTCTGAAATATGACACCAACTTGTATTTTTTTAATGGAACACCCTATATTTTTATTGGCCATTAAATTTGTAATTTTTTTCTCTTTTTAATGATATGGCGCATTCTATATTTTGAATTTCATTAGAACGCTCAAAAAAGAGAATAACTATTTTATTCGAAAAATGGTTAGGTGGCTATGCAGAAAAACCAAAATAAAATACTTTTAGAACAAAGATAGTTGTTGTGAATATTAAATAAAACATTTCTACGATTTTTTTGTTTCTCCGCATAACCATTTTTATAACAAAACAGATTTTCTCTTTTTTGATCATTTTAAGAAAATTCAAAATATAGAATGTGCCATATCATTAAAAAGAGAAAAAAATTACAAATTTAATAGGCAATAAAAATATAGGGTGTCCCATTAAAAAAATTGCAAGTTGGTGTCATATTTCAGAAATGGTAACCTCCATAAAAAAACTAAGGACGTCACTGAATTCTACGTAAAATTATCTATAATAATCAGTTTACACATTTAAAATATCTTCAATAGCAAACGAGATACGAGGGTGGCTGAATAAGTCAGAATTTTCATTATCGCCCTGTAACTCAAAAATGGAAAGAGATTTAAAAAATCCGTTTGTGCCATTGTAAGTTTGATAAAAAAGTAGTACAGGTTCGCGAAAACCGCAATGTCCTATCAAGTCTAAAAACCGAGATACAGTCGCGACCAAAATGGGACACAGTACAAAAAAATTGTATCAGAGAAATTGTATCATCAATTATTCCAGTTAAAGTCTCCACCCTGTATAGAATGTTACCAATAGTTAGGTACACTTTTGAGTTGCAAAACGTTTCACATTTAAAATTTAACCTCGTGAAGTCACCGCTACATTAGCACGAAAACGCTATACTTATATTCAGGAGTGGCGATTAATTTTAACAAAAATTGCTTGATATTTCGTGTGATGTCCACGTAGAAGGAAACAGCAATAATTATCGCACCGTTTCGGGTCCCCCGATGGGTCCGGGAATTCCTCGGGGACCGTAATGCTATATAACTCGCTTCCGTCGTTCGTCATAGCAAAGAAAATAAATTGTTCCACGGCAAATATACCAACTATGCGACATTCTGAACTGCTCTCGAGCCGGCGACGTCTCGACACTACGCTATTTTATTAATTACTGAAATATCGCATTCGCAAAATATATTAATTTCGAAATTACAACCGAGGTTTTTGCGCTTGATACGTTGTTAATTAAAGTGCATTTACTCGCTACATTAAGATCAACTGCCCCGACAATCCTGTTGAATTCATTAAGAGAATTACTAACATCAAAATTATTCGTTTCTTTTGTTAATTAATACCTAACTAACTTACAGACAAAAGTTAATTTGAATAAAGCGAAGTTATTAAAATTATCCACCGGCCAACTAACTCTCGACTTGCAATTGTATTGTGCAAAAAAATCCTCCGGTTAACGCGTTAATAACCCGAGTTGCACATCTAACGCAACGCGCCCGGTTTAATTATTTCCTAAAATACGTTTAGCGAAATATACACAGAGGCGCTGCGAATATAATTAAAACGTCTCGTCCTTTTCATATACGAGCCCCTATCGCCCAGGAGAACATCAACTTTGCTCGAAATAGCAACGAAGGAAACACAATTGGTTTAAAATTATATTCTAACCGGAGTGGCTCTAATTAAAAATCGGCTCTGTTTTAATTAATTCGGCGGGCGTAATTTAATTAATTTATTAGGTCTTTGAGCGCCGGTCGAATTTGTCAATTAAACGATTTGTTGTTCGAGTGATTTTTGTAAATTAAGGAGGGCCCGTTTCTTTAATAACTCAAGTGGGCTAAGTCTGTTTCAATAAAAGGTAATTTTTGCTGAAGAAAGTTTTTTAATTTCTCGACTTTTCAGAGTTGTAAACGCTAATTGAAATTTATGATTCGTTTCCGGCCAGTCCCAATTATTTATCTACAAAATAAGTTACCCCCGAACGAACGTTTCACGTGGGTTTTATGGGGATGAACTTGCGAATTCCCCGTCGGCGAACTCCCTCTTTTTAAATTCATAATCCGCATATTGTATGCAAATCGAGCGGTGAAAAATTCCGCGAGCGCGAACGTTCGAAATTTACTGATTTCCCGATTTTCCGCGCGGCGTTCTTTCTCACTCAGGTGTTTTCCTGCGGAATTTGCGAAATAACAAAGTGGCGCGGAGCACATTAATGTATTTCCATTAAAACGGCCTTTAGAATGTTGCTCGTACGCCTAAGTGCGCGAGAGGAGATATTTTTGCCCGGAAAATCCATTTTCGCGACTTTAAAAGAATATCGAGTTTTACGACGATTTACTTTAGAGGCGAGCGTGAGAGCTCAAGGAATGATATGAAATTATATGGATTGTCGTTTTTGCAAGATTTTTTACCTACAGGGTAAATTTTTAAATTTCTGACGATATTTAAGGATGTGAACCCTTGGAGGATTTTCAGAAGAAAAGTTAATATCAATATACACTGCTCAACAATTGATAAGGATCACAATTATTTTTTGACTATTTTTAATTTAAATTGATGATACAGCTTTTTATTTTTGGTTGTTGCTAGAAAATTAATCTATCATAATATCTACTATAATATCATAATATCATCATAATATCTATAATAATCTGTTGCTAGAAACTCTGGCTATTTCTGACTGTGATCCTTATCAATTGTTGAGCACTGTATGTCGTAAATCTCTTAGTTTTTGAGTTACCTACAGGGTAACATGAATGAGGATTTCAAAAAGAGGGTTTTTAGAAAAAAACAGTGGAGTATGAATTTTTCTCCAAAAATATTCAGTTCAAACCCCGTACGGATGTCACTGGTAAAAACTTTAAAAAATCTTTTATGTCAAAAAATGCTCCCTAATGAGTTAAAGGTGTACAAATTTTCATAATAATATCTGGAGTGATAATAAAATTAAGATAAAAAAGTTATTTTTTTCCTAAAACTATAACACCCCCTGTAGCTCAAAAACTAAGAGATTTACGACATATATTGATAATAACTTTTCTTCTTAAAATCCCCCAAGGATTCAAACTTGTAAGTATCGGCACTGAATTAATAAACACCCTGTATATTTCTCTTGGTCCATTTAATTCTGCCTTTCAACATTTTCTATCATCCCTTGTTAATATTATTAAATTAAATTCTCTAGGTATTAAACTAAATCTGTTTTATGTGTTCATTTTTAAAAGCTTGGCAAACATGACGATATTATCTATTATAGTGACGTGCATCTAACTTTGATTTGCATAAACTATATGTATGTATACAGTGTGTCTCAGCTAAAATATGCTCAATAAATAAAGATGTCGTTTCCTGATGGAAATTTCTAATCTACTTTCCTGCAGTACACACTTTATATACAGGCGCTTTCTTGCAGGATTACAGAATTTCATAACTCTTCAAAATCCTCATTTTAATCCTCTATAATCACTCATGATGGTGAGACGAACTGTATTAGAAGGTATAATGTTGCCCACCTTAATCACTCACCCCAATGTGACGTCCCTTGTTTATCCCGCCATAACATTAAATTGTTGTAAAAAACCATTAGCACCAAATGGGGAGGTGGGTATCCAAAGAATGCTTAAGAACGAATTATTCTCCTCGGCTCAATATAATTACTTCATAAATCGGTTGACGCGCTGCGTTATAATTTTGACGGGCGAATTCCTCTAAAAATTTACGAGATTTACGTCGCCGCAGCAATTTCAATCTAGCCGGCTTGTACACATACATATAACTTTGTTACCAGTGCAGGAATACCAACTCATTGTTCTGGCGATTATTAAAACCATTTCTCTTCCCGCGCGAAGTCGCATCGTACGGCGAAGCGTCGGTCCTACGTGTCATTTGTCACTGCCCCGGACCGTTCATGCGATATTAGTCCCGGCGCCGTTTACGGAGAATTATAAATTACGGTGTCCGATCGTTCGAATATTAACAATCGATTGTGTTTCTAATCGACAGGACAGATTGCTCGGTGTAGTTAATTAGAATTCGGTTGGTTAGAATGGCGTTGTAGATTTAAAAATAGTGCGGGGGATCGTTGGTGCGGATTTTCGGTTTTTGGGCCCGGACTATATGATTTGCGGTCGGCCGGGCGGCTTGATGCAATATCCCTCGACTGCGCCATGCGCTTTTTATGCACCCCCTAGGAGGTCTCGTAATGTTGTTAGGGATTTAATACCTATCTGGAGGTTATTTCCTGTAAAATGCCTCTTGAGCTATCGACCAGTGGAGGCTCTTGCATAATTCGATAAACTACAACGTAAGGAATGTTGAAAATATAAGTGCGTCGTTATTAAATTACTGGTTGAATCGAATTCGAATCATGGATAGCCGATTTTCGAATGAAATTTTTATACCACCTACTCCATTGATTCTCGATAATAAAACCTCGAATTCGACCGCACGTATATTTCTTTGTAAATAGGAACAATTTTATTTGCGGTTCAATTTTCTCCGCTTTGAATTTTCCAGAGTGCCATCTAACGGCGCCCGCGGGTATTAAAGTCCGGATAAAAACGCTTTTCGACCGCAAATTGCGAGAGGCTCCGAGATAACAATGAGCGCTAACACGTTTTTCGTTAGAACGTCTTATATAAATATATAAAATGGCTGACCATTTGCGGTTCCGGCGCAATTTCATAATAAAATTCCACTTCCGAATGGAATCCCACTTCTGAAACAACTTATTTCTTCCCGCGTATAAGCGGGGACACTTAAAAGTTGGCGAAGAGAAACAATAGATCAAAACGCGCGATTTGACAACAAACTTTAATAAACTCGACGATGTTGTAGTCGGTGGGAAAAAATTTTTATTCATGCATTCGGAAAGTTTGGCGCTGTCAAAAAAGAAAATTGAATTTCATATTTAATCCGGGCACATCCATTTCGGCGGGCGCGCCGTTTCCCGGCGAAAAAACTTGCGGTTTTTTTTTGATTTATAAATTCTACAATTCCCCGAAGTTACTTTAAACTTTCCCATCTTAGGATATATGTAGGGCGAGATTTATGCGATAGTAAATAACTGAGATGTGCGGGTGTGTTTTTAGGTGTATTTTCCGGATTTACATTGTCTCGTGCACACGGGGAGAAATTTCCGGGCGGAAAAAATCTAAATACGAACGGAGGATTCGGTGCAAATGGAGCGTAAGTGCGTGGCGAAATGGAGAAATGGACGCCTCCATTTGGAAAAATATATCAGCGTTAATGTCTTCGGCATGGAGGCATAAATCAACTTTTCTTTTCATATTTATACTGTTGTAAATTTCCGTCAAAAGCCGCACTAACGATCCGATTTATCCCGGTCCTTTTGCAAGTCGAGGCGTGTAGACGCCTATATAACACAAAGAAGAAATAATATTTTTTCCAGAATGTTTCAATAGCGAAAAACACGAATCGACATTTCGATTGGCGTAAAATATGGGCCTTTTATTATGCGGATAGCTACACAAAAAAAAGGGCGAACGTACATTGTTAAAATATTCCGAATTCTGGAAAATTCCTGCATCCTACCTCCAATTAAAATCCCCTTCATTTTAAACATAAATACTCAACTCAACCGTACTCCGCCGTCGAAAGCCGATTCAGACAGTAACCGGAGTAATTATGCATTAGATTAAAAGATTCAAAATGTCTGGCGACCCTTATCAAAAAAGGCCGATTCAAGTTTAAACCGCCTGGACGACCCGCTTCTGATAAGGCCTAGCGTTTTCAATGTAACCGTGACGTATCTGGAACGATCCAAAAACGTATTATACAACGCTGAAAATCGCGATCCGATCGAATTTTCCCCCAAATGGATAATACATCAATTCTCTCCCAACACAGAGAAACACTTCCCTCTTTCCAATCTGAAATTCTCCCTTTTATTGAATTAATATACAATGTATTTACAATTCTAGAACTAAGAATTAAAAGGATTACTTATAGTTTATGTAAAACAAAGTTACATGCACGTCACCATAAATTGAGTTGCACCAGTTGAGTTGAAAATTCAAATTATCAAGCTGGGAAAATGGTCCAGGCACTTAGCCCAATGAGAGGTAAATAAGAATAATAAGTATTACCATATACAGTGTGTCCACTTAAGTTCGCAACATATGGGAAACTTTTTTATTGTTAATATTGCGAAAAAAAGTTATTCTTCATAAAAAGTTCTGCATTGTGTAAAAACTAAAATACAACCATCAGATAGGTATTAAAAATTTTCAGTCGTATACGAGGTTTGTCAAAATTGTGATTTTGGCTCAAGAGTAAAGTACCTTTATTTTTGACAATAACGAAAATTATTATAAAGAAAAAATGTTAAGAATTAAAAATAACTTTCGAATATTCATCATTATTGTTTATTTATAAAAATATTTTTTTCGACATTATCTCTGTGAAAATATTGAAAATTTAAGTTTGCACTTTATTGCATAATTAATTTAGGATGCACCGGCATTTTTAAAAGTGGTACCGGATTTCGCATTTCACTTTTTAACGTTTTCACAGAGAAAATGCCAAAAAAAATATTTTTATAAATAAGCAATATTGAATATTTGAATGTTATTTTTAATTCTAAACATTTTTTCTTTATAATAATTTTTGATATTTTCAAAAATAAAGGTACTTTACTCTTGCACAAAATTCAAATTTTTTGACAAACCTCGTATACTGCTTTCAAAAATTAATATCTGATGGTTGTATTTTAACTTTTGGATCATGCAGAACTTTTTATCAAGAATATCCTTTTTTCATAAAACCACTAATAAAAAAGTTTTCCATATGGTTCCAACTTAAGTGGACACACTGTATAAGAATGTTCTTATTTTTTGATGCCTTTATAATTTTCCTAAATTATTTATAAAATATATGCATAAATTTGAAAAATATTGAAGATGTCGATTCGGGAAAATCTCTGATTTCAATTAAAGCGACCCGTGGGTCGATTTATACGTTGGAAGACATAAAGAACTCGACGGTTACATTCATTAGTCAAATTCCGAGCGCCGCGGCGAAAAAGAGGCGTCCCTTTTGAATCGCGGACCCCTCATTTGAATGTGGAAATCGCGCGCAATAGAAGAAAATTCCCGCCGAGCTCACCGTATAATTCCATTAAATCTATATGAATGGTCTTTCATGATCCGGCCTTTCATAAACAGTGCCGGTATCGAGGTGGCGCGAAACATTTCGCGACTTTTCAGTCACGTCTCTCCCGGCTCTCCCTACGCCTGGAAATAGATTCCGGGATTTTAATTATTTTCATTCAGGGCGAGGAATCGCGCCGGCGGCGGGACGCGGGGCGTCTTCTTTCGAAAATTATGACGTGAATTCCGCTGATACGACAACAAAGTAGCTGTTCCTAAATAAAGCTTTATTAAATCTCTCGAATCGCATACGTATTTAATATCGCAAAATATGATTCGGGAATTGTTCTTTCTTATATGTATATAAATACAAACTTTTAATAACACACAGGAGGTTCTGTGCGAATTGGAATTTATTATAGTTGGATTTAAACTTTACATTGTGCTATACAAAGCGAATAAATTAACAGCACAATAACCGTTAAGGTCTAGCTGGAGTCGCAATTGTGTCTGAAAACTTACGATTACGGAGTTGTTAAAAGAACTCTATTAAGTTTTTTTTTTTGTGAAAAGAAACGTACCTATAATTACGGTTCTTTATTGTAACGGCGCGAGGACCGCCGAAAAAGATGAAGTTCTTCTGGAGTTTCGCCGAGGAAACGACCGAAAACTTCAGACTATCGTATTTCATAAACTTCCCCCGAACAGCTTCACTGCGTTCACTACTTGAATTTGTGTTCCCCGAAACAAAACGTTCATTCGATATCCGCGCGACGTCGGATCTTGTTCGTTCCTGCGAGATTCGGTTGCGGGAATTTGCATTTTTAAATGATATTAACGTGCGATTTTCCGTTGCAGCGAACGAGGTGCACTCGCAGGGCCCCGTCTTCGTGAATCCGAACGACGCCGCGGCGACGCTGTCGAGCCAGACGGCGTCTCCCGGCGACCAGGGAAATTACGTCACTCAAACCGTCTATGGCTTCCTGGATTTCACCACGACAATTGGTAACACTGTCATGGTTTTCTCCCCCCAGAGCGCCGCGCCAGTAGGTAATTATACTGAAAATCGAGACGGGCGAAAAATTCGATTTTCCCTGATTGACGGGTAATCGGATATTTTTTGCACGACACACCAGCAGGAATATATGAATTTTATTATTTTTTGTATTAACAAAAAACTTTCCAGAAATTTTTCCAATGTATTAAAAAAATACAGATGCATGTACCATTTTCCAGAAAGTTTCCTTTTCTAGAAGTAGGTGTTTATTAATTAAGTGCCGATACGTGTGAATCCTGGGGTGGTTTTAAGAAGAAAAGTTAATATTCATACGTTTTTGAGCTACAGGGTGTTACAGTTTTAGGAAAAAAATTTTCACAATTTTCTTATCACTCCAGATATTTTTATGAAATTTTGTACACACTTTGCACACCATTTATTCATTTGTGAAAGTAGATAATTAATTTTTCCTCCCAAAAAAAGGTATGATGGGTGCAACACTACCAAATTTCAACAAAATATCAAAAACAGTCTCAATAAACAAAAAAATTGTAATTTTTGGTTTTTTACTCAATTAATAAACACCCTGTGGGCATTTTAAAAACTTTCCAGATGCATCCAGAAGTATATTAATGAAAGTAAATAATTTCCAAATACCTATTAAAACTATTTGAAATGCATCTGCACCATTCCAGAAGTATATTAATGAGAGTAAATAATTTGCAAGATCTATTGGAAACTTCCTAGATACATTTACCTTTCCTATTTAAACTAAATTACTACAATCCATTTAAAACTATCCAAAAACCTCTAAAAGTTTACTCGAATAACACTAAATAATTTGCAGAAGCTATCAGAAACTCACCAGGAATTATTAACCACTTTTCTGGCAGTTTAATTTCTGTTTACATTAGATTTTATAATGCGTTTTGTGGAATTTAGAAAACAAACCGGCATCGAACGAGATCTCGCCTAACAACGCTATAGAAACCAAACCGATAGCGACCAAAAAAGACCAAGCCATCAAACCGAGCAAAACCGAATCGAACAAAGCCGACAAATCTTCGGATAAAACGGTCTCTTCAATAGTACAAGTGAAATCCGAGCCCCCGCAAACCATTTCCTCGAAAATCGAGATCAAATCGTCGACGGTCCAGCAGTCATCGGCGCCCGTCATCCTGAGCAGCATCGTCGAGGTAATTAACAATCGAGCTCCTGCGAATCGATTTTCATACACTTTCGGTTATTGCAGATCGTCGACGGGACGACGTCCAGCGTCTCCACCAACGTCGGCGTCGTCAGCAAATCGACCAAGTTAGCGGAACCTCCGATAATCACGTCCAACAAAGAGCCGGATTCCGACGTTGTTACTATCAAATCCGATAACGAACCGGCGCCTCTGGTCGCCAATAACATCGGTAATCTTCATTATAACACAAAATTAATATTGGTATATTCTCACGTTTGTTCCCCAGGTGAGCCAGAGTACGATTTCCTTTCTCGACAGCCTTCTGAAGTGGTGGAAGAGACGTACAAAGTGGTGAATCTGAAACCCAGTTCGAAGTTTCTGTTGAAGCACCGGTCGGTTACTGACGCAAAAAAGAATGTGGTGGCCACCAAGAGGGGTGATGCCCATCCTACAGGGTTGGTTACTAAACTGGGCGGTACTGTGGTTAAAGATGGCACTACTACAGTTATCGAAACCAGCGTAATAGGCACTTACATTTCGGGTGAGTGGGCGCTTTCGGGTATTAAAAATTTGTATTGGGGATTGGAAGTCGATTGCTCGTAGTTTGATCGAGTGGGATTAAAGGGAAAGCGGGATTGAGCGAATTTAAGAACAATAGTTTCGAGTAATTTTAATGGAAAACGCGAAACGGCTCTTTGTTTTGCCAGTAAAGTGTACTTCCCACTCGGCTCCTAATGAGACCTGCGATGAAAGCTCTATGGGTTCTTTGGCTCTCTTTTATTTTGTCTGTCTATCGTAGCAATTATTTCCAATTATTTTTAAACGAGTTGCGTCGACAAAAATAATTATGATGCTTGACGCGGCTATTATTTAAAACGATAAATTGTTCATTCATTGTTACATTTTTATAAGTAAAATTTTTTCTGTTTTCGTTCGTACACACAGGCAAATACGCCCAAGTCCTACAAAGCACGTCGAGAAAAATCCAGCCGACACAAAGCCTGCGTATATTGAAAACCGCCGCTCCCTCGTTAGCCAAAGGAAATAAACACAGGCACGTCGACGCGGCCCCGGTGGGCGAAACTAACGAAGAGCCGGTCGCATTATCGGCCGATGCGGCTCACAACTCCATAAAATCCGCGCGGAAGCCCTCCGGCCCGGCGGGTAGCGGCTACAAAAGGTTCAAAAACAGGCACAAAGAGTCGGATGTCGCAGCTGCCGTCGAGGAAGACAATGAGCCGACGCCCAATTATAAGAAATCTCAGAAAAATAGGAGTCAATCGCAGCCGGCGAGGAACTCTAAGTAAAGTATTTTTGTACATTTACCTTCTATTGACTATTTCGAATGAGTATGTTATTACAGGTATTTTAATTTTAATGGGTTATTAGGTTTTGATTATTGTGGATGGGTTTCTTTGTGCAAAATTTGGTTAGCAATTGGACTTCTTTTAATGGCCTCCCTTAACGTAAACGAATTGGCATACTCAGAAAAGATGCTAAAAGACTAATATACATAGTTCTAGGAAAACTTTTATTTAACAGGAAAATAATCATTATTAAGATTCATTAGTATTTAAGAAATGCGCCAAATTCTGGCCAATAAAATTAATTTTAACTATGACAATGTTACCGATTTCTGATTCAGATCTGTCAGAAAAACTGTTTCTTCAAAATTTAATTTTTAACAACGATTTTCTTCAGTGGTTAACGAGATTTCCTTTATACAGTGCTCAACAATTGATAAGGATCACAGTCAGAAATAGCCAGAGTTTCTAGCAACAGATTATTATAGATATTATGATGATATTATGATATTATAATAGATATTATGATAGATTATTTTTCTAGCAACAACCAAAAATAAGAAGCTGTATCATCAATTTAAATTAAAAATAGTCAAAAAATAATTGTGATCCTTATCAATTGTTGAGCAGTGTATTAGATCCCAAATATTGCCATGGACTATTAAAAAAATTCGTTACGGGAGCCCATTGTAGAACGGGTATTAAAATTAATTAAGTGGCGCCCATGCAAAAGTCGCAGTACGAACGGTTTTGTACAAACAAGTTTTTTTTGTTGTTGATGTTTCGTACACAATGAAGTATTCCCGAAAAAAAATCGTCTTTCTCTCCGAAAGTCGTTTTCCGGGAGGTTCGTTAAAATTCTATTCTTGTCGTTGGTAAATTTTCGCGCAAAGGGGAGTTTATTTTCCGAACCGTCGGCGACCGGACTTTTCTTTAATTACATTTTTATTATGCGATCAGATTTTCCGTGTAAATACGTCTTGAAGCATGCGCAAATATATTCTGTAAATAAACTGTACTCGTACCGCATGCATACCATCTTGTCTTCGAAGCATGCACACTTAGCACTAACGCTTTGTAAATAAATATGTAGACACCACACAACCACACAAAGACCGAAACAGCAAAAGTTCGGCGGCGGTAGAAACCGAAAACAAACTACACCGAAACCGTCTGTACACAGTGAAGAACCACCAACAAGCTCCTCAGGAAAACGGTACTCTTCGAGAAGAACCAGCAAGAGCTCCAAAACACCCAGCGAATCCTCCACTTCATCCAGCTTCACCAGAAGAGGCTACAAACCCAAAGTGCAACCTTCAGCCGTCGATTCCTCCGGCAGCAGCTCGTCCAGCTTGTACAAGTTCAAGCTAAACAGGTAAATGCAACGCATGAAATTGCCGTATACACCACAATTAAACGACATTGTTGGAAGTTGGAATGGCCGCGATTGTGTGGCGCTATTACTCCTTTCTTCTTATCTTATCAATCATCTAATTTGTTTCTTAACCGCACCCTTCGAGCAAGCGTTGTTTACAAATGGCCTTTCTGTTAGACTGTTCGCAAAGTCGGAGAAGTTTCTTTATCTACCGCCGATCTATCCTCGCCGGGCATAGGCCGGAATTCGACGGCGTAAATTTCACGCAATTACTTCGCAAATAATAACTCCAAAGGAACTTGATGAAACGCTTTAAAATGTTCGACTTTTGCTGCATCTATACAATGTTGCAGAAGTTTTTTTTCATTGCATTGAAGTATTGGTAAACTTGTGTGGTTAGAGTAGGAGCTTCCTCTCTCACATAATTCTAGTAGCAAGGAAACCGAATCTCATTACACATATTATCTACATTAAAGATCTCCGGGCAGATGGCAGTACAAAACCACTTCGAAGCCCCGGGTAACTATCCGAAAGCAAAACAGCGACGTAGCGGCAAACAATAACGAAGCCTCGTCCTCGTCTCCGATGCCGCCCGCCGGCGTCCAGGACGGCCCACAATCCCCGATCAACGACGTCGTTACACCCCAAGCCCGATCCGACGACGTCGACAGTCTAGAAGGTTCCGAATCAATTGCTTCAATTATTGACGACGGTAGCGCGACGGGGAATAAACTGGACGCGAATCCCAATCCCGATGAGGACAGGGAGCTCCGGGCGGCCGCTCAGCCCGCCTTTCCAGTCGAGACGATTAAGGTCGAAATTTCGGCGCCGTCCGATTTCGGGGATATTTACTACGAGATTGCCACCATCAAGTCGCCCTATACTTTCCAGGTAATCAGTTTTTCTTCGCGTTTGAATAACGTACACAAAACAAATTACTTCGTTTCCTTCGCAAGTACTTAATTATAATGCTCGATTTCACCAACTGTCTTTAGGTATTTCTTACCTATAAGTAATTTCTAAGGTAGGAAGTACTTAAATTGAATGCTTAACTAAATAGAATTTCATCAACATAAGAAATGTACTACGCTTACTAAGAATGAAGAACTGAGAAGAAATTGAAAGAATGTAGAATTGAGTTACTAAGAAGGTATATAGAACTGCCTAATTTTGAAGAATTAGTGGAGATCATAACTGAAATAAGTAGAGATAAAAGAAGAGAAATGAGGTAAATATAACCTCAAATTTTATAAGCTATATTTAATAAATACTTCAAAACTTTAACTTATTTTCCATATTTTTCAACTTCCACTGGTACCTATAGAAATGTTACTCTCATCACAGAACACCCAGTATATAACCTACATAATATAAATTTTTTCCAACTTCCATTATATTCAAATGTTAAAAAAAATTTACAATTAATTCTCGAGCTGAAAAATGTCTGTTATTATTTTTGTGAATAATATCAATTTGACCATCCTCAATTAAATTATCTACATTTTCAACTTCATCTGGTACAGCTCGCATATTTTTTAATGAACGACAACTAAAATTGTTTAAAATATATCTACTATAAAATTTACTAATCTCAAGTGAGATTATCAACACTATTATTAAGTATATCCTAAATGATTTTGGCAAGCCCAGTGAGCTGTCCTAACTTTAGGAATTTCCTGTCACCTATAAGTATTACTTAGCTTAGACCATGGTGAAAAGCAAATTGTAATTAATACTTCCTAAATCCAGTTTAAGTAGTACATAAGTGCAAGAATTGGTTAGTGAAATCGGGCATAAAAGGATCTTTCTTTAACTATAGTTGTTTCATTTTGCTTCTTATTGTTTCTTTAATAAAAGTTTATTTTGTTGGGATGGTCACTCACCAACATAAATAAGAGCAAATAACACCCAATCTACAGACGAACTCATCAAATAAATGTAGTGTAATTATAGATAAAATTGCTACTGATAATCCTTGTGAGTATGAAACAAAATTTATACCCTACTAAAACTCGGTTATTTTCTTAGACTGTATTCTTACGTAGAAGACTTAATGGTAAGTTTAATATCCGGCATTATTGCTGCCTGTAATTTGAAGTAATTAACAATAACCCCTGTTTGGAAACTTAAAATTTACACTACCGGCTACAATTACGTTTTTAACTGGTCGTTGGGAAATCCAAAAATTCCCCGTGCTGTGAACGTGATTAAAATTTAGTAACTTCGATATTTCATTAATCGAAAACCGCTTGTTCGACGCGTGTATACACGCAAATTTTTACCTTAACGATCTCGCCCACGTACTCATTAGCCCGGAAAATTCCCCGAGTCAATCCGATGTGACTTTTCAGTCCTTCGCCTGCTCGAGCGTTTTAATGCAAATTGAAACAGGCTTATACCTGTGTACTGTTCGTTTGAGTGGAAAATTTCATACTAATTTTAATGATTATATTTTTAATTAGATAAATAATTGTTTATTTAATAATATCTAATAATAATAATCATTATTCGCATTATAATTTATACAATTGTGAGTATTATATTGCATAGAACTTTATGAAATGTAATTAGGTAGGTTTTTTTGGGCTAAGTGGGTTCTGTTGTAGGGTTACTTACATACCTTATAGGGCTCGTGTACCTGGTGACATCACGCACGAGTGCGTGATAACTCGCAGCGGTGTTAACCCCTGTACTTGTCACACTTTTGAAATACGTTCTAAATTATTATTTGCGGAACGCAGCGGTGAAAAATGGGAATGTTCGGCTTATCAATTTTCCCCTTTTTGCTTTTTTGTTTCGGCGTGGTGAATCGAGAAAGGGAGCCCTTCTGCCGAATTGGAACTGATGGGCCAAAATTAGCTAGGTTTTTTTTGGGAGAGATTACACGCATTTTTTGATCCTTATTTATAAGAAAAATCCTTCCGTTCTCCGGCGGGGATCATTAATAAAAAATCAACGTAAAAAGTAGCGGAAATAAACCCGAATTTCGTCCGCATCAATTATTAAACCTAATACTACTTCCTTCGCGAGCGCCGTTAAAAACACCATTAAATATTTTTTTATGAAATCTTGAAAACAACTCATCAAATCCGAACGCCTAACATCCCACGATTTATTATTCATATTTTCCTACTCCCGGAAAAACGCGCTACACTCTTGTATAAGTGCTTATTTCCATGCCCCGTTAAAAATTTATTATTTCTCAGTAATCGCTTATTATCTACGGCGCGGGAGAAAAAATAAACGGCCGCGTTTTTCTCTTTTATTTCCTCCGGAGCGTCGGTGAAAAATTCGCTTCAGCATTTTAAGGAGACGAAAATCCGATTAGGGAGTCATCACTTTGAGGAAAAACTCCATTTATTCCTAATTTTAAGTACAGAGGGAGCAGGTAATTCGCCCTCAAAGTGAATTTCAGATTTCGGAGTTATCGGCCGGAAAAATCAATAGAAAACTTCTCGCCGCCGATATTTATAAACTTTTCCCCAATTAATATTCCAGGTGGGAAGCGTGAAGAACACGAGATATGTCACGGTGACTTCGACCTTCGAGAAGAGTTTGGAGCACACCGCCGATCCGGTCGTTAAGGCCACCGAGCCGCTCACCGAGAACATCCTGGCCACGTCCAGCAACTACGCCAAGGACAACAATTTCCTGGATTCCAGCGTCGCGACGCTTCCTCCTCTATACCTCGCCTCCGATATGATAACCCCGCCGCTCGAAACCTTCACGGAGACCTTCAACACCACCCAAACCATGCTCAAAACGCACATACTGCCGATTATTCGGAACGGCAACGACACGAGCAGCTCCACGCTGGTGCAAACGTATCTGGTAACCAGGTGAGTACCTAACCCTAACAACCTGACGAGTCTCGTTAACTCGAGGAGCGCACTTAATTGCTACAAGTCCGAGAGCGCCTCGTCTCTCCCGTTAATTCGGAGGTGTTCCGGCGTTGCGAAGGAATTGTCACGGTCGGAGCGCGTTACAGAATTTAATATGACTCAAAATTGGACATAAATAATCATGTAGTCGAGAGCTCCGGAGGATTATGCTGCAATTTTATCGCTGTCATTAGCGAGTGGAACTTTATACGGCGCGTTTCCTGCGATGTCTCTCGTGAAATTACACCTTTAATCGCGTCGCGCTCGGGCTACTAATTAAAAAAATAATATATTATTAGAATGTTGCAAATTTGTTTCAGATTGGTGACGGCGACTAAAACCCTACCGCCGATGGAGGCTTATCACTTTATACCGAGCAAAACGTTGAATGAATTCAACAGTCATTTGGACGAGGCCGGTTCGGAGTTGCATTTGGAACTCGAATTCGGCGATCAGAACGATCAAGAAGAGCCGGTGAGGAAGGTGACCCTTCCGGCTGATTTGGATTTGGCGAACATCGGCTCCAAGTTTGATATATCAGACGTGGATAAAACGAAAATAGAAGGTCATTTGAAATCCAAGAAACCCTCCAAGCCGGTCTCGAACGAGCTGAATCACCAACAAATGCCAGCTGTGAGTCCCGAGCAATTGCAACAATTGGCCCTATACAGATTTTTGAATCCGAACGCGGCACAACCGCAAGTCATCACGACATCTAAACCCGTTATAAAAATCGAAACTTTATACGAAACGTTCATTCTACCGGTCACTCAAGGGCATAATACCATTCAAAGCACCATCTCGAAATTGAAAGGCACCATCACCAAAACTGACTACGAATTCGGCACAAGCACCATCGGCCCCTCGTTCCCCCAACAGAATCCCCTCCAGCCCCAGTTTCCTCAGTTGCCTCTTCAACCGCAAATACCTCAGTTGAACCCGTTCCTGCCCCAACCCCAACCCCAATTCGCCGTGACTTCCTCGCCCGTTGTCCAAACCACCCAGGTCACTCAAACCAACAGCAAAGTACTGAAATTGACTTTTGGTGCTAAAACTGCTCACACCACTATCTACTCCACGACTGTTGTACCTACGGTTACTACTTCTTATGTTACCGCTTCCGTTCCGGTGCCCGGAGCAGGAGGGTATCCCGGATTTTACCCGGCTCCGTTTCCAGGGTATCCTTTCGTTGGTTAGATTCTAGTCGAATTTAGTAAAATTTGTTACCAATTTGAATGTTTTTGGCTAGTCTCTACGATGGTCAATTTTTTTTTTGTAAAATTCATTCAGTTAATTTCGCTGAATTTTTTTTATTTTGTTTACTATATCTTCTATTGAAGAACAAATTTTTTTGAATTATGTAAGATACTTGGTTGGTAGGTTATTTGTGGTGCTGCAAATGAAAATTTACTACTTAATTAGTTTAAGATAGGTTTAATTCATGGTGCAAATTACTAATTAAATTATCCACCGTTTTCTATTCCGTTAATTTAAGTTGTTAGTTTTATTTCTGAAACGGTGATATATATTTTTAACGTTCGTTTCGGTTAAAGCAGCATTGACCAGATACGAATAATCCGGTCCGTTCCGGGGAAAAACGCGCCGGAAAAATCGTAAATTTTGAACAGTCCAGTGGCTGTTAATGGGCAATGTATGCGTTCGAATTGAACGTTGGAAACTGACTACACTGTACCGTTATTTGTACATACATACATACCTACAATAAGCATTATCATTAGATATCAGTCGTTTGGTATACCTAGCAATATCTTCGAAATCAAAAATTAATTACTTTTGTATATTAATTAAGTTAAGAATCTGTATAGTTAGGGAATAGAATTGTACTGATATTAGCGTGTAATTTATTGATATATTTTTTGTAAATGTAAAGTTTTTTTAATAAATAAAATTCAAATTAAGTGGAAATTATGTAGTTTCTGTTAATCCGAGAACAGAATTAGAATGGCCAGAAGATTCGGGGGCGATGCGTAGGAAAACTCTGAACGTTTTCCTAAATGGATAAAGTTTTTTATATCACCGTCGGCGTCGTTTGCATCCGACCTAATAAAACTTTCCTCAGAAGTCAATTTAGCCCGAGAACTCTCACTATTATTGCCCGAATTAAGCCTATTTCGCACACCCTGTATGCCGCACTCATAAATTACCAGAATTCCAATTCGACGTTGCCATTGGATACTGTTAACTCGGAAAGAATATAAAATTCACCTTAATTGTAAATATGGCGAGGCTTTATTCCTTTTATCTGCATGCGAATAGCTTATTGATTGAGTGGAAATTCCGACAAATGCGAAAAAAAGCAGTTTCCAAACGGTGGAGTTCGATAGAAGATCGTTACCCAGTAAAGAAACTCTCCCACATTTCGTATATCAGATTCTCCCTTTTCCAACGTTATAGTCTAGTGAACGTTTCCAGATTATTGCGAATGCTATTAAATGCACCTCGGGCTATTAATTAACGCTAAAGAGAGCAAACAAAAAAGTCATATTCGCCAATAAACTCGGCTCGCATTGGAATAAAGTTGGGCGAAAACGAAAACAACGGGGAAATCGTTTGCCGTTTTCCCGTTTAAGAAGTGCTTCGTTTATTTTTCGAAAAATAACTCAATTAAAAAGTTAGCAAACGAAACAAATGGCGAAAGAAAAGTAGTAGGAGGGAGTTTATAAATATTCAGCGCACACCTAGAGACAACTAGCGCTCCCTTTTCTTCGTCCGCTTTTGTATTGGCCGCGGAGGTTCTCGTTAACTCCGAATTAAAATAAATCCACCAAGTCGAAATGCGAGCCAACTTTGCTCAATAGGCGATTGCAGAGTAAACTTTTCTTTTCCGGCAAAGTTGAATTTATTACATACCGGTTGTCCCAAGCTAAATACATTTTATACTACTGGTATACACACCCATATCACTTCTGTCGCTCGCTCATATTGAACTGTATGCAAACAATTAAATATGTGGCGATAGATGAGAAGAGGGCGCCCAATGTGGACCTGTTGAGGATGAAGAATCCGGCTGCTGAGCATTTGGGCATCGTCTTCTCAGCGTAAATGCTCAAGTGAATCAACTCCTCGCGCAGTATCGACCTTTTATCTGGTATAGTTTGGTGGAAATGATAGCAGGCTGCGACGAATTTGCCAATGTTTTTCTCGACTCTGTCGCATTTATTTACCAATATAACAGCGTTTGCCTGAAAAAAATAACAACTACAACTCATCATGAGTATAACTACTCATTCAAATTTTAGCAGAAAGATACAAGAAACATTAATTTTCTTCTTCAATAAAACGGTATAAAACTCTACCAGTCTAAACATTGCCTAGTCCCAGAAATCGATTTAAAAAACTGACGGTAACAACAAATTATTCAAATTGACTGCTGCAATAAATGTTACTGCGGAAATAAAAATACACATACCATAAGTGCATTGAAAAGCCCGGTAATAATTTATTAAGGTAGAAATGCAGGATACTTACGGCGTATAAAGTACACTGAAAAATTTCTATCCAGTGTTCTACGGGGGAAAGCGATTTTCTGGCCATTGTGTATTCTAATGCATAGATAATATTCAACGCGAAATCCAAGTACAACGACAAGCAGATGCATCCGAAAATCTTATTGAAGCATTCCAAATTGCTGGTGATCAAGTTCAGATTTTTTTTCAAGTAGTGGAGGCGATACATGAACTCGGAGTTGTTGCAATTGCTCGGCGTCTGCTTCAGGAATTTGTTTGTATGCTTCAAAGCGTTGTTATTGATGTCCAGCATGTTGCAGGTGCATACGCTCGATACTGAGTACCAGATGGTCGTTATTACGAGCTTAGGCCAAATTACGAAGATCAAAGTTTCTTGCCCCATGTACATACTGTTGGGTATTCTGTTTAGACCTATTGCTAAAGTAGTTACAGTAACTAGCAATGTTCCCGTTGCTAGTTTCGAATTTTCCGGCAGAGAATCAGCGAGGTGGTCCATGTTCGAGAAGAATTTGTTCAAAATCGGCTTGCATTTGAATCTTGTGTAGCACATGCCCAATATAAAAATGACGTGATTTAAACGAATCAACGTAAATATTACCGTGTCTGTGGTGCGGCTACCCGGATCCAAATAAATGAAAGCGCATTCACAAAAACTAAATAGCAGAGATATTGTTAAGTTGATATATTTAAAAATCTCATCCATGGTGGTTTCTTTTGCTGCTTTGTGATTCGATCTCAGACCCAAACATCTCGTTATTATCAATAATTTTCTGTAGACAAGTAAACTGCTCATCGTCGAATATTCAAATGACCATCGAAACACATCCAATAAGGTAAATGGCTACTTCAATATTTTTATTATTTATCGATTACTTTAGAAGCTATTCAATTTTTAATAAAGGATTCTAAATGGATAAACAATACGCTTCAATAAAATTATGGTGTAAAATTAAATATACAGGGTTGTTTTCAAAGACATTAGAATAAAGAGACCAAATGTTACAATGATAAATCTCATAAAATTGCGGACTATTATTGTTTTAAAATTGTTAGGGAGTGGGGGAGAGAAAGACATATCTCTTAGGACTCGCTGGCAACGCTGTAACGGAGTGTCAATGAAATGTCATTATGATCGCCAGTGGGGTAGTTTTAAAGTTAACAGCATTGTTACCGAAGACCATACAAATAACAGACCAAATTGCTTACATTTTCATGTGGCAAATCATTAATTCCCACCCGATATTATCGCAGATGGAATTTGATATATTATAACTACCCTACAACTACAATTTTATATTATATAAATAAAACAACATGTTCTGGGATAGTACGAAGCATGGGAAGACCAAGGAAATGATGGAGCGATATTACCATTGATGGAAATTAGTCATGGAGACGAAGAAGGAACAGGCATTGATTGTACATGTATAGGAAGGAAGAAGAAGAAAAAGAAGAATAAGTTGATGATATTTAAAAGAATATCCGGTACCCTACTCCACTGATTCAAATGAAAGCAATATAACTTAACCTAAAAGTACTTACCGATAAAAGGACAAATTTGGATTGAAATGATACACTTTCTGGCACACTACACACGCATGCACCATTATTGTTTATAGTTTTGAAAAAATTTAAATAAAAAGACTAGATTTCTCATGAAAATGTACATAAACACAAAATAGTTGTTAGAACTTACTGGCAACGCTGTGGTAATTTTTTGTTGCCGTATTTACGTAGATGTTTACAATCTTAATATTTCTTTAATTGAATATTGATTTAGTATTTTTAAATTTTTACCTTGTATTCAAAATTTTAAGGAATAATTCGATCAAAAACATATTGTGAAATAATTTGAAATGATTTGCCACATAAAAATGTAAACAATTCGGTCTCTTAATTCTAATGTCTTTGGTTGTTTTAAATACATGTTGATAATTTATTGGATATAAGATCACACTGTATAGTCGTATATTTAAAAGTTTGGGAATATAAATGTAACTAACAAATGGTGTATAAAAACTCCTGTAATATATGTGGAAAACTGAACTTTTCGGGAAAAGCGATTCGGTTAAATGTAATTCGTTCGAAATGGATGTGACCTAAAGGTCGACCATATTTTACCCATTAATATATATGTTTACTTCCAATTTCGAGTTTGGAGGCAAGCCGTTAACGAAATATGAGGGTCAGCAGAAGTTGGTTGGAATTCGATACTTACAATGTCAACTTTTCGATAAAATACGAGGGCCATTTATAATATGTTATGCGAAATTTCACGTTATTTCTAATACAAAACATGACTCCTCGAAAATGTACCATTAAGTACAATCTAATTGTGTATATTAAAATTGAATACATGCACCTAAAAGTACATATTTTCATCTGTTTGAGAAACCTAATATCCGAGCTGGAGCACTTGAAAACTGCCGGAGAATCACCATCGAATCTAATTGGAAATCGGAATAGCTGGAAGGAATAAACAAATTTGAACAATGAGGAATTAAAAAGAAAGAAAAAGCCCCCCGGTGGAGCAGTGGAAATTCTCTTTGGCGCGTCCCGGAGCCCGAGATAAAAGTTTTTCAATCTATAGATTTAATTTTATTCCGAGTCGAACAGAATGAGTGAAATCGGAGTGAAGAAATTGAAGGAGACGATTTAAAAACTCCACAAATTACTCCTATTTGAAAGTTCATTATTCGGTATCAGCGACGGAGTTGGAGAAGTTTCCAATTTTCCAATTTGCGGCAAGTCCGAAAACTACAAGGGGGCGACGGTGAAAATCAGCTCGATTGTTCAACTTTTCTCGCCACGCTGGAGTTTCCATTATAATTTTACTCTATGTATTCTTAAATTATCGCTATAAATTTTTTAAACTATTCATGACTACGTTCATGTTCATCCTATGCCGACGCTCAAATAATGCGGTGTACCTACATACAGGGTGCGGCAGAAAAACTTACTTTTTTTAAAGCTTAATAAAAACGAAACTATTGCAGATATCAGTATAATTCTTTTTTCCCCTTATAGATCATTTCATCATTTTTTTTCAAGCAATTTTGAAAATTACATCTTTCAAATTACGGCCGCTATTGTCTATGCACTAATTGAATCCATTTGTGAAGTTCCAAGCCTCTCTCTGAAGCATGTCCTCTGAAGGCGCTCTAAATGATTTTGGACTTTTTTAGCTTATTCCAAATAATCCTGAATTTATTCTAGATACTCTTGAACAGATATTATATACAATGTTCAAATACACACTCTTTCTCGCACTTGTGTTATCGCAGCGAACCGACCCGGTATAGGTTACTTAAACAAATCAAAAATTGTATATTTACCTTATAAGTCTATTATTTATGGCTTAAAAAATACACAACGCACCAACAGGTGAATCATCTAGATACATCTATAAAGGACAATGTTTAATTAACGATAAAATCATTATCTTATCATCGCCAGTAAATAGGTGGGGCAAAATTAATTTCGCAAGAACCAAGACTCTCTAGTTAGCAGCGCGACGTTCCTGTCTGAGCTTTTCTTGCGACAAAGTGCGGTATCGGTTTCCTCAACTTCTTGTCTTCCGCGTTTCTGTGTTAACTTTTCTTTTCATCGGCGCGTGTGTGTATAGCGTTCGGCTTTGTTGCGGCGAAATGGCAGGGAAAGGAGACGGCAAAGGCGAGGCGAGTATACTCAAATTGGAAAATCAGATTGCCGTCATCAAATACGTGATACTCTTTGCCAACGTCTTGCAATGGGTAAGTAGTTATTCTACCCCATTTCTTGGGGCTGGATTTCGCGTTTAATTAATTTGCGAATAACCCGTTTATTCTCGCGAGATCTATCACACGTAGATTCTGTTTTTCAATCTAAGGGGATTATCTTTTTTTATCAGGCGTTTGTTGTTATCTACTGTGTATCAGAGTTTTATGTTTCCAAGTATTAGAGTATGATACACTTTTATCAATGACGATTTTCAAATAGCATGTGGAAAATAAACATTACTAATATTTTTTCTGATAACTAAGTAAAATAATGATGACATAGAAAAATATGACCTCTTTATATTACTCCAGTTAAATCGATATTATCGCAAAATGTGGGTCGAATTAGCACAATTAATTGCTCCTGCAGGGAATAGCAAAACTGCTGAGCCTCGACTTTTCCATTCTGCATTAATTGCAAAGGAAAACGTCAGCAAGAATTCCATTCTAATCACTCCAAATCGATGAAAACTCAGGTAGTGTTTATAAACCGCGAGAAAAAAAATTCCCTTCCCAACATTGACCTTCGCTGTGGCGGCGGAAGCGATTCGTTTCCGCGCCCGTACAACTACAGGGGGAATTGAATTAGGAAACTTGTAACGACTTGCCGGATAAGTGCGCGCCAGATACCTATTCCTGTCCAACTTTTGATACCGTTTTATTTGATCAGGTGTTTTCTTTTGGGAGACTCCAATTTAACTTCCGGGAAACTTCCCTAAACGCGGCTATTAAAAAACGCGCCGCCCTCCAATCGACTGTTATTAAATCTAATTTTTTCCAATTAATATTTTATACCCACGTTCTTACTTAACCGTGTAATTAATTTCGTGTTAACTACATAATTATTTATTAAAAATATAAATGTAATTAAACTCGAGGATACCTACTATCTTTATTTGCGTTTGCCAAGCTAGACGTAAGATTATGTTTTGAGGGATCAGAGGGAGCTGGACCCCTTAATAGTAATGCGATTATACATAAAATTATACCTAAGTACGCACCAATTAATTAAAATTAATTATAGTCTTCGGTGACTTGATTTAAAGGAGACTTAATCCTACTAACTATACAACTGAAACCGACATAATCCATTCATTCATTCATTCATTCTTCACTGACTCATTGGCGTGTTTTTTTTACGGCCAAACGCGAAGGGAAATCGTCGCGGAAAAAACGCCATCCTACGTAACTCGACGAGATATATTTTAAAACCCGGAAACTTTTCCTTCCGGGCGAAAAACCGGATTTTTAGGGTATTTTTGGGGTTTTTCGGGATTTTCTCCGAAAATTTTCCGAAGATTTTCTTTAAAATTTCTTGATATATTCTTTAATATATTACCAATCACTTCACGCAAACCGCATATCCCAGGAAAATCCATTTACCGGAGTTATAGGAAAAATAAATTTTCGTTTTCGCAATTTCGAAAAAAAATTTATTCTTCGAAATTTGTAGTGAATGTTTTTCTCTATAATATGACATATAAGGGGTTATTCTACTTTGAACCGTTTTTGAGTTATAACGACAAAAAACAAACTTTCCTTCGCCAATGAAAAATTTATATTTTACAATTACTCCAAAACTAGCCGTTTTTTAAAAAAAATCTCAAGAATCGAATGCGAATGCGATTTCGAAAAAAAATTTATTCTTTGAAAATTGTAGAGGATGTTTTTTTGCATAATAAAAAGTTTACGGGGTGATTCCAACTTTAACGACTATTTTGAGTTACGAGGAAAAATCTGCGAAATTTCTAGGTGAAACCGAGCGACCGAGCGGGTAAAATATATCATATAAGGTTCCGACGACCGGCTTTATATAGTCTAATCATAAATGAGGCGGACTCGCAAAAAGGAGGGAAAGGGCGCGGATTTTGCCCCGCGATTATTAGCATTAGCTAATATGTTAGAAATGGGGACGCCACTGGGATGCATATTTATTTAAAACGAAAGAATTGTATCGAAAATGCATGATTCACGGAGGGACTGGTTTTTAGGTCGATAAGGTGGAATCGGATGATTTATTTCATTACTTTGTTATTTTGTTCTTGGGGTGTTAATAAAGAAAGACTTACAATTATTTATTTTTCGGGGTGCGTCTATAAACCTTATTTGATTTGAAGCGGACAAATTTTTGGATTTGGACGCTATTATATAGTGATTTGTGACATTGAAACAGTAGTATATGGTTGTATAGTAGTGTATATAGTGGTAGTGATTGTCTGACTAAGTGACAAGATCACCAAAAGATCTAATTGCAACAATTGACGACCTGGCAACGGGTCAGTGATCCAAAAAAGGGCGCGTTAGCGCCCTTTCCAACCTTTCTGCGAGTCATCACTAATGCCCGATTTCACCAACCTGTCTTTAGGTTTCTTGCCTAAGTAATTTCTAAGGTAGGAAGAACTTTAGGTATTTCCTATCACCTTTAAGTATGACTTAGAGCATGGTGAAACGCAAATTGTACTCAGGACTTCCTATATCCTGTTTAAGTATGACCTAACTTCAAGTAGATTATAGGTTGGCGAAATCTGTGGCTTATAAATGGTTTTTATTAATTTAGGTTTGTGTAAAAATGATCATCATCATCATCATCATCATCATCATCATCGTCATCGTAAGAAGATCGTAAGAAGAAACTTAGAGATCTTATTTATAAATTAAATTTCGAAGCACGATTGCTAAGATGGAGAGAAAAAAAAACAAATCGTATATTCGGAATCGAATTCGATAATTCACAGTCGGGGGGTTGTTAATGGATTTTAATCCGAACTCCCCGATATAATTATGGCGGTTTTTTCGCCGGAAAAACGTTAATTCGAAAGCAAGAAGGGCAACAGCTGCGTATTAATGACGGAAAAACAAGTGCCGTGTGCGGATTTCGCTGTGGATGAATTATTAAAAACTTCTGCCAGCATTATTTGGATTGCTTTGCGGCATTCCGTCCGGCCGCGTCTCGACGTAACATTTTTTTCATTACGCCCCAATAATTACAAGGCATCGCGTATTATTGCGGAATTCCCGTCTGGCAAAAAACTAATTGTGCGTTTATTCTCTATTTTCGGGATTAAGCGCGAGAAGTAGCATTTATGAAAATTGTTTTCCGCGGGCGACGGCGTCGGAGGCATAAATTACCCACCTAATACTCCGGTGTTGGGCCGTTGTGTTCCGGGCATAATTAAATTCCATAAATAAAAATAAATTATCTGGTAAACGCGATAATAAGCATGCGAAGGTAGTTCCCGGGAAAGCAACGCGCAAACTTATACAATCTTTATAAACGAGCTCCGTTCGCCCCCTCCGGAATTATTTACATATTAAATAGCTCCTGCTATTTAGTATTGATATATCGATGCAGCGGATTTTTCACGGTGCAAAGCGTTCGTTTGCTTTTTAATTAGAATTAGAATCGGATCACAATAATGAAACTCGAGGTAAAATACAAACGGTTCGATTTCTATCGCGGATTTATCTGATTGATACCGAGAATAGGATTTGTGCTCTACCGGAAGTTTGTTTGTAAAAATTACCCGCCTGCGAGTTTATCTATTTTCCAATTTCGTTTAGCCCTCGAAACGGTGTAAAATCGAACGAGATTTAGCGGGATTTCGGGAACCTGATTATTAAACACCCGCTAATTATTAAATTTTTATTAATTAAATTCGGGCGATTTTAAAAACATGTTGGCGAACGTTTTAATTATGTTATCGAATAATATGCATTTTATAGGCGAAAATCGAAATATTCGAAAATTCGGTCGAAGATTAATTGCGCCAGTCGTTTATCAATTTAATCGGAAATGAAGCGATTTTTACCTCAACGCCTAGCGCCCTAATAGCTATCTGAATATTTCATAAATTACCTCTTCCCAACAGCACAACAGACAGCGACAAAATCCCGCCTCCGATGGAAACCCAACACGGGACTTAATGAGAAGAAATAGAAGAGAAGAGGGAAGTATTAAGATATAGCAAGGATATACGCGACTCGGGGCTACGTGGGGGTAACACTCCGAGACAACGGAGACTCATCACGACCGGATGGCTGCGAAAAGGGAATATAAAAGGAACTTTGTCTCGTTAGTCCGGATATAATCCAATAGGAAAAGTTTTTTCTCGGCGGCGGGAAAGATAACAAGGAAAATATGTCCCGCGCGGGGGCGCTGGTGTTTAGATTTTTCTTTCGCTGGAATTCGTTTGATCCCAATTAATTTCGAATTTCGACAGTTGGAAACCGAAACAATCGCAAGGAGAAGTTAATGCGCCTTGAAATTCGAATTAAATGGGGTAAATGCAATTGCGGTCGCTTCGTTAATTAGAAAATCTACCGAGTAATTAATCCGCTGCCAGACTACTATAAAATACCTCGTTAAAATTAGAGATGATCGTTATTTTCGCGTGGAAACAGATATAAGAATGGAGAAGACCACGATGTGAGATATGCGGATTTCGACAAAATATACTATTAGAAATGATTTATTAGAGCTCAAAACCGTTTTCAGTTGCTCAAAAGGTGTTATAATTAAAAAGATATAGCCCTTTGAAATTTAAAAATTTCGGGTTCTGACTCATAAGTCATCAACCAATCATAAACCACTCACGTCTTGTTGTATACTAAATAATATGAATTTTCGAACGCAGTAACAAAGAATACACAAACGAACAAAAATCATACTGTCATTTGTCAGATTTTTCTGAAAAATGCACAAAACAACTTACACGAATTGCAGATCGGCACAAAACACTTTACTGATAATATTGACGTTGACAATAATGTTGCCAAATAAATTTTTCAGGACCATTATTTGTGTTTTTAACACGAAAATCGGTTACAATTTATACAGATGAAGATGTTACTTCTATATTAATATATCGAATTATCCATTAGGTAATGTAAGAAATGGATAAATCAGAAAATATTTATTGCAATAAATATACAAAAAACGCACATTTTGCAGGAGTAACGAAGAGTAATAGGAAACGTGGCAACCTTGCTAAATGTGACTTCTCTTTGCAACTCTCGCTTGGATTGGAGCAGAACGTATGACGATTGTGTGACGTTTTTCAAACTTTAAAAATTAATTGCGGCCTTATTTGGCAACAGAAAAAAATAAAAATTTCATTACGCTCCTTCTTAGAACACACGGTTTTGAAAAAAAAATTAAAAAAAAAGTCGTGGTCTTCTTCATTGTGTAACTACGAAAGTGCATATACGCCGTGGAAAGCGTGAGATTAATAACGCGACAAAATCTCTATTACACAACGCTCTTCGTGTATATGAAACTATTTTTTGCAGCCGCTATATTTTTGTTTCAACCGCAGATTCGTCGAGCGCCATACCATAAATCTCCGCTTTTTGGTTAAAAGAACCGAAACGTGTGATAAATTTCGGCTATTAGATGATAAATTAGATATTTCTACTGATTGAATCGATAGTCCGACGGGCGAATTCTCTTTTCTGTTCAACAGGATGATGAAGATAAGTTGTAACGATCGGTGCCTCCAATAAAGAAATATTTTCGGTTTTTTCCGTTCGACCGTCTCGTCTCGTTTCGTTTCACCCTGATTTATGAATTTCTTTTACTCTCGTCGACGCCTCCACGTTCTTGGTGAACATTTTGAAAAAATATACTAAATTATTATTCATTATCTATCCAAACTTAAACCACTACAAACATAAGAAACAAGCACAAGTAAACAGGGTGTTTATTAATTGATATTGATTTAGTAATGGTACGCCACTGCTTTTTCTAAAATCCATCATTATTTTTGAAATCCTCATTTATTTTGGAGCAAATTACACAGAAATAATAAACACAGAAACACCGTGTAGCTTAAAAACTATAAAAGATTTACGACATGTCTACATATTGATATTAACTTTTCTTCTTAAAATCACCCAACGATCCCCACCCAAAATTAATAAACACCCTGTATATAAGAGTATAAAAAGTTCGTATTCCTCTGTAGATATTTTAAAGGTGTAGGAATTTTGCGAAAGAACAATAAAATTAAACATTAAATAAGATGTAAATGAACTTTCCCATCGACTGTAGAAGCTCTGGGTAGGTATTTAGGGGGATTAAAAATTTTCCGCGGGTCCACTTCGCATTAGGCTAATTGGCCTTAAGGTTTGTTCGTAGTAAAATTTTCAAATTTCTCGTCCGACGGGGGTGATTTACGATCGCAGTCGCACAGTCGGTGGTGTGCTCGAAACACATCCAAATCCAGCGATATATCACTTTTCGCGTTAACGGGGATTTCTCCTCGTTAAGACTCGAAAGAAATATATAAGGGTGGGTTTTGTTTTTATTTAGTGTACCTGGTAGATAAGTATTGTGCACCAGGATAGAAATTGTCTAGAGCTCTAGTTATTTAATTCTCTAGTAAAATGTGGAAAGCTGTGGGGATGTGGAAAAGGGATGTTGTATAATAGATATTTAACATTCGTTTTCGCATTTAAATAACGCGCCCTACCACGTACTTAGATGGCGCATTATAAAGCTGGCAACATTGCTATGGACAGGCCAGTCGAACTCGGACTTGATACTGTTCGTTTCGGGTCCCGTCTCCATTTGTTTATACATTCGATGCAAGTCCGAGTTCGACTGGCCTGGCCATAGCAATGTTGCCAGCTTTACAATGCGCGTTCAAGACGCTGGCCCTCTAAATAGATGGTAGGGCGATTATGAAGATTATGAAGGGGATTATGAAGAGCGGAGTTGTACCTATGGTTTGAAGAATTATGTTAATTATTTTCGCTAATAGAATTACGGCATAATTCGAACTCTCGTGTATGTATGCAACGGTATTCAATGCGATAATGTGAGGATTATTATGAAATGTTTATTGCGAATTTAATTGAAAATTCATCAAATACTATCGAGTATAGCAAAAATAATCCGGATTTTAGTGTAACATACCTAAGCGGATAATTTATTATTAATAATTCGATTTTCCCCTTTCCACTCGTGCAGAAACCATCTAATGATTAGTTTATAAAATCATTACACCTGATGACAATATAGCTCAGACTATTTTTCATTTTACCAAAAACTCACTTGGCACGAAAACATACTGTATAGATTATAAGTGTTGAAATTCGTTTGCAACTACATAGTAACATAATTTATTAAAAGCCTTGTTATGTTTCAATTTCGCGTAATGCATCGTTAAAAATTCCATTAAGAGAAGATATTTTACATTTGTATGCTTTAGCAAATTTCGCATCGCAACGAGATAAATAAAACTGCTTACCTCCTTCGTTTTCCTATCTTATTTCGAATAGAAGAAGCTTCATGAGCTATTCGGATTAAATTTTAATGGGATTTAAAGTCATGTAATTCTAACGAATTCGTATTGTCTCATATAGTTTTCCAATTCGTAACGGTTCCGTTTAATTGGGTTGATAGGTATAATATTTCTCTTTGTTACTTAGCCTCCGTAAAGAAGATTACTAGAAAATTTAATTAAATTTTCCTTTGCTTATTACGAAATTATTAATTAACAAAAGGAAGGTAATCCCGACAACAAACCCTTGCCGGAAACGGGCGAAACTCATAGTCGAATTGAATGGAATTTCCCAAGCAAACAACCAAGTTTTTTCCCCATCGCCGACGATTATTTTAATCCGATTTTAATGGAGATGAATTACGAAAAGAAATCGTTTAATTTCTGCGCTGATTCAATTAAGCTAACGAACGATCGCATCGATTGATTCGGAACGTACACCGACGGAGAAATCCCGAAAATTCCAACACAATCACCGAGAAACCAATAAGACGTAAGTCAGGTGGTGATAAATAACCCCTCCGGTTCGTGCTCGATCCGGAAAATATCCCAAATATTCCGGAGGCCCGTCCGCATTGAGTAAATTGTGAGTGAGCGCGCCATTGTCTCGCCGGAATACGAATTATTCGCAAAAAGAAAAAACATAAGCTCATTATCTTAACGATCGAATATCAACGAATTCAACTTTCCTCCGGGCCCGGAATTCCGCCCTGATTAACCTTCCCTTATTTCCGACAACTATTAGATCCGAGGTTGATTGAGTAAGGTCCCGCAAAGTTGGCTTCGGAAGCCGGTTTAAATAATGAGTCGGGAAAGGCGGGCGGCGTTGACCAAAGTCTGCTAGATCCCGGCTAGCTTAGAGCGGGCTGGAAAAACGGCCGCCCCGACCGGTTCTGACACGTACGCCATTAACATTCCGGGGCGAAAGTCCTAAAGAAAGAGCCGGAGGGACGGGGAAATATACGCACCCGGTGTAAAGGATGAGAAGTCGTATAATGAAAGTTGAAGGTGGAAGATAATTTACTAGATATTATACGTAGTAGTTGCGAGAAGATTTTTGTTCGCAGCGGATCTGGATTAATATAAATTATTTCGAACATCAAATAGCTGTATATGTATACACGCTAAAGCAATAGAAGTTTCTCTTTGACGTGAATAATTCAACGTATCCGTTAAGCCGTGAAAGACGTTTACAACAGATAGGGAGGTTCTTAATACATTATTAAACCGGATAAAGCGACTTTAATATCTTCGACGCGTTTACCGAATACATTGTGGACTCTCTAATCTCTAATTCTACATTTATTTATCATTAGCGGGACGTGTTAGAGCTCCGCCGGCGCGCGGAATCCTCCCTTATTTCGATATTGATATACACCCGTAGCCCCGGGAAAATCCCGCTCTAACGAAATAAAACAATCACGAAGGGCTCCGTGTAGGTCGCGAACGGGGTGGGCGCTAGCTGAAAAGGTTCTCCGAACGTCCGGTAATTCTGTTTCGCAAAGATTAGATTTACAATGGCGTCTATTTGATGGATGCGGAAATAGGAAAGCCGAAATATATTCGGATAAGACTCAGATTTGTTGCTTGTATATACGTCTATCCGAGAGAAATCGATACAGAACTCGCCCTTTGCAAATAAACAACAACCCACAGTGATTTAATTTCCAATTAGAGGCTATTTAGTGCACCATACTTTCCCGGTTTCCTCGTGCTTTGGCTCGGGTAATATTAAATTTCATACTTTTGACCGTATCTGGCCCATAAATCTCGACACGTCCGATACGCGACGTTCCGGCTTTCGAATATATTTTAATAAATATGCCATCTGGCTTTCACGCTTTTCATTCAATATGCGAATGATATTTTCTCGCGACGTCAAGGCGACCGAAAAGGCAAACAGTTTTCTCAAAGGAAATGCCCCTTTCGACACACGTCCAGCCGGGATGCGAGATGACCCAACTATTCCTTACAAATTTACCCCATGTACACGTCAAGGGAACTTCATATAATAGGTTGATGTTATTAAAAATCTGTACAGGGTCATAGGAGTAACATGAGTGTGAGAAGGAGAGTGTATCTGATGACCATTCGGAAGGAGAGAGATGGCGTTTTAATTGATTGTTCAGGATTGTTTAAGAATTATTAAGAACTGTTTAAGAATTGTCCAGAATCGTTGTAGAACACTGGAACTACTTAAAACTACTTAAAACAGTTCGCAATTATTTAGACACAATTCATTAACTACTTGCAACAGTTCGGGAGAAACTGGACAGTCCAGAACCATTTTGAATACAATTTTAAGGACTATTCAGATTACAAATTCACAAGTAAATTTGACAATTTTACCAGGTATAAGATGTAACAGTAAGAAGTGAGAACCATTTAGAACAGTTCACAATTATTTAGAACACAAATCAGTAACAACTTGGACCTGTTCAGGAGAAACTATAGCAGTCCAGAACCATTTTAAGGACTATTTAAATTACAAATTCACAACTAAATTTGACCATTTTATCCGGTATATAAATTGATAGTAAATAAATTTTACTTTCTAATATAGGTAGAATATCCGCTATGAAAGAAATTTAGATGTATAACGTAATGTGGATCTAAATGTAATAATGGGAAATATAAATGCCACAGGCTCCAAGGTGGAAGGTATGTACGTATTTCACTCAAAATGTGAGACGAGTCAATTCCCCAATTTAAGTGTGAGTACGTGAAACAACTCAATACCAGGGAATGTCGAACATCATCTTCCATATATCCATAAAACCGGGTTTATGTGTTTCTGACGCTTTCCACTCATTTCATCTCGATTGGGAGAAGCGGTCGAAATTTTATCGACTGTGCAGGGTCGTATCGAATTAATTTCCCAAAATTATAAGTGAATTATTAAAGAGTGTTTGCGTATTTCACTCCGAAACGCGGAAATTAGGTCAGTAACATCGTAGAAAAATGTTTACATTAATCTTATCTCAATGTACACTTAATCAGGTGTTATTTGCATTTCGATCGTATGCGCTAGATAAAGAATTCTACCGGGATCTTCTCGATTTTTCGACTACTAATTCGGTTCGATACGCAAACATTAGCCGGTATTCCCAGCAGTGCGAGGCCATCAAGCCCGAATATGGCGCATAGAAGTTGGATGTCACTAGCGCAACCCCTTGGGTGAAATATAGGCAAGATAAATCGGGCGCGCCCCTTGTTGACATATGACAACTGCCTTCGAGCCGAATTCTTCCCCGTCAAGAATACGAGAAGCTTAATTTTTGTTGTCTACTAGGGGTAACGCTGTTTAAAGCAAAAATCCACCCCCTTAATTTTGGGTTCTTTATGCATTCTTCCAACAATTCCTAATGTTAATTTATTACAGTTTAAATGAAACAATCAAATTTGTTATGTATTTTTGGAAAGAGTGGAGCAAGGAAAATCTGAAAATTGAAAAAAAGGGGGTGTCAATTAAAAAACTTGTGCTAACGTCATCATTCAAAGGTTAATCACCCTGTATAATAGATAATTGCTGTTTAAGGAATTTTTTATATTACTGTTTATTTAGCTAATAAAATGAAATTATGGGCTATAGGAGTAATATTCAAATTTTATTTTAATATTTTAATTCATCGACTGTACTATAACAAATTGGTTTTGCCTATAAAATTTTTTGGGAAAATAGAAGCAAACGTAAATTGAAAAATCAAAAATCGCGTCCTTTCTAAACAAAACTAACCGGATACAGACCCCTCATGAGCCGGGGCGGAGAGCAAAAAGGACTGATAAAGTAGAGTAGAGTGTGCAAATAAGAGAATTCTCTAAAGTATGCGGGTTTTTTCCCCGAAGAAAATTGGCTTGAGGACGGCGTCAAGAAAGGTCGAGAGAGCGCGTGATCTGTGTCTATTTTATGCTGATACTCGCGAAAAAAAGACCCCAACAAAAAACCAAATAATACTCTCGCTATAACAATTAAAAAATGTAAGTTATTCCGAGCACCTCGTAATTCAGCTCGTTACATCATCTTTATTAGGAGGATAACTCCCGTTCCGAGTTGTAAGTAGCCGTAAAACGTGCTCGTGATGCTTCCTTAATTTCGAAATCGAGTAATCCTCTGTATACTGGAAAATAATTCAAACGTCTCGAGGCGAAGTTACTTACCAGAAACTCCGAGGCAACACATGAAACTTGGACCAAATTCGTGAAAATACATTAATATTTTTACAGTAAACTCGCGTTTTTCCATTCGTTTTAAAGTAGATTTGCTTGATCTTCTTTGCAAATAAAAAAAATTCGTTTCGCAATCGAATTGAAAAGTTTTTATAGGAAGTATAAATGTATCAAGCGACGAACACGAGCGAACAAAAGCAAAAACCGACCATTTAAATCCATTAATTCGCAGCTGATACGGCAAGATTTTCCTAGCAGACATGAAAAAACAAACGGCCCCAGCGAGTTTGCAATCCACTTGTATACCATCGAGGAAAAGCGCTCGCCCGGTCGATCGCCCGCCTTCTGTAAATAATTGACGTATCAAATTTTTAGCCATAAAAGCGCCGTATCGCTTTCCGAACCTTTTACCGACGTATTTTTTCCTCGGACGTAATTTAAAAAATAACCCACATCACTCGTCGGTCGCAGGAGTCGGCGACATTTCCAGCAGGAAAGCCCCGGCCGGCCCAGTGCCGGGAAAATTATTACACTTTTCCACCTGACAATCAAACGCGAACGTATTTCTTATTTTCCACTACCATTCGAGCCGGTATTTTCTTATATTTACGATCGATAACCCACCACCCACCACCCGCCACTAAAACCAATACCCAAGTATTATGTATAGATAATTAATTAAGCAAATTTAGTCTTCGTTAATTATGATTAACTCCAGGGAGTCCTCGAAGTGAACGGGTTGTTTCGGCTATGAAGGAGAGCAGATGCGTTGGGAAACTCCAATCGAAATTTATCAAAGTTTTCCGGGAATGAACTGGAACTGCACCGTGTCAGCACGAAACCCGGCCACATATTGAATAGACTGCGAAAGATCGGTCCTTTCTTGTTTTCGCTCACTTTGGAAACTCGTATGATTGATAGATAGGGGTCGGGAAATCCTTCGGACCGATATTGGAAGTCATTGGTAAAAAATGCCCCCCCATTCCGGGATCCTTTATGCTTTTTTTTATTGTTTTCCGTCCGGTCGTCGTAACGTTGTCGTGAATTTGCGGAAACTTTCTTTATGTCGAATGCCGCTGGAGCGAGGGAAGGTTTCTATGCGGCGTTACGTTCGAAAATATACATAAAAATGCAAGGTGAAGAAACAGAAAAATGTACCTATGTAGAATAGAAAGCACGCTCTTATGCATAAATACGTAAAACATAAAACATTTTCTATTATATGTGGCAACTTTATTAACGTTTTGATGCCGTAAAGCGAATAACAACTCTCGAAAGGATGGAGTTCGGCCGTATTTAAATGATTAAAAAAGCCCTAGTACATTTGAATATTGCTCCTTCGAGCGGAAAATATATTTCATTTAAATCTAAAAGCGGAAAATATAACCGTTTAGGAGCAAAAATTCCAGCGTAGGTGCGCCGCGAAGTCGAAAATACCGGGCCCTTTCTGCTGTATTCAGTCGAGCGATCTTTTTCATTAGCTCGTTCGTTATTTATTTATACGACGGCATCATACGCGATAATTATGACTGATGGATAAAGGCGAAATAAGCAGGCCTAATTTGGATGTGAAAATTTTCTGTCACATTATTTTTACAGAAGGTAGAGCTATGTAGATACTTGCCAAAAAAAAGGAAATTTCTCTAATATGATATAATTATTACAACAACAGGGTGTCCCATATCATGAGACTCCATTATCTCATTTTAGGACACCCTTTTTACATTACAAGTAAAATTTTAACAAACGATAATTCCCTTAATTGAAATATTTTTTGATATAGCTTTTATAATGATTATACAAACACCAAACTGTATTTCACAGGTGAACTTTAGTTCAACTAAACTGCAACAGAATGGCTTAACTTTTTTTTGTGAAAATTTGTACAGAATATTTCAGTTTAGTGACATATTCTTGTGTAATTTTTTTTTAAGTTACCGATCCATCTCAAATTTAATGGGGGTCTCCAATCTTCTCAAATCCCTAATTGTTCCGCCATTGTTATTCACCAAATTTTAAAATCGGAATTATATTTATAGGTTCATTTATAATGATTTTTTACTCTTTGTAATTTTCTATAAAACCCCTACTTTTGGAGATAAATCACTTTTTTGGCATTCATACGATTTATGAAATCTGTAGAAATACATTAATTACGAAAAACCGCGAAAAAACAACCAATGAGAGAGCGAAGAAACGACCTTGTCAAGAATTTACTATGACCCAAAGAAATTACTACTTATAGTACTCACTATTTGCCCCATGAATGGTATTCCATTAGAGATCCCTTGAAAAACGCATCGTTTCTTCTTTTTTATTAGCAACAAATATGGCCGCTGCATTTTATCAATGAAATTTCACCGGAAGTTCCCATGTTTTTTTTAATTTGTAGGCGGGGCAAAGTGACATTTGTCATATTGGCGCGAAAACTATTTGAAATAAATGTCCGGTTTCCCTAACGAAAAATAAGACCTTATTCGATGAATAAATTTAACTGTCGAATTAAAAATTGATGTTTAAATTAACCAACTAAATTTGACAGTTACAAGTTTTATACAAGTGTTTTTCTTAACAATTTTTCGTGATTTTTTTATTAATAATAACGTGAAGAAAATGTGGTGTCCAAAAATCGTATTAATGCCAAAAAAAATAAATTTATCTCAAAAAATATGGATTTTATAGAAGATAGCAAAGAGTAAAAAATCGATATAAATGAACTGATAAAAAAAGTGTCTCATAATTGGACACTTAACTGATTTGCTGCATTTTGAGTAAATATTCTAGCCAAGATGATTTTAGGGGAAATTTGTGGTTAAAATGCACAAAAAAACGAAATCAGATCGCCGAGGACAACTCGGAGGAGACGACGTTTCAGTTTCGTAGAGACGAACCCGCCGTCCAATTAGCTTTGTTCTAATTACAGTTAGTGAGAAACGAATTCGCTCTGCAGCAGTGTGCATTGCGGTTTGCTTTATTTTCCGAGTCCGTAAGCTGAAAATAACGGTCTAACCCAAATAAATACGAGATATACCTAATTAAAATCTGCGCTCTTTGCTTATCTACCCTTTCAGGAGTTTTCTTTTTGATAAAAATTAAACTTACTCATTATTAACTACTTGTAAGACGCGTGTGGTTAACGATGAAGGAATTTCATCCCGCTATCTAGTATATTGGCGGTAAAAACAGTCGTTAGATGCACCTAAAAAACATTAATTAAACACACACGAGATACACGAAAATCTCAATTAACCAACAAGAGGAAGACAAAGGCCGTAATTCACCCTTTAAGACAATGCTCTCCTTACTGAATCCTGTTTTTTGTTATAACACCGCATTCGCTTTGCTCCAAAATTACATTCAATGCGCATTGAAATAATTTATCCCACTCCTGATTTTGGTAAAAAATTCGCTTAATTACGGATAAACAAGCTCGAAGGGGGAGAGTCTTAGATAAGGATAGCGACCGGGTCTTTTAGGTTCGGAGAAAGGGCAATTACCGTCACAATTACCGTGAGGCATTAATAAAGTGCGGTCATTGAGTTCGTAATGGACCAAACTATCGCGTTACCAGCGATGGTGATCCGAAGTAAGAGGATGGTTGGAAGCAATTCGGCTTAAAGAGGAGCAATTTTCAATTTACGTTGCACCTGTGTAATCGCGTAATTAAACGGAGCAAGGACAATTAAAAGCTATAAACGAGGATAATGATGGAATCAAAGGGGAAAAGAAGGCAAAAGTGTTCCGGCCGCCAATTAAGGGTCACCGTCGAGAATTTAATTAACGTTGTTTTAGAGGCTCAAAAAGCAGAAGTGTGCACCGCACAAACGGCGAATCTCCAATTTCCCGCAGGTTTTGTTTGTTAATTCGGCGCGGATTCATTTGGAGATATCCGAATCCCCCGACGAATCAATTACTTCTGGTTGCCATACGAATTGCTGGCTTCGCGAAATAATCCTACTTATATTTTGATCGGCCTTGATACCAGGGGCCTTTCGACCCCACGATTTATTTGATTTCTGTTTTTTTTTTCAGGCCCTCGGCGCCGCAATCTTTGCCCTTTGCCTTTGGCTGAGGTTCGAGGAGGGCATCCAAGAATGGCTGCAGAAATTGGATTCCGAACAATTTTACAACGGAGTTTATGTACTTATAGTCGCTTCGCTGATCGTCATGATTGTGTCCTTTCTGGGATGTATTAGTGCCCTGCAGGAGAATACGGTGACCCTTTTGGCCGTGAGTACACCCATTGTTATTTTTCCTTTCGGATTATTTCGGCTCGGGCGGGCCGGACTTTGTATTTTGTTTAACAGGCGGATTACAACGAATTTGTTTGGGTTGGGAAAATGATGCCCTACAACGCTGTACCTAATTGGTCGCATCGAATAAAAATATCGACGGATACATCAACATTCAAACCGGCAAACTTATAACTTTCGATATTATAAAGTTTGTCGAGAGGAAATCGCTCAAAACAAATCTTTGGCCGAAGTAATAACAGTCTATTGAAAAGTTGCGAAGTGAGTTTATCAAAAGTTTCATAATCATTAGTCAAATGGCTGACAGGTTTGGAAATTAGTTTTTTTTCCGTCCATCTCTTTCGTCTTATTTTTCATCCGCGAAGCCTCCTCCGCTTTTCTTTTGCGCTTTTCCGCCATTCGGAAAGTTTCTCGGAATGAGTTTCAGTTAGTTTAACGAACCGGCGGAAAATGGACGTTAATCAAATTCGAATTGAATATTTCGCGAAGGAAATAACGAGATAATTTATATCGGAAATTAATGTTTTTCCTTCGAAATTTCTTATTACGAATTTCTAAATCAATTAAGAATACCTATATATAGGAACTTAACACCTACGCTTTATTCCTCCTCTAATACATACAGTAAATATTTCGCTTATAGGATGATCTAGGTGTGTTGGAAATGCTTAATTTAATTAAAATAATCCATTACCAGAAATTGAGGTAAAATTTTTGCTTAAGAAAAGTAAATAACTTTCCACTTTTCCCTAAAGATGAACAAAACCCATTAATTTCGTATTGAGCGAATAGTGGGAGTGGTAAAAATTAATTAACAGCTATAGAAATCAATGAAACTTCTTTTAAACATTACCATTTCCCCACCAATTGTATGTTATTCAATTCAGTCACGAATCGAAATAAATTCGTTTTCCACAAATAAAGGCTCTTTCCAGCGGAGAAAACGATTTTTACCAGTTTAAGGAAATCCCGGCGAGCGAAAAATCTCTACTTATCACGTACCGTTCCCACTAATGATTTATATTCTTGAGGGCCGTTTAATGAAGTTTAAATTATTCAAAATGTCACGTTTCGTTCCTTTTTCGCCCCTCATTCAGAATTACATCAGGTGCAATTCGAGTGCGTATTGATTTCGATCGGATTTATTGTTCTGTTTTAAAGGGATTTCCCCATAAATCAGACGAATTCCGAATTCGTTATGCCTACACACGATCCTAAAGGCAATGTTTTTTAATCGAATATGCCAAATTCGTTATTTAGGTAATACAAAAACCACTCCCACAAATGTTAATGTAAAAATGATTTGTAGTGACGTCAAGATCGCTTTAGTGAGGATGAACTATATGCGAGATTGAATTATCGATTCGGAATACGAGGGTGGTAAAAATAGTAAGGGTTTGTTGGAGTAATCGGCACGGAAATTGTCGGATCTCTATTAAAATCCAAGAGACAGGCAGATTACGGCGTAACAGGGGAATTGTTATGAAAGCCTTGTGCGGCTCCGAGTTGAGTGAAGAACCTTGTATCGTGGAAAAGGGCTTTTCCGCAACGACAGAACAATACACTTTTGTCGTACAACTTTCCGAATTGCTTCTTTATATTTATTTTTTTTTGTCGGATCGTTCTCGGAGCGGCCGAGTTAATAAAACTAGAAAGAAGGGATTAATTAGGAGTTAGAAGGGAGGCTTTAAACTTGCTTTATAGTAGAAAAAAGATCGTTTTTGGCTAATGTGGGAAAAACGCGGGCGAGATAAAAATTTTGTTATGTGTATTTGCGTTAATACGCGCAATTTTTCAACTAGTTTATCTGGTGGAGTAGCGCTCGAGAAAAAACCGTGTTAAGCTGCAGGGACAGGTTGGAAATCTTTTTGTCCGGAGGACACGTCCTCAATTTATATCCCCGTTTATAGTGCTCCCCAGAGCAGAAAAATCAATTTATCTTATTGGACAAAGAGGCAAAAGTGTTCCAAATCAAATCGAGAAACAGCTGAATGAACATTTCGGGATGCCGAACGAAACGGGAATTAGATAATCACTATTAGTTTCCCCGATTACCTTTCGATGCCTCGCCGAAAGGAAAACTTATTAAAACTTTAAAAAGGAATTAAAAGTTTCGATAAGTATCTACGCGAAACGTCGCTTGTTATCAGTTTTGAGCAGCGGGAATGCAATTAATTAAAATCAAAAAAAAAAGTTCGAACGCTCCCGGTATTCGAAAATGGGTAATTCTCGATATTCGACTGAGCAAATAACCCGAGAAAAAAGATTTTCATATTCTCGCCTCCTCTGCGAATGAGGAACGAGTTTATGGGGCCCGGCAGACACGAATGTCTGAATATTTATCAAAATCTCCAAACGGGGACCTTTTTTTCATGATTCCCGTATTTGCCTAAGATATCGCGCCCGGAAAACGGGCCAGAAAGAAAAGATGGAAATTTATTTGACCAACACGAGATGAATAACTTAAGGAAGCGGATTTATTAAATAAATTTCGCTTAAAATTATTTTCGATATATAAAATGTCTGTCCTCCAAATGAACAATAACTACCTATTTGTTGCTAAATAAAAAGTATTGTTCACAAAGTTACATTGTATATATAGGTAGAAACATTTTTGCTTAATGAAAGTATAAAACTTTTACATCAAATAGTTAAATGTGGTGGACTTTTCAATGTTTCTTATTAACTGTTAGCAGTAAAATAAAAGAAAATTCCTTATCGTTCATTTATTAAAACAATAAAATTTTTATGGAGACTATAGTCGCCCGGTGGATGGAAACTTTTATTCTCCGGCGTAACTGGAACTTTTTGATAACTATTGTAAAGTTTAAAGTTCGCCTTCGGGGCATTTCTGAACTGCAACGGAAATGCAAGATGCAAAATGCGTTTTCCTACCAGCGAGTTTACTAATTGTAGCTAAATGTCCTTTGTTTTCCGCGGCAATAAAACAACAATATCCGCGCCATTGCCATTAGTCAGATGTACCGAATCATCGTTTACCCAAATTAACGGGTTATTATAAAATATCTCACTTTAATTACATTGCAACTAATAATTAAGACAAACACCAGTTTGCCAACTTTACACAGCTTATACGGAGGAAATGTATAAGATTTGGAAACTAATACCTTTTGAAGAAATAACTAATTTATTTATTTTTATCGAGTTTTGAGTTGCAATAAAAAACCCATATGTATTAGAAATTGAAGCTCGTAAAAAACGGGGTTTATGCTGGGTAATAAATTTAGAAAGCCTTAAATGTAGCGAAGTAGTAATTTTTGCAATAATTTCGAATTCGGCGTTTTTGAATAATAAAATTCATCCGTAAAATTACTTACTTATGGTACATTCCCGTTATTTTATTCGACTAAGGGATAATCATAAATTTAGCAGTTTTAAATGGACGTTTAAAAATTTTATCTCGTAAAATTTTATTCGTTAATATTTTTTTGGGTTTTGGACTTATAAAAGCGCTTATAAAATTAGGGTTTAATTCCTAATTTACGTTCGTTTTATTGTCGAGGGTTGAATTAATGTTTTCCATTAAATTAACTGAGTTGAAGTTGACGGCATGAATTATCTAATATATTCTGTTAAGAATTTCGAATTTCGAATTTTAACTTGCCATCAGGCGAAGTTACGAACGCCTCATCACGGTTGATTTATACGTATATAATAAACCGATCCGAAAAAAAATAAATAAACATAACAGAAATATAACCAAAATACGTTATTCCGTTCACTCCATTACGTTTGCCTGGAAAAATCCCATTTCACATAAAGTGAACAGTCAAGCGACGCCAAGTTGGATGTTTGTCTTGTTTGCTCTATCCGGTCGGTACAAACTTTTGTTACGATGTTTTGCCCTTCCTCCGCCTTCTCTTTTCTCTTTACTTTGCTCGTCTTTTGTTAAGATAAGAAGTCTTGAACAATTTGCAATATTTTTCGTCTGGCGGATGAGATACGGCCAGTCAGAGACGTATCTCGATTATTTAACGCACACAAATTCACACAAAAACCTATACACTTACTTACAGACCCACCAAAATAACTACAGACGTTACCTGCGCAACTCTCAAGCAATTATTAAACTATTGCGCATCGCATCTAAATAAATAGAGTTTATTTAAGGAGAGTTCTGGTTGTGATTTTTAACGCAACCCTCGTATTCGAGCGCCACCCTGGTTTGTTATCGCAGATCTACGTTGCCTCCGGGGCATCTACAAATGACTGGGAGATATCAACTATTGTACGACGTGCGTGACGCCTAGGAATCGCACGAACGGATATTTTTTGCTTTATCTAATTTATCAGAGACCGCGAAACTTTTGAAGAAAAATCTCCTTTATTATCTGGAAATTAATGACACGTAGAATGCGGGATTCGCATTTTGATAAATCTCGCCGTCCGGATTGCAATCGGCGATTTCCGTGCATTTCGTGTATATATAGCAACATTTTCCCGTGTATAGTTAGGGGGGTTTCTTACGTGACGGAATAAATTGGCGCCGCAAATTGGATTACCCGCGTCGCGAGATTTTGCCGAAGAACGAGTGAAATTTTAATCGGGGAGTATTTACCGAACGTTAATAAATGCAGGAATCGGGAAAAGTGATTTATTAGATGCGTACAACAGGTGGGAATCGCATATTTTTTACGTTCGTTTTTTGCAGCAACAAAGGTCGTTAAATTTTATCGAAAAGTCGAATTATATCGCGTCCGTTTTATTCGTACATAAAACGTCCATTAGAAGAAGAAAAATCATTTCGCAGATGAGGAAATGCCCGCAATAAAAGCCCTTTTCATAACTACTGTTATGGCTAATGTTTTGTACAGCTTAGCTGGGTTAATTTGTTGCAAACTAATAATGAAATTTTTATTGGGATTAATAAAATTACTCCATTTCCATTATATTAGCCCGATTTCACGTTATCATCCATTCGGAATAGGGGATTGTTATTTTTATCACTGTCAGGTAAATAAAAGTTGACCGCTCCTCTAATTAGGGCGCGCCGTTGATAAAGTATATCCCGTTTCAGCGTTGATTAGAGTAAATTTTAGCGTTAGATTTAATCATTGTATACATTTTCAATTACAGCAAGGCGTGTGCAAACAATGTAAATGATATTAACCCCGGCTTTTATGATGTATTATGAATTAAAAATTTAATTAATCCTCCATTGCCTTTTATTCGCCTTTGTACGGCCTTGTACTAGTCAATACTGCAGTCGAATTTCAATGAAACATAACTGATAAGCGGAGCTTTTAAAAATGCTCCTGACGTTGCCGAGAGGAAAATATTTCCCCCTTTTTCCGAAGATGTGACAAATCCGCGAGCACCTTGTTATTTTTCATCCTCGTAAAGTAGCGTCGCGCCTGCTAGCTGTAATGGAGTTTTATTAGCGAATGTGATTTTACCTGGGAAAATTGTTGTTTTCGTTTTTTCTTTACGGCGACATCTAAAATGATTTGTCTCTATATATTCGCAACACCTCGCTCGCGTTTTAGAATAAAATATCACGCCCGTCGAGCGGAAATGTATGTAGAAATAAAATTGTTTGTTAAAAGAATCCTATTCGATGATGAATGTAACTATCGCAAGAGATTTTATTTCTCTCTTGTTTAATGAAAAATAGCAATACTCTAGTTTTGTTTGGTCGTATTTTATAGGTTGAAAAATATAATAAAAGTGAAGGAGTAACAAACAAATTGCCCTCGAGGTAGAAATTTCATTTCCAAGATGAAAGTAAGAACCTGAAGGCATAAAAATCTCAAACAATTTTTGCAATAACCGAGATAATCTGAATATAGTACTTCGGTGTGTAATAATGAGAATGGTTGCCGTCTTTTCGAAACTGCAACCTCGCTCTAATGGGTTCATATAACTCCCCTGTTGAGCAGTAAAGGCGAACCTGGAGGAATAATGCAACTTCCTAGAAAACACTAGAGAAAAAAAAACCGGTAAACAAACGACTCTTTGCCTTGATTACTGTAATTAAATTCCCATTACAATACTGGAATAGATTTCAATTACGATAAATATTCGTTTAGAGAGCCATTTCCCTCGCCGATCGAGGAATAAAAACGTAGAGCTCAAAAATTTGAATATCCTCCGCTCGATTAAATTCGGGGCAATAAATAAAACGCGATCAGCCAAAGTTCGTTTGACAATTTCGCCCGCTCTCGCACTAAAACCACTCCATCCAAGATATACCAAGGGACAATATCATTTCCTTCCTGCCGCTGGTCGGGGCCCGTAATTGTCGGGCCATCAGGAAAGCAACAGGGATTTTCAAATAACCATAAAGGCGCACGGAGAAGAGTGGACGCCAGCCGCATCGCTTCCACGACGCAGCGGCGCCACCGAAATTTTTAATTTCACACCAGATATCAGTTAACTTTCAGTTCAACGAACACAGAGGCCCGGTTGTAAATGCGTAGTTCAATTGTGGTTGAACCTAGTTTAATAGCAATGTGTGTTGAAAGTGCATCATCACTATTGATCTGTGGTTCAGAGAGAGTTTACGTGAACGGTGCTTCAAGAGCATTTAAAGGCTGTTCAAGAAGGTTTTAACATTTAATGATGTTGAGGTTGAATTTCTGTACAATTTATTATTCAAAATGAAGGTATTATTAGAAGAATTAACCAACGATGAAGATTTTTACAAATTTTGAATGGTTTTTTACATCCTAGAAGACCATAAAACCAGAAATAGACCCAGTCATTTTGAAATATGGTCATATATTGAATTTAAATGTAGATTTCGATTAGATATTAATTTATCATTAACTTGAAAGTTGACTCGCAGTTTAGATGAACTAACGTTCACCTATGGCATCTACAACCGGGCTTAAGTAATGACAGTTAAATGTTAAATGAGTATCCAAAATTAACAGAGTAGGAGGTTAGTTAGAATTTTAGAGCTTAATAAAGACTCAAACTTTCTATACCTTTAAAGATGTCTCAGGAAAATCCCAGATTGTCTCAGCAGAGTCCCAACTTCAGGTACCTTGGACCAGTACCTTGAACCCTTTCATCTAGTTTACCTTCTTCTTCATCATTAATTTCTTGACTTGGTGCTCAGAATACTATAACACTACTCCTTGTTCTTACACCATATACTAATGGTGTACACCAAGGACCTTTTAAGATTATCTCCCGGATTTCTATTAGGGGTTTTGGGGGGTTGTGTGGACGAGTCGTCGCTGATCCGAACTTAATGGCAGCGATCACGTGAGCTGCCGATACGGGAGGTAACGTCGTTAGGGATCGAGAGGGCGCGGTAATAACATTTCTAACAACTAACCGGGCCCGCTATGTAGTTACACTAAAAGGACGTGTGGAAAATTTCTAAATCGGGGTTACGGCGTTTAAAGTACGAACGGGTTAATTGAGAGAAAGTTCAATTTCGATTTCCATCCCATGTCTGCGCTGGAATGGCATCGTTTGGTCGAGGTGTATGGAGGAAAAAAATGGTGGGCGTTTAAGGAGCCTATTGTGTCGCCGAGACGTGAGAACGAGAGCGAATAAAGGATTAATATATCAACGTTTGTTACTTTTGTATGCAAAAGGACATCTATGTAGTTATTTCCGTGGAAAGGATCTCTCGTATATACACGTTTTCTTTTGAAATAAGGAGTCTCGAGATGTATATGAACGTCTACGGTTACGGATGTCTTGCATTTCGCTTTGGATATATTCCTTTTGCTCCGCCGAAACTGTATACACACAAACTCTTACACACCGTCCTTTTGAGCAAAGTAATTAATCTGCTCGAAGGAAAGTTTGCCGAAGACGCAACCAAAGCGAGTTATCGATTCGTCCAATTAACAACGATTTTTCAGCGGCCCGAAACGGTATTATATCAAGGCTTGTAATTTTCTGAAATAAAGGGTATTAACGCCCTTTCAACCCCACCGATGAAAAACCATTATATTCTGACATATACGGCGCTGTTTCGTTTCCCAATAAAACGTATGAAAACCGGGTTTTTATGCTAAAGTGACTCTCATCCTTCCAAATCCACATATTAATTTTGAGCCCTGTATCTTTTCGGTTCATTTGTTTTCATTATGCCCCGTAGGCGCGTTGTTGGTTTAGGAGAGCAATATCGCGGGGAAAAAATATTCCAACTCATTTCTACCTCAATTTTCCTTTTTTAATATTATGATATTTGACCTGTACGTATGTTTATAAGCGTAAAAAAATATTTGCATTTTAGTTAACACAGTATATAAGTACAGCGTAGCATAAATTTTTCAACCCGAAATTCCGATTGAATTATTCGATAATTACAGTGAATGCATTTAATGTTCCTCTAATTAGAATTTACATACAATTCGATAGGAATATAGGAGAAGTAGGAGGAAGTGCATTTTATTTATTTAGCATGGCAGTTAAAAGTTATTTCAGTAATGTACGTTAAGTAAAAAGTATGTAGTAATAACATTAAGTCTGTACCCGTAATATCCCGATTAAATGAATGTTTAATAATAATTATAGCGAAGTTTGTGAGCCGCAATTAGCTGTTGCTCGTTACCACATATGAGCGTTTTAAGTGCGGTTTAGACATTAGCAATTTTCACCTATAACGAACTTGGGGCATTAGCCGTCGAAGCAAGAAAGTTTCGAAACTGAAAATACCCGCTCGAAATGCGCTCCTCTTCCTTCCACACTTATTAACAAAGCTAATTTTAACAACTTCGCCGAATGTAAGAAGTTAACAACACGTGACGTATCCGCGAGCCCCGTTTTTAACGAAATGCCTAATGCACGACGAGTTTAAGCCGCTTAAGTTTTACTCCAAGTTTCGGCTCCTTACTCCACTTATAGGCCGGTATAATATTTTTCATACAGGGTGGAGAACTTCAACATTTTAATGCATTTACCTATACTATAGTTTGCGAACATTTTGAAAAATGTAGCCCTTAAAGGGTAGCTTAAACCACCCTCAGCATTTTTTTATCAAAGAACCCATCACTTGAAAGCTGGTAGATAGAGGAGTCTAGCGTACTGATATAATTTATTATCTGGAAAAAATTTTCCCCAGTAGGTGGATTGGAAGGCGTGCTACTATTGAATGGCCAGCAAGTTCTCCAGATCTTACACCGCTAGAATTCTTCTGGAAGGGCCATATTTTTCATATTGCTTGCAAAACGTAGAAAAATTAATGACTTCCTCGTTAGCGAATGTATTCCAGTTTAGTCTCCAATGCAACATTTAATGCGAATTTAATTTCTACTAAAATTACTTATAAATTTAACTATTTAGGGAGCATTGTTTTTAGATCTAGTTCAATGAACTGGCCTAATAAATATTCCAGCGTAGAAATTATGCAGATATGTTGCTGTCATAATCAACCGTCAAGTATTTTAGTGTATAAGAATATTTAGAGCGTAAAGTGGAAGTTTGCATGAAGATTCCGGCGTTGAGCTATGATAAAGGTTCCGCAAATTACAATGAAACTTTGCGCGGTATAAAAAAATCACTTTAGCGAGGTATGATTAAATTAGCGCTGCATTTGCGCCGATGAATAAACACGTGGACATTCAATTATGTCATCCGATGTCCAGGGGCGGGAAACAAATTGGGGTAAATATTTATCGGCGAGAGCGAGAGTCGGGTATAAATTCGGGCATGTATACCTCCGAGTGCCGCTGACAATGCCCGTACAAATGCCGTTTCCAAGATGGATGGTAGTTTGACCCATATATCATTCCGGATATCAGTCTGTGTTTGATAGGGCCCACATACACCGCCTAAGGCTTGTACTGCATAATTTTGTTTTTGCGACTGATAGCTAGGTAAATGCAATTCGATCCAAATCTATACATCACTCTATATACAGGATGATTTCTAATGATCGTTACTACAATGCATCTTTATGCAAATTTATAAGCTTTCTGTATATACAGGGTGTTTATGAAAGAAGTTAAAGTTGTTCCTTGGACTATTCTAAGAATATTTTGTCCTTTGATGATTTTTGAAAACATTCTTTGCTTCGAAGATGCAGATATTCAAAGATACAATATTCATTAACATCTTTGAAATGGCCACAATATCCTTAGAATAGTCCAAGGAACAAACCCCTTGAATTTTTGCAAAATGTTTAATAAACACCCTGTGTATAAAAAATGCTTATACAGGGTGTTATTTAATAACATGCTAATACTTAAGGGGGTGATGATTGGACCCATTTTAAGAAAAAACTTCATATAAACCTATGTCCTAAACTTCTTAACTTTTGAGATACGGGGTATTAAAGTTTTAAGAAAAAAACAATTTTTTACTGTCATTTTCATACCACTTTAAATATTTTTATGAAATTTGGTGTACGGCGTTTATGCATTAAAGAGCATTTTTTGACCCAAAAATCTTTTTTTTATTTCTAACAGTGGTGTCCCTACTGGACTCAGACTAGATATTTTTGAATAAATAAGTGATACGCCACTGCCATCTCTTAAAATCAATATTATTTTTCGATTTCTCGTTCAATTTAGAACAAATTCGATTTCTTGACTTTTTTTCGTACAACTCACCGTTTCGCTAAAAAAACTTAAATTCATTCATTTGCATCTCCCTGGACGAATGACGACCAAAAACGATTTATCTAACTCTGAACAATAATTTATTTAAGCGGATAACTTTTAAACGTTGAAATTATGAAATTAAAGTAAAATAAAGAAATAATTTAAATCGGGTGTTGGAAATGTCCGCCGAAAGTGGTATGAAAATGACAGTAAAAAATTGTTTTTTTTCTTAAAACTTTAATACCCCGTATCTCAAAAGTTAAGAAGTTTAGGACGTAGGTTTATATGAAGTTTTCTTCTTAAAATGGGTCCAAGAATCACCCCCGTAAGTATTAGCCTGTTATTAAATAACACCCTGTATGTGGGCTACACACCAAAGTCTTGATATATTTCATCAGATAAACCTCCAAAATGATCATTATAAATTACGCTTGTAAACTCTAGGATACTAAATAGTGCAATGTCCTGATATCCCCGGAATAATAGCACGGCCTCCACAACAATAACGCCGTTCTCCGGGTAAGATTCCTTTCATAGTTGACGCGTTTGCACGCATAATCGTGAATTTCTAGTAGGAAACGGGTCTTTTTATTTATTTAGGTCGCCGCCCTTCGTGTATAAGTACACCTCGACGAGCCCCCGCAAAACTCAGAAGCTTAATGTCGCGTTCATTAATTAAATACCGCATTCTTGCTTAATCCTGCTGGACTTTCAATTCTCCTCCGATAATTTGTAAGGATTAACATTAACACGTGTGTAACCCACACGTTGGCCGGGGAATTCATGCATTATTTATCAGATTCATCGTGTATTTTTCTAGTAACACACACGGTAAAATCAACTTATTCGCGGGGCGTTTATGCGGAGAAAAATAGGAAAAAAGTAAAGAAAACAATTCGACGGGTTTGTAGTAGAATCGAACGGGGAGACGAGAAAAATAGCGGGTACGTGGCGTGTAAAAACCGCATGGAAATTCTAACGGATGTGTTCCTGAATAAAATATTAAGAAAACTGTGTATCGTGTGTTCCAGATTCAATAAATCCCGTCTGGTAAAACCTAAAAGTTGCCGCTCGCTGACCGGGAAAACTGCACCTCGCCAACATCTTGAATAAATTCGATTTCGACCTATTTTTTTTTTTCGTAAATTAGTTACGAGTTTTTCGACTTTTGTCCGTTATTCCTCCAACTATTTTCCGGGCGCTTTCCCGGAATATAAATATGCGGTAAAATAGGTACGTGATATTCGAGAAGAGGGCGGTTAATATGAGACGAGAAGCAATAGATAAGAAAGTTTTCAGTACATAAAGGCCGGCGATGTCCGGATCCAATTACACTAAAATGTTGACATGACTCCGGGGACACGAGGACCCCGACATTTCTGATTATGTGCTCAGTATCAAGGCTCGATATTTTCGTGCGAAATGCGACTGGACAATTCCGCCCTATAGACGTATATCTAGAGCTCCTTCTTTAAAAATTAATTGCGAGTTTCACTTACTCGGTAAATAATAGAATAAAATAAAACGAAATTCGTCTAATGAGCCGTGCCTTGAGAACCGCGCCCATTGTAATCTCCGAAAACGATATTTCAAAAACTGTTTACGAACAAAGGCCATCAGTTAAGCGTATAGCGAGCTTTTAAAGAGACTTTCAACTAACATAATCATAATTTTTAATCTCTAGGCTATATTTTAAGGATGAAACATTACAAAACGGATAAAAACCGCGATTGTGTTTAAACTAGACGGGGTAAATATCCCGGGCTTGTTTTCTTCCTTTCATTATCTCTCTTCTTTTATTAATTGCGACGGAGACGTAATTTTCCCTAGATGCTCTAAATGTAAATCATTTTATTAAGGAGAGTCGTGAGGGAGAAATTCTACAGATTTTTAACTTTTTTATTTACTGTTTCATTTAACTTTCGGAAACAAAAAAATTCTTATCATGTACTTAAACAGAAATTTATTGCGAGACTTGCAGTTTACTCTTGCTTCGCTAAATTATTTTTATAAGATTTTCTTTAAAACAATATGAAAAGTACCTTTTAGAAATTTTAGAATGAAATCGTAAAAACCGCTTAGATATCGTACTTAATTAAATGCCATGAAGAATTGTGATTATCAAATTTCTTCATAAAATTTTAGTACTAATGCCCGATTTCATCTACCACAATTCCCAAAGTTAGGTAATACTTAAACAGGATTTAGTAAGTCCTAAGTACAATTCGCGTTTCACCATGCTCTAAGCAATATTTAAAGGTGATAGGAAATACCCAAAGTTAGGACAGCTCACTGGGCTTGCCTAAAGCATTTAGGAAACATACTTAACCCAAACTTTTCATCTTTAGCAGGCTTTAGGTGAAAATATCACTTGAGATTAGAAGATTTTATGGTATTATTTGTTGATAGTTTAAAGAATTTTTATTCTTTATAGAAACAGTTCTAGAAAAAGTAGAAAAGAATTCGATATAGAATATTAGTATTAGGTATTTGATTTATGTACTTCCTGCCTTAGGAGATATTACTAAGTAAGAAATACCTAAAAACGGAGGTCGAAATCGGGCATAATAAATAAAAATTCTAACTTCTTATAAAATTTTCAAAACTCATACCTATACATGAAGAATATAAAAAATTAATAGGTTCAGTATATTCTGAGTGGAAGATACAACATAAAATTTTCAAATGCTATTAATATTGTACTTTGAATAAAATTCTTTCAAACTAACTCGATTCGAAGTTTATAAGAGCCCTTCCTATCTCTCCATCGCTTTCAAATTAGGATAATCGTCTTACGCCGACTTAATCATTCTAATGCCTTTAATTATAATTCGGGGCCTGCCTCAGAGATGAACCTTTATTCGAGATCAAAAACCAAACCATATAATGAGAAAGTTCGCCGAAATTGGTTTAAAACTAATCCAAGTGTTAATGTTTGGCATCGTCCTGGGCCTTTTATGTGGGAGCGCCTCCTTGGCAAAATCAATATAGTGTAAAGCAAGAAATTTTACCGCACTTCAAAAGGAAAGTTTCCGGCGGAGCTTCACCCGAAGGTACAACGAGTAATTAATCGGAATATGTTCGGTAATTAAAGATCATTTCGTATGCGCGGTTTAGGGGAATATATAGATATAAAATTTTAGGGATTCGTTCGGAATACCGCTCATTATTGTGTATTCCTGGGATTTTAATGGTCTCTTCAATTACGAGAACAACTGGTAACGAAGATACTCGATCCTGCGAAAAACACGGACGTTTTCATTCCAATTTTTTATAGGTAGATATGCAAATTGTTTTTTTTTTCAAATCCCTCGTTATTGAAATTAGAGCAGCGTATTTGCCGCGTCACTACCCGATTGGTATGTCCGCGTCCTGATTCATGAGCTTTTATAATAGGAAGATGATCCCCACTTAGCAATTTTCCCGCACATTTCTCGAAAAATAAAGAGAAGCCACTCAAATTGAGGCCCCATTAGGGATCGCTTACGTAAAAGTAAATCATTCCTTTGAAACATTAATATAATCATTTATTATCCCAATTCCCATGCCCGCCATTCCAAAAAAGAAAACATTCTGCCTTTAACGATCTGATGCTAAAGAGAAAAAGAAAAAAGGAAGGTAAAAAAATGCTACTTTCTCGTAATATAACTCGCTTTCTAAACTCAAAAGAATCATTTCCCATTTTCTTGTTAAAATTTTTACTTTGATGTCTGACTGTCGGTGTGCTGCAGGTGCCGCAGGAATTTAACCAATATTTACACCGCAAAAACGGACACTTACAGCATAAGCATACTTACGTACACACAGAAAAATGCTCACAAAGGAGACACATTTTTCGTTATTTTGTACTATTTCTAGGCAACGATTTTGAATCGTGTCGCATGATAAAAAATAACGGGCGATAAAGAATTGAATCTGTTTTCCCTCGACTTTTCATCGTTTCGGTGGCGCGATTAAAAAAGAGAAAAATTAGCTTCGTAACTGATTAACCGACGAACAACGAAAAAAAAATACACCTCTTTCTACGCGGTTTATAGATCCTTATCGAGTGACTGTTTAAATACCTCTTGTTCGGAATCAGCATTTAGCACGCGATATGGCATTTTTTCAGGGGGTTCGCGTGATGCCACCAAGTTGACAGTGAACGAACGGGCGGACTGGAAAAACAATTAACTTGCGTACAAATGCGAAAAGTTATTTTATCAGTAGACGAGAAAAAACCCTACATTTTTTTACCTAATGCACCGTCCATTAAGAAATTGTTTATATGTAGGTATTCAAATATGCAAAATACTTTTCTTGTTATACACACCATGCAGGTCAATCCCCCAACCATTCCTTACAAAGTCACATATACACATCAATAGAACTTTATATAGTAAGTTGTTGCTAATATTAAAAATCTATACAGGGTTGGTCCGCGGTGATGGGGACACAAGTGCGAGAAAGAGAGTTTTTCTGACCCTTGCCATATCGCTCGAGAAGGAGAGAGATGGCATTATAATTGATCCTGTACTTGCTGATGTTTTGAAATTGTTCAGGGTTGTTTAAGAATCACTAAGAACTGTTTAAGAACTGTCCAGGACCGTTGTAGAACTGACTGGAACTATTTAAAACAGTTTAGGATGATCTGAGAATCATTTAGAACAATTTTGTTCACAATTTTTTAGACACAATTCATTAACTACTTGCAACTGTTCAGGAGAAACTGGAGCAGTCCAGAGCCATTTTGAACAGCATTTTATGAACTATTCAATTTATAAATTTACAAGTAAATTTGTAGATTTTACCAGATCAAAGATAACAGTAATATTAGATAATAATAATATTAATAAACATAATAATATGTTTAGAACTGTTTAAGACCCATTAGAACTGCTCAGGATCATTTTAGAACGACTGGAACTATTTAAAACAATTCATGATGGTCTCTTTTAGAACTGTTCATAATTTTAGGTATTTCCTAATTGTTCAAGGCAGTTTTGGAATCATCTGGAAATGTTCAAAACTGTCTGGAATTATTTTGAACTAACTAGGTCCATTAAAAAAAACTTTAGGACGATTTGAGAACCATTTATTTAGAATAAATTCAGGGATATTTGGAAGAGTCCAGAATAAACTAGAAAAATCCAAAACGCACCATTTCGAATTCCTTCAGGACTGTTTAGATCTATTTTTTAGAACTTTTTAGAAGATTATTTAGAATTTTTTATCTAAAAAATCGCCCTAGTTAATAAAACATCTGAATAATCGTCAAATTTACTCGTAAAATGTAGCAATGTAAACGTGCTTTTTCCTAAGTCCACATCGCCGCAGGCCGACCGTTTGTAATTAATTGTACATTTACATTTACATCATCATGTAATTAACTAATACAGAGGGTTCGAACCACTAGTTTAGATTGAAAGACAGGAGAATAATTTTAAAATGACTAAAATAATCGGCGTGCACTATTATTTGATTAATTATAGTCGATTAATAATTATACCTAATGGTTGATAATAAATTACAAAGCGATAAATCTGGTGGTAGTCGGGTTAAATAATGGCGCCGGTACGATATCGCCCTCTCCGCCGACGCGATATAGCTATATAGAGAATCGGATTCGACTGTTTACGTATAAATTAATAATCGCAAATTACGCGGGTCGTGTTCGGCTTCCGATGTTTCACCTACAATAAATTCAGCGATATTTATCATTTCGACAAATCGCGATAAAATTAACCGATTGCCGATTAGATGGACTCGGTCCGCGCGGGGAATCCCCGGGGGAATGTTCACCGAAAATATCAAGCCGAGAGAACAATGGCACTTTTGAGTTTTCGAATCGTCGATAACCAAAGTTTCCGACGAGTTGGGAAGCGTCTCGTGGAAATCGATTGCGAGGAAACTCGATTTGAAAATCGCGGTTATCTAATAAATAAACTCCGCGAGTTCACCGGAGTATCGGAGCACTTAATGCGCCTCGATGCACTCGTTAATTTGTTTGATGAATATTACGATTAAAAATATCTATAGCTCGTAGGTATTTCATAAATCAATCAATTTATGTGGCATTCGTTTATAGGTAAATCAATTTTCCAGGCAATTTTCCTTGACGTTTATAAAACTGTATGAATATCTCGCTAAAAGTCGCAATAAATTTCTGACTTTACATACAAATGAACGTATGTACTGCCAATGGAAATAACAGTGGACAATATGCAGAAGAAATCTGGACAAATTTGAAATACGTTTAGACAGGTGTTATGGTAAATAGTAATAGAATTCTATGAGTTGAAAAGAGGTTATTATTAAAGCAACAGTTGTGAAAGTGAGAAATTTGCAATTCCATAATATCACTCTTTCTTTTTCCTTCATATGGGACTAATGGAAGTTGTCTTTGTTGCACCCATGCAAAGTCCATATTTCGTACAAATTTGCACTTGTCTGTAAATAGGTAAGAGCAAATTTGTTTGCGTGACAAAATGGTCAATTCAATGAATTAAACAAAGATTATTATTGAAGCAACAGTTGTTAGACGGAGAAAGTTTAAATCCTAGAATATCACACTTTCTTTTTCCTTCATATGAAATTAATGGAAGTTGTCTTAGTTGCACCCATAGTCCATATTTCGTACAAATTTGCACTTGTCTGTAAATAGGTAAGAGCAAATTTGCTTGCATGTGCAAAATGGTCAATTCAATGAATTAAACAAAGATTATTATTGAAGCAACAGTTGTTAGACGGAGAATGTTTCAATCCTAGAATATCACTCTTTCTTTTTCCTTCATATGGAACTAATGGAAGTTGTCTTTGTTGCACCCATACTCCATATTTCGTACAAATTTGCACTTGTCTGTAAATAGGTAAGAGCAAATATGTTTGCATGGCAAAATGGTCAATTCAATGAATTAAACAAAGATTATTATTGAAACAACAGTTGTTAGAGTGAGAAAGTTTCAATCCTAGAATACCACTCTTTCTTTTTCCTTCATATGAGACTAATGGAAGTTGTCTTTGTGGCACAATAGTAGACCATATATTGAGTACAAATTTGCCTGCATAGGATGTCAAGCAATTAGTTTTTTGGTCCATTGCTTAGGAGATCGGGACTCGGCAAATAGTGGAATGCACGTTCGCGCCGAAATTCAATTAGGAACCAATAAATAGGGTAAAATTGCACAACATGTCTCTCACACGTGCTCGTAATGAAATTTTGAATATATGATGTCTGCACCGGTTCGGCGCCCGCTATCCCAACCTTGTTGCCGATGTCGATGTAGGAGAATTAACCGAGTTCCAGAATTAATTCCAGTTAATGAACGCTTACACGGCGGTTGCGACATTAATTGCATTCCGAATAAACGAAAAAAAGAAACTGAATATCTACTACACAACTTGTTGAATACAATTTTCCTATGCTACGCATGGAATAGCACTCAGTATATGGTTAATCAAAACGGAGCCCCAACGTTCGGATTTAGATTGCTCATAACTTTTACAGCCCTATCTCGCGAGCGCACCCTTTATATCTACATCAAAGTACGTCTTATTTTCAATTTTATTCGAGGTGTCGCACTTGTACTTCTAATTGCCTCTTGCGCCTTGAATATAAATTAAATATATTAAACGAACTATTTGCATAACGTTCGCGCCGTACGGATTACTTCCGGGTAGAAGACGAACGTTCTTATTATATAGCAAATTAATTGGCATAAAATCGAATAATAAAATTTTTATCTTTGTTCCAGTACATCGGCACGCAAGTGCTGAGCTTCATATTCGGTTTAGCCGGGTCGGCTGTTCTTCTGGATAACAGCGCCAGAGATTCCCACTTCCAGCCGAGGATTCGGGAGAGCATGCGACGTCTTATCATGAATGCTCATCACGAGCCATCCAGAGTAACGCTCGCCATGATTCAGGAAAATGTAAGTGCCGTTTGCTTTTCCGCCTTTTTTTCCCTCTCGTTTCTTATTCTTTTTGCTATTTGCTTGTTGGAAAATTCAATTTGGTTTTTGCAGCCGGTTGGCTCGGTAATCGGACGGAATACACTTGACTTGTTTAGAACGGTAAATTGTTCCGCTAATGCCGCTTTTACATCAAATAAATTTAATTAAAATGCGCTAATTAAATTTCGAACGGGCGTTTCAGTGATTTTGAAATTGTTTATGCGCTACTATAAAAAATAAACAACCTTGCAGATGTATTTAATTTTGCTCGGGCTGCGTTAAATTTAATTTAATACATTTATCTACGGTTTCCGATCGCGAGCCAATATTTACAGGAGGCTTATTAAACCCGTGGCTGCGCCCGATACGTCGAAAGAAGCTTGTTAATATTTTTTTACCCGGGCATAACTTGCGAACGAACTTTCGTACCCCATCGAGGACGGGGGTGGAAATTTCAATAATGATTAAGGTACCGGAAATATAGCGGCTCCGGTCCCGGTTAATGCTCGATTTATGGCCTGTAGTGGATTTTTAGATGAAAATAAATATCGGGCGGAGATTTATGGGTCTATTTAAATGTAGGCGATTCCCGGAATTCGAGAGAGGTGTTTCTGATGATCGTAAAACGTAATTTACAATGTTTTTCCTCAACTTTCGCAAAAAATGATTGGAAATTTTTATACCCCGGCATTTTTCCGCTATTCCCCCGCGATTTGTCGAATCGACGGACGGATAAACATTAAAGACTCCAGGATTAGAAACCGATATATTGCCATCGGCAATAACACAGTCTCCGCGGAGTATTCCATACGAATTTTGTCCTTACATGATCGGGGCTACCTTATCATCGCTTTAATTCACTCATCTCTCTGGGGTTTATTATCCTACCGGCGGTATCGAGATGAATTAGCGAAGGGGATTAAACGACATCGTCGGCGGCGAGTTTCGGCGAAAGTGGAAGCCAACGAGCGATTAATTTCGGGAATTTTGCTTTGCAATTTAGGCCCCCGAGCTATTCACGTTGGTCTGCTACCTGCATATTTCAGTGGGAAGATTTTGAAACGCACAGCATTACAAAATACAATATTGAAACTACATTGTAGTCCATTGAAACGTTACATTTGACTTTGGATGAAGATGGTTTTTTCATTATATCGGCCAAACTTCTTGTCGCACTGAAAATTTGTGAAGACACTTTTTGTTGCAGATTGAATCCTCTACAACTTTCGTCATGTAATTTTTGGTCGCAGAATTGAGGTTATTAACGAAAATAGATAAAAATTGGGGACAAATTTTGATAGAGGCGTTTTCAAGGAATAATTACCATTAGCCATTTTTTCAAATTTGTTAATTTATGACAGTTTTACAGTGCTGCGAAAATAACACTATTCTCCAGTAGGTATATACTCCTGAGTATACAGGGTGTTGCAAAAAGGTTGCTTGCCTAAATTCAAAAGTGTTTTGTAAAGAAGTGTCAGGATGATACAGTTATGGATGAAGCGAATCTAATCTCTCAATCTTAACTTTAACTTCACACTAATTCCCTCTTGAAGTAAAAAAATTTCATCCTCTAACAAGCTCCCCACAAGCCCGAGAAAATGTAACATTTCAATGGATTATTAATAAATGTTGTGCTCACAATTTCTGTTTTCTAAAAAATATATAATTCAACAATTTTTACATCTATTATGATATCAAATATTTTTCAATACCAATAAAATTACTAGTATTTATTTAACAAAAAGAAATTAACTTTAATGTTAGTTTAACATTAGTTACTTATTATTTATTCAAAGACAAATAGCAATCTATAATACTAGTTCACAGTAATTATTTAATGAACTAATAATCAATTATGCACGGGGTATAATTTTCTTATTCCTGAAGAAGTAATTTATTTCTATTATCTCATTTCGATATCGATTCTCGATTTACTCCGTAATATTAGGTGGTTATAGTTAGAAATCGGAAACAGATATTCACTGAAACAAAATTATATAATAACTATATAACGTTAGGTCATACGTATCTTCGACATTCGATATTTCATATTCACACGTTGAGCTGACAACAACAGCGGAAAAAACGTAAAATTATCGATTAGGAGAAATTCTACCTGACGCCCGCAGGGGAGCCATGGAAAAGTATTCCATCATCCCGACGCCGGAACATTGTCGCGTTGCAACACCGAAGGAGAAAAAAATATATAAATAAGGAAATATCGAATATCCTCGAAAATTCATTATACTGACACGTGATTACACGTCGAGCATCGATTTCCCATCCATCATGTCGAAGGAGTCGAATTGTGACATCCTCTATATTAGATCGACTCGAATAATATTGTTAAGAGAAAAGCTGTCTGTTTTTCATTCGTTTCCAAGTGTCACACACACTATAATAAATCTTTAAACGCCAACATTTATCTTCCAGCGCTTCGAATATAACGATACTCTATTTGGTATAAAAAAGAATTTGAATTTGACCGCTTAAATCACCATTTCGAGCAAACCGTGCGAAAATTAACGTAATGCGCTTTCCATTGACAGATCGGCTGCTGCGGTGCTGACGGAGCAGAAGATTACTTGGCGCTGCAACAGCCATTACCGAGCCAATGCAGGGACACCGTCACCGGTAATCCCTATTTCCACGGATGCGTCGACGAGCTCACGTGGTTCTTCGAGGAGAAGTGCGCCTGGATAGCCGCATTGGCCATGTGCATTTGCTTCTTCAACGTAAGTACCCACCATCTTTTATCTATCGCATTTATTACTTCATCCACTTTTTTTATCGGTTTCTTTCTCACTGTTTGCGGCCGCGGCGCTAGATTCACAGGCGAATAAATTTTAGAGCAACAGCTCCTTAGTTTTAGGAAAGTGCAACTTTCGTCGGAAATTTATCATCGAAAATTCCCGTCTTTTAGAACACGAAGAGAATCAGGATATCGCCAGGCAAGCACTTCTTATAAGTAATCCCGAAAGCCCTCCGTTATTCATTTAACGTCGAACTTCAAATTTGTTTTCTTTGAATATCCCGAAATTTACGGCGCTAAAACGTTGGATTATTGGCCATAACTTAGGTAGCATGGAAGTTCAATATTATTGTCTTGGTTTGGGGCGAAGTTCCCGCTTTCATAAATTTCTCGGGGATATTGATTTACTACGGAACGTCGGTTATGTAGACAATATCATCAAGTAATATCCGTTTTTGGGTTTCGGGATCTATCGATTTTCTATAAAACTCATTTATTCTTCCACTACACTTTTATTAATAAATCCCCTACACATTGTATGTAGCGTATCTTAAAACTATTGTGCCGGATAAATTCGAATGTACAGCAATGCCAGTCGGCTTGATTAAAGCACGTATAGAATATACATTTCGAAATATGAACTGCTTTGTTGTATTAACTGAATCTTTAGTAGAACAATTGGCTGCGCTAAGTAAATAACGTCTGTCATCGAGTGGAATGTCGAGTTTATGCCCGGCTCGATCCGAGAATGCGGAATTGCTGATAAAATTCGCCAGATTAGAAATGCGAATATTAAAAAGGAAACGGGGGCGCGTTTATTTCGTTCGAGCTTTACGAGGTGCTAATGCTTATCATTCGCAGAAATGCGCCGTCCTCGGTTTTTATGTCTTTATTATTGAAAGACGGTTGTATATTGAAGTTTGAAGTATTTGTAGCAGACTAGAATTGATTTGATGAAAAAATTTACATAATGATTTGTGCTAAACATTTATGCCCGATTTCACCAGCAAATTTTTAAATTTAGGTAAAATTTAAACCTGATTTAGGAAGTCATAAGTACAATTTGCTTTTCAGCAAGCTCTGAGTAATAATTAAAGGTGATAGGAAATACCTAAAGTTAGGACAACTCACTGGGCTTGTCTATAAAGCATTTAGGAAATATACTTAACCATACTTTTTATCTTTAGCAGGTTTTACATGAAAATCTCACTTGAAATTAGTAGATTTTATATTAGATAGTTTTTATTGCTGTTAATTATAAAATATGCGAGCTGTACCAGAGAAACTGAAAATGTAAATAATTTAAATGAGGAGAGCCAAATTTGCACACATCAAAATTAGGCAGTCTAATTTTTATCTAGGTATTTCTTAGTACGGGTTCTTATGTCGATGGAATGCGATTTAGGTTAGTATTCGATTTAAGTACTTTCTACTTTAGGAATTACATGTGCAAGAATAATACCTAAAGACAGGTTGATGGTGAAATTGGGCATTACTCGCATATATTCTTACCAAGGTAATGCGCGATTAACATTGTTTATTTAACTAACAAATCGTAGGATTCCATTTGCGAGGATAAAGAGTTAATACTTTTAGTTTTAACACTAATGGAAACAGAAAGCCAATTAGAGAAATTTGCATTTTTTGGAGTAGATAGCGAGTTAATTATTAAGTAAACAGTCTACATTTTTCTCCGGACTTTTGCAAACACGCTTTTTTACTTCATCTCCAGTTTTATCCTATTAGTAATTTAGAACGTAGGCAATCCCCTAATATCACACTACAGTCCATCCTCACGTTACTTTATATCCCTATGAGGGGTAATGAATATCAAGAGTTATATAAATTTTGTAGAATATAATATTTAGGCCACCAAAATTTTAAGTTTTAAAAGCGCCCTTGCCAAAAATCGTAAGATTTATTTGTTTTACAATTAGATATCATTTCTTACAATATCAATCAATTTTCAGATAAACAAGGTGATGTGAATGGGCTAAAATATCCAGCTATTTTTATACACCCACATAGTTGTTTAATCTCTGAAATATTTGCCAACTCGTTAAAGGATTAGAGCTTAATCGCAAAAATGTTTGTTAAAGTAAAAGCTCATTTCCCGCTTTTTAAACTAAATAATCCGGTTGAGATTGCGAGTGAAAATTGACTCATTAGGCAACTATTATCTCTGGCAAAATAATCAATTAGGCAGTGGGCGTAGGATGAAATTAAAAAATAGGTATTTTTAAATCCGCGAATTGGAAATTCTCCGAACGGAAATTCGAATTTATCAACGTATGACATTTGAAGCGACGCGTAATTTCGAACAATGAACTCATTACGGGTTGTTGCAGTTGCAGATTTTCACTGGATTTAACTGTTGTAGAGTCGAACATCTACGGGGTGTTTCAAGCGCCCGTTCAAGTGATTCGTTAATTCTAATTAGAGAAATCCGAGTGAAAAATTACGAATTAATTTAATTAACAATAAATAAAACATTCCTCGTGCGTTGGTATTCACAAATATATTTTTTTCCAACTCATTTAATTCGGTATCAATTAAAGTTCAATTCAATCAAAATACACCGACATGTCCGATATTCGATTTCCATATATTTTATGCCCAATTGCGTAGGCAAAAATGATTAATTGTTTTTGTTATAATAAATCGGAATATTTATTAAATTCGTAATGAATTGAGTAGGACATCGAATTTATGGGTTTTTGTTCTATCGATGCCATTCCACGTAAATTCGAATTAAACATTATTAAAACTCGTAATTGGGACGCGTTGTTTTTGCCAATAATATTTTCGCATTAGTATTCATATCTACTATATTACCGAAGCCGATATATAAACTGTAATCAAACGAAACTAGGCTCAATTCAGAATTATTGCACGTCAATTAGCCGAATCGAGACGGGCTCGCGTTTAACGACCAATCTCTCCCAAACACCGACTCAAAATCCTTTTATATATTAATAGAATGCCGTTTAAACGTCGTTAAGATGTAACGAAACAGATATACATAACACCGCATTTGAATTTACCATCAAAGACAATATCTTTATAAAACGAGCTCGACCTACGCGAGAAACAGCCAGCGCTCTAGCATTATAATTAAATTCAGACTCGAAAATCTCATCGGGGCTTTTCCGCAGCGGCGTCCCACCACAATTCTCAACCTCCATTTTCCACTATACCATGAGAAAATAGCACCCTACAATATCTCCCAATTTTCCTTCTTAACATAGTCACATCAACCAGAAACATCCAAGTAGAGATCCTTAAAAGGCTCTTTACTCGATTATAACTATCAAGTGTGAATGACTTACGGGGTGCGCCAATGATTGCCGGGAAAATCTTGAAGGGGATTAGGCGAAAGCGCCGTTGACTAATCTGGGCGCGAGAGGGGTGCCTCTGTGCCGGAGATTTGCGGAAGACAACGCGCTCCGCCGAGGAACAACCGAAATACATCCGGTAAGTGTCAACTTCCGGATCGTCGGCGGATCTCAATCTCGATACCTTCTTTGTATAGAGCGAGTCGGGGGTGCGGGAGTTGCAGATAAGTTGCGAATTCGAATCGGGGGATGCTCCAAATGGTGGAAAATCGAGCCGCTGGGATTTGCAGTTTTTTGCATTTACTCCACTGTATATAGGGTGTTTCAAAATATCTAGATACTATAGGAACTAAAATATACTAGGTAGGATATTAGTAGATATGGGGAAGCCCAATATAACAGTAGTTAGAGGAAAGGATGCTAATTTGGAATCCTGCAGGTACTAATTTGGAATAGTGCAGTATAAAAATATAGAAAAGCGCGAACTATTAACGAATACCAGCATAACGTAGTCTATGTATTAGGAAACAAATTAGGGGTGGTTTAGAAACAGCCATATTAATAGATCCACAAGCTGCATCGTAGTGAAAGTACTATCGAGAAACATTTCCAAGCAAGTAATAAATCGGCTTGTATTTTGTCTGAGACATATATTTTTATGTTTAAATTTGCACAAATCTTCAGTTTAGGGTATCAATTGTAAAAATCAGTGCTTAAATTAGAAATGAATCTAAACATTAATTCATAAAAGTATTTTAAGATAAAAATGGTTATGTTGCTAATTTGGAATACGATAGGTGAAGTTAATTTGGAATATTCCAAAGATATGCCTTCTTGGGTTAATGTAACACAAACTACGGAATATGATTGTGTTTGTTTTTTCTGTAATAGAAAATTTACCGAAAATCAAGAGGGAGAGCAATGGGTGCAATATTTTATGTGCAAAGTCTGGGTGCACAGCGAAATTGCTGGCTATGACTCGGATTGCAACATTTGTGATACTGCAAAGACTAGAGAACAATAAAAATGATTTATAATTTAGATATTTCAGTTTAAAGCCAAATAACTAGTTAATTAAAGTCAATTATCAAGGTGATTGTAATTTGGAATAGCCTATTCCAAATTATATTGACTTTGGGTAAACTACGTCAATCTGCAATATTATGATTAACCCAAAAATTATCCTACTTATAATAATCCAAGATGGTTAAATGTTTTTATAAGAATAAAAGATAAGTGTATATCTGTCTTTTAACGCAGTTCAAACTCTTTTATTTCTTAAACATTTATAATTAATACGATTTTTTTTAAAAGTGGTATTCCAAATGTGCATCCTTTCCTCTACTGTAGATAATATCAAAAAACTTTCAGGTACTTTTATGCTGCATATTTTAAAGTTGGTATGAAATTATAAGTGTTTTGATACTATCTACAGTACATATTTATATTTGGGCTTTTCCATACTGTGTCACTCTGTAGGTAGATAGGAAATAAATACATTGGCTAGGATAGGATATTCAGAATCTTTAAATTATTTTTTTGTAATCGATCCGAATTCTGGAGATTGTCCACATCCGCAAATTTAATTTGAATGGGCGCTTTTTTCCATCAATATCGCGTTTTTTTGTTAATTATCGCAGCGCGTCTGAATTTCCTACAAGCACTTTATCCGGAGTTCGCTTTTATCAGCGTTTTCCTCCGAATCAATAGGAGGTATTTTTATGAGTTTCCCAGTGATCATAAACATAGAAATTTTTTTGCTGAACGGCTTTCGCAAATGAACGTTTTGATTAAAAAACGAGCGAAAAAAATTGACGACAAAGAGAATGAAGATGATGGATATGAATTTTCCATGCTTGCGGAAAATTCGATATAAATAGATATCTTTGATTTTCTAGAATTACCTACCTATACAAATTGAAATAGGTACACTATACCGAAGATTTCAATAAAAGTATCTGTCGTGATTACGAAACGTCGAATGCACCTGATACAGCGATCCCAATTCCCGATTGAAAAAGAGTTAATGATAAAAGTTACCCGGCGAATTTCCATTCGCCAAAAGGAGAAGTTTCCCTGCGTCAGGGACGGGCTCCGAATGTCGACTAGTTCCGCGACAATTCTTAATCCGCGCCAATTAATCCCCGCCAAGAATAAAGTTCCGTTCAAATTGTTCGCCGGCGGAGCTGAATATCCGAAACTCCGGGCGCGGATTAATCAAGCCCTTATTTAAAAGGAAAGTAGTTTGTTGTTAGCGGAAGATAAATAAGGCGGTAATTTATATTTCGCGACGCCGGTTCGATTCCCACTCGATATGGCGCGGTGCAAACGAAAAATCCCTTCCGCGAAGACCCCTCCGGTCGATTTTCCGGCCCTTGTTGTTAGGACACTCGCGTTACTTTATACCGTGAGCCCGGAGTGAGCGAGGAGAGGTTTTTCGGGATGCTACGCGCGAATGAGTTTTTTATCCCTTTAATACCCCTTACCTGACCGCGCCAACCCCGACTATACGTGTATATAACTCTTTGAGGGATTTACTTGTTGTCTAGTTGCGTGGGTTTTAAATTTGTTTGTGCGATAAGTACATAATTCCGGTGTGTGTCCCTTTTTTTTCGCGTTATTACCTGTCGCGGGTTTTCGCTCGTCGGCGTGAAAATGCGATTTTTCGCTCTCCTGGAAAATAATCTCTTTCACCTAAAAGCGAAAACCGATAGCGGGCTAATAAATTCCGATAAAAACGAACTCCGCAGCGACGCATCGACGTTTATAGATCTCTAATGAAGACGAAAACCCGCGGGCTAATTTAGAATTCACCCCGCCGAATTTTCCTCGCCTCGGAGACGGTAAACAATGCGTCAGTCGCCAAACTTTCGGATACCGCCGAATAACTCTCATGTTTTTATCGCTTAATCAAAAAGCAGTTAATTTAAAAGAGGGGATTTTAATTTGTTTATATCTTCAAGGAAGTTTCGGGCTAATGTAGACAGTAAAAAGGTATTACCGCTAATTCCTGTTTTGTGTGGTTTTAATTGGATTCCACTCGTTTCTTCCACAATTTGTGAATCGTTCAATGAATCTAAATCTTATTTCTGTTTTCTTTCAGGTTTTTAACATCGTGCTTTCCACTGTGCTGATACAGGCGTTGAAGAAGGAAGAGGAACAGGCGGATTCTTACAGGAATTAGGGGTAGTTTTATATTTAAATTTAGTTTTAATTTCGGTAATTATGTATTTTATTACGATTAGTACGTACGGAAAACAAACATTAAAATAAACAATGCTTTTCATCATAATTAAAATCATCACAAAAGGAATTTTTTATACCTCGTTTTTATGACAATTAAAGTAATTTTCTAAAATTTTCCACGAATGAATTTTATTAATAAATATGTTAAAATGAAAATTTTGTATGTACTTATATACTAGTGTTTATTAATATGTAGACTATAGATAATTAAAAAGTATTTTGTACCTACCAATAAACGTTCGTTAAAATTTGTAATTAATAATTTGTTGGTATTAGATGTTATTGATTACAATATACGCATGTGCTCAACATTTTTTATTCTTTTATTATCCAATAAAAGGTGTTTTTCATGCATCATACATGATTTTGCATAATCATCTACAGGAAAAACATAAGAATCGAGTCAGAAACACGATTGATTTTTTAGGTATTGCCTAATAAATTACCATTTTGAACTAGGTCTCATTCAAAGGGGCGATTCGACCCCTTGGAATTCAGTGGGGATGATGCTATCACGTGGGTGTAAAGACAAGATATGAGGCTATACGTACAGAAAATTTCACCTCTGTAGCTTTCCTACAGGCAATTTTACGAGGCTTTAAAAAAGCGAATCGCTAATTTAAAATAATTCTCCACTCAGCATTTTTATGTCGAAAAAATATACATATCTACAAGGCATCGAAAATTCGAAACTTCGCTATATGTCGAAACCAAAACACGTCGAACATGTTCTGGTCGGGAGTTCTCCCGAAATCCTACATTACTTTAGGCTAAACGGATTCCCGTTAACGTCGAGCTTTTTCATTGTCCAGCGGGTTTCGCCCTTTATGCGAAGTTCTACGGACGGGGGGCGCTGTTAAAATAAAGGGCGAGAGACCACGCAAGGGCCCGCGGGGCCGCACATTCGCATGTAAAAGATTTCCATTGTCCTGCTACCCGATGATCCGCGTGCAACGTTGTCCTCTCGAGATCGTCCGGTTATTAATGTATTTTGTTTGGATTTTGTGGGCAATCCATTAGCTAATGTGAAAAACGCCATCAATCGACCTAAATCGGGCGTTTATTTATTTCCCGAAACTTTAAACTCGATATTCTGAGAAAGTGGTGGAAAACTGTAAAACCCTTCCGGAAACCGCGGAAAATCAATGGCGGTGCTTTGCGGAGACTAATGTGACAACGATATATATACAACGATGGAGTAATGGTGATTGCTACTAAAGTATTTCCACCGTTTCCCCGACTGAACGCCATAAAGGAGGAACATTTCACTCTGATTCGGCTCGACGTTTTAAAAACTCTTTTAAAAGAACCTCCTTGATGGTGAATTACGGCGCACTAATAGAAAATAAGCATTCAGCAGTCTGATCATTTGAATTTTATTGTGAAAATTTTCAAAGCGACTTTCCCGATATCGAGCGGGAGGAATTTTATTCCCACCTTGCCAAACAACGAATGAAAAAAGCGTCTTTTATAATCTGTTTTGCGATTCATTTTCGGTTGCGAAGCGTCGAAAATAGCCCGTGTTTCTTGAATAATTGCCGCCCCTCGACGTCGCGTCATCGCCCGTCCCTCTTTCCGCGAAATAAAAGGAAATTTCATCTCTGATAATAATTAATACGAGTCGAGATGGCGTCGGCGGAATTGTTAAATATTTCAGAGTTGCTAATTGAATTTCGCCCGACCAATTAATAAGTTAGAAGAAAATTTGTATGTTACATTCAATTCGGTCTCGGGTAATTCGGACTTGATTAATATCGGTCTGTATCGGGCTAGGATAAGACTTGCTGCCCATTTGCATTGAAATGAAGACGCGAAGTTGCACGTTAATTTATTTTAAAATGCGAATTTTCATCTCCTTACTTTTTCTCTCAACCATTTTATTGGTTACCTTAATATTTTAAAATAAATGTAACGTTATTAATCAACTTGTAACTGATTTATTTGGAGTAAAGAACAATATTTAATGTAGCCAAAAATGATAAAAAGAAAACAATTTTTTTCGTCTCCCGTCGCCGTTCCCATAAATATGGAAACAAAATTTTAATTCCGGAAGTTAAGGCCAACTGAAGTCATCCGGAGCGAAAAACGAAACCGCCATTTAACTTGCAAATTCTCCGGGTTTGCATAACTATTTGTTATGTTGGAGTTTAAACTCGCGGATGAGCGATGCAGCCTCCCGAGTCACTCACGGACGAAATTATTTATTTAAAAATTATAAAAAATACTTAATGAGAGCGCCGTATTCATGATGACCAGTGGATTGCGAAATGCTGTTCGGCGAATATATTTTACAAATGTCGGTTTTTGTAATCACTGTAAATAGTAATTTGAATTAGGGTTGAATTATGGCGATGTCGGAGCGTTTTTAGCCCGATTTTCGGACACAAAGCCAAACTAAACATGTTATATTCGAGTAAAATTGGTCTGTAAAGTGTCAATGAACATGTAAAATACCGTCCTCGATGTTTCTATTTTTACAATAAATATATAGATGTTCGCGCGTAATGGAGAAGACCACGACTTTTCTTTAATTTTTTTTTAAACCGTGTGTTCTAAGAAGGCTCGTAATGAAATTTTTATTTTTTTCTGTGGCCAAATAAGGCCGCGATTAATTTTTAAAGTTTGAAAAACGTCACACAATCGTCATACACTCTGCTCCAATCAAAGCGAGAGTTTCAAAGAGAAGTCACATTTAGCAAGTTTGCCACGTTTCCTATTACTCTTCTTTAGTCCGCAAAATGTGCGTTTTTTATTGCAATAAACATTTTCTGATTTATCTTCCATTACCTAATGAATAATTCGATATATTAATATAGATATAACATCTTCATCTGTATAAATTGTAACCGATTTTCTTGTTAAAAATACAAATAATGGTCCTGAAAAATTCATTTGGCAACATTCTTGTCAACGTCAATATTATCAGTAAAGTGTTTTGTGCCAAACTGCAATTCGTGTAATTTGTTTTGTGCATTTTTCAGAAAAATCTGACAAATGACAGTTTGATTTTTGTTCGTTTGTGTATTCTTTGTTACTGCGTTCGAAAATTCATACTATTTACTATACAACAAGACGTGAGTGGTTTATGATTGGTTGATAAGGTATGAGTCAAAACCCGAAATTTTTAAATTTCAAAGGGCTATATCTTTTTAATTATAACACATTTTGAGCAACTGAAAACGGTTTTGAGCTCTAATAAATCATTTCTAATCGTATCTTTTTCCGAAATCCGCGTATCTCACGTTGTGGTCTTCTCCATTGGAATAATATTGCGAAAATCAGAATGCAAATATATTGAGTAATAAAATTATTGAGCGAGCTCTAATGCAGTGGTTGTAAATAGACGTAAGACTCTCGCGTTTCTATGAAAGTCGGGGTATTAAGTTCATAACATGTAACCGTGCAAATAACACCTAGCGGGCAATATTTTATCCATTTAACTATCCATAAATTTTAAAATTTTATAATCCCTTTTGACACGTGCTCGACGAAAAGTAGCCACGCCAAATATAAATTAGGAACGGCAACGTAAATACGCTATACAGTTATCTTTTCGAATAAATCACGTATTTAACATCTAATAAAAATGCGTACTTTTTCTCGAAACGAAACGTTGCCCTCCCGGTAATAAACATGCAAAACGGTGCACTTACATTTCCAGATAAACTTGATTTATTTCCAGTCCGGTTTTAATTCCACCGGAAACCGGTAAGAAATCTTACTGTGATAAAACGGTAAGGTCATTCGAACGGTCAATTCCTCATGACCTCGCCGTTTTCCTCATAAGTATTAATCCTACCCAGACTGCACTTTATACAAATTTCCTCTCTCAGAGGAAATTCAGTTCGGCATATTTGAATAACTCACATTATACAAACGAACTCACTATGTAGACATAAATATGTTAATAAGCGATATAAAACTTGCGAAATTCAATTAACTCCGGTATAAATGTATACATAACAAACGAATGCCCTTAACTATTTTCCGTCCGGCGGGCGCTAATTGTTTCGAATTATTTCGACGGAAGTTCAAGCATTTCATTAGTCCCTTATCTGGCAGTTTGACAAGAGCGTCAGGCTGTTCCTATAGGTAATTTTGTAATTGCAAATTCCGGGCGAAATATCGGCGCAACTTTCGCGGAGTAACTATCGAAAACGTTCGATGCGCTCCGGGGATGCCCCCTAATCGAATTCGGTTAACCGTTGTCGCTTTAAACTCAATGGCGACGTTAACAAGCAATTAGATCGGGAAAATCTCCATAGCGGACTAATCTGAATCGATAGTCCACAGATATTCATGGATGTGTTCCAATATGATGCTGTGTACAGTCGCGAATAAATTCACCCGGGCTGCAATTGAAGTTGATTCGATTAAAAAGTATGGATTTCGTTTTGATGTACGCCGAAACGCTGAATATTTCATGGAATCCCATTTGACGAGAACCGAGACCCGGAAAGATAAAAGCGAGGAAACTTTCGTCGGAACTGCCGAAGGGTCAATTTTGCGAGGACCCTATTATTTTTAGAGAATTTTTAGGATTGGAAAATACGACTTTCGGGCTATTCCAACTACGTCGAATGGTCGGATAAATGAATTTATGTATCGAAATCGGAATCGTTTCGCACCTTGTCCGTTATAACACGAAAATATTACCATAAAAAAAATTTCTCCCGACTGAATTTCATTATTTTAATTTGAATATCTGTTCTTGGAATAGAATAAAAAACACCGCTTGTTTGAAGTAGATATTTACCTTCACTTTCAGACTATAAAGAAAAACTCCCAAAATCTTCAAAATCCTCATATAAAGATTTATTCCTTTCAAAGCAAAAAAAAATCTAATCTCTATAATCTGTTTTCAAAGAAATGCGCTCAAAAGAAATTTTTATTCCTCTTAATGCTGCGGGAAATCTCCCATACCCCTTGTTGAATATAATAAATCGAATTTATCGCATTAAAAACATCTTACAGAATCCAAAACCTCGTAGACTGAAGCCCCGAGATTGGATTTCGATAAATTACAAATACGAAATAATCCAGGTACGAAAATGCAGGACGAGGAAAACCAGCCCGGGGAATATCATACTTTAAAATGAGGCGGGAAAAACTCCGGGGCCCTTTGAACTACGTGCGGTCGCGCTAATGTATATGAAACCAAAGGGCCGCCGCACTTCCTGACCCGATCGAAGTCATTTACATCTTTTCGATATAACGGCGAGCTGCAAAATTCGGATCAGCGGGCGGAGTTTGACCGAAAAGGCGAAAGGGAACTTTTTTAACGATTGCCTAATGAGCCAAATCCTCTCTAACGACCGCCGGATTTAATCCTGTTACGTTAAAAGATTAGCGAAAAATCGGGGAATTTCGAACGAGCGACGTATATCATCATCGGAAATGCGATATTGCGATATAATAGGTCACTTAACAGATGCATTAGTCACTACAGATAGCTTAATTACTAAATACAGACGAATCGAATCAATCATAATGAAATATTTGGATTGCATCTGACGTTGCTCCAACAGCATAACAGCAACATTATTGTATTGTATTGCATGTATATTTACTCTTTGATGAGATGTAACATTCGGATAAATCCAATTTCTATTGGAAACATTACAAACGCGTGGAAAATTCCTTTCTCCTTTAGACCGAAACTGCACGAAGAAGTGGCGCGTTATTAAACTTAGACGTCTAGTTTCTCATAAACATCAACTTTTACCGCGGAACGTTTTATTTTATCTGAAACTTGGAAAGATTTGAATCGAGAACCTCGCGAAATGTATAATTTAAGAGTTAGAGCGCAACTCCGGCGAAGCAAACTCCGCTGAAAAGAGAGGACGGCCGTAAAACTAGCGAGTGCATACCTGCATGTCTTTCGGAACAAAAATGTATTCGCAACAGCAATTTTGCATTTATCTCATTAGACGTTATCCTTTTGAAGTTTTCTTTCGGAGGAAGTTCGACCGACGAACTTTGCGGAGAGCTCGTCGAGTCTTAATCCATTTCCGAAAGTTTTCCAGGTAATTGTAAAATGAGTTACGGCTCGTTTCCGATAGAATTTGCACGTCTAAACGCTCGCGAAGGATATCCATTCGAACAAATACAGTGTAGGCAACGTTTATACTTATAGAGCGATTGAGCCGGAGCTGAAAGAAAAACTACGTCTTTGTGTAGGAGCGGAAAAATGCATTCCGATGCGATGCAATGCGAGCTTTACGAGTTATAAAATGAAGTAGCGCCAGCTCCAATTTCGAATGCCTTTTGTATTTTATACGAAAAGATTGGATTGTAAACAACTTTATCTCGGTTTTATTTCAAGGAATCCGGTATTTTGTTATCCGAGGAAAATATTGGGACAATGAATATGTTTTCTCTAATAACATCTACTGCAAGGTACGCGTTTTTGCGCAGCCTCGTGGAACTTCCAATTATTTTTATAGCGGACAAATTAATTCCCGCTTGCTCATCTCGCAGAAATAATCCGAATGCGGTCGGATCCGAACTCGAAGGGATGATAAAAGAACCGGAATACAAACAAATATACTGTCTGCAATTTTCTGGTTTCGACATTCTAATAAATATCCGGTCGATTGCTGTGTTTTCGTCTTTCGTATCGACGACGAAAGGAAAGCTAATTCCGCTAAGTGAAAAGCCGAATGAGCCCCGCTCTAGATGCCGTTCAATATTCCAACAATTTTTCTCCTATATATACACAGACGTATCGAGCAATTATCGTAATTACAATTACGGCAATTGAAAATTCCAAATTCATCCTAAAACGTATACAGGGTGTTATTTAATAACATGCTAATACTTAAGGGGGTGATTCTTGGACCCATTTTAAGAAAAAAACTTCATATAAACCTATGTTCTAAACTTCTTAACTTTTGAGATATGAGGTATTAAAGTTTTAAGAAAAAAAACAATTTTATACTGTCATTTTCATACCACTTTAAATATTTTTATGAAATTTGTTGTACGGCGTTTATGCATTAAAGAGCATTTTTTGACCCAAAAATCTTTTTTTATTTCTAACAGTGACGTCCCTACTGGACTCAGACTAGATATTTTTGAATAAAAAAGTGATACGCCCCTGCTATCTCTTAAAATCAAAATTATTTTACGACGAATGACGACCAAAGACGATTTATCTAACTCTGAACAATAATTTATTTAAGCGGATAACTTTTAAACGTTGAAATTATGAAATTAAAGTAAAATAAAGAAATAATTTAAATCAGGTATTGGAAATTTCCGCCAAAAGTGGTATGAAAATGACAGTAAAAAATTGTTTTTTTTTCTTAAAACTTTAATACCCCGTATCTCAAAAGTTAAGAAGTTTAGGACATAGGTTTATATGAAGTTTTTTTCTTAAAATGGGTCCAAGAATCACCCCCTTAAGTATTAGCATGTTATTAAATAACACCCTGTATAGGTACGAAGTTTAATCAACGCCTCGATTCGTTATATATGTTTTGTTTGCTCCATTATACCCGCAAACTTGGTGACTACAATGCAGAAAATGAATTTCAGTGAGCTTTTAAAGCGTAAACCGTATCTAATAACTATTCATCCGTTCCTCAGACGACCGGCTTTATTATTAAACTATTTCTTAATGAAACTGCCATGGCTAATTAGAGCGAGATAATCTCCGTGATCAAAGGGTTTGATACAAGTACTAGCTATACCTAGATGAAGGAATATCCTGGCTGCAATAAAACGAATTTACCGTTTCGCTCTGGATGCGTTTTATTTTATTAATTTCACGCTCTACAATATGCGCCCATAGCGTGTATAATATTGAATAATAATAGTTCATCGATAATTGGGAATATTATAGAGGACATATTTAGATAATTTTCGAACCTCGTATTTGTTCATTAGTACATACGTAAAACGCAAGGTTGGGGAATCGCATTAGTATACCTATTTACTCGAACATTAATTTACCTAATTTAAACATCAATACAACATAGGGAATTATTGATGAAAATATGATTAGTACCAATGTTCATTGTAATGAATGAATATTTAACTAAATGAATATATAGATAGGATGGCCGTAGATTGTATATTAAATTATTTAACAAGTAAAAAGGAATTCATTTACTTTGTTCTCATGTAATATAATGGTTGGCAATCAGAGTTCAAACAAGTTTTGAGTAGTCCATTGAAATGTTACATTTTCGGTATTAACTGAGTAAGTTAAGGAAGGTTGGGACTCGGTTTAACTACACAATTCTGATAGGAAAATAAGATGATTTAATCCCAAATTTTTATACGTTATAATAACTTGTTTATTTTCAATTCTGCGACCGAAAGTTACATAAACTAAAGTTGTAGAGGATTCAATTTGCTCCACAAATATTTAGTGCGACAAGTAGTTTGACAAATACTTTAAATTTAACTTCACACTCTTGGCATCAAAAACAAATTTTATCTTCTAACAAACGCAAGTAACATTTCAATGGACTATAACCCATTTTTACCGCATGAAAAAGGTTAGAACTAAAATTTATATGCTCAACTATAAGTAGGACAAGATGATTTGTAAGGAATTCATTAGTTATATTTGTAGTATTTTCAGTGTCCTAGTCATACAAATTAGTTACAAAATTTTACGCCCAAAAAAGCGCATTTAAATCTAGCAAATAAACGCCGGGGTGGCAAACTATATGCCCGAAAAACTAACCGCAACCGCTCTGGAAACATTGCATATACATATCACCGTTCAGCCCAGGAAAATTCGTTATTCGCCCTCCCCCTTTTTGATATCTTTATAAGCGCTGCCGGTTGTTTTGCGGCCGCTACTGCAAAATTAGCTTTTAAGTAATAACTCACGGTGACAGGTGTAAATGCCGGACAAAAACAAATATAAATCATGATTTCGGTCGGCCGGGTATAAATGGCTACAAGGCAGAGTCGGTAGGGGTTCCGGCGTTCGATTTCAATGTCTACGTTTAGATATTTCCTTCTATGTAAAGGTGGGTGTAATTTCAAAGTGTGGATCTTAATTTGAAATTTTAACTAGTAGTTCTTGCAAATTTGTGTTAAATTCAATCAAACTTTAATTACGAAGTTTGCTTATTTAGATATCTACTAATACCAATATCGCTTCTCCATCAAAATTATTCCAGTTCAATGCTGTTTATATCTACTAATTAATTTGATTAAGGAAGGACGCTATTAGGGATCGGGTCATCCTTTGTCCGCTTTAGTCCTTTATCGAACGAGTTGTAATAATTGGTTGTGTTAGAGGTGTAATATTCGGTGCTAACAAATTGAAAACGCGTGTTTTTTTTTTGACGAACAGGCCGGAAAATCGATTTCGATCGACGTAATTCGATCGTTCGTTTTCGATGTAAAAATTTTACGCGCCATCGAGCGCTCGCCGTAAAAAAGTCGGGTCTTGTTTTATTTGTTTATCATGGTAATGGGGGCGAGTTTATACGCAGATAAGCCACCTTGGCTATTTTCCAAGAGACAATTATTATGTAAATTGACTTGCTCATATGAACGTCCATTGTGCATTATTATAGCGAGCGCCGGCAGGAATTGTTTGCGAGGAAGCAAAATAGGTTTTTTTTAGGATAGATACCTATTGTGTAACGTTCAAAAAGTCTTCAAAAAAGTAATTTCTTTAAAATTCTATTATGGCATTTTCACGATAACTCATTAAACACGTTGCGAAAAATTAAGTATTACAGTGTTGATATTTTTAGTGTGTTAATATCACTAGGTAGAGATACAGGAATTAACTATTTCTATCTCGAGTACAACGAGAATTTAATTCCATCACAATTTTCTTGAAAATCAGTGCAAATTTTTGAAATTCTTTTTGAAAATTATGGCATATTTTTGATATTTTCTTGAAAATCAATGCAAATTTTTGATTTTTTTTTTGAAAATTGTTGCATATTTTTGATATTTTCTTCAAAATCAATTGAAATTTTTGATACTTCTTTGAAAATTATTGCATAATTTTGATATTTTCTTGAAAATCAATGCAAATTTTTGATATTTTTTTGAAAATTATGGCATATTTTTTATATTTTTTTGAAAATCAACGCAAATTTTTGATATTTTTTTGAAAATTATGGCATATTATTGATAATTTCTTAAAAATCACTGAATAATTTTTTTATTTTTTTGAAAATTGTTCCATATCTTTGATAATTTCTTCAAAATCAATTCAAATTTTTGATACTTCTTTGAAAATTATTGCATAATTTTGATATTTTCTTGAAAATCAATGCAAATTTTTGATATTTTTTTGAAAATTATGGCATATTTTTGATTTTTTTTGAAAATTATTGCATATTTTTTATATTTTTTTGAAAATCAATGCAAATTTTTGATATTTTTTTGAAAATTATAGCATATTATTGATAATTTCTTAAAAATCACTGAATAATTTTGTTATTTTTTTGAAAATTGTTCCATATCTTTGATAATTTCTTCAAAATCAATTCAAATTTTTGATACTTCTTTGAAAATTATTGCATATTTTTTATATTTTTTTGAAAATCAACGCAAATTTTTGATATTTTTTTGAAAATTATGGCATATTATTGATAATTTCTTAAAAATCACTGAATAATTTTGTTATTTTTTTGAAAATTGTTCCATATCTTTGATAATTTCTTCAAAATCAATTCAAATTTTTGATACTTCTTTGAAAATTATTGCATAATTTTGATATTTATTTGAAAATCAATGCAAATTTTTGTTTTTTTTTTGAAAATTATGGCATAGATATTATTGATAATTTCTTAAAAATCACTGAATAATTTTGATATATTTTTGAAAATTATTGCATATTTTTGATAATTTCTTCAAAATCAATTCAAATTTTTGATACTTTAAAATTATTGCATAATTTTTATATTTTTTTGTAAATCAACGCAAATTTTTGATATTTTTTTGAAAATTATGGCATATTTTTGATAATTTCTTAAAAATCACTGAATAATTTTGATATTTTTTACATATTTTTAAATAAATCGTTGCATATATATGCGCATATAATAGCAATTTTTTTTTCATATATTCAGCTATTTAGTGATAAAATAAGATAAGTCAGCGAAGAAGTTATCCAAATTATCATAGCAGCTCCTCTATAATTCCATCGGCAACAATGAATTTACGAGTAGTTATAATACAGGGTGTGTTCGAACTTCGGCTAAAGTTAATATAAAGTTGTGATTAGGAAACTGCATCAATATTATGAGAGTTTCACGTTGATGTTGTTCTCGAATGCGAGTTTCTCTGTGGCGGTGCGCAGACAATTTGAAACTTCGTTTCGCAAGTATAGGTAGATTCTGTGTACGTGGCGTACGCTCCTAATTGTTTACATACGTATCGCATCTTGCGCTCCTTCGAGCCATCCGGTTTGTTTATCCGTGTTTCGTGAATAAAGCGAAAAACGAAATTGTTATCCAATTTTATGGAAAGAGCAAGCAGAGCGACCTTCCCGCGTTATTAACAAGAAAAATCGAAGCGTATGTTTGCTTGGTAACCAGTTTATATTTAATGGAAAATGCACGGGGCATAATTTTGAACTCGCTCTATATATAATGCCTAAATGTAGAATGAAATTCGGCATGTTGTTTTCGATTTCGGCTATTTTATTTTGCGCATTTTGAATGTTAATGGAAATAAAGTGGATTTCGTTCCATTTGGAAATCGAAGTACTTTGTAAATACGCGAATTCGTTTAATTGGATTTGCATGTTCAATAATTTGTTACAATTAACTTAAAATTTTTGGATTATTTTTTATGATGCTTATCGATTTTATAGAAGGAATTATCCCAAAATCCGTTTAATACACGAAGGACTATATATACAAAGAGTCGAGCTGAATAGTCAATGTAAGATAACCGAGTATGATAAGAGAAATAAATTATATTCTTGCCATTGTAGTTCCCTAAACAGAAATACAGAAGTAATTCGATAGCGTTCTGAATTGGTCTACAATTTATTACACGAATTGAATTCAGCTGATTTAAAATGCTGTGCCTAGAATCCCAATCTAACGGAATTTTATTAAACGTTATTAAGCCGGGGATATTTGTATGCCAGAAACAACGCTCAGACGAATAAAAAAACTAGAATTATCTTTTTAGATTTATTCGAATAAAACTCCAAATTAGAATTGAAAGAATAAAATATCGTTGGAGTTCCTTGCACTGCGCAAAACATAAAACGATGCATTTTTAAGTTTCTTTAAAAGCAGAAATTAAATTTTGCATTTCCACATCTTATACATAGTCATGTTGCTGGCTCACATTACCATATTAATGACTGAACCTTAATAATTTAATACAAATAACGCATTTGTATGCACGAGGAACTGTATTAAGTTTCTCAATTCGAAACAGTTCTTCATCACAAAATAAGGACCCCATTCCCGTTCGCCGTTAGTATTTACACCGCAAATTGCATCCTCAATATACATACATATACATACAGTGCAGTCTTACCTTCAGGAATTAATGCGGTCGTATATCAAATTTCCCGTGGATTTATAGTCAGAGCGGTCTTATTTATCCGTTCCAATTAGAAGTTATTACTCCAGAAAAGGAACCATCCGCGACCTCCCTTTGCCGCCGTAAATTGGAAATTCTATGACTGTGTTATTAGTATTAGTATGTATGGAGGTTGTGATGGAATTACTCGAGATAGAACGAGTTAATTCTTGTGTCTCTAGCGATAAATTTGATTCACATGCTAAAAATTTCAACACTGTAATAAATTACATGACAAGGTTTCTGGAAGAAAAAAAGTGTAGGTACTTGTTGAAATTGCCCAAATCAACAGTTTTCGAGAAAAATGCAATGGAGAAGACCACGACTTTTTTTTATTTTTTTTTTTCAAAACCGTGTGTTCTAAGAAGGCGCGTAATAAAATTTTAATTTTTTTCTGTGGCCAAATAAGGCCGCAATTGATTTTTAAAGTTTGAAAAACGTGACATAATCGTCATACACTCTGCTCCAATCAAAGCGAGAGTTTCAAAGAGAAATCACATTTAGCAAGTTTGCCACGTTTCCTATTACTCTTCTTTACTCCGCAAAATGTGCGTTTTTTGTATATTTATTGCAATAAACATTTTCTGATTTATCCATTTCTTCCATAACCTAATGGATAATTCGATATATTAATATAGAAATAACATCTTCATCTGTATAAATTGTAACCGATTTTCGTGTTAAAAACACAAATAATGGTCCTGAAAAATTTATTTGGCAACATTCTTGTCAACTTCAATATTACCAGTAAAGTGTTTTGTGCCGAACTGCAATTCGTGTAATTTGTTTCGTGCTTTTTCAGAAAAATCTGACAAATGACAATTTGATTTTTGTTCGTTTGTGTATTCTTTGTTACTGCGTTCGAAAATTAATACTATTTACTATATAACAAGACGTGAGTGGTTTATGATTGGTTGATAAGGTATTAGTCAAAACCCGAAATTTTTAAATTTCAAAGGGCTATATCTTTTTAATTATAACACATTTTGAGCAACTGAAAACGGTTTTGAGCTCTAATAAATCATTTCTAATCGTATCTTTTGCCGAAATTCGCGTATCTCACATCGTGGTCTTCTCCATTAGAGTGTAGGACCTATGAAAAACATCAAAATTCAAAATATGGGACCCTAAGTTCAAGTAACATTTATTTCAACACATTTTCAAAATGTCCACCTTTCAGCTCTACACATTTTCTCAAATTTCCACTAAACACCCTGGGTTTTCCAAATTGTGTTTAATCCATCTACTACATCCGGTGGAATAGAAGACACTTGAAATATATTTTCCACTAAACACCCTATATATCCTTAATGGCATGGTATCTCGGCTATCAGCTGTTGAAATATTGTTTATTAATTATTACGGACCACCCTGTATATGACAATATTTCCAATTATAGTGCATTCATGCTAATACCGTCATGACGTCACGCGTGTAATAATTTTTGTGCAAACATTCAGGGCTCTACAAATATTCGCCTGTTAGCCGGGTATCATTCGAATAAAACAAACCCATTAATCTGGGTGCTTATGTATTTATGGGGCACTTCCGGTGACGTATGAGCGTTAGGCGGCTAGTCCTTCAGACGGTATCGGGCCGTTTAAGTTGCGTGAGTTCGCGCTATCAACGTCCTACGCGAATTTCGCAACGCTCCCCTATTGTGGCCTTTGCTCCGATGCGGAATTCCGTCACAAATAATTAATTTTAAGTGTATAATAACTGTCTGGAAATTCCAGCCGAGCGTGTCAGTCGATAACAGTGAAAAATGGAAGAGTGCACATGCGAGAGAGGATGTGTCGCGCTGTTGCGGCGTATACGCAAATCTCATCAGCTTCGCCATCCAATAACGCGTGTTGTACTACGTAAATGTAAATATCGCATTGGATAATTTCTGGAATATGGAAATCGTGTGTAAAAAATTAAACGGGGTTTCGCAGTCGTTCCTTGGACAATCCGATTAAACAACGCAGCAAAGGAATTGTATATTCCATTACACGTTTTTCTTTTTTTGGAGGATTTCCAGACGCGAGGATATTTCAATGGAAATGAGTGGCGTAAAACTGGGAAAAGAGACATTGTAAACAATGCCGTATAACCGTTTCTGCATAATATGAAGGATTACAGGCACGTTTTCTAAAAATCCTGAACCGAGCATTTTTACCAGAATTCCATTTCGTAAACCCCATTTTAACCCTACCGGCAAACATACGGTTAAATTTATTTGTTACATAATACATCATCTCATTTATGCTACTACATATAGGAGCTTTTGAATTCACATCAAACACCTAGGCAGCAGGAATAGAATTAGTATGCACCGGCTTCCGATAACGCAGATATAACGCTTTAAAAGCGACTTCGCGCCCTGGCAGACTTATTTGTAATTCCAGCCCTATAACTAGAAAATAAATGAGTTCGATTCGAACACGTATAAATCAAATTAGAAAACGTAGCGGCGGCGGAGGCGGAGGCGGCCGAGGCGGCGGCCGCCTTATCAACGAAATTCTCATAAATATCGGTGGCTACGCGCCCGACGCGCCGCTGCTCCAGGCAACAAACGTAATCTTGAGCGGGTAAGGGGTTGGACGCTCCCAGCAGCTCGCTGGAATGAATTATTTCGGGGGTTTTCAATTTGGCGGTTAAAGGGCGCGTTGGAACCCAGGGCGTGACATTAGCAGCGCGAATATACAAAACCCAATGTAAATTACAACAAAAATAATTAGATTATTGAGGTAAATTGAGGTTGAAATATTGCCGGGGTATTATAATGAGTCAACTAGGGGTTGAAATAAATAGGAGGTTGAAAATTTGTTTTTGAAATTGCTGCTAATTTCGTTTTAATGTAAGTTCAGTTTCGTTTAAATTTTGTTTTCGAATTAATTCATAATAAGTGAATAACTTTAGTATTACCAAGCTTTGGTTGTACTTTTTACATCGTGCTTTTAATGCGTTTTCGGACGACAAATTTGTTCGTTTCTCGCCCAGCAATTCTGAATAGTGTATCAGCACAGTCGGTTAATTTTCCACAACAACAACTTGTTTTCCGATTATTCCGAAAGTTCCTTTTTTCCGCGAGTTATGTAGAAACATAAAAAGTTATACTGTTATACAACGGAAAATTTTATATGCTTACTATGGGGAAGCCATTCAGGGAAACTAGTAAAAAGCATAAAATATAAAGTTTCCGCCGCAGGAAATTTCGTCAGATATATATGAGGCGAGTTGTTTTGTATAATAGATGGGTATAATTTCAGCTGGAAGTGTCGGACGATATCTTTTAATGATATAGATTTTCGGTTTATTATAAACACTAAACGTCACGTTACTACCGCGTTGTTAATTATTTGTTTTAACGGAAACGTTGCATATTACATTTAACATATTTTATTTACTCTAAAAAGTATACATTCATGTATGTGTATCTATTAATATTTATAAGAAAGCGTAAGTAGGGTAGTATCCCAGAAGGAATTATGTTACTAAAATTTTGAAGTGAAGGAAATATGTGTGTCAGAGCATAATGGGAGTCTTGGGAAATAAAAAAAAGCTTACATCTTGTCGAAAGAGAAAGTAACAAAAAACTCTAATTGGTCCTACTACTGCTTCTGTAACAAACTAACTTAGGCAAGTAGATAAACCAAGAATACGAAGATAGTTCTCAGATAGTCCAGGAAAAGATAGCCGATGGAACTAAATAAAGGAAGATTATGAACGTTTTCATCTGCTTTATTATTAGAGCTGGGCAATAACAATAAAATGGTAATATCACTAAATGAAAAAAATGTTGTTTGTTAGAAGATAGTTCAAGGGTACGAAGATAGTTCAAGTTACTCCAAAGAACTATCCAAGGAAAGTCCAAAGAAATCCAAGTCCAAGAAAAGGAAGATTATGAAAGTTTTCATGTGCTTTATTATTAGAGCTGGGCAATAACAATAAAATGGAATTATCACTAAATGAAAAAAATGTTGTTTTTTAGAAGATAGTTCAAGTTCAAGAAAAGGAAGATTATGAACGTTTTCATTTGCTTTATTATTAGAGCTGGGCAATAACAATAAAATGGAATTATCACTAAATGAAAAAAATGTTGTTTTTTAGAAGATAGTTCAAGGGTACGAAGATAGTTCAAGTTAGTCCAAGGAACTATCCTAGGAAAGTCCAAGGAATCCAAGTCCAAGAAAAGGAAGATTATGAAAGTTTTCATTTGCTTTCTTATTAGAGCTGGGCAATAACAATAAAATGGAAATATCGCCAAATGAAAAAAAGTGTTATACATAAGATAGTTCAAGGGTACGAAGGTAGACCAAGGTAGTCCAAGGAACAATCCAAGAAAAGGAAAGTTCAAGGAATCCAAGTCCAAGGAAAGAAAGATTATGAACGTTTTCATCTGCTTTATAAGTAGAGTTGGACAATAACAATAAAATGGAAATATCACTAAATGAAAAAGAGTTGTTTGTTAGAAGATAGTCCAAGAAACAGTCCAAGGAAAGAAAGTCCAAGGAATCCAAGTCCAAGGAAAGGAAGATTATCAACGTTGTTCATCTGCTTTATTATTAGAGTTGAGCAATAACAATAAAATGGAAATATCACTAAATGAAAGAAAGTGTTTGTTAGAAAATAGTTCAAGGGTACGAAGATAGTCCAAGATAGTCCAAGGAACTATCCAAGGAAAGGAAAGTCCAAGGAATCCAGGAAGATTGTGAACGTTTTCACCTGTTGTATTACTAGAGTTGTGCAAAACAACAAAATGGAAATTTTTGTATATCACTAATTGAAAAAAATGTTTCGTAGAAGATAGTCTAAAATTAGTCCCAAATGAACAAAATAAAGGAATATTTATGAACGTTATGTGCTTTTTTATTACAGTTGTGCAATTAATAGAATAAAATGGTTTTTGTATATCACTAAATGAAAAAAATGTTTCTTATAAGATAGACCAACGAAACGAATATAGTCCAAGATAGTCCAAAAGGAACTAAATAAAGGAAAATTCTGAACGTTTTCATGTACTTTATTATTAGAGTTGTGCAATAAGAATAAAATGAAAATTTTTGTATAGGTATCTATCACCAAATGAGATAGTCCAGATAGTTCAAGATAGTCCAAGGAACTAAATAAAGGAACACTATGACCATTTTCATGTGCTTTATTATTAGAGTTGTGCAAGAACAATAAAATGTAAATTTTTTATCCTGATCAATGGTCATCCACCTTGAAAAGGAGCCCTCGAAAAAGGCCGAAAACCGCCAAAATCATACATCAGTTGAAACGCATTCTAATTCCCGTCGTCTCGATTCCCCGTCGTAGTTATACGTCGAAGTGATCCCGAAAGCGGGCTAACGGCCGCGCCTGGGCAATAGCGTCTCCGGCGAGCGGTTTCGCGACTCCGCGCAGCCGCAGATGGAATGGCCGAAGAACCAGCTCCGCCAGTCGAACGTCCTCGTGCCGGAACGACGGGTATTTTAGTGTTTAGTATTCGCTCTGCACCCGACGAAGCCAGTTTGGTCGGCGCCGTTTCGTGCTCGAATTTTGCACAAACATACGGTTGTTTCAACAATAATCGAAGACACGACATGCGATTCGTTCGGTGTGTTCGATTCGAGTAGTTCCATCGAACTTGCGATGCTCGGATCAGCTGTTTTGTATCCCGTGCGTCGTTGCTGGTGCACGATTTGACGATTTCGTGTGATAAATAAACGTGGCTGCGCTAAATCCGCAATGGATAATCCGACTTAATTAGTTTTTGCGCCCCGACATGGGAGTGATTTCATTCGATTTGAATCCAACATCTACTCCAGTGAGATTGATACAGTGATACCACAAGATGGGCTTGAACCATGCTCTAGGTGCTGTCGTTGCACTGACTAGCATTTTATGCTACTATAACAGTTGTTATTGCGGCTTCGTGTTCGACGACATAAGTGCCATTAAAGATAACCGCGATCTGAGGCCACATTCGCCGTTAATTAACATATTTTTCAACGATTTTTGGGGCACACCGATGCACAAGGTAAGCTGAATATACATACACGTGTGCCCGACAAGCACCTGTTTGATCATCTGAATAAAATATCACCGAGCGTGTAAATTGCACTATGTTGTTACCAAACTGCACATACCGCAAAGAAATGCCTAACTCAAATAAACACTTTAAATCGATTTTGGTTTCCTTATTATCCTTACCAACTTTCAATGCTACCTAGTATTACCAACTAATTGATAAAATCCAAATGACTGACTACCAATTTAGAATGTAATCTTGACTGACGTACATTCTAATATAACTGGTTAGTTATACTGGACTTATATCTGAAAAAGTTCGTAATGCATCCTTTATATAGGTCACAATTCCTCCAGCAATCCTTTTCTCACCGTCTCCTCGCACTCGATCAAATGCTTGTACGTTACCACTCGTGGGGAATTACGAAAGAGAGGAGAAAAATTCGCAACAATCAATTACCTTGCGACATATAATTGAGATCGAAATTCCTCGCGCTCAAACATTCGACAAATTCACTCGACGATTCGGAAAATAGCCGGGAGAAAAATTTTAAGCCGGAGCACACGGTGATAATGCAAATCGTTCGTCGGATTCCGTTCGATTAAGTTTAATTTCATTTTTTTTTCTTGTCGTTTGTTCGAGTATGAAGGAGATCGTTAATTCGATACCGATGGAAAAAGGAGATATTAAAAATTGGTGGATGGTTCCTTATTCGGTCGTTAGCGGATACAAAGGAGAAGAATTTCGGTGGAAAGGCATGGAAAACAATAATTCGATGAAATTGGATGTAGGTTCGTTGTTACGAAAATCTTTGAGCATTAAGTGTATTTTGTTAATTAGAGCAAGAAAGGAAGTAAATTGAATTGGCTTTCTGGAAAAGAAGGAGAAAATATTGTAAAGTTTCGCAAAACAAGTATATGTGTATACCTAAAAAGAGAGTGTAAAAGAAAAGTACAGAATTTCTAATAAAAATCATGAAATTGTGAGCTTAATGAGGAAAATGCTCATGATACCCTAATATTAAAAAAAAATTCGTAACGAGGAAAACTCCGGCAAACAAGTGAAAAGTATAAATCTCCAACAAATTCAACCGAGGAATCGTAATGAGGAAGGAAATTGAGGAACATTAAATTTTCATTACTCTCGCACTTGCCGCTATGGTGAAAACAAAAAGAGGTCAACAAATTGAAATTTCCGATATTTTTCGCTTTAGAAAAGCCGAAATGCTTCCGAACTTTTGCAATAATGTCTCATTAGCTCATTTCGTTTCATTAAATGCCGTTAACGCTGGAACGTGTACCTTTAGTAATTGTTAATATCGCAGAAATGAGAACGGGGCTACGAAATTTACAGTTAATAGTTCATTTTATTAGAATTTATTTCGCAGTTTCATTGAATTAATTAACGAAGTTGAAACATGAGTTTTTATTTCGTAAATAATTTCGCTTGATTTTGATCGAAGAAACTAAATATTTGATTATTCTCGTCCAACCTAATTTTACGTAAAAAAATTGGCATCGCGGGCTTTTTTCCTCCGGGTTTATAAATTATGTACACCGGCAGAAAACGATGCTGCTAATGGATTAACACGAACCCATTTTTTTATATAAAGCTACATGAATAATTTGTACCCCGTTCATTGTGATTTTTGCTTTCGACCCAACAGTATTCGATTTCATTTGGAAAATTCGATAAATTTATTTTAGCCAATGCTCTTAACAATTCGCCGGTCGTATTTCAAACGCAATTTTTTTGATACCGCCTATAAATTTCCTCTCCCTTCTTCGCTTTGTTAAATAAAACGTATTGTATTTCGCGAATCGTATTACATTCGAACTAAAATTCGCGCTTCACGAACAAATAAATTCGCTGTATTTTGCAATTTTTACAACCAATCTAAATAAATATTCGTCCACAAATAAGCTATAGCTGCATCTAAATTATAAATCTCCCTCTACGGGAAGAGAAGCAGACTTCAATTTCTCCGCTTTTTTTTCGCCTTCCCGTTTCATTTCCTCTTTCTCGTAATCTCCTTATCGCCGCGAGGGCTTCCAATTTTTAATCTAATTCCTTATTAAACTCGCCATTCAATTTAACCAACTTGAGATATCGAGGCAATAAAGACGAACGAAAAACAACGGTTTATTTTTTACGAAATGGATATTCTTAATGAAACAGCGTCCCCTTGTATTAGCGCTGTAATACATACATAAATAAGCAGATTAACCCTAGCTGGTTATAATGAAGATGGGACCTGGACCTAACCCAAGGAGGCATTGCATGCGACCGCAACGCCACACTGCGTCGATGCGGCCGATTCGGCAAACACTGCCGCTTTGCGGTCGCGATTTTGATAGCGGGTGATTGATTGAAAATTATTATTACAATAGACATTTGTTGGGCTAGCGAGCATTCGCTGTCCTATCCATCAAACGCGAGGGAATTGAGTTTATTAGTACTCCTTTCGTTTTGGTTGCATACGGGTTGGATAGCAAACCTCGGGGATAATGTTAATAATATTTATGATGGCTATAAAACGTCGCGGCACATTTATTATAAAACCTTTAAGTCGCCTACAATCTTTTATTACCGTATAAAATCAACAGTCTAGCTGCGATTTTCACATTCGAATGACTGTTTGTCAAATAGATGGACGCGGAAAAGATTTCTCGAAAATAGGGTTGTAAAACATATAAAAGCCCTTCGACAGCGTTATTACCTTGTATTATATGGAAAGCGTCTTTTAGTAGGCTGTAACTGCCTGTAAATTAAGCGGTTATTGAGGAAAAAATTCGGTTTCCATTTTCCATTTCACTTTCATTTCCTATGTTTAGATTACTTCCCATTTCAATGCGCTGCGAATTATTCATATATCTCCTATGCTGCACCAATATCCTGGCGAAATTGGGGGAAATCGGTTTTGCACTGAACGAATTTTACGCCGAAAATAGGAGGAAGCTTTTTTTTTCGTGAATTGCTTTACGTTTTGAATACGTTAATGGAAAAAATATGGCAATAAATACAATTATAATTTCCAATTCGATATGTAAAAGCAAATACGAATGTTGTTGTTAGATTCAATTATTTTATCGTATTTATCTAAAATTACTACATGCACGAGGCACGGCTAACAATGCTTCATTATTTCGCTAAACATACGTACGTTTAGGCGCATTGATTGAAATTTATTGTGCAAATTATTAAAACCAGTTTATGTTCGAGATGGATTGGCTGTGGAATATTTTCGGAACAAAGCACGTTCGATTCGAGCGATGAAAATATTTTTTAATAATTAATCGAATTGCGAAATTATTTAAATTTAATTTCCACGTAACATTAAGCTAATAGAAATGAACGCAATTTTGAAAAAGTATGCGACAGAAGCACTGTAGGTAACAACCGAAATTTAATTAAAAAGTTGAAGTTGCACCGCGAACGAACGGAAAACTGCTTTAAAATAGTTAGACGACACTATTCCACTGACTCCGGAATAAAATAATTGTTCGAAAGTAATTTAAACTTTACCTAATATTTATATACTTCATTTCTTGTAGTTGTCACTTCGTCAGGCACTCCCCGTTTTGTTATCATGTTTCCCACACGAAAGTTTGCTCGAAGAATACGGCTGAGAAAGTACATCAAAAGTTTACAAACTCCGAGCTCACCCGGGCCCGAGTTTTGCATTTCCTCGAATAAAAAAAGCTCTAATATCCTTTACATTCAAATGGATTCGAAAACTGATCAAAATCCTGCTTAAAATCTCGTATTGTATCGATCGACGAAATGCTTTATGCCTACGTTTTAAAAGGGTGCAATTTCGAAGCGGCTTACAAAAAGTTTTTTTAAAAGAAAGGGAGTCTAATTTATCGCGAATTTTCTTATCTAAATTCTTTAACGGTCCTCGGGGAGCCGTTCGGCGAACTTGCATAAAAAAGCGGAGGGAAACGGAAAAAGCGAAAACGCGAGAAGGTCGGAAATTCATTAAATTATTCCTCATGTATGTAACTAAAATTAAATCGATTACTCCGCCGATCCCCGCACGCCGATGAATTATTTAGTATCATTTAATACTCGGGGTGTAATTTTACGACGGCCACGTCGAAATATTAAAGATTTAATAGACCGAAAATTTAATAATTTCTAGAAAATAACATCATAAAGATTTATGGGTCGATAAAAACCCAAGTAGTTTCGAAGAAGAGTAATTTATTTGGAGATAATTTATTAATCTCGACACCAAAATGTATGGACACATTGCTCTCCCGAGATTCTTAATTCGATTAATCTAGCATAAACGGGCAATTTTCAATGAAACAATGGAAAACCAGCAAATACAAATAATAATTAAATAGTTATTAGCCAGTTGGAGTTAATCCCCATTATCTATTTTTTTCAGGAACAAAGCCACAAATCTTTTCGACCTCTTTGCGTGCTAACCTTCCGTTGGAACTATTTATTCTGGCAATTGGAGCCCATGGGATATCATTTGGTGAACATGCTGCTGCACTCAGTCGTCTGCCTCATTTACTTCAGGTGAGCATTGTTTGAAATTGAGTAAAAATAATAATTAGCTGCTCCATTAGCATTCTTGTTGATTAGCGTTGGAGTTATCGTTGTTTACTCCATTATTCCCTTTTTCTTCCCAGTTGAACGTTCTTAACAAGAAACTATATACCCGCCCTGCAGGAATGTTATTGATTACGGAGAGCCGTAGACAATTTAAGGGACGAGAATGGCCATCATACGTTTTTGTAAAAGAACCTTCAGGATAAATATTACCCTTAGATATTTCCTAAACTGTTATAGTCCTTGTCGGAAAATAATATATCACCGGCGAGGGTGCTAGCGCGTTCGGGAAAATAGGGGAGAAATGTTAAATTTATTCTCGTTTTTATTGCAACGGTCATTTGAGAATAGTACCTGCCCGTACTGTTTCTATTTCCTCTAGGTAAGAAGCGATGGAACAAAGCGAAAATTATCCCAGGGAAACGCTCGCCCCATTTGCATTTTCTCCTGCATTCCTTTCCTACTTAGCAGTTTATTCGACTGCCAGCCGTGCAATTGAACGGCCAAATTGTTTGACATCAAACACAGAAACAAATAAAATTCGCTTACGTTCGCTTTGTCTCGCGCTTCCCGGCCTTTTGATAACGACCGAAACGTCTAACTAGTTTCGGCCCGAGAGCAAGCAGCTCCTATTCTCATGTTCAGAGTTGGACAATGTTACTACAAAATATGGAATTATTACGGAAGTTGCAAGTTTGCGTCCCTTGTGGACGCGACTCGTCGCTGATTAGATAAATATAAATCATATTGCTAGTATTCTAAATACCAGCACTAATTAGATACCAGTACTTAGATACTAACTATTTTACCTATAGTTTGTGCAATATAAAGTTAGATGCGCGTCACCATAAAATTACTACGTCACAAATAAACAGTGTTGCCGAACTTTTATAACATCTAAAAAATTTGTAAAATTGTCTAGAAGGATTTCTAGAGATGAAGTAGGTACATTTTAAACTGCTTATAGAATTGTTTAAATAATTCGAAATAATGAATAAAGCAGCAAGCACAAGGCAAAATGACAAAAGCAAATTGAAAATTAAGGTCGGTTGTAGATGTCACAGATGAACGTTAGTTCAACTAAAATGTGAGTCAATTTTGATCGGACTTCATTTTGGTTTTTCTTGCAGAGTTATCTATTTTGATATTTCGTTTATTTTGAATTATTTGGACTGGAACTATCTACATTTGGAAAGTTCTTAATAAAATTAATATCTAATCGAAATCTACATTTAAATTCAATATTGGACCATATTTCAAAATGACTGGGTCTCTTTCTGAAGTTTTATGGTTTTCTAGGATGTAAAAAACCATCTAATATTTGTAAAAAATCTTCATCGTTGGTTAATTCTTCTAACAATACATTCATTTTGAATAATGAATTGTATATCAGAAATTCAACCTCATTGGGGTTAACAACTCAACGTCAAATATCAAAACCTTCTTGAACCCCCTTTGAACGATCTTGAAGGACCGTTCACATAAACTTCTCTCTGAACTACAGATCAATAATGACTGACGTACTTACAACACAAATTTGCTATTAAACTCGGTTCAACGTAGAACCCAGTTGAACTATTCACCTACAACCGGGCCTAAGAAATTAAATTCTATAGGTTTTAAACAAAGACATTAGTTTGTTTACCGAATTGTTTACATTTTTATGTGGAAAATCATTCATTTCCATCCGATATTATCGCATGTTCTGGTTTTTACGTCGTTGTCGATTTTATCTGCCTATAATAATAATTTGAAAAAATTCTTTAAAAAAATGGAATTTGATATATCCTATAACTACAATTTTAAATTACATAAATAAAACAACACGTTTTTAATCAAATTATTCCTTAAAATTTTTAATACAAGGTAAAAATTTAAAAATAAATCAATATTCAATTAAAGAAATATTAAGATTGTAAACATCTACGTAAATACGACAACAAAAAATTACCACAGCGTTGCCAGTAGGTCCTAACGACTATTTTGTGATTATGTACATTTTCGTGAGTAATCTTAGTCTTTTTATTAAAATTTTTTCAAAACTATAAACAATAATGGTGCATGCGTGTGTAGTGTGCCAGAAAGTGGATCATTTCGATCCAAAATTGTCCTTTTATCAGTAAGTACTTTTAGGTTAAGTTATATTGCATTCATTTGAATCAGTGGAGAAGGGTACCGGATATTCTTTTAAATATCATTAAATTATTCTTCTTTTTCTTCTTCTTCCTTCCTATACATATACAATCAACGCCTCTTCCTTCTTCGTCTCCATGCCTAATCTCCATCAATGCAATGGTAATATCGCTCCATCATTTCCTTGATGGTCTTCCCATCCTTCGTACTATCCCAGAACATATTGTTTTATTTATGTAATATAAAATTGTAGTTGTTAGGGTAGTTATAATATATCAAATTCCATTTTTCTAAACCGACAATGACGCAAAGACCCGAATCTGCGATAATATCCGGTGGGAATTAATGATTTACCACATGAAAATGTAAACAATTTGGTCTGTTATTTGAATGGTCTTTGGTTGCAATGCTTTTTAGTTTAAAACTACCCCACTGGCGATCATAATGACACTTCATTGACACCCTCTTACAGCGTTGCCAGCGAGTCCTAAGAGATATGTCTCTCTCCCACTACTCTCTCCCACTCACTAAAAATTTCAAAACAATAATAGTCCGCAATTTTATGAGATTTATCATTGTAACATTTGGTCTCTTAATTCTAATGTCTTTGGTTTTAAACTTAATCTGTTTTATGTGTTTATTTTAAAAAGTTGGGCAAGTATGACGACATCAGTGACGTGTATCTAACTTTGTTTTGCATAAACTATAATTTAGCGGGTATCGGCTTTGTGGTGATAAAATACGGTTGTGGTTTATAGGAAAATGCCTTCCAGGTACAATACCATACAATTTTACCCCAATAATTTACCGGGAATTAAAATGCAATAAGGACATTGTAGGTTGTCGCGCGTAATTCTAACGGATAGCATCTGCTCCCAATTTCCGCAAAACTAAAGTTTAAATATTACTAAAGCTGGGAATACGTCCGAAATTAACTCGTCCACCGGCGAAATAGATACGGCCTCGGCCCATAAATTTCCCGGCAGTCGTCCGCGGGGATAATTATTGTGCTGCAAATGAAACTTTGATAATATATTCGGCTCGGAGACGAAATATTTATGTAGGTCAAATTAGGCGAAATGAGGCGAACGTAAACTCGACACCTGAGGTCTGGGCAGTGGGCATAGTCCGGCCGGCGCTTCGTTAAGTCTTATCAAATATTCATGCTCGCAGATTGACGTATGTCAGTATTGCCGGTCGAAAATTCAATTAAATTAATTAGTAAAAATCGCGCTGTCTAAACACGTCGAACTAGAAATACAGAAAGAGCAATTAAAATTTAAATGGACGCCCGGAAGGTTTAGTTTAGAGACTGGCAAAGCGTTTAATTTCGTCTGTCAGTAAATTACGGTGCGGCAATTAATGCTACACCTACTCAATTTATAATTATTTTATATTATCACTAGCGATGTATTGTACTATATTTGATTGAACGTTTCCTGTAGGTGGATATACAACAAAGTTCATACAATCCTGATGCAAAACGAATATACTATAACAATAATTGTTGGGGCTGGTACACCAATTCGCTCGTTCGCCGCACGAGTTTTTCAGCGGGCGAATTTAATTGAAATATTTTATGACTGCGCCACAGCTTTTATGACATTTATATATATTCCAACATGATATTCAACTCCAATTTCGGTTCGCATTTCGATTTCGTTTTTGTTTTTATTTTACAAAAAATTCGCGTTTTTTCGCGCCGGCCAGGGGTTAATTAATAACCTCGAAAATTAGGCGAATAATTCACAACGAGACGACTTAATCGAGCCAAAACACAAATTGGCGACGCTTTGCAATCCGAGACGTGCATTGTAAAACTTCGCCGGGATAAATTTATACCGGGAGAAAAATTGCGTACCCTTGTCAAGGCGGAAAATCGCCCTCATAGATTATCGTCCGTTATCGACCTCTCTCCTGGTCCGCTTTTCAAAATAAATTTGAATATTTTCGAAACTGATTTTGAATAGGAACCCTTTGCCTCCCCGTCGATTCATCAATTTGACTGAAGGGACGCCTTATGATCGCGGGACAAACAATCCGTCAATCTGGATAGGAAATGAGAGTCCTTTTCCCCGAAGGGTGGAATCGCCCCTTCCCAATATTCGCTTATGTATAGAGGGCGGTTCGACAAAGAGCAATTAGAATCTGCAACTAAAATGTTCGCCGAGCTCTCTCGCGTCCGCGAAGATCAAAATAATGCACCTACAATAAAAAAAAGGGGACGGGGAAACCTTAAGTGGGTAGTAATTTTCCGAGTCTGGCAAACAAAATGCAAATTTCCGCGGAATCTGGCTATAGCACGTAGCGAACTGCAGTTCTAACTTAATTAACATATACCGTTGCTGAGCGCAGAGTAAAAATTCTTCATCTTTGTCAGCTCGGAGACTTAATTAAAAGCCACTCTCCTTCGCTTTTTATAATTTTTTTAATTACGCCGTTTCCGAGTTTGTTGTCGGCTACCATTTAATCGACAATTCTTTTACTAAAGGAACTTAATTCGTTTGCTATTATTCTAAAACTAGTTGTTCTTCCTCACTGTGCTTTGGGATCTTTGTTTAAAGGATTATTTTTGTTGCACAATTGGATTGTTAAGAGGTTTTTTGCTATGTAAAGTAAATTGTTGATTGGTTTAGGGTTTTTTCATCATTTCAAATTATTATTTTCGCATATGTTTGTATGATTTTGTATGATATTCATGACTAAAGAGCGGATTATATTCTGAATCAATTTAGAAAATTTCTGAGCAATTTATAATGATCCAGATCGAATAAAAACTGTCCTGAACTTTTAAAAACGCCCTAAAATCAATTAAAATTGTTCATAACAATTCACAATGCTTTAGAATGAATTTTGATATGTTCAGAACAATTTAAAACGCTTCAGAACGAATTAAAAATGTTCAGCATACTTTTAGAATGCTTCAGAACGAACAAGAAATTATTCTGAACAAATATGAACGTTTCAGAGTGAATTAAAACTGTCCATAACAATGTAGAACTGTTCAGAACACTTTTAGAATGCTTCAGAACGAATAAGAAATTATTCTGAACAAATTTGAACGTTTCAGAGTGAATTAAAACTGTCCATAACAATGTAGAACTGTTCAGAACACTTTTAGAATGCTTCAGGACGAATTAGAAATGATTCTGAATAATTTTGAACGTTTCAGAGTGAATTAAAACTGTCCCGAACAAATTTTGATAATTTTTTGAATATCACTCAAGCAAATATTTGATATTTTCTTAAAAATCACTGCATATTTTTGACTTTTTTTTGAAAATCACTGCATATATTTAAATAAATCGTTGCATATACATGTATGTGCATATATTAGCATTTTTTGCATATATTCCGCTCTTTATTCATGACTTTGTATGTGATTAAGGTTTCATCTCGAGTATTTGCACCTAATATGTTTGCCAAAATTGATCAAAAATAATGCAAACAATTTAAATTTACCTTAAAAATCCCATCCAAAACCTACCTAAAATCTATTCGAAAAACCTCGTACAACTCCCTTCCTGTTTTTATTGAACAACGAATAAAAAACCTACAAAATAAAAACATCCCCTTTCTCCATTCCTCATAAGGATTTACCTATTCAAGTCAATCGCTTCACTAGTAAAAATAAGTCAACAACATTTCATTTTTGCCAATAAAAGTTTACGAAAATCCGGCGATTTGCTTAAACGCGTGGGCTCTGATCTGAAAATCTCCCGCCTCTAATTCGATTTCGCTTTATGATGGTTGAGATTTAGCATTAATGTAGGCAATAGGAATTTAATTAGTCGGTCGCTTGTTGACTTAGCGTTGATCTAGTTCCTCGACTAATTAAATTTCGTGACATTGAGGCATCAAACATTATCTGCGATGCATATTTACGAGGACGCCTCCAGTTTAAACGGGCGAGGTTAATCCGATTAAAAACGAACGGGATTAGATTTTTTTTCCTATTCTGTTCGCTGTAAAAACGCAGATAGTAAATCGTATATTGTACGTTATTTAGTGTACAATATAGACGTCTAGATGGGGAATAGTGGAGACGCTTCATTTCATCCAGTGGGCGAGGAAATTTATATTGCTTTTCCACTGAAAAATATTTCAAAATGAAATGGTTGTTCGGAGTTGTTGATGACTCTTTTCGTTTACAATAGATTCCTTAAATGGTTTTTTCTAGTTTCCGATATTCTTTCCCTGATGTAATTACACCAATCTCCTCTCGCTATTCCCTTTCAGCCTCTCCGAATCTCTTCGAATTTAATTAATCATCCTTAAGTACAGTTGAGTTCTCGCACTAGGTGTCTCGATTCCCTCGCCAGCTCCTTCCCTCGCAATCGAAGTCAAATCAAACATTTGACCAAATCGGAGGATCCGCCGCAGAAGCAAGTCGAGCTTAGCGTGCAGCTTATTAAGGTCCCATCGTGCAAATATCGCTTCCTTCCATCCATAAACCGGTTCGCCGTGCATCCTCGCAAATGCGTAACGTACACAAGGAGTCATCGTACGTCTGGGGGCCCGAGGGCTGCGGTTAGACGAATTCATTAATGGTAACTGAGACTAACTTCACGTCTGAGAGAGTAGACGGTGTAATGACGTTAGGACGAGTCTCCAGGAGGAGATTTATAATGGAGTTGCTGCTCGACGGGGCTATTATCCGAGCGGAATTCCTCGAGCATATGTGGGCAACAAATCACCCGTGAAATCGGTTTCTTATATTCGTTTATAAGCGATATTCACGCTAAGTTAGCGATGACGTCATCGCTGTAATTATGCGAACGTGCTATATCTACATGCGTGTGGAAGACAGTTCGTAATTATTATCATCTGTTTCGCATGCCCCCCTTGGAGTAGCGATTAAGCTCGCCTTTTATAATAAGCGAATTTCCAATCCGCCCGTTGAGTCTTGAATCCTTTGGCGCTAAATCTCGGCGAAACTGTTCTAACAGACAAACTTCTGGGATCCGCTTTGATACAGTTTCTTAATTTTCAGAATGTGCTCCATGTTTCTGCCCGAACTATCGAGTTTCGTGGCAGCCATGCTGTTCGCCGTTCATCCCATTCACACGGAGGCGGTGAGTATTGTTCCCTATTGTTTCCCTTTACGTTAGATTTAATATTCGGTACGTTAATTATTGCTGAATTTAGAGAAGTGCTTATTGGAACCGTCTTAATGTAGTACAAGCTGAAGCGTATTAGAAAAAAATAATGTCAGTTTAATTGTCTTCTATTTTTCTTTTTCCGATACCACAATGTATTGTGTTTGTGGAGCGAATTGACAAGAGAATGAATCGTTCGGTGGGCAGTTATTCTTTTTTGCGAGAAACTAATGACCTTTGTCGGATGGAAAAAGAGACGATTTCTGTCCGAAAGGAAAATTCATTTCGGCCAAATTGGTAATTAGTGCGGATTTATCGAGCAAACGGATAAATCAAAATTTAGTTGACAAACTAGGAAGGGAAAAACGGGCGAATAAACGAACGTACCCGGAAAATTCGAAAAGCATACATTAGAGTCGATATAAAACACCCAGTTTAGCAAAAACTGGGAACAATCAAGCCCGCTGCTGGCGAATACAAAAGAGGCGCGGCATTTCGGGCTGGCGTGCCGAATAACGGTCGAATTTAACAGTGACTGAAAAATCTTTTCAGCCCTATCGGAAAATATTCAGATTTGCCAAGGATTTTCACAATAGGCCATTTTCTGTACCATTCAATTCGAATAAAAAAATCGAGTAGGGGTTTATCCCCCCGAACGTTCGGAAATGTCAAGTTCAATAAGTCCATTAATTTGACAACGAATCGATTCCAATCGCCCAAAAGGTTCAAATTAAGTTCGAATTTTACCAAAAGCGGATTATCTCCAGTAATTATTTCCCAATCAATTTTTTTTCTATTTCCCGCACAATTCAAAAATTGTTTACTATACAGGGTGTTTTCAAAGTTGAGTCATTTATTTTAACAGCATGTAGAACTCATCAAAAGAAGTTGATATACCAAAAATCACCTAAATAAAAGTGGCATAATAAGGGAGTTATAGGTTTTTTAAAATTATAAACATTCATTATCGGTATTCCGTTCAAAATATCAAAAAAATTAAAGTGATACAAATTAAACGGTTGATACCAATATCTAACCGAAAATCATTCTCAAAACCGTAAAACAAAAAAAAGTACCCATACCTAGATAAGTAAAATTGTAGTAGTAAACAAACAACGATAAGTTTTTATACTTGGCAGTGGTCAGGAATATTGAAATATGCGGATAAATAGTTTGTACATTTGTTTTAGTATTAAAATTTTGAAATTCCTTTTTATCTCTTTTAATATGCAAGTTTTATTTAGGAGATTTTTGGTATATCGACTTCTTTTGGTGAGTTCTACAAGCTGTTAAAATAAATGACTCAACTTTGAGAACACCCTGTATAATTGTCAAAATCAGATCAAGGGGATTCCAAAACTGCACTACATCCTCTTTGAAAAACAAAGATTTCACCAACCTGTCTTTAGGAATTTCTTACCTAAAGTAATTCCTATGGCAGTAAGTACTTAAATGGAATGCTTACCAAAACCGAATTTCACCAGTATAAGAAATTCTGTACTAAGAAATACCTGGTTAAAAATTTCATTTTGAGAGTTTTCTGCATGTTTTTGGTAGCACTCCCTAATTTTGACGTGTAAAAGTAGAGAGAAAACTTCTTTTATAACTCTTATAATTTTTACAGATTATCTCCTCAATTAAATTATCTATATTTTCAACTTCATCTGGTACAACTCGAATATTTTTTAATTAACAACAACAAAAATTCTTTAAACTCTCTACAAATAATACCTACTATAAAATCTAGTACTCTCGAGTCAGATTTTCATCTAAAGCTTGCTAAAGATGACAAGTATGATTTCCTAAAATAATACTTTAGGCAAGCCCATTGAGCTGTCCTAACTTTAGGTATTTCCTATACATCACCTTTAAGTGTTACCTTGAGCATGGTGGAACGCAAATTGTACTTAGGACTTCCTAAATGCGTTTTAAGAATTACATAAATTTAAAAACTGGTTCGCGAAATCAAAATTGCCAAAATATGTCAAAATGAGCTTACCAAATGGTGACATAATGATATACTCAAGGTCTCGATAGCTTCGCAAGCTTAATGACTTCTCGCCTGTTAATATTGGTCAATTATCTCCATATCGTGTAGCATAATTAACTAATTGGTCAGATATTAAAAAACCCCTATGGTTTGCCGGGCAATTCCTAAATAAAAATAATGAAATTAACGAACTCCCGGAGCGTACGTGAAGCAATTAGTTCAAGGTCGTTCGTTATTCGTCTGCACAAAAACCGCCGCTTCCCATCAATTATTTTAAAACCGACGTTCCTCCATTTCCGCGCGTCGCTCTCTCCCGACTCTCCCGCATGTTCCCTTTGCCGGTCCCGAGCGGCGGCGGCGGCGTCGGCGGCGGCCGAAAGAGATTTTAAACGGGGCGAATGTAAAATCCGGAATCCGGGCGGTTTTTACTGACAACCGAAGCGATCGCTTTGTGTTCGGAAACCTAATTGTTCGTGTTTTATTTTTAGGTAACCGGCGTTGTCGGAAGGGCTGAAACACTTTCGTCCGTCTTCTTTTTGGCGTCGTTCATTTTGTACAGCAAGGCGGCGAGAAATAAAAAATACACAGGTAGGATTAACTATTTTTTTATGCGAGCAAGATCGCTTTTAATCTGGTATAGTGAGGAGGTTTTTACTGGCTTATTGTGCTTTGTGTGCATGAAAAATTGGCGAAAATTCAGCACTTGTATCAATATACGAGGCGGAAAAGTTCATTCCTCCTCGCCGAATGCTCCATAAAAGCGGAAAACTGACGAGAGAAAATGCTGGAACGGAAAATACAAGTCTCGAAGTGTTGCATAAAACTTGGAAAAATACTATTACACCAGTTATGTTATCGATGAATATATCAAGGTATACAGGCTGGATAATAATCTGAACAACCAATGTACCTACATAATATGTAATTTTTTAGTACACCTACCATAAATTCAACAAAGAATAGAAATTTTCTTTGAGAAAATATAAGAAACTATTCTTTCATATAAAGCTGTTGTTTCGCATTTCAACGTTTATCCGGATATATCGTATATATGAAAGGTGTTTTCTAAGGGAGAAATATGTTAACAAAACCGTTTCATTCGTGTAAACTACCCGTGAATATCGTGAAATAGGTTAATTCCCAGATTTAGCTCTACAACCGCTTTATTGGATTGTTTCCATCGAGGGAAAACTTACACTTTTCCTATACGGGATTAAAATAGTCCGGGAGATACGCTACTAAAACCATTCGCTTCAATAGCATCCAATACAAAAATCACCCTAAATAAAACGAACTTTTTATTGCACCCGGAAAAACCGGAAACAATGATTAATACACACGTCCGTGTACACAAAAACCCGGCGAAAGTCCCAGACTATTCGTCCCGCCCGAGGTATCATAGTCTCAATTGTATCTGTTGTTTTGATTCATCGAGCATTGGATTCTGTTCTGTGTTTGCGAAGCATTACCGTTCCGATTCCAAAAATAAATTTCGCCGTGCGGTCATTGGCTGTTTTTCCCCTTTTTCTTTTTTTTCCAGTCCTTCGGGGTTCTCTACGTACATTCGAACGAGCGCCCGGGCCCCACGGGGATCGCAATCAAATAAAAAAGTTAACTAATTGTAAAAATGGAAATGTAATCGAATAACAAACAGCCGATTGATAGCCCAGAGTTTTTTCATTTAATGTATTCCAGATACCTATCACAAGACGTTATTAGCGCAAATTAAATGTAAACAAAAAAATGTCAATAAGTGAATAATTTATGTTCACCTGGTATTATTATTATTGGATAGAAAAACCAACCGTTATATTCCAGCAAACTACCTACATAATGTTATTTTACTTTCATAAGTAAGCAGGCGTAATTTATTAAATTATATCCACAAGTTTTTTTAGCCAGCCGTGCACTGATGGATAATCGATAACCTTAATTCGTCTCTATCCATAACGAGGTATTATTTTTTAAAAATATACGCGAGTATTTCCCATTAAATAAAATTACTACAGTCTATTCATAATTGAGGCAGAGTATAATAAATCAATCAATCAATTGGTACATCATTTACGAATAGACTATAGCCACGATTTTCGAGCATTCAGAGCATCCAGAAACGCAAAATCCGCTGGTTGAAATATCAAGTGAGACACCCCGTATACTTGAGATGTATTAGCAGAGGGTTCATATGTTGCATTTTATTTTCCAGGCTGGAAATATCTGGCGTTTTCAATGGTCTCCATGGCGACGGCGATGCTGTGCAAAGAACAAGGGATTACGGTGGCCGGAGTTTGTGCTGCATATGAAATTTTCGTCGCTCAAAAGGTGAGTCTGAGTCCCGCCCGCTCCTGTCCTCGACCCCGTAATTGCTTTTAAGTTCCGAATGTCATACATGTATATGCAGCGGGAGCGAGTGCGGCGGGATCCGGCGGTCTCGAGAAGATGGGAAATATCGATCCGGGGAGAATTTATACATTATACGGGAACACGTTACCTCCGTACGCCGGTTAGTCGGTCGAAATCGAATTACGCTAACGCGATGAAAAGTTATTCGAAATGCACGCTGCAAATTGCTCTTTTTTCATAATTCGCGCGGAGATACTTTATTCACTTACCGGGAATAGTTGAGAAAGTTGCATAATGCATCTATACTAATGGCTTCATATGAACGAATTCGCACATGGATTTGCCGAGTTGAATTTAGTAACTTTTGTGTGGACACTAAATTACTCTGTGTTACCTATCAAATCAAATATTCTCAACTAGATTAAAATTATAAATTGATAAAATTGTACGTTAAATAGTGCCTTAATAATCTTCACAAAGCATTAATAAATTACTTTGTCTAGCAAATATTCTATACAAATTTGATCCACATTGTTACTCGTTTAATTTAGACCAATACCACACGCGCAAGTAGGGTTGCATAGCTTTTTAAGGTCCCCCAAAAGTTAATAATTTTTAGTTAATGAAGCATGAATAATTTACTTTTTGTAGCAAATATTCTATACAAATTTGATCCACATTGTTACTCGTTTAATTTAGACCAATACCACACGCGCAAGTAGGGTTGCATAGCTTTTTAAGGTCGCCCAAAAGTTAATAATTTTTAGTTAATGAAGCATGAATAATTTACTTTTTGTAGCAAATATTCTATACAAATTTGATCCACATTGTTACTCGTTTAATTTAGACCAATACCACACGCGCAAGTAGGGTTGCATAGCTTTTTAAGGTCCCCCAAAAGTTAATAATTTTTAGTTAATGAAGCATGAATAATTTACTTTTTGTAGCAAATATTCTATACAAATTTGATCCACATTGTTACTCGTTTAATTTAGACCAATACCACACGCGCAAGTAGGGTTGCATAGCTTTTTAAGGTCGCCCAAAAGTTAATAATTTTTAGTTAATGAAGCATGAATAATTTACTTTTTGTAGCAAATATTCTATACAAATTTGATCCACATTGTTACTCGTTTAATTTAGACCAATACCACACGCGCAAGTAGGGTTGCATAGCTTTTTAAGGTCGCCCAAAAGTTAATAATTTTTAGTTAATGAAGCATGAATAATTTACTTTTTGTAGCAAATATTCTATACAAATTTGATCCACATTGTTACTCGTTCAATTTAGACCAATACCACACGCGCAAGTAGGGTTGCATAGCTTTTTAAGGTCGCCCAAAAGTTAATAATTTTCAGTTAATAAAGCATGAATAAATTACTTTTTGTAGCAAATATTCTATACAAATTTGATCCACATTGTTACTCGTTTAATTTAGACCAATACCACACGCGCAAGTAGGGTTGCATAGCTTTTTAAGGTCGCCCAAAAGTTAATAATTTTTAGTTAATGAAGCATGAATAATTTACTTTTTGTAGCAAATATTCTATACAAATTTGATCCACATTGTTACTCGTTCAATTTAGACCAATACCACACGCGCAAGTAGGGTTGCATAGCTTTTTAAGGTCCCCCAAAAGTTAATAATTTTTAGTTAATGAAGCATGAATAATTTACTTTTTGTAGCAAATATTCTATACAAATTTGATCCACATTGTTACTCGTTTAATTTAGACCAATACCACACGCGCAAGTAGGGTTGCATAGCTTTTTAAGGTCGCCCAAAAGTTAATAATTTTCAGTTAATAAAGCATGAATAAATTACTTTTTGTAGCAAATATTCTATACAAATTTGATTCACATTGTTACTCGTTTAATTTAGACCAATACCACACGCGCAAGTAGGGTTGCATAGCTTTTTAAGGTCGCCCAAAAGTTAATAATTTTCAGTTAATAAAGCATGAATAAATTACTTTTTGTAGCAAATATTCTATACAAATTTGATCCACATTGTTACTCGTTCAATTTAGACCAATACCACACGCGCAAGTAGGGTTGCATAGCTTTTTAAGGTCGCCCAAAAGTTAATAATTTTCAGTTAATAAAGCATGAATAAATTACTTTTTGTAGCAAATATTCTATTCAAATTTGATCCAAATTGTTACTCGTTTAATTTAGACCAATACCAGAGGTTCAAGTAGGGTTGCATAGCTTTTTAAGGTCTCCCAGAAGTTAATAATTTTCAGTTAATAAAGCATGAATAAATTACTTTTTATACCAAATATTCTATACAAATTTGATCCAAATTGTTACTCGTTTAATTTAGACCAATACCAGAGGTTCAAGTAGGGTTGCATAGCTTTTTAAGGTCTCCCAGAAGTTAATAATTTTCAGTTAATGAAGCATGAATAAATTACTTTTTCTAGCAAATATTCTATACAAATTTGATCCACATTGTTTACTCGTTTAATTAGACCAATACCACACGCGCAAGTAGGGTTACATAGCTTTTTAAGGTCGCCCAGAAGTTCATAATTTTCATTTAATGAAGCATGAATAAATTAATAATCCGGTAAAACAATTTAAATTTTCATCTCTGTATTGGAAACGGCAATTTCGCTATTACTCTTTTTCGTTAGTTAATTTCCTCCCTTAATGAAATTGTAGTGTACGAGTAATAAACGAGCTTTGTGTCGGTTCTTTAGTCGAATGAAAACTAATAAAATTCCATTTCCGTCTTTATCACTAATTTGTCACTGTGTTTTCTAAAGCGAATTTAAGCGGGATTCCTCTTCCCTGCAATTTGGATCGCAAACATTCCGATTTTTCGGCGTAAATATGGAAATTGTTTGACTCGTTCGCGAACTAGAATAACGTTAGATTAACCATCATTTGCATTAACTGGGTGCATCGATTCCGATGATGAATATTTGATGTAATTTATTTGCAAATGTAATTTTAATTGCAGTCAGTGAAACTCCGGGGCACTGGCGCATCGATCGAAATCGATCCCTGATTATTTCATTATACGTTTATTATGTTAATTCCGATAATGTTCCGAGCGCATTCGTTCGCAGGAATGCAATTTAAATTTGCATGTTTGGCTAATTCGAGTAAATTTTCCTTCCAGGTGCGCCTGCCCGAGCTGAAATACATGCTGAAAACCGCAATTATCTCCAAATCGCCTTACCCTTGGTCCAGCAAAGCCACAAAGCGTTTGGTCGTCTTAGCTCTCACCACGCTCTGTTTGCTGCTGGTGAGGCTGCAAATTATGGGCTCGCAGCTGCCGGTTTTTACGAGATTCGACAACCCCGCGTCGGTCGCCCCGACGCCATCCAGGCAACTCACCTACCACTATCTGATCAGCGTCAATTTGTGGCTGTTGCTGTTCCCTTGCGACCTGTGCTGCGATTGGACCATGGGCACCATACCGCTGGTGGAATCTGTCATCGACGTGAGGAATTTCGGTACCGTTGCCACGTACGCCTTTTTGGCGGCGATATTGGTAAAAGCCTTCACCACCGAGAATAAACTGCAGAGTACTGTTTTGTTAATGGTGAGTTAGAGTCGGTTGTTTGTGGTTAAAACCGAAGCGAGTTTAATGAGTTTTTCCGTTGTAAAAAAATGTTTAATGTCAATATTGCGTGTTAAGCTTGGATTTATGATGAATGGTATTATGATATTAAAATGCGCATACTATACAGTTTTACAGTTATAAATTGAGTTTGTACAAAAAAATCACTTAGGAAACTATACGAGTGTTAATGAATGCGATGCGAGTTTTCTCGTGCTTGTAACAACATGTTCGTCGGTTTTTATCGTCCGGAAAGAAATGTTATCGGAAACGAGAAACGCACTCTCCCTATAATTTTTCCTTAACGACTGTTTACGAAAGGAAAAAACCGCGCTCGTCGGATCGACCTATTAATTAATGTTTGAAACAGCGTCGGGAATAATTATTGATTCGAAAGTCGACGGAAACGGTTCGTGAAAAACGGTTCGTTTATTTTTTTTCTTGTACATTCCGCCTCCGCTTCCGCCCATTCTAATTACTGAAATTTACAGAAACATAGAAATGCTTAAGTCGAAAGGGGAGAAGAAAAAAATGTACCGGGTGGGACACGCTCAACGAACTGAGTATTATGGGCAAATGGAGAAGACTACGACTTTTTTTTTATTTTTTTTCAAAACCGTGTGTTCTAAGAGGGTGCGGAATGAAATTTTTATTTTTTTCTGTGGCCAAATAAGGCCGCAATTAATTTTTAAAGTTTGAAAAACGTCACACAATCGTCATACACTCTGCTCCAATCAAAGCGAGAGTTGCAAAGAGAAGTCACATTTAGCAAGTTTGCCACGTTTCCTATTACTCTTCTTAACTCCGCAAAATGTGCGTTTTTTGTATATTTATTGCAATAAACATTTTCTGATTTATCCATTTCTTCCATTACTTAATGGATAATTCGATATATTAATATAGAATTAACATCTTCATCTGTATAAATTGTAACCGATTTTCGTGTTAAAAACACAAATAATGGTCCTGAAAAATTTATTTGGCAACATTCTTGTCAACTTCAATATTATCAGTAAAGTGTTTTGTGCCGAACTGCAATTCGTGTAATTTGTTTTGTGCATTTTTCAGAAAAATCTGACAAATGACAGTTTGATTTTTGTTCGTTTGTGTATTCTTTGTTACTGCGTTCGAAAATTCATACTATTTACTATGGTTGATAAGGTATGAGTCAAAACCCGAAATTTTTAAATTTCAAAGGGCTATATCTTTTTAATTATAACACATTTTGAGCAACTGAAAACGGTTTTGAGCTCTAATAAATCATTTCTAATCGTATCTTTTGTCGAAATCCGCATATCTCACATCGTGGGCTTCTCCATTGTACTGAATATTTCAATTATCTTCAAAACTATAAGGGACGTCCCTTATTTTTTCCCCTGATTTCAGTAAAACAGTTGAAAATGGGTGATTCCACTTAAACAAAAATGGAAAAATGATAAATAGTAGATATTTTTGCGCAGACTTCCAAAAAATATTATATAGGGCGTTCTATTTAAAAAACATAACTTTGATATCTACATACCACTTTTATTTCAGCAGAAAGAATTTTTAAAACCTCTTACCGTTTACTCATAAAACATCCCGTTGAGCGTGGTCCACCCTGTATAAGCGAAATAGATAAACTCGTAAAATTAATCGAGTATTTCGCGAATAATTAAGAAAATTCGATGTTTGTTACGATTTTCTTAATTAAAGCGAACGAAAGTTCACCTCTCCACCCCGAGGTGGAGGATTATAATTAAAAATTACCTTCCAATCAAATCGAAATAATTTTCTCTCTTTTTCCAATTTTAAATCCGCGCGACAGGTTACCCACCTCATTCGTTTAATTATTTTTAGGCCGACGATTCGACTCCGCGAGGCGCTCTCCCGTTCCCGGAGTTCCTTAAGCTCCTAAATAAATCAGAACGGGAACTCCTAATTTCGCTGCTGCGAAACTTTAACTTCGGTTCCAAATATTTTAACTCGGGATTTTATTGCGCCCCGGAAAAAAGGAGATTAATTAATTAATTGAGTCTTCGGGAGAATTTCGAAAAGCGCCTTCGAAAATTATTTATCGCCGATTTTTAATTGACACTTTTTCACCTAAGTCTTTTGCGAATAATAATTAATAAGATAAAAAAAATCACGGTTGCTGCTCGTAATTTATTTCTCATTGTAGATTCGAACGAAGGTCGTTACAACCGCGGGTATTTTATCCATCAATAATTCCCTTCTATGCGACCATTTTATTAATTGACACGACATTTAGTAATTAGTTCGTGCCCTTTGAAAATATCGATTAGTGTTCGTGTATCTAAATTTCCATTTTCATTAAATTTTCTACGTATAATACACAGGGTACTTCTTTGATGGTGTTTCCGTTCATCCCGGCCTCTAACTTCTTCTTCCCCGTGGGCTTCGTGGTGGCTGAACGTGTACTCTACATGCCCTCCATGGGTTTCTGCATGCTGGTGGGCTACGGCTTCCACGTGATATCCCAACGGCACGACAAGATGGCCTACGCCTTCCTCTGCCTCCTGCTGGCCTCCCACGGAGGCAAAACGTACACCCGTAACTGGGACTGGGAGAACGAGTACTCCATCTTCATGTCCGGTTTGCGGGTGAACCAGCGGAACGCCAAGCTGTTCAACAACGTGGGGCACGCCCTGGAGAGCCAGGGGAACTTCGAGGAAGCCCTGAAGTTTTTCCAAACGGCTGTCGGCGTGCAGGAGGATGATGTCGGTGAGTACATAGGTTGTTATTGTATCATCCCCCTTTTCAGCTCGCTTCTATTAATACCTAAATTAAGTGAAGTTTAGTCGAGTCGGGGCGATTATAAATTCGTTTTTGTTACACACATCTCAACTCTCTCGACGTCCTAACTAAACTATAATTAATGCTAAACTCCTGACCCAAAGCGGGGGATTAAAACTTTGATACTATTACGAACGACCTTTACCATATTTCCCAAATTATTAGGGTTTGTAATAAATCTTCCGAAGCGCCTAACGAAACACTAAATCGCCCGTATACTTGTCACTTTTAGCCAGGGTCAGCTCATTACCATTCGAATTTATTCGCCTCGGATCTAATCTGTTCGATGCCCACTTGTTCGCAGGCGCTCACATCAACGTCGGCCGGACCTACAACCATCTGAAGATGTTCAAGGAGGCCGAAGAGGCCTACTTGAAGGCGAAGTCGCTGCTGCCCAAAGCGAAGCCGGGGGAATCGTATCAGGCGCGCATCGCGCCCAATCACTTGAACGTTTTCCTCAATCTCGCCAATTTGATATCGAAAAACTCGACGAGATTAGAGGAGGCCGACATGCTCTACAGGCAGGCGATCAGCATGAGGGCCGATTATACGCAGGCGTACATCAATCGCGGCGATATACTCATCAAACTTAATAGGACCAAGGAGGCTCAAGAGGTGTACGAGAGGGCGTTGCTGTACGACAGCAATAATCCGGACATTTATTACAACGTAAGTACCTTCTTCGAGGGTCCTTTCGTATGCTTATATACGAATTTTCCAAGGCTCGGGGGTCTTATCGATATTCGTTGAAAAGATAATTATTTTCCCAGTCGTAAGGGTATACTTTTATTATATTGAGTGGAATAAACGAGGAAGTGAATAATTTTTCTAAAAATTCAGTCTATGTATTTTCCTACGTTTTCTACAGCCCTTTGAGGGTAGCTGAAACCACCCTAGACTCCTTTATCTACCAGCTTTCCAATGAGGGGTTATAAACCATAGGGTTTCATTTGAAAAAAAACATGTTGAGGGTGATTTCAGCTACCCCCGAAGGGCCACATCTTTCATATTGCTTCTCCTAATTATTCTCCTCAGCTAGCGAATGGAGAAGACCACGACTTTTTTTTTAATTTTTTTTTCAATACCGTGTGTTCTAAGAAGGCGCGTAATGAAATTTTTATTTTTTTCTGTGGCCAAATAAGGCCACAATTAATTTTTAAAGTTTGAAAAACGTCACACAATCGTCATACACTCTGCTCCAATCAAAGCGAGAGTTGCAAAGAGAAGTCACATTTAGCAAGTTTGCCACGTTTCCTATTACTCTTCTTTACTCAGCAAAATGTGCGTTTTTTGTATATTTATTGCAATAAATATTTTCTTATTTATCCATTTCTTCCATTACCTAATGGATAATTCGATATATTAATATAGAAATAACATCTTCATCTGTATAAATTGTAACCGATTTTCGTGTTAAAAACACAAATAATGGTCCTGAAAAATTTATTTTGCAACATTCTTGTCAACGTCAATATTATCAGTAAAGTGTTTTGTGCCGAACTGCAATTCGTGTAATTTGTTTTGTGCATTTTTCAGAAAAATCTGACAAATGACAGTATGATTTTTGTTCGTTTGTCTATTCTTTGTTACTGCGTTCGAAAATTCATACTATTTACTATACAACAAGACGTGAGTGGTTTATGATTGGTTGATAAGGTATGAGTCAAAACCCGAAATTTTTAAATTTCGAAGGGCTATAACTTTTTAATTATAACACATTTTGAGCAACTGAAAACGGTTTTGAGTTCTAATAAATCATTTCTAATCGTATATTTTGCCGAAATCCGCATATCTCACATCATGGTCTTCTCCATTTATTCCAGTTAAGGTATAACATTTTTGTCCAATTAAGAACATTCTTTTTATTCATCTATCTCTTCTAATAGCTCTAATCTCTTCAAGTATTATTACCATAAATTCCTTATAAATTGGCTATTCAGCGAATGAAAAAAAAAGATATATATTATTTCTATTTATATTTTGTTTATTGATGTGTTAGTTGAAGAAAAACATATCCCTTAGAAAACCCGGCAATCAATGCGATCAATGAATTATGAACAAGATACCGTACTCTCCGGAGTCTTTTCCACAATAAACGAAGATTACAAAAAACTACGTATCAACAGGGGAGATTGTATTGATAGAGGCGAATGGCTTCAAAGGGACGCAGGATGTTTATAAAAGGCTTCTTTTGTATCGCCATACATCCCCGATGTTTGTTATTAAGGAAGCGCGCTCTTCTTTTATCAGTGGAATTGTCACTTGTTCGGAAATGAATAGATCGTGCCTTCCGGTTTTACGGGGAATTTGTTATACGATACTCGGCTGGTGTACGTTATTTATTATTAGATGTTTATCGAAATGGGACGTTATTCTAAAATATAAACCGGGGCAGGTATAATAACCTAATAAATCAGCGTGTACGAAAGCCAGCGACTTTCGAGTTAATGACGCCAAAAAAATTGATAAAAATGCAACTTCGATTGCAGGAAGTGGATATTCCGGGCGAGATTCCGGGTCGCCGCGCATCCGGGTCAATCTCGAGATTTTATTCAGCAATAATTGAAGTTACAGTCCGACATTACCCTGAATGCAAAAGGATTAAATCGTTTCGAAACTGCGATGATTGGAAATTGGTTTTTCGCGCTCGGTAGTAAACTTTATAGAGATTGTGTTTTTTCCTGGACCTTTTTTAATAACATCTACTCTACTTTTGAATAGAAAAAGCATGATATGATCGCCTCGTTTTGAATAATGTCTGGATATTAATTATTGAACAAAATAGAACTACAGGAAATGTCTATTAATGAGTTTCTGTGTATGCTTTACTTATATATCGTGCAGTAAATGTTCGTTGCACAAACCGTGTTACCGAACATGTAAATCAATAAAGAGTACATTACAATAACACGTTATTAATCTCGTCGTTTGGATTAAAGCACGTTCGACATTTGCGGTATTTACATCGAAATGATATTCCTAATTTACAAAGTCTTAAATAACTCGAAATATGGTTCGCATTAATCCGCGCATTAAAATTATTTGCATATTAATCTACGTCCCCGTTTCGAACGCGCATTCAACTCGGACATTTAAAATATCGGTTTGCAGTAGCAATTACAGTCGGTCCCGGAATCGTACATCCCGGTTTCAAGTATCGCGTACAAACATTACCGCCATAACAGGATTGTTAATGGCCCCGTTCTGAATTATGCTCGCGAATAAATTGTAATAATATGGATTCAGTAAATAACGCACTCGTCCGCTAAATTCGTTTCAGCTGGGAGTCGTGTTCCTGGAGCAGGGGAAAGCCTCTCAAGCCCTAGCCTATTTGGACAAGGCACTCGAATTCGATCCGGAGCACGAGCAAGCCCTGCTCAATTCCGCTATACTGCTGCAGGAATTCGGGCGGCCGGACTTGCGGAAAATCGCCAGGGAACGTTTGCTGATCCTCCTCAGCAAGGACCCCAACAACGAGAGGGTGCACTTCAATCTAGGAATGCTGGCTATGGACGATAAGAATATCGAAGAGGCCGAAAACTGGTAATATATTCTTCGCTAGACCCACACGAATTTTCCTATGATGTAAATTACTGTTTTATTGTTTAGGTTTCGTCGGGCCGTTCATTTGAAAGCCGATTTCAGGAGTGCTCTATTCAATCTGGCTCTTTTGCTGGCCGACGATCAACGACCTTTGGAAGCGGCGCCGTTTCTGAACCAGCTGGTCAAATATCACCCAGACCACGTCAAAGGTTTAATCCTATTAGGCGATATCTACATTAACAACATCAAGGATTTGGACGCTGCGGAAAACGTAAGTAGAGTGTATCATAAAATATTCAACGAATTTCCTACAGCACGTTGCGAAGCATTGTATAATCCAATTCATAATAGACAACTTTTTAATACTGCAATTACGTGTACAAAAGAGCTTTTATTTCCTAATGAAGTTTTCTACAATAGTGGCCTTTTATAAAATTATCGTGGCATTGAGTATAGTTCTTTATTCGCTAATCGACTCCGTTCCCACCGGAATAGCTTTATTGTAAATGGTTATGTTTTGTACTAAAACGTTTTACCGGTAATTTACCCCATAAAAAATTTCCAATCCTGCATTTATACAGGGTAGTTCTCATATGATCATAAATTATTTTCATTTATACAGTTGACCTAAAATAGTGCAGGGAGCGGCAGAGAAACTTACTTTTTTGAAATATTAATAAAAACGAAACTATTGCAGATATCGGTACAATTCTTTTTTTCCCTTACACAGTGTGTCCACTTAAGTTCGCACCATATGGGAAACTGGTGATGTGATTTTTGCTCAAGAGTAAAGTACCTTTACTTTTGAAAATATCAAAAATTATTATAAAGAAAAAATGTTTAGAATTAAAAATAACTTTCAAATATTCAATGTTTATTTAAAAAAAAAATTCGACATTTTTTCTTGAAAAAATTTCGTGACAATGTTGAAAATTTAAGTTTGCACTTTTTTGCATAATTAATTTAGGATGCACCGGCATTTTTTAAAAGTAGTACCAGATTTCACATTTCACTTTCCAAAGTTTTCCAATTTTACAGAGAAAATGTAAAAAAAATATTTTTATATATGAACAATATTGAATATTTGAGAGTTATTTTTAATTCTAATCATTTTTCTTTGTAATAATTTCTGATATTTTCAAAAATAAAAGTACTTTACTCTTGAGCAAAAATCACATTTTTTGACAAACCTCGTATACGACTGAAAATTTTTAATATCTGATGATTGCAGTTTAGGTTTTGGACAATGCAGAACTTTTTATGAAGAATAACTTTTTTTCGTAATATTAGCAATAAAAAAGTTTCCCATATGGTGCGAACTTAAGTGGACACACTGTAGATCATTTCTTCAATTTTTTTTAAGCAATTTTGAAAATTGCCTCTATCAAATGACGGCCGCCATTCTACGAGTTTATAGGGTACTAGAAGTATAGCTTAATAGGATCACCCTGTGAGGGTGATAAAATAAATAAATCGATGACTGGAAGCGAAAAATAAGTAGCAAAGATTATGTAAGTGACTGGAGCTTTGTGGATTTTGCGTAAATAACCGCCGAAAAGTGTGTCAACCGGTTTTCGCCACCGCGCGTTATCGATTTCCCGCCCCAGCTGAAAAATAAACTTTTCAGTTTATTGCACCGTAAAAACCGAGAAAATACGAAAAAGAAAATTCCCTTTTCGCGAACAGAGGAAACGTAACTCGCGCAAAGGAATACCGTTTCAGAACATAATACTTACATTTTCAGCTGCATCCGAGCCTTTGATGTTATTTATACAAATATCTGGCAGCTATGCCCAAGTCCTTTGACGCAGCGACGACGGGACACGAACGTTGCTTATTAATAAAGAAAATTTATTTTCGTCGACTTAACAAACTCTTTAGGAACCTTCAAGAATCGAAATGGCTCATTAATTGGATAAAAAACTCGTAACAAACAATATCACGAAGTTTATGGAGGTATTACATACGTACTATACAGTATAGTATAATACCTATTCGCTCTGTTTAGATGCGAATAAAGATTTAATTCTGCCGTATGTTATTGCAGCTTTTATTGCGCTGTTTGTTCGAACCGTGTATCAAGTTCCAGCGATTTATAAAAGAAAACGTCGCCGTTGCAGCGGCGAAAATAAACGGGAACAAACAAGTAAATATCCTTAATAACAATCCGTAGATAAATATTTTCGGCGTTTCGGGCCATGTAAATGTCTTCTATTATGTGCTCCCTCTTTTTCGTTTTTCCGAAAAACGCAGCCCGATTTATTATTTTCGATGTTGAAGAGCGCATTCCGCGAAATCCATTTTCAATAAAAACGTTTTTCGACGAGGCACACGGAGCGGTTTAATAAAAATTTCAGTGTAGTGGCGGAATCCATTTGTGAGGATAATAAAGCGGGTCCCCGCCGGAACGGGACGGGACCTGGGGGTTTAATGGACGCGGAATCTCGACCTTTATGCTCAATGTTTTTTTCGATTCGATACGATATGAATTTCGAATTGTATTGCAGATATTAGCTATATTTCAATTCAACTACTATTATCGCTTTCAGTGCAAAGTGTACTAAAAATGAATAAACGTTAGGATTTATTCTTAAAAAATTCTTTACGACTGGATAAAGCATCCCCAGTAGTGGACTATGAGTACATTTGAATTTAGAATTTACATTCATTAAAAACAATATTCCTACAATGAACATTAAAATACCTTGAATTACACAATTATTAACCTGAAAATGTATCAAACAATTCTTTGATAAACTCAATTATTCCTTGAGCTACCTAATTCTTAAAAAATAGTCAATGATATAAACAAAATATAGGGTACATCTGACTCCCTGTAGATCAAACTCTGGTGACGCCTATGCTGCTATACATGGAAAATTTAATTTTAAACGTTTTCCGGGTTTATGCTATAACCAATTTCTTCAAATGAAAACACATTTTTTGCTACAAATTCATACACGATGAGGCTCTTTTTTAATTTTATTCGCATTATTTACCTGCTACCTACAAAGTAAATCGAAAAAAAAAGGTTTTTTTTTCTTTTATCCTGGTAGGAAAATAAATTTTATAACCGATAATAAATGGGTTATTGGAAGATTTTTAGAAGCGATTTCATGATTGGTCTAACCAATTTTTTTGCATTCATTTCGAAATACTGTACAAATAATATGTATGTATAATGAATTTTGGAATATGCACTAACCTATTTTTGATGCAATGCTGTATCCAGATAACCACTATTTCCACAGGATTCTGGATTCTGGAATGCAAGCAAAACATGATTTTCCGTAGATTTACCTAAACACTACTTTCACTCACTAAATTACACCGAAATATCCATTAAAATATTAACTATACTATACTAACTTAGCAAAAATACCACATTATGTCCGGAAATTAGCAAGCAAACGCTGTAGAATTGCAAACTTCAAAGTAAAAGATACCAGAGTATAAACCAATCGAACTGATTGTGAGTCAAATAATACTAGAAATATCTAGAAAAACAATTAGCTCTAGAAGGCTATTGGTCTCAAGAGTTTTACTATGACAACGGATATTAAGGAAGGAAACCATGTTCGAAATAAGATAACATTTCGGTAAAAACATATGCATTATACATGTGTAATTAAAATAAATATGCCTATAATTTGATCCATGACACTTTCTTTATACTATACAGGATGTTACGTGTTATTTAAATGAATTATTATTAAATGCTGTCTGTAAGAAAAATGATAACAATTAACATATATCTCGTCGGTAGTGAACGGGGATGTTACTCTTGTCGATGTCCATGCGAAAAAAGAAATGGAGACAAGCAAAAACACGGCCCGCAAGTGGTCAATAATTACCCTTTTACAAACGCCATTCCCGTTTAATGGCATCGGTTCCCCGGCAATTTCGTCCGTATTATGTCATCCGTGCCATTGTTATAAATCACCCGGAACCCGGAACACTGGTAACCTAGTAAGGACATCGAAGAGGGTCGGGGGTGTCGACCCGCCGTTTGAATTTCACTCCAAGTCGAAAATAAAAAAAATTCGCCTAGTAAGTAAGTTGCAGGATCGCCTCCCTCCGTTCTGGCGTTAAACCGGAGTTTTCATTGATCTGTTTTTCGGCAAGTTCCTTGGCCCTGAAACCCACATTTCGGATGCAATACCGCCGGCCGGGAAATTCCAGAGGAGACGTAACGCCGACCGCAACGGCTTTAAAATTTCAGCGCGCTTCTAAAAATAAACTTCGCCATGCACCTGTACTTCACCGCACCTGAGCAGACATAAATTTACCCCGACTCGAGCGCAACGTTTTCCCGCTAACGGGAAAAGGACTCCGCTCATTACATTCCCAATATCTCCTGCTGCATCTAATTTGCTCCACAAACAAAAGTTCCAGGGTAAAACTCGACGAGTTTTTAGCAGAAGTTCGAAAAAAAAACATCAACTAATCGAAGCCTCTCACATGAAAGATTCACTTGTGTGGGCAATGCGAAATGGGAAATGCCTCCCCTTTCACCCGTTCATTTCGCATGCAAATTGCGAAGGAGAAGCGCCGCCGAAATCATGAAACACCTTAATTTTCTATCTGAAACGAGTCCTGAAAACGGACCGGATCGATACCCAACCCACCGGTCGTTCGCCGTGCTGTGTATTTCTCGACTTTTATAACTTCTTGATATGAACATTTACGGGCGTAGCGTTATGAATACCAGACGTGTCGTAAATACCAGCCCCTAGGTAAAATTTACGCCGGGTGAATAAACTTCCAATCCCACAACCCGAATCGATACTTCCCAATTCCTATCACAACACTCACTACAACATCCGAATTTTTTGTTGCAGTGCTACAGGCGCATCCTGGAGCTGGAGCCGGACAACATCCAAGGCTTGCACAACCTGTGCGTGGTGCACGTGGAGCGCGGCAAGCTGCTGGAGGCGCAGGCCTGCCTGCGGCAGGCGCACAAGCTGGCCCCCGGGGAGGACTACGTGCTGCGCCATCTGCAGATCGTGCAGAACCGCATCGCCAAGCTGCGCTTGAACCCGAACGAGGCGGGCGAGCCCGAGGAGAACCCCAAGGAGAAGTCGAAGGTGGTGTCGAACAAGAGCATCGACGAGACCGACAAGAAGACGAAGCCGATGGTGTCGGGGGACTCCGAGGAGCAGCGGTACAGCAGCAGGGTGGTGAACACGGAGCCGATGTTCGTGAAGAACGTGGATAGCATCGAGGATTACGTGGGGTACGATGCGGAGGAGGAGGAGTTCGTGGAGGCTGCAGAGCATTCGAACAATTGGACTGAAGCTGGAAGTGATAGAGACGACCCGTCGTCGGGAATGTCTTAGGAAATAGGGCGATTTTAAGATTTTATCGGTTGGTTGAATTTGCTGACTAAACCCAAATTAACGGTGCGAAATTCGATAGTAAACAATTTCGTTATCCATAAACTTTTATACCAGCCATTAGATGTAGTGTTGATTCTGTGATACTCAGAATAATCCTTTATAAGCTATATATTTTGATCCTAAGCGTAATGATGAAGATAACTTTGACCTTTTCAACCTATATTATATTAATAGAAATCGTTGTGAATTATCCTTCGTGATTTAAATGTTCACAAACACAATCATTCCCCGTTTGTAGAAGTATATTTAAACAGAGTGATTCACCAAGAAAGTAAAAAAATTGAAAAAAAAATATAGGAAAAGTGTCATGTATATTTTAAATACTAAAGGATTTTGGTGATTTACTCTCCAGGTAAATTTATAACGGCAACAGTAAGTTTTCGGATTAAAAACAGTACCTGTATAAAATCAATTACTGTCTAACTGATATATTAATATGATACGTTGAAGCTGAAAAAATATTGAAGAAAAAATATTGTTGCTGAAAGGATGAACTATTTTTTTAATTTTACTTTTATTGAAAAATGTGATTTAGTGATTATTTAACGCTATTTCAGGCAGCGTTTTAAATTGATTTGACTGATTTAGTTAAGCTTTTATTATTTAAGACAAGTAAGCCGCAATTGAATTCCGAAATCAATCAAAAAATTATGTTTTAATAAATAATAAGTAGGTATTCCTATGAAGATGTGTAACTTTTGCTTTTCGTAAAACGATTCGCAAAATACCAGGATTTCGAGATGTGGCTCAAAATGATCTCGAAATTCGAGCATTTTCGAATAAAATATTAACAATTTGATCTATAACGGCGTTTACTGTATAATGAATGTATCGATGTAAGGCTTCATTAGCCGTATATAGGTTCTAGAGTAATCCACGTGGCCAAATGTTATTATTTCATAGTTGTTTTTTAGCTCTTGTGTCGATATTTCAAAGTGGAAAAGTATTTTGCTACCGTGGATTTTAGTTTACTTTTTGTATTGCGTGTTTCGAACAAATGTTGCCGATTTTTTATTCAAACAAAACTGTTCAACTCTCCTCACTACTGCATCAAATTTTCCTTTACCGATAAATTTTGTACTCGATTAAGCAACCCACTTGCATGAGAAAATTGGAACATTCGTTTGAGGCATCCCGTATTGTGTGAAGGTGCCTTGGAAAATCTTAATTAAGGCAGATGATTTTGTATAATAGAATATAAATATTTTTCTATGTTGTCAAACTGTTCATAGTTATAAAACATACATACAAAATGAAATATGTATGTAAAATCTAATGTGAAAGGTATATATTTATCCTATGACTGAGTTTTTTCGTGTTTTTCCTTTCGAAATTTTTCTAATGTTGTTACCCCCAAAAATATACACATTTTATAATAAAAAACCAGTTGTCGTACCAACGAGTTTTTTTGTAACACTTTTCCTTGTATACAGAATGTCCAGAAAATAGTATATAGGTATACAACACCTGACCTGTTGGCAGAACACTCATTATTCCTATCACTATTGAAGCCTTCCAAAGAATTTTTTACAATTGAAACTTACTAGAAAAGTCTTCTGGTTTCGTTGACGAATAATTTTTGTAAACTGATCCATTAGGTGCACTCAGGAGTCTCTGCAGGAAACATTCATACCCTTGCTCGGCTTGTATTCAGTAACAATATTAATCGCGCACCGAACGATTTATCTCCGACGAAACGTCGTGGCAGTTTTACTAATTGCGAGAAAATTAGTTACGTGAACCGACTAAACAAAAAGCGGGGCAAAAAACACAGCCAACAAGAACAAGAAAGTAATTCGCTCGGTTTTAGTTTTCGACGGAAGACTTTATATTGTGATTCCTATTTGCTTTGCGGAAGACAGGCGTCATGGGCCCAACTTCCAGAAATAATGAGAGTTGTTGCTAATGATAAATAGTTTTCGAAGTTTCCGAATATGTTATTAAAAGCGGGCTGGAACTTTCATCTAGCATATACTAGATATAGTTTGTGCAAAACAAAGTTGGATGCGCGTCACCATAAATTTACTACGTCACAAATAGACAGTGTTGCCGAACTTTTAAAGTTTACAAAATCTAAGAGTTTTCTTAAATTTCTAAACAGTCTATTCAGTTGTACGCTGCGTTTTAGAAGGAATCTGTTCCACATGTTGGAATATTTTGTAACTTATTACATGTAATTCGTCCTCGTCTGGCAAGGTATTGGTTTATGACCGTATTGTTAAAAGTACCGATAATGAGACGAACATGTTGGACTATTCAAAACAGAATAAACTAATAAATAAATAAAATCTTATAACAGTTTATATTATAGGTAAGGTCCGTTCGTTGAAATCGTGCCGGTTTCGGATTAAGCCAACACCAACTGCTCAAAATTATTTTATTTTATCAAAATTAATCTGCAGTAAAACACTATGAACAATATTGTTTTCCTCGAAAACAGGTATTTTTTGGGGACTATTAACATTGAACGCTTAATCCGAAACCGGCACGATTTCAACGAACGGACTATACAATAAGGTATTATAAGGTACATTTTGGGTAACTACCCAAATCTGAGAACGTTTGGGCACGTACGGGTTTTTCCCTAATTACGGTTCTTTCCGTGTGGCCTTTGACAAATTTTAGTTCTTTTATTTTATTTTAATAAAATAATAATTCTTGTAAAAAGCTTCATTTAAAACTGCTTGTAGAACAGTTTTGTTTAATAACCCGAAATATTAACAAGACAGAATGTATACAGCAACAACTGCAAGGCAAAATGATAGAAACAAATTGAAAATTGAAAGTACTGACGACTTAAAAACAAAAATTAATTATTTTATGCGCCCCTTGTGATGACGACATTAGTGACGTACTTGAAACTTTGTTTTGCAGAAACTATAGGTATAAACTTTTGTGATTTTCCATTTTAAAAATTAATAATGAGAATTTTAAGAATAAAATTTATTTGTGAACAAAATGAAATCAATGCGAACATTTGCTATAAAACTAATTAATATACTTAAAATAATTTTTTTATACTTGCATTTTCCCCTTATTTTTGTTTTTCTTTTTTGACGTTTTTGGAGTATTTTCAAGGAAACTATCCGAAATTTTGCTGATTTCGGCGTTGAATTTAGGCGTGTCGTTGATGCTGGGCAATAGGGTACTGTTCAACAAGTTAGACTTTTTCTTTTTCTTTGGTAATTCCTGATCCGATGGAAGTTCTTCTTTAACAACAACAGGAGACGAAGCATCTTTGCTTTTCTTCTTCTTCTTTTTAACCGGACCATCCGGATTGATCTCCTCCTTCATAAGTCTCAAGGTTTCCTCTATTAACTGGTTCTTTGTAGGCTTCTTTTTAACTGATATACTACTACTCGAATTGAGTAAATTGAAGACAGGTTCTTTTTCTTCGATAACAACATCGACTTCGACATCCACTTTAGTTCGTTTCTCTTGGGCCTTCTTCTCTTGTTTGAGAAACTTCTTAATAGCGGTGTTCAATTTATCCTCGACTTGCTGGGGCAAATGTATCTTATCCTCGAAGTTGTTGCCGAAAAGGGGATGCCTATTTTTGAGCTTATCAGGAAGAGCTATAGGCGATTTTTCTGTAACGGTTATTTTCGGTTCTTTCTGCGGTTTCACGTACTTCTCCATTACAATATTGCCTTTAAAATGGAACACGTTTTTCGAGTTGCTCAATACCATCATCGGTGGAGGCACTTTCGATGTCGGTTTGATTACATATTTCTCCCCTATGTTAATTTTACATCCGTCTTGTATGTTTATGTTCGCTTCCATTAATGTCTGGGGATCCACGTTTTTAGGTACTCGTAACAGGTACATTTCGTGTGAATCCTTTGATTTAATTTCGGTTTTTATAGTCTCCAATTTCAAATCAGGGAAGAATTTTGTCAATTGTTCCTTGGGATCCTAAAGAAGACGTGCGTAAGAATGTAAAATAGTGAGTAGATCATTTTTGTATACTACCTTGATTGATGAAATTGTTATGTTTTCCAAAATATTTACTTTGGAAGAATTTACTTTTTGCTCCATTGAGTTCATCACTAAAATAAAATGATTTATCAGAATGTTGCCGCACACTTACCTAAATGTATTCTTTACGTAAACTTTTCTATGTAAGTTTCTAAAACCTATCATTGTGTTAAAATAATTATAAGTAACCTTACAGTGTATATCATCATCATCATCATCTTCTTGATGTTGTCCAACATTATTCGACGGATATGCAGGCTCTTTATTGTGTTTTTTTAAAGGACTAGTGGCATTTTCCGAGGAACTTAAGTCATCCGTTTCACTCTAAAATACAACAGCTAGTAATGATACAAGAAATGAACATTTTAGAAATCAATTATTACCTTAATAATATTTACACTGTCCAAAGTCTCGTTAAAAGTAACATTTTTACTTTTATTTTTCTTCTTTTTCCCAACATTTGTACTTTCTTCATTAAAATCGCTAACACTTTGCCTCCTTGTTTTGTTTGCTAACACTGATGAGGACGTTTTGCTGTTATTTTGCAATACACTATCATTCTTGTTTGCTTCAGAAGAGTTTCCAGAGCTCTTGAGCTTCTTAGTTACCCTCGTGGAATTATCTTCCTCGGAACAGCTGGAGGTTGTTTTTCTTTTGGCCATCTTCCCGAATAGGTATTCCTATAGGGTCTTATCACTTTTCAGTCAGGTTTAAACAGTTTGGAAACCGGTTTTCCCAAAAATTTTCACAACGTTGCTATTTGAGAAGACGCTTGATTTTTTAGGTTATGTTTGTCTTCTTTTTTATTAAAAATAAAATTTACAACTAATCTGTCAATAAACTGCCTCAACTCTTTTGAGTTAACAGCTACTTAATAGTTATAAAAAAGAGAAGAAATTATTGTTAATTTTATCTTCATTACTTGTATGCAAGTTAATTAGTGCTGTTTTTATAAATATAAATTACATTTTCTTGTCTGATATGAAGGAATTTATAAGGAATTTTTCAGACTTCATAAATAAATAAATTTGTAATGAAGTAATATATTAATAAAGAAAACAACGTTTTATTTATAGAAAATAGTATAAGCAACCTATAATTCTGTACTAGTTATAATTAGTTTCATGTGTAAAAAGTGTTGCGAAATATTTTAGCAATTTAAAATTTGAATATGAAACTGACAGTTCGAGTTTGCGCAGAAGTTGTGGCAAGATGGCTGGGGTTTTTGTGTTGTCTGAGTCGGTGAGTAAATTTAACGAATATCGCTGATTATATTTAATTATCCGGGCGATAAACAATACACTTGATAACGCATCGCTCGCATTAACTCCCATATCAATTTTCGATGCGGTGCGTCGTTTAATTGCTAATAAAACCCACGTTGAGTCCACGGAGGTATGTTTGGATGAAAGTGAGAGTGAATAAATACTCTTCGTACGATAAAGTATAACATAACTTCGATTTTTATGAGACGGTTTCCACGCTGAGACGCCTCGCCGGCTTTTTTCGCCGATTATTTCGGCGTGTTATGCGACTTTGGCTTTGCAATTTAAATGGATTTCTATTAACATTTCGACCGCGCGACCTTGAAATTTAGTCGCAGTATTTCGAAACGTGTGTAACCCTTTCTCGTTCGTTCTGCGTGTTTATTTTTACATTTTCTACACGGCGAATTACCAACGCGCAGTTTTATTATGTACTTTCGAAAACCGGAATTAATTTTCACCAACTTCTGTACACATTTTTTTCCAGAGCCTACCGTAAATATTGCGTTCTAAAACTTTTAATTAGCTAATTTATCCAATGGTTCCCTAGATAGCGGAGATTAGAACTGCTCCCAAAGTGGCATCATTTTTAATCTTGTTTTATTGACTTATTTATGTCGCTTCTAAAAAAAACATTAAATGCTAATAGTCTTGTTACCTGATGCTTATTCATCGGCACCGGTAAAACCGGCTTTCATAAATAAATAAAAAGCTATACATACTTCCTTTAGCGATTATTTTCTTGTGTAATAACGCGAGATATAAACACGTACAGCTTTGATATAATATGTATCATTTCGAAGTAAATCAACTTTGCTGTATGGAGGTAAACCTCAAGTATATTAGATGTTTAAAACATTAGGAATGTGATATACTGGGTGTCCCAAAATTTCGTGCATGATGGTGAGATCAAAATAAGTCGATTAAGCCAAAATTACCTATATCACAAAGTTCTTCGTTTGCATCTGAGGAAGCTTCAAAGTTGAATTAATATTTTCAATTTTTTTTATAACTGAAAAATGCTTCCTTCTATTTTTATGAAATTTGGTATATAGGTAGCTGTTTTAATTGAAAAGCCATTCTTCAAAGCAAAAATTACACCAACTGAAATAAAGGAAGGGTAAAAATCACTATGTCATTTATGGTAGGATTAAGCCCTTCAATTAAAATAGCTACATACCAAATTTTATAAAAATCGAATGAAGCGTTTTTAAGTTATTAAAAAAATTGAAAATATTCTTTGTTTTGAAGTTACCTGAAAGGCAAACGAAACGCTTTTTGATATAGGTAATTTTGTCTAATCTAATCTAATTTATTTTGATCTCACCAATATACATTAGAGTGAAGATAAATTTTCTAATAATATATCTAATAATAATAATGTCCCAGAGTAATGATTTTTTTTTTCTATTATTCATTCCACAATATTATCATACGAAATATAATTTAATTAAAAGGCCAGATTTGAAATGAATAATCTGTTTAATAACAGAGTGTTATTTTTAATTAAATAAATATTCGTGCAAACAACGAAATAATGTTGTAAGTACAAGTTATGAATACGATAAAATAATCGAAATAATCAAAATTGGGGCAACGATAGCCTTGATGACAATAAAACGCGCGTTCTGTCGCATTTCGAAAAATTTTAGACTTCCTCTACGACGTGCCAAAAAGTAAATTCGTTTCGATATTAAATTTATCAGAGGCCGAAAACTAGCTAGGAGATTCACATAGTTTTCTTTATTTTTAACGTTTACGGAAAATCCGTTTACCTCCGCGATAATTTTAGTTTCAGTTGAAACTCTGCCAGTTCAGTTTTCGATGGAGTCGCATTATTTTTAGAGAAAAAAACCCTCGTGGCTTCCGTAGATTGCAGGAAAACTTTCACTTACCTTTACCTAAAGGATTTATACGATATGTAAACACATATTTTTGTGTACCGGGATATCTCTTATTGATATTTTAAATTTATTTTTATTATCTACGTTATTTTGTGGTTTATTTTAAACTTACCACGTGCCACTTAGTGTTAAGTGTCTACTTATACTTTGATTAGATAAACCCTGTTTTAAATTAAACTTAGCGAAAGTACATGTTTGTCTTCGCTCGCTTATCTGCAAAACGGTTTTCAACCCTTTTGATGAGCGCATTCGTTAGCGGAATTTTCCCTTAGTCATAACGTAACGTGGTTTTCTTGTAGTTATTTATAATTTACTGGCACGAAAATTTTAAAAGGGTCGCTACTAGACTTTTTATGAAGGTAATAAAACGTATTTTTTCAGGAGGCAGACAGCAGCGTTACGGAGGACACAACCAAGAGAGGTAAATTATTTCCAATTTTTACCCTTTGCCATACAAATTCAATAATAAATAGAAGTTATGTCAGCGATAAAAAAATCCCATACATTTTGCGCTGTATTATTTCATCATCCTGTTTGTTTTGCTGTAAAATTTGTGATACCTTCGCAGTTGGTAACTGGCGTTTTTCGTGATATGTAAATCTTTTAACAGAAAACTGCGTACAAAATTCCTTCGATATATCGCCGAGAGAACACTCTAGAAATCATACGACTCGGAATAAAATAACAAGTTCGGTGTGCGTTTAAGGTCAACGTTGCCAGTTGAATTTCGATAAAAACCTATGTATACGCACGCACTCGAATCGAGGTCTTCGAAATATTGTTCTCTGCGATAAGTTAATGGTTTGTATTGCTAATTAAAAACGATGATGGTTTGTTTGTTTATGAATGATATAGGCTTAGGAGAAATTAATAAAACAACCTTGAGTAAAAGTTCGAATGGCTACGAAAATAGGAAACAGGTGGGGTTGCATTTCATTAGCCGATATTTGGCATAAACCAGGTACAATCTGGTTTCTGTTGAAATTATGTTGATTTAATCCACGCTTACAACTTCCAAAAGGTTATAATTGAAAATAGTTAAGAAGATACACATGTTGGTAGTTTAGGGACGAATTCGAATTCTATAATTGTTGATGAGTTCTATAAGATTGTTTCAACCAAAAATAGATTCTGGTTAACGATATTAATTGAGGATCCTTCAGGGTTCCTAAATACTTGAGTTTCTTTATTTGATAGTTTGAATCTCCATCAAATAAAGTCAGTAACCAGGAAACAAGTTATTTTACTACTATTACTACACAATTTTATGTTCCTTGGTTACAAACAAAGCACCATCAGCCTTCCTTAAGAAGAATCCCAGTTCCATAGGGTAAATCCTTTGAAACTAATATGAAAGATGCAGATAATTGTTATTATAATAACTTTAGAGTGCAAATTCAACTTCCAGATGCAAGTCTTATTGTACTGGCTCTCGTCCTTGGTCCACCCTTTGCTCTTAATGACCATCAGCAACCGGCAAGGGAAATTTCCATCCTTTTAGGAAGCTTTGTATGAATATAGGTATAGGGGAATCGACTTGGCAATCGCGTTATTCACGAATCGTAGTATCCACGTAAGCGAATGGTAGGCGCAACCGCACCAAACCGGCTACGTGACCGAAGAGATGGAAGAGAAGGAACGCGAAATGACGCCGAAAACACAACAGAACAGTCGGAATTTAACATCAGCGGAGCGGAGAAGTGTACGATGGGAAGATAGTGCGAGAAACGAAACCAACGAAATCTTTTCTTTGTGCCTAAAAGTAGTCGCAGTGACCGGCCGTTTAATATCCTAATTATCAGCCAGATTGATCCGCGATAGGTGGTAGATAAATTATAAATCGCACGACGTTCGTTTCTGATAAATCAACGAAAAACAAAGCGGAAATATGGTAGAAAGAATTATCGAAGAGACTGAAAATTATGGTGAGCTATTCTACAAAACGATTATAAACCATGAATTCCTATTTGTAATTACTAACGTTCAGTTGATGGATGCATTATATTCGTTGATATTTCGAAATTAAATCTCGAATACGCCGATCCTTTGTTTTTGTTGACAGATCCGTATTAACGCAATTTATATATCTATATATGCTCCAGGTGTTTCGCCTACCTACATTCATTCGTTGATCGTTAAATTTAATTCCATACACCAACCTCGCAATATTTATATTTACACAAAAATACATAAATTAATTATTTAAAAAAAATATTAATTATTCGTAATTTGTTTTCTTTACTTCCCCTTTACATTACGTAAAGTTGACGTAATTTTTAGGTGATTTGATAATAATCACGACGCAAAAAGCCGGCCGGCTGGCTCTAATTAAACGCCTTTCGTAAAAAAGGCTCTCTAATTATTTCGAATTCGCTGCAAATTCGCAATATCTCCGAACTTGTCAGGTCAGTACCCTCCGGATAACGAGATGCAGTTAATTTATTTGTTATGTAAGTGGATATTAGATGCAAGTGCAACGCGTTATAATCGTTTAAATATTTAATTTTTCGCTTGGAAATTTCATCAGAAATGTCACCCCACTTATTACGCAAGAATTAGCGTTACGTTGAAGAATCCTTACGTTTTTTTAAACCCCAAATTAAAAAAAATAATACTCTTAACGATAACTTAAGCTTGTTGCGTAATTTTTTTGATACGTAAAAATTTAGTTTTAAAACAATAACAACAACAACCACTCTCGAATCGTAATTAACTCCCGATAGAATTAGAAAAATTAAATAGACGCACTTAAATATTTGGCATAAAATACGCCGCATAAGCTCGCACGACAGTTTTATTTGTGCAGCCCAAACATACATAATTATTGTAAGGTTGTAAATAAATTTTTATGGGTTGATAACAAAATGTAAATAAAAGCGTTAACTTCGAATTTAGAATGCGAAATTTCGAATCCTTCGGAATAAAATTTGAACAATGCGCAAGTACGAAGTGTTTCTCGATAATAATTTTAACGCGATCGCTATGCGAAAATCGCCAAGTATTGTTTTTTAATTTTTATCGTACCTACTTTTTAAAATGCAAAAGCGATGACAAGTTTAAGTACTATTAAACTAGAACAAATAATACACGAATAAGATTTTTATTGGTTGAATGTTACTTCGTTTGTTTTGGGTCAGTACCTACTCTATTAAAATAATTAATTGATTAATTAACGAAGTTACATCACCGCTTAAAAAAGGTACAAAAATAGCAAAAAAACTGCTCTGTTATTACACTTGTAATGCTTCACATATTACTTTGTTGCTTCAACGATAATATGTGCAAAATTCTGTGCTTATTTGTGCGCAATTTTTTTATATTGCTAAATTAGTGTTCCGATGTTTTGCGTCACGGAAACTTTAGGTTCCTCTTTTATCAGCAGATTCGCGAATCGTCAAAGCTCCGCTAAAAAAAAGTATAATGTGAACATTGTTTAATTAATGTTACACGTAATTTTCGACGTTCTACTCGGATTCACTCACCCGTCATTGAATTGACCTTTCTCGAATTAATCGGGTTATTGAATTTCGTTCGATTGCGAATCGAAATTATTAAATAATAATAAAACTATTATTAGATTTTTTTCTTATTAATCAATCGTATCGACTCGCACGATCGTTGCGTTGGCTCTGTACACGTAGAATGGTAAATGTAGACCTTGAAGAGAGCGATTAGGAATATGCAGGAAGATTTGTGACAACGAACTCGCATGAGAGAAACCTATAAAATAACAATATACGAGTATGTACGCAAACAAATATCGGAAACGTTTTGAATGTTATTTGTTGCCTTTGCAGGTACATTGTCCTTATCTTATTTTACCAGATTATCACCTACATATAGTATATTAATAGAGTTAACTCTTCCGAAACAATGCGGTTAGTTTAATTAACCACAAGAAAAACATCGTTGAACAGAGTTATTATGAATGCACCGGAAGATTTGTGGTAATGATCTCTCGGTAGAGAAACCAATAAAATAACAATATGTGTAGGTAAACAAACATTGGAAACGTTTCGAATCTTATTTATTGTCTTGCACTAATCAACATTTATAATCCAGACATCTTATCAATCGGTGATCGAACGGCTGGAATAAAGACGGTGCCAAGGTTAAGTATTGGATTGCAGTACATTATTCTCATCAAAATTTATAAGAGATTCAATGAGAAATTGGTAGATACTAACAAATAAAGTGTGTAAAAGTTTATTGTATACTATCCAAGAAGTTATCCTGTATTTATGATATGTTGACTGTTCCCACGGCAGTCAACGTGTTAACGTATTTTGAGAAATGTAATCCTTAACTTGAAAGTATAGTGAAACTTGCTTCCTGATTTAAAGCAACTAAGATTACAATCATACTGAATGAGTGCAGTTGGCGAAAACCCACATGTATCAACCTTCATTGCAAAACCCGATGTTTCGGTGCATAAATTAGAATTGCCAATTGCACCTATTCAGTAAATTTTAATCTCAACAACTTTTACCAAGCGTTTAGCTCCAAATTATCCTACCTTTCTGGGGATGTGTGCTTAAAAGGCGGGTGTATTTCAATAAATAAATGTCATAAAGAATGTTTTCTTCCAGATTGCAACGGCATCGTGATCAATAATGTTGACAGCATTGATCGATGTAACGGGGGCGGTGGTAGCGCCTCCGACAGCGGGGATCAAATGGACGCTGACACTCGCGCCAGGGAGCTCGCCCGGCGCAAGGAGGAGGCTAAGAGGAGGCGGCGCAAGAAGAAACGCACCGGATCATCCTTGGTGTCGTCCTGTTTTCAAGGTAGGTGGAAATTGAATTGTCACTGTTTTTTTGTCTCTAATCGAGGAGACTCGGGTAAAAGCGCAGCGAAACGTTACTTGTTCGGGCTTAGGTGTATTAATTACGCGTCCCATTAGCATAACTGAGTCAGGTATTTATGGGCGTATGAAAAAAAAACTGGCGATTAGATTGTTGAGTCACAAATTAGCATTTTTTTCGCTAAAATAAACGGTTGCATTTTTTTTGACTAATCGAATGATAATTTGAAAACTTTTCCTGCTTGAATTGGGTCGGTTCATTGGTAAGGCTCGGTTATTAGATGATGCAATGTTACATTTTTTTAAATAATTTTGAAAATTATTGATCGCGAGGAATTTGCATGAACAGATAAATCTTGTACCTCTCGTAATGTCTAGATGATAAAATGTTAATAATGTTGCTACTTAATACTTAACTATCAAATATTTGATGTTCGTATTGCTTGATTTATGCGTTTTTATTTCCTAATTAATTTATATCTAATGTAATAAAATCTATAAGTAGACTCTGGTACAACGATTAATTTCGCTGTTGGCTTGATTTGTTTAATCCTTTTTGCCTTTTCTATTGTAGTTGATAATTACGAAATCAAAAACACTCGGATAAAGCAACGAAAAAATCTAATCTAAAACAATAGTTTATACAACAAATAAATGATAAATGAACTACTTTATTGTTTCGTGCATTTACCCGATTAACAATAACTGTAGTTCTTTTTATAAACATTACATAGAAAATAAATTACTTTGTTCGTTATTTCCTGGTTTTTATGGGAGAAAAACAAACAAAGAAATTATTAACATCTGTTGATTTTGGATTAAAAATAGTACGAATTTTGTACTTGGTCCAAAAATGATTGGTTCAAATTTTCGGCCAAACGAAATGACGTGCAACTTTCATAGAAATGGTTTTACGTTTTTCACTTCGCTAAAACAACATATTTTTTGGCAAATAAGTTACATAAATTGATTTTTTCGACTTAATAATCTCTCCACTTACAATGTATTGCCATTACATGTTAATTATTAACAAAGTCAGATATTAGAATTGTAAATATTTATTTGATTACCACAAAAATGGGTTTTGCGTACGCTGCAAAATTAGATTCAATTCATAACAAATTAAGCAATTTTTGAAAATAAATGTATACAGAAATACCTAGGTCAATAAAATGTTATTGACTTGTAATGATAGTGGGTTTTAAAAAATCCAATTATTTCTATAACTGACTATAACCTTATTTTACATAATTTATGAAATTAAGGTTAACAATTTTCGGGTAAGCTAAGAAGTCCTTACTTAAAGAGTTAAATCCATGTAATCTTCTCTATCAGAATCATTAGTTTCAATAATTGGTTAAAACTAATCAATGATTAATTTAACCTTAATAACTATAATGATTATTTGCTTATACTTTATTTAATATGTTATTAAGCGTGGTAAAAATAACAAAATAAATTAGAAGCAACCATGGACTGATTTACAAGGGAAAATCATGCAAATTAATTCTCCCCAAAGTTGCGAGTTCATGTCATCTTATAAGAGGCTTATAAAGTTTGCTTCCCTAACCCAATTAATCTACAATTTTTTTATGGTTACAGATCTTTACAAACTAACCGGTGAAGTTTTGGGAGAAGGGGCCTACGCCAGCGTCCAAACTTGCGTGAGCTTGTTCACCGATCAAGAATTTGCTGTCAAGATCATCGACAAAATTCCAGGTCATGCCAGAGGTAGGGTGTTCAGGGAAGTCGAAACGTTCCACCATTGTCAGGGCCATCCTAACATCATTCAACTGACGGAATTTTTCGAAGACGAAGAAAAGTTTTATTTGGTTTTTGAAAAGGTAATTAGTGTGTTAAAATCACTTTTGACGTCGCTGGTGTTGCATTCGTTTGTATAGTGTAATGTAGTAATCTCGTTGGGTTTGTGTAGTTTAAATTAAACAAGAAATTAGCAACGTTTCGGGTGTTTATGCGATAGCGAAAATTGGGCGTTGGAATAATTAAAGTTGCTTGACTTGCATAGGCCGGCGACCTACAATTTTCTATTATATCCGTCTGGCAACCGATGTATGAATTTTTGCTAAATCATTTTCGCCGGCTCACGACGCCACACGACCGGCGAAAATCGCCGCGTAGGCGTCGCGAACGCAAAATCACGGTTTTTTTCTCTCTGACTAGCGTATTAGACAGGAAGCTAATAATAAATTCTTTGTTACGATCGTTAGGAATAGCAAAAGCACTTACACGTGCCTATACAGCAATCGATGATATATGTATGTGACTCGTTCTATTCCAGATTAACGGAGGTCAGCTATTGAGGAGGATCCAGGAGTACAAGTATTTCAGCGAGGCCGCGGCCGCGGAGATCATCCGCGAAGTGGCTTCGGCGTTGCAGTTCATGCACGCGAAGGGCATAGCGCATCGAGACCTCAAGCCGGAGAACATACTTTGCGTGCACAAGGACCGACTGTGTCCCGTTAAAATTTGCGATTTCGATCTGGGCTCCGGCATCCGCTTCCAGTCGAGCGTTTCCAGTCCTTTGGCGACGCCACAGCTACTAACACCTGTAGGTTACACGCCTTACTAATAAGCGAATTAATAATTAATTAATGAATGTGTGTATTAGGTCGGTAGCGCTGAATTCATGGCGCCCGAAGTTGTGGAAGCCTTCATCGGCGATTCGGAATCGACCTCGTACGACAAACGGTGCGACTTGTGGTCGCTGGGCGTCATCATGTACATCCTCTTGTGCGGCTACCCGCCGTTCTACGGCAAGTGCGGCAAGGATTGCGGTTGGGAGCGCGGCGACAATTGCAACTCCTGCCAGGAGTTGCTCTTCCAATCGATACAGGAGGGTCGGTACGACTTTCCCGAGCCCGAGTGGACGACCATCTCGGACGAGGCGAAAGATCTGATATCTTGCTTGTTGGTGAAGAACGCCAGCGATCGCATTAGCGCGGAGAAGGTGTTGAAGCATCCATGGCTTCAAATCGCTAGTAATACAGGTACAAATCTTTTTTATAAACATCTCTGTATGTCACGTAATACAACAATCATTGACTAAATCGTTGATTTTGTTTGCAGCTGCTTTGACAACTCCAGCTGTGATTAAGAAAAACAATTCCGCCCTGGAGCTGTCCCAGTTCGCGGAATCGGCAATGGCTGTGAATAGAGTGGTGCAACAGCACTTCAGCATGAAATTGGACTATCTGGAAAGGCCGAACATCTACCCGCACGAGAAGAGACCGATGAAGACGTGCGCCTCGGCGAAAATGTTCGGCCTGAGCCCGCCCAGTGAGAGCAATCTGATGCGAAGGAGGATCAACGGCAGTTCCTGCCAGATCATACTGCCTTCGACGGCGCCGGCCATTCCCAGTCCGAGCGGTTAGTGCTGCGCCGGGAGCCGGTGGATTCCTGCGGGACGAGGATTGAATTTATTTTATCGTTGTCCGGTTAAAGTCCCGCATGGGTTCGCCGGTTGTTGGCTGTTGTCGCTCCATCTCAAAAATGTTGTTTTTTTTGGAAAAACACCTGAGAAAAATTAGGGTTTTTAATTTTTTTCGGCATTTTACAGAAGGTTAATTCGGTTATGAACGTTGTGGTTATTTTCAAATCGAGCACAACAAGTTACTGTTGATTTTTTTGTAATTTTTCTATTTTAAAAAACGATCGACGCATTGAGGCATTCAAATAATTTTCATCTTAAAATAATTTTATTGGTTTCAAAAAACTTTAAAATGTAATAGAGAATAGTTATTCAAACGATTCCGTTACGAAATTAAAAAAAACAAGCTTAAATTTTTATAAATTATCTAGATTGTATGTATTAAAGTATGCCATAAGTACAGCTTAGTATCTAATATTACGCAATGCCTCAATGCGAACTGATCATTTAGCAAGGCCTAGGTATGTACATAATCGCAGTGAAGTACAAAAGTCCATATGAGTTCCTTCGGAAGTTGTCATCAAGCATTTTAAATGGCTAAAAACTAATGGTCTTCCATTAACAACACAGATTTTACAGCACATTACAAATTAACAAAGCGGTTAAATTTCAAGTAATTAGTAGCTGTAGAATATGCGATAAAGTAACTGTAGCAATAATGTAATAGGTCGGACGTTTGTACTTGCACTAATTTGAAAGAAAAATATCTTGCTTCATTTTTTTAATACTTTTGTATGTGTTGAAGTAGATTGATATCTATCGAATCTACAATTTGTGATAATAAGCATCTTACGTGCGATTTAGACGTACGATAGACTGTAGACCGCCGTACCTGCTTTCATTTCAGTGAGATACGGAAAATTGAATTCGAAAAGGGGCCACAACTGGCTCTAATTACGTACTGACAAGTCCATTTGTATTCTAAGAGTCCTAAATAAGTTTGGATATTTTTTTAATATTTTGTAATGCTCAATAGTAGAAATTTCACGATTGGCGTGGTATCCAAACCAGGGCGCGTTTATAAGCAAATACCAAATTGGTGGTTAAAAAAACAAAAAAAAACGCAATTTATTTCAATGTTATTGTGCATTTTCACCCATTTATAAGTAAGCTTTGTTAATAATATCTCTATCATTAGAAAATACTTGCAATGGATAAGCAATTAGCCTAGCACTAAGAGTATGAGGATATCACTTAAGTAAAATTTAGTACTTAGGTAAGTTTAAGATTGGACTTAAGAATTCGAGCAAAAAAATACGAAAGCTTCATAACTAGATAAATATTTTAAATGTAATATTCTAGTGAATGGAATTTGAGAAAATCAGTTAAAGTGGGTGAAAATTATAAATCTTATCTTCCCTAGTGTCTTTAATTCTTAATTTTCTGCGTGTTGCATAAAGAACGGGTCTGCTTTTAAATCATGAATAAGTATTATATTAAAGGCATTTGGAAGATTTGATTGAATGATACAATAACATGAATTAGTATTTTTATAACCCAGTGCTATTTAAAACCCGCCAGTTTGGTGATTGTTACTTACAACACTCAGGGTTGCAATTGATCAGCGGAATGAATGTGAATTTGTATGTGATATTAAAGAGTGAATGTACTTCCCAAGAAATTGTAGATCCCCTATAAAGATTGGATTTTTTTCTAAGATTATAAGAAAGCATTTAACATACTATACCATTTGTTTCCAATCAGTTTATACCAAAAACAAATGTGTAAATAAAAATTTATATTTCATAGCTGATTGCTATGAGTGCCATTATTTTCTATTGTAATCAATTTATCGAATTGATTATGAAAAAAACAGAATTATAAATATTGTTAAAAATTTGGTTACACATCAGTTTTTTACTACAATCGAATCTGCGTTGGGTAAAAAATAGTGATGAAATTATGTACCAAGTGTGCTTTAATTTCTTAAAAATAAAGACCGATTTTTTTAAAAATTGTGGTATCATTATATCCTATTTCCCTAAATTAAAAAATAGGACCCAATTTATTTACAACTTTATTACATAATCAACATTATGGAGCGGCCTTTAATTTCCAATAAGTTAACCATTTATAAAGAGCAACATTTGAATGTAATTTACATTCTAATGGAGTTAAAAGGAACTTATTGAAAAAGCAAACACCAGTCCTGAATAAAATAAATCCGACAGGGTCAAAAAGCAACCCCATATTTTCATTCCTCCAAATCCAGCGTGTCCAATTCATCGTCTAAACCATCCAAGTCCTCTTCCAGGAACAGGTTTTCGTTTATGGGCACAGCAGTCGCTCCTTCCAAAGATTTACTATTCGATTCCGAAGACTCCTCTTGAACTTCCTTAAATCTATCCTCACTGGCAACCGTACCAGTTCCATCGACATCTTGTATACCAGTATCTAATGCTTCTAAATCAATCTCCTTATACGCGATTTCATTATCGTCTTCTTGCGGGAAAGCCGAAGAGTCGAATACATCATCACCGTCTTCCATATCGTTGTCGTTGGCCAGTTCAGGGTTGAAACTGAACATTTCTCTACCAGATAAACCGATTTGTTTGCCTATAAAAGAATATGTAAATAAAATAGTATTTTGAATGTTGTGATTATACATACCAGCTTTGTATTCGTTACGTTTCTTCTCCTCGTCTCGTTTGGCGTTATCCTTTTTCTCTTGGATCTTTCGCTTCTTCCAAGCCAAAAACGTTTCGAGCGTTATTCTTGTTTGCTTTGGGCCGAGCGCTGCTCGTTCCTTTTCGATGAGATCTTCCAACGTGATTTCTTTCGATTTATCATCCATTTTCTTCTTGTCTTTTTTGAGGACGAAACCGGGAGGAAGGGCGTGCCTGTATATGCAATTCTCTCCTGCGGGGCACTGCCAGAACCACCCGTACTTGGATTTCTCGACGGCTTCCAAAAAGTGTTTGCATATCTAAAAACATATTTAATTTTGTATACAATTTTGAGCTATTCTTGGCTGCTTACTATCTCAGTTGTGGGCATCTTGCCTTTGCCTCCGTGCTTCTTTTCGATGACTTCCAACAGCTTGGCCTCGTCCCAATTTTCCATGGTTTCTTCATCTTCACCATCGTCTCTCATATCGAAGTAGAGCGACCGTTTTTCTGCTTTACGTTCGATGGTTAAGTCGTGGGAAAATTTGCATTTGTCTCCTTTGCCACATTGGCCTTGTTTGAAGAAAGCGCATACTATCGACTTGGGATCGGCTCCTGCGTTATCGAATGATAGTAATTGTTAAAGGAGTAAATAATGAATCGATTACCTTTCTCAATTTTCTGAGTTTGTACCGGCTTGAAGAGAGCGGCCAATTCTTTCTGTTCCTTAAGTTTCTTTTCCTTTTCCAACTTTTTAGGGTCTTCTTTTACCGGATGAACGCCTCCGGATTTGACTTGTTTCTCGACTTGTGAAATGAATTTTTGTTGCTTCGCCCCTTTTTTGTTTTTCAATCCAAACGTTTTATCCTGTGAATTAAAAAAATTACAAATACTGCTTTTTTGGTTATGATTTTCGGTGTGTATTTGTTAGAACTTCAGCAGCTGAATAAAAATTTATCATTACCTCGATTACTTTCTCCTTCTTTTTCTGTTCCGTTTTTTTACTAGGAGCTCCGCTAGGTTTAGCTTTGGGAGGCATTCTTTAGGCTTTAATGGGAAATAAACTCAAGAAAATCTGGTCAACACGAACAATCGCCACATTTGACAGTGCGGTAAAGAATGACACTGACATTTATGACATTGACACAAACTGTCATACGTCAAAATTGTTGCAATATTAAAAAAGAAGAGTTTGTAATCTAAACGCCATCTGTTAAACAATTATTGCATTATTTATAAAAGATTACAAAAATTTTCTTTTTCAAACTACAGATTATGCAGATAAAATAAGACTGATTATGTAATTTATCATTAATTTATGATTTACGATTATGCAATAACTATGATATGAGAGGCCGGAAAATTTGGGAAATAAAAAATATATTTAATGGTTCCTTTTAATTTAATAAACTCGTTTACAAATACCTACTCTTATTTCAATATTTAAACACATAATTAACATTACAATTATTAATCATATATAAAAATTATTAAAATTTGGTATTTAAATGTATTACCAAATTAAACGGATATTCTATAAATATTTAATCTTTCTTAAAAAACTAATATCACATATTTAACATTGCGACAAATATTATTAAATTAATTAAATTCAACGTTAAAACACGTTTAAATTATTTATGTAATGAAAATATAGATGTATGGTACTAATATTAATAATATGTACAATCTGATTAAGAATTTTTTTTCCAATTAATTAAAATCCATTAAAATCACCAATATTAACCATTAAAATCAATATGCAGTGAATTTTTGTCTTGCTCATTATTTCCTACAAATAAATAACTCTATCTTTAAAGATCTACATAAATTAACTAACTCAAATTAATTCCACCTGAAAACAAAATTTAAGTACTAAAAAACCAAAATGGTCTCATATCACGTTAAATTCGAATGATATAACCAAGTAGATAAGTGAGTACCACTTTGCAGCGGAATATCATCGCTACAAATTCTCACACCCTGTGTTACATATCACTGGCGAAATATTTCTACAAAGAGACTACGTATCTTGCTAATCTCACTGGACGATTCAAAATGCTCCATTTACCTCCCAACTCATTACAACTCAAGCATTCAACGGTATCAAACTTTCCCTGTACACCTCCATTTCTTTAGCACTAACAGCTCTCTTGTCCGGTATGTAGCTACTCAATTTCCTATCGATGTTGTACACGAAATCGTCTTCGATCCAAGGATCAGAAAACCCTTGAAATTTGCTCTTTTTTATCTTGACGAACTTGTAGAGAGCTATCAAGAATAACAGCACACCGCCTATGAAACACACGAACATCATACTTTTCTCCATAAGCGGCAGAATGTTGAGGTAGAGTCTAAAACGTACGCCCAAGAATTCAGGGAGTTTATCCATTCTCTGTAAAAGGAAGAAGATAAATAAACTTTGAGGTACTTTACTTGATGTGGTTACTTACAATTTCTGTCCACAGTAGAGGCAACACCATGTTCTCGAATCTTTCGCAGTTCGCTATAGCCTTTATGCTTCCCAAGTCCATGTTGATTTGATACCTCACAGCTAATTCAATGGGAAGGCCAGATTCCTGCAAACGCATTAATATTAATTGACTATCCATTGCTGAACTAAAGAGCAGAAGATACTGGGAGAAGAAGCAAAGGTAGGAGATGTATAGGGAGCTGGTTTAAAGACATCCAGCACAGGAGTATTCAGAGCAGCAACAAATAAAATTGGTAGTAAATTTGGTAACGGAAAGGCACTAGAAGAAGAAGATTGCTGAACTACAATGGACTTACCGGTTGAATAATGAAGTAAGTCTTGTGCTTGGACGGGTCGGGATTCATTCCGGTTACGTTTGCAGATAGATGTTTATCAGCGTCGAGGAAATGGGGATAACTCAAAGCGATGGGAAAACCATAGTAACAACCGCGTACATCCAACAACCCCTTCGGTTTGCACTTGGTGTCCTCCCTGCAGAAGCATTTGTTGGATTCCTTTTCCCATCCGTTATCGTCCGCATCAGGATCAAAGTTGTACACGTACGCCTTCAGACCGTTGGCTATCGTTTCGTTTACTCTTATCTGTACATCACAAGACGCATTAAATTTGTTACACAAGAAGCAGAGTTTAATATTTACCAGTTTTTTCGCCCTGCACATGCTTTTTCTGAAGAACAACAAACTGTCGTTGGGTTTGATGTAGCCTTGGAACTTGGTGCCATCCGATGCTCCAGTGATATCACCGCAAGGGCTGTTCCATTGGGGTATTTTCGTCGACCCCTTGTATTTTTCTATCAATCCGATGTTTTCAGCACCGAATTTTTGGCCGTTGTAAACGGTCTCGTAGTCTCCGTCGAAATCGTACATCTAAAATTTCATCGATTGTAGAGTGCATTGATATTTGTATCTACTGTTGTAAAAGTTGGGAGAAAATGAATCAATGAAACAGGATCATCTAACAGAGTTAATATGCAAAATTGGTAGATACTAGTATACCATTGAATAAATTAATGAATCAAATGTATACATACTCTGTCTATGAGTCCTAATTTTTCAAAATAAATCCAATTGGACAAAAACTGGTTTCCTAATGACAAAAGTTTGCTGGAATATCCAAACATGAATTCTTTTGCGGTCATTTCAACTAGAGGATAAGAGTCCGTTTGTCTGATGACGATATTGAGGCCCAATCTTGTGAAGTACGAAGAATCAGACACGACGTCAGCTATACTCTGTTTTGAGAAAAAAAAAACAACATATCTATTAGTAAATTTATTAATGTATTCGATTAGTAATGGAATCAACCTTTGAGAAGACAGGAATTTTGCGACGGTTTGACGCAAAACTAAAATAAATTAATTGTATATTTGAATAAATGTATACAAGATAGATTTCACTTGGAGGTATTTTATTTGATTGCGCTTTGCATCAATTTATGCTAATGTATTTAGATATAATGATAATGATAAAAAAACAAATAATGGTTAATGTTATTCGATTATTATACATTATTTGTCAATAAATCATCGGGATTCTTATTCTATTCCTAGACTAATAAATTCCTGTCGTCATTCGAGTGTAAAAAATGGTTCAAATTCTAATTCTATCGCAATAAAGACATTATATAACAACGATTTTGCTAATACGATCCGAAAAAAAATAAATTAAATTCAAATAAATTAATCAATTGTTTATTGGAATCACTTTATTCCATATAAAAAATAGCATTTTAAGTAAACATAAAATACCTAAGATAAATTAATGATTGCAATAAAATCCGTTTCACAATTTGCAGTATTTTGCTAGAGTAAAAGTCGAACAAATTCACTAAAAAAAGCAAAAATTACCCCCCGTACGGTTTAATCACAGACACACTTTCCCATTTGAGGTGCGTTAGATTCTAACGCGATCAGCTCGAACGTACTTCTTCGACTGTTCGGTTGAACTTGAAAAATCACCCGGCCAATAAAGAAAGTAGGTTGAATTTTCTTGTATTATTTAGCAAGTGTCATTCTTTAGGTCTTGCCGGTTATATAACAGAGTTTGTATTCGGATATGATTGCTTATGTTGCGAGTTAAGGTTAATTAATTTTACGGGGACATGCAAATCGATTTGAAAATTTATATACTGGGTGTTCGATGTTCCATTCAATCATAGGCGAGGTTACTTGGGGGATTTAAGTTTAATAATTACACTTTTGATGGTAATATTTAGCAATTTCAGTTAGTATTTTGGTGATATTAATGAATATTTTAAACATCCCATATTAACTATTTTTATACAATTTAATACAGTTGTAGAAAAATTTATAAAGAAAATGTGAAGGAAGAATTGTCTTTTTTTAATTGCAACAACAATTTATTTATGTCTTATCATCAGCGATTACGAAATGTAGGGCGCGACGTTTACACTCTAGACATTCAATTAATTATCAATTAATAACGATTTTGAAAATAAATGACTATAATTGAGACAAAAAAATCGCTTTCCTTGACATCCTCCATGAAAAATGATTTTACAAAAAAACCCGAATATAATCCAGTTGCGTTGTGGCACCTTGCGGAAGATAAACGGGCTTCCACGAAGGTGGAAATCGCCTTGTCTTTGATAAAATTATGGCAACCTTCGGCTAAAAATTCGCAAGTCAAGGCAGAACAAATTCATATAATAATAAATTAGCATACGTTGCAATTAATTTTAAATCCAGTAACGTAGGAAATGCGTTTTTTCGCTAAAGTACACGATAATTGGGTAAACATGATAACAAGAGACATTGAATGAGTGACATTTTTGATATATGTACTGCAAAAACAACAAGTAAATTGTAACTAGTTACGCCCCTGCGTTATCGATTTAATTAATTTATTCAATTGCACGCCGGGCAATTTAATAGACGGTTTGCCTGTTCCATAACTTCAATCAGTTTTTCTCAATTATTAAAATTCGTTTTCCAACCAACTATATTATTTGCATTACAAGAAAAAGTCAAAATTAACGCACAGATACGATTCGAGGCGTATCATTATAAAACACTCATACACTGCAATAGTTACATAAATACGTAAGTATACTTACAAGAAGTAACTCAAATCATATACGTAAAAAAAGTTATATAAATGTACAATTTACACACACTCGCAATTTCAAAAATCATCCCTCAAATGCCCTTTCAATAATATCATTTTAGGGTAAGAGTTGGCATTGAAATAGAATGGTTTCTGTTATTATAAAGGTGAATAACCGTGATGTTTTATTAAAACTCGTATTGTAAGTAGGTATCGTAACACAAACGCGAATCTTGGTAACATTGACTTTGCACGATCGCACGAGAGTGAAGGTAAATAGTATCATAATTAATAGTAAAGTAAATCCGAGCGTCGAAACTTATTAGAAATGTCATGCAAAATTTAATAAATCGCGCCCGAAAGTTTGCAAGAAAATTCGAATAAAAAATAAGAAAAGGGGTTCGTGAAAATTGATAGATATGCTAATTTGTCCTTTTAATATTATTTCAAAACTAATAAACTAGACGAATAATCTTAAACAGGAAGCAAATAAATAATAATAAAATTCAATTTCAAGGTATTAGTTTCGCAAAGACAAAAATACGAAGGAGGGTCAGTGTTAAGTAAAGCATAAAATATAATTAATTTCATTATTAGTCAGACTTACCAATAAAGCTATATTAGGCAAAATTAACATATCGTCCTCTCTTCTTCCTTCCGATAACTCCGGTACCCACACCAAGGGATGCTTCGGGGCCGCTGTTAGAGTACCATTTTCATTGAATGTTATATTTTCGTGACTGATAAGTTCCCTAAAAATCGAGTATAAAAATACTAATCTATTTTTTCCACCGCACGATTAATTTACCTGTAGACATACGGACCAACTTCGGCTAATTTTAATTTATCATCGATTCCATTCAAGTATTCTTCCTTATTGGTAACATTCCATAGGTATACTTTGAGATACAATTCAACCGGGGGTGCTCTCCACAATTCGTAAATTTCGCCCCCTCTTTCGAATATCAATTTCTGCACAATAACACCATATATTATAGTAAAAATTAAATACATTATTAGTACAAACTTACCCATCTGAAGAGAAATTCGTAGGGATTGGCTACATTAATGAATGTCCCTATTAACACTCCGACTAATCCTAAAATGGCAACTATGATGGCACCTAAAAATTCGTTAAAAAATTAGTATTCTAACTAAAAATAAGTGCGGGTAACCTTGCATTTGGGTGTGCACTTATATTAGCCACACTAACCACAAAATTTTCGACTAACTAAATCTACATCGGGTATTTTGTTAATAATAAATCGGTGCTTTATGTTTTGAAAACGTTTCAAACAATAACATTTTGAATTAGGCAGGCATTTCAACTATGGTTTTTTTTTAGATTGCATGAAAGGTATGTCTAATAATATTATTAGAAATGTATTTCCTTTAAACGTTATTAATTTTTCGCAACAATCAATACAATTATGTATTTTTACAAGAAGCAATAAAAACAGCGATATTACTTTATATTAATAACAGGCGGTAGCATTGACTTTGTCCGATTATATCGGAGTGAAGGTAACTCCTATTATGAACAGTTCATTATCAGGTTTTTTAAACGAAGAAGGTGAAATGGCTCGTTTAGTTTCGTTTAACAAGCGAGTTAACATACAAACACATTTTTAAAAGGGAAATTTAAGAGATTATGAAAATATATAGCATGTAATTAATTCTGAGCGCATTTATTTACTTGAACTCTACGTACATTTTATTTAAAATTTATAAAAAATCTTGTGTCCTTTTGCATCACTTTGCACATTTAATTCATTCATAAAATCATCAAAAGGAAGGCCATTGACACAAAATAATACGTACTATGATAGTAAATATTAGAGAAGCACGCTCACTAATTTATTTCATTCAACTAAGCATCGTTAAATAGTGTGGGAATTCACAATTTAATCACCAATAAATCGACTTCTAAGGGGAATTTTTTGCCAATAAATACTAATGATTTCATTATGTTGGCATTCGTAAATTAATGTAAAGGCAACCCAAAAAATCACAACATTCAATATGGACAGTATCACGCAAGTGGTGTGTAAAGTAATAATTAAGTATCTACCGCAGTACCACAAATTTGGGTTTCGTCTCTTATTGTAGACTTTTTTCGCAACGAAATGTTTGGCAACACAAATGGTTATGCGTTGTTCTGTATTAAATAACCGATATTCAATTTATTTAGGATGGAAACCACCTGAGGGCTAATATCAAAATACGCCTTTCTATTAAGTATAATAGGTTATAGTTCTTCATGAAAAGAACGTTACGTAAAAATAGAAGAAAGAAGAAAACCAATGGTTTATTCGAAGGAAAGCAATCTCAGGAATCCCACTCGCAATTAAATTGTCGTTATGGTAAATTTGCTCCTGAAACTAAAAGATAATAAAAGAAATAATGATCGGCCATAGACAGGTAGAACGCAACAGAGACCGGTTAGATAGTCGACCGGCCTTTGAAATACCCTTGGTTGAAGAATCCAAAATTGCCAATAATTGATGGACGAATTCAGTTTATTTATAACCGAAAACTCATCTTATGCAGAAATTCAATTTGCGTCACTTCATGTGATTGGAAAATCCGACTATTGAACATCGGACTTGAAAAAATGTAGGTACATATAAAATTTATAACGTTATGTAAACAGATTACTAATGTAAGGATTTACGAGCAGGTAGTAGGTGACTATACGTATTTGTTTAATTATATTGGCAGAAGTAACTCTTTTATTTGTTAATTTCGTACATTTCGCTGTTCCCACATAAAATTCTGACACCAAAACAACTGTTAGAAGATTAATGAATCCATTTACATCAGGTCCAATCTCTGCATGAGATAAAGGCCTTTGATATATGTGGATACGTGAACGTTCCATTAGGAGAATCTTTTGATTTCTCTATAAAATTAATTCGAGGTTAAATTTTTTATATATACAGGGTGAATTTTATGTGATTAACCAAATGGGTCATTAAGAGAATAAATTTTACCGAGATGTCAGCAAAAAACTAAAAATATCTAATATATCACAGAAGATGTCAAAAACAAATTTTGATTGTACAGTTAAACCACCTAATTTATGAAAATAACGGCTTTTAAGAAAGTTGTTTAAATGTTAGTTGTACATTATGTTATTTAATGGCAGTGGAATTATTTTTTAAATTCGCCAGC